>CM070607.1:9955346-10655346 GCA_036346395.1 Hsuehochloa calcarea
CGGTGTGGCCCGTCGAGTGCATGGCGAGGAAGCTCTCCCACCAAGACAAAGCTGCACCCTCGGTGGTGCGATCACGAACAGCGCCTTCTGTGCTCACGCGCTGCGCTATCTGAAGCTTCGCTCAACGGGCCGAAGCGATCAATGCGCATCAAGAGTCCTCGGACACGGAGAGCGTGGGGTGGGTGCGAAGAAACTCCGCGAGTCCCCACGCGGCCGATGTCCACTCCCTTGCCGGATCCGAAGCACCGTAAGGGCGGAGTGTTGCGCGCAATGACGCCCGAAGAACCTCTCATCTTCCTCGCCTTGGTTGCGCTCAATCAAGAAGGACCTCGCCATGGTCGGAGGAGGAGGAAGATCCTCGTCGGACCAGTGATCGGCCTTGGCCGCTACGAAAGGCCCCGCCATCCTGTTACAAGAAACTTGGGTTAAAAACTAGACCTGACAACAAAGCCGACAGAAAGCGAAAAGCTAACGACTAGGGGAATGGAATATCACCCTAATCGAAGGCCAAAAACAACCAGTGTATAAACCTAAACAGACTTATAAAAAGACTCCAAACACAGCAAGGAATCACAAAACCAAAGCCCAACTTCCCAATGTAACTAACCCGTATTGAATGAACGAGTAATTAATTGAGAAGATAAAAATCAGAATATAACGTAAGATCTAATTCCACTAAAGAGCAAGGTTAAATCAGCGAAATTAGTGTTAGATACATAGCTAACTAGTATCACATCTTACCCTCCTATTCCCACAAGTTTTAGTTGATTAACCTCTCATTTTCTACCCCATTTAGAACCTTTGAGCTTGCTGTCCGGAAATTGAAAGATCGCTGTCCAGGTTTTGCATCCAAGCTTCTAGTCGAAATTTAGCCATTCCAGAAACTTCAAAACTTTGTAGAAGGCAACCACCACCTCAATTTGCCAAGCTCATTAGTTCCCAAAAACCAATTAAACGATAACACTATTTTTGAAGAAAGGAGATGTAAACAATTTTTTAAAAAACTCAAATTAGAGTAAGATGAGAGAAGAAAGCTAAGATAGGTAAGGAATAAAATATGAGAATCTCTTAAGCTTTCATAAATCATTTGATACTTTGAAAATAAGGTTTTTCAAAATACCCTAAAAGACGACCAAACTTGGGTTACTACGGTCAGTATGGCTCTGATACCAAACTCTGTGAGGACCCCGGATTATTGGGCTTGTAATGCTTAGTCACCAATTGACCCTAGCATCACAAACAAAATAACCCGTGTCTTCGAGACATGTATACTTCCCAGAAATGCAGTATACACACCTCTTTACAAAATTCATGCATCAATTCCATTCATTCACATAGAACCGAAGCAAAGCAACAACCAGAAGATAACATAAATAAAGGATATTTATTACACAAGAGGCCGACTGGCCAAATGACATATACATATAGAAATTAAACAGCGGAAGCAAAAGTGCCATAAAATGGCCATAGACCAAAAGAGCCAATCAGTGTGCCTTTAACCCACAAGGCAACCGACCGGACCGCCAAGCTAGTCGTCGAATCCACAGCATATTTCACAAAAGTGAGGCCCTTGGGGCTCACCTTCTTCCTCAAGAACAAAGAGCCCAAGAAAGCCGGGTGAGTACTTGGAATGTACTCACAAGACTTACGTGTAGAGTAACAGACCTGTACATAACTATATGCAAGCTTTTTGAGTGGAGGCTGTATATTTTACCTTTAGCATAAAGCAAGTTTTCATTTGCAATAATGTAGTACATTTAAAAGCAGGTTAACAAATCTGTTTTTTTTTAATGTTCAAATAACCGTAAATGACAACAATATAACAGTAGATAGAGAACAACAACAATCCTGGAAGTGACTAAACCATTAGCCACCACAACAATAGCATGAATTACCCATTCATACCAACCATGTCAAATTTTAATTTAAAAGGTTGAAGTCTAACTCTTGCAAAACCTAACCAAGCGTGTCCATAACCTAGGACGAGGCTATTCGAATAGTTTTATACCCTGCAGGGGTGTACCAATGTACCCACACACCAGACCGCCTTTTTGCCAAGCTATTAAGCACACTTCCTTAGGTATGCCGGCACGGCTAAGTCCTACGAGACAGTTCCAATATTGTGTATTAACTACGAGCCGCCCGTATGGATAGAAACCCATACGTTGTGTCGGAGTCATTGTAAAGCCTCGGTCAACTACCCGTCTCAGGTAAAGCCTTGGACAACTACAATGCTCCTCGAGGTGGAGAGCCTACCTGGAATCTCCACCACCGCACACCCAACACAAGAACACATATCATGTTTCACACAACACACACAACCCCCTCCTGCGACTCGGAGATAACACCAGCCAAAGTACTAAGTCAAGAGAGGTCCCATATCCCTCTCGCGTGGTTAGCACGAAAAAATGCTTGGAGAGTGTGATATAAGATGTTCGGTCCTTGTTGACTTAGGCAAGACACCCACAAACCCAATAACCCACCATCCGACCACTTGCCCAAGTCGAAATCAATTTTCCATTTTCAGGTTTTGACTTTACAAAATAACAAAGCACAAGTGCTAGACATAATGGAATAATATTTAGATGTGTGATCCAGATCATCGACTAAAATCGATGATCGCCCATTGCTACCGAAACTAAGCATTTCTAAGCAATTTCAGTTCGTACTCTACTAAGTGACAAGAGTCCATCCATCGAACTCCGACCACAGCAAATAACCTAAGCTCATGGTAGTAGAGGATAAACAAGTCCTACAGATTATGCAACTATAGGATACTAACCATAATTTAACAACAAAATAGCAATGCATACATACAAGTTGAAATCAATATAGTAGACTTGAAAAATAATAGGATTAACATGATCAAACTTCTTGCCTGTTTGCTGTGGGTCAAGATGTTGCTGAGGATCAATTATGTTGTCAATGTGCTCTTCGGATCCTAACGAGAAGGCGAAAAAGAACAGATAAGAACGAAGAAAACACAAAGACTCAACAGCAAACTTCCTCCAAAAATTCTGAAAATTTCACAGTAGCAAGAGCATAATTTATAAGGAATTTAGCAACAGGAACCAATTGATTTGTATTCTTAATGCCAAAGATATGACCAAAAGAAGGACTTACGACCAGGTAGTGATCGTAGAAGAACTTACGACCATAACATAGTCGTAGTAAGACTTACGACTAGTTACAAGTCGTAGCAGAACTTACGACCAGGTAATGGTCGTAGAAGGACGTACGACCAGGTATTGGTCGTAGGACTTACGACCAGGTAGTGGTCGTAGAATAATGGTCGAAGGAAAAACTCTTCGACAGGATCCAACGGTCCACGTGGATCCGAGCACGCAGGCGGCCGAGACGGGGAAGGACGGCTCGCCGCCGGCGGCTCTGGCCGCGGCGGTGCGAGCAAGTGCCCAAAACGGGTCCCAAACATCATTGCGCACCTAAAGGTACCAATGAATTCGGCTACGGTGGACCAGAACGCCGGCAAGCCGAAGAGAACCGAAGTGGTCCGAAATGACCAAAAACGAAAATGGCAAATGCGCTCAGCTGCGGTTCAAGGAGCAAGTGCCAGGCCACTAGGGACTAAAGAGGGGTTACCTGAGCGCAAAGAATGCACCGAGGAGAGTCAAAGCTGCCCGGGCGAAGAAGAATGCAGATTTCGGCTGAAATTGGGGAAATCCGAATCCAGTTCAACCCTGAGCAAAATAAACCAAATTGAGTGAGGGTTAAGCTTCAGAGAGTAAAGGGGAAGCAGAGGGAGCAAAGATCCGAAGAAAAAAACCCCTACTGCACCGACTCCACCGAAGCTCCAAAACCGACAATGGCGGTCGAGGGATTACCGAGGATCTGCAGCTCCAACGGACTTGTGAGTGCTAGCTAGAGTTGCGGAGGTGCTAAAGGAAACTAAGGGAGAAACAATGGAGTTTAAATAGAGCAATGGCAGAGAGCAACGGCTGGGTTTTCCAGTCGGGTCAACACTGCCATGAGAGCACTTGAGAGCGATGGGAGCAGTCAATCATGGCCTTCTGAGGGAGGAGCGCGACAGGCATTCAATGCGCGCAGATCTAGCCGTTTAAAGGTGACCACAGAGTGGACTGCACGCTGCTCGTTTTCTCCTCTGCTCACGCCATGTCCGGGCTCACGCACGCGCGGACGGAGGAAGGAGACAACTCGTCGGTCGTCGGATTGAAATCGAACGGTTGAGTTAGATTGGGTGGATTAAAACGATTCCATCGTTCGGCTGGTCGAGGACCGTTCGATGCCGATCCAATGGCTCATGACCCGCGCAACCGATCGACCACGCCGGTGCGATTAGTTGACTTGACCGAGTCCAGTGGCTCGAGCTCGAGTCCGGTTCGAACCCGAGGAACAGTGCAAACCAGTTGGAATTTGAATCCTAAACATCTGATTTTTAGGGAATTATTTGAGGTAGCAAACAAACTCCAAAATTTACAAAATTTTAACTGGAGCTTGCTGACAGCAGGAGGAACCTCTCATGAAATTTTTAGAGATTTTCATGCAGTGAAACTCTCTCCAGAAATTCCAGAATAGGAGAAATAGGGTTTGACCAATTTTTGACTTGCCTCCTAAAATTATCAAATAATTTCTAAAAATCATGAGATAATTCAGAGGTGTTGCCAAGCCTCCCTAGAACTCAGGGAAAAGATTTCAAAGGGTTTGGCACAAGATCTAGGTCACAAAGGTTTTTGATTAGAGTCAAAAGGAGATTTGATTTTGATTTTCCATAATTCTTTTTGAAAGAATTACAGAAATGACCAAGTGCTTCAAGATTCAAGAAAAGTTTTAATTTCATCTTATTTTCTTACATTTGAAACACAAATCCATATTTGGGATGTTACACGCAGGCTGGCCAAAACCTGGTCGTAAGTTGTTATAAACTGGTCGAGACCAAATAGGACCTGGTCGTAGATCATCTTGCAATAAAGTTCGTCTGATATAATTTATGTGTTTTCGGAAATCGTTATGTCCTATTAGGTACCACTAACGACTCGTGGTCGAAAAATATTTTCGAGTTACAACCGAACTGCACATGAACCTACAGGGTCACACAATTAATAGGTTAGAACAAACAAGTACGGATATGATTCGTCAAACGTATTCGGATAGGATCTGTCATGGACACTTTATAAGGAAATGCTTGAGGCTTTGGGGATGTGTGCGTTACAGAGGAGACACACGACAAGAGTTGACGTAAGTTGCTCCAAACCCTAGCCGCCACTTTCTTGAGAGAGCCTTCCCATGCAACTTGGTGTTAGCACACCGGCGTACGCCGTTCTTGCCCTGGACATGTGGATACCATAGAGGCGCTACTCCCGGAAATAAGGTTGCGAAAGAATTGAAGGTCTAATCTCCGACATGCAGCGATCAGTCTGGCTATCCTAAGGAGTATGTTATTGTAATATAGGAAGTATGAATGTAAAAACTCACCTTTCTTTCATCAATAAAGTCTTTTGTTTATCCTTTTGACTTATGAAGTACTCACATATTTTCTAGCCCCCGACTGCATGTATAGTAGAAGATCTTTGCTAAAGAAGTAGTAAGCCAAGAATAAGAGTAAAAGTCACAACCATTGTTGACAGTATGTGCTGATTATATGATAAAAACTAATCGTATTAATACTAGGAAATCAACTGTGGTCGGAACCAGTATGTGACTTCAACTAGTTGTAGATCCGTTTTTCATAATCAAAATACCAAATAATAGATTACATGGTTGGAAGATAAGACTTATCTTGATGAGAAAGAAAATATACAAGGATGTATGCAATAAACGATAAGTGATTTTATTTATATGTAGTATCCAAACTGGTCGTAACGATTGCTAAGAACTGAAGATATGAGAAACACCCCATGAAATGTACTCATGCTCAAGTCCGACTGACAGCGAAGATCATAGGAAAAGGATCGCCGCTAGAAAGCTCCTTCTAGTGGGTAGGACCACGTGTGGAGAGGAGAGACTTCGACTAGGAGATTTTTCGTGTCTCGGCCAGTAGTCAAACAAGAGTGGAACAGAATGTTGAAGTGAAGAAATGTAGTCTCCGAAATCTTAAGCATGTAAATCACTATGTGTAGTTGTTTGTATTATGCTCCTTGTACTCGCATATTTCTTTAAGAAAAGAGTGTGGTCGCGCGTGAGAACTCTTGTGGTGTTTGACATAGATGTCTGAGCCAGAGAGTAACAGATATCCTTTTACAGGGTACCAGAGAGAAGGTGGTCTTCTTCGACCAGTGTAGACAACAACAATTGGTGTAACATCCCAATTTTTAGGGCTTTTGCAAATTTTTGAAAATAAAAATAACCATTTGATTTTATTGCTAAAGCTTAACTGGGAATTTTAGAAAATAAATATAATTTAATATGAATTAATCAAACTTCAATTAATTAGCAATGTTTTATTTCGGTTCTGTTTTGGATGATGAGCGGCGCAAGACGGGGCCAGGATGGCAAGTCCTTAGCGAGCGGAACCGGGTCAAAACAGAGCTTTGTAAAGGCCTTGTGATGATCTCCTAGTCGCACACCTCGAAAGTGTGTGAGCGGACAGTATAAGATGACTACCTCTTGTGGATCAAGCCGTACAACCTCTGCAGAGTTTTAAAAACTATTCGAATAGTCGTGTCCCCGGTTACAGACAATACCTGGTGATTTCACACGAGGGATAGATTTTCATAAAAATATTGAAGTTGTTTGGGAAGCGATATGGATGTCGTTGATGGTTGGGAAGTGAACAGGGTGTTCACTAGTTGTTTCAAAGAATTTGATTAGTTATGTATTAATATTTTAAACAATGTTATATAATCTACTTATTGTATTTAATGCTAATGCTGTTTTCTGCAAATTAAACATAAAACTATCCTTGTTTAAGTCTTGCATGAATACGGCTATACGTCACTTGTTGATCAGTCCCTGCAGACGAGCCAGGGAACACCGAGTTCTACAAGGATGAATACTTCGAATACTATGCGAACTAGCATGCATCATGCACTCGATTGCCTATAGGCATGTCGAATGGCCTCCACGAGATATTTTGGCTTCTGCTGCAAGTTTATCTTTTGCTGTTAAGCCCTGCTTGGCAACCTCTGTAAGACTTGACCATAAGGTCCTTTTGCTACTAAGTAATATTATTTTGTCTGCTTCATTAGCTTTTTTGTTGTATGGATATGATAACATCGATGTTGCAACTGTGTGTTCTAGGTACTGATCTGGGACTAGTTCGAAATACACAGAGGGTCTCGGTGTTGCATACCCGGCGTCCCGATAGTAGGCAACTAGAGTATGGGTACAAACATATAAACAATATCACTCATTGAAGAAAATAAAGAAATGATAAATTTTTATTGAAATTTGATACAATGTAAAGATACAATTATACAAAGAACTTACGAAATTGGTCAATGTTATAGGAGTTTAACAAAACATGCCCGTCTGACATAGCTAGTTGTACTGAACTAGGTTTAGTGACTTCGACCACAGTGTATAGACCTTCCCATTTGGGAGAAAGTTTGTTGCGATTAGCCTGACTCTGAATTTTTCTGAGAACCAGATCACCTACAGCTAGGCTGCGAGGTTGCACATTATGACTGTGATACCTTCGCATGTCCTGTTGGTAAAACCGTCGATCGTATTAGGGCTTGGTTTCGTCGTTCCTCAAGAACATTGATATCGTCGAGTTGTCGTTCTTCTCGATTGTTCTCATTGTAACAATTGGTTCAAGCAAAGCCTATTTTCAGTTCTGGAGGAAGCATGGCTTCAACACCATAAATAAGAAAAAATGGTGTTTCACTGGTCGCACTACTGGTCGTGGTTCGAATGGCCCATAATACAACAGGAAGTTCTTGAACCTAGGCTCCTGGCCGTTGTGTTAACTGGTCGAACACTCGGCGTTTCACCCCTTGTATTATGATCCTATTGGCTCTTTCGACTACTCCATTGCTCTATGGCTGAGCGACAGAAGCGAAATGTATCTTGATACCTAGATCCTTGCAGAATTCTTGAAAATTTCCACTAGATAACTAGGCATCGTTGTCTGTGATTATACGACTGGGTACACCAAATCGTGTGGTTATATTTTTTGTGAGAAACCACTTAGCGACTTCAGTTGTTATTTTAACAACTAGCCCGGCTTCTATCCAATTTGTAAATATGTCAATCAAGAGGAAAAGGAATTCGAAGCCCCCGAGTGCTCTTGGGAAAGGTTCCAGAATGTCTAGTCCCTAGGTTGCAAAAGGCCAAGAAAGAGGTATTATTTGCAAAGCTTGTGCCGGCTGATATACTTGTTGATTATGATATTGACATTGTACGTACTTCGTCACGAGCTCTTTTGCATCATGAAGGGCAGTTGTCCAGTAGTATCGCCTGAAGGTTTTACCGACCAATGTTCTATAGGAATGATGTGCTCCACGGACTCTTCCATGAATATCGGATAGCAACTTAATGTCATCCGTTTGAGATATGCATCTCATCAATACCCCGTGAGATCCTTGTTTATACAAGGTACATTCGATCAGAGTGTATGATTTTGCTTTTCGAGCAAGACGATCAACCGCTACATCATCTTCAGGAATAATATCATGTTGAAGATAATTTTAGATTGATGTCATCCAATCTCTACCGGGGTCGTGCTTGACGACCTCCTGTGGAGCATCTATGTTCGCAGGATTGATTTGTATGACCTCCTTTGGAACATCTATGTCCTCGGAATTCTCGACCACCGAGGGAGAATCGAATTGCTCGAGAAAAACTCTGGGCGGGACAGGTAACCTTTTGGAGGCCATTCGTACCAAATGGTTTGCCATAATGTTTTTCTTTCTAGGAATGTGTTGGATCTGGAAACCGAACAAATGCTTTTCGAGTTTTCGTACTTCCACCAGATAAGATGACATCCTGGTACTTGAGCATTAATACTGTTTCCCGACTTAATTCGCTACTAGTTGAGAATCATCTTTCACTAGTAATCTGCGAATCCCAAGCGCTCTGGCTGCTCGGAGTTCTACCAGTAAACTTTCGTATTCTGGCACATTGTTTGTTGTAGGAATGTTTAGTTGAATGGTGTATTTGATATGTTCTCCAGTAGGGGATATTAGGACGACTCCAGCCCCCGAACCTTTGAGCATCAAGGAACCCTCAAAGTACATTGTCCACTTGTTGTGGTGTTCGTACTCGGGCCCTTGGGTGGGTTCAGGATTTGTCCATTTGGAAATGAATTCTGCTATTGCCTGGGACTTGATTGCTGTTCGTGAGATAAAATAGAGGTCGAATGCCCCAAGCCCGCCGTCTATTTTGTTGTTCATCTTGATGATTCCCTGTTTTCAAGAACTTGACCATGGGGATATCCGGTTGGTACGACCACCTTGTGGTCTTGAAAGTAACGCCTTAGTTTCCTTGAAGACATAAGGAGACTATAGTGTAATTTTTGTACCTATAGGTATCTTTCCTTTTGGTCTATGTAAGACTTTGCTTACGTAATACACCGGTCGTTGGACGTTGTCACGTTCTACAACTAGTACACCACTGACTATTTGCGGCGTTGCAGCCACGTAAATCAGCAATGTTTCTCCTGATCTTATAGAAACTAAGATCGGGGTGCTCGTAAGGTACTTCTTAAGTTTTTCAAAGGCATCGTGTGCTTTCTTAGTCCACTCAAAACTTTCATATTTCCAAAGAAGTTTGAAGAAAGGCAATCCTTTATCAACTAACCGTGCTACGAAACAACTTAACGCTATCATACACCCGGTTAGTTTTTGGACTCCCTTCTTTGTGGTCGGAGAGCGCATCTGGCCGATGACCGATATTTTTGCTGGGTTTGCTTCAATATCTCTAGCCGAAATTAGAAATCTAAGAAGCTTTCCCGAAAAAACTCCAAACACATACTTCTCTGGATTTAACTTAAGGTTGTGCATTCTTAAGTTATTGAAAGTCTCGTGCAGGTCGGAAATATGGCCGCTAGCATCGTCTCTTTTCACAACCAAGTCATCAACGTAAGCTTTTATATTTCGACCTATCTGAGGATTAAAGGTTTTTTACATCAATATTTGAAAAGTTGCACCAATGTTTTTGAGACCAAATGATATCTTAAAATAGCAGTAAGTGCTATATGAAGTGATGAAGGAAGTTTTCTCTTTATCATCTTTACTTATATTAATTTGGTGGTACCCTGAGTATGCATCTAAAAAACTTAACAACTCACACCCGAAAATAGAGTCTATAAGTTGATCAATGCGTGCAAGGGGAAAGTCATCATTCAGACAAGCTTTATTAAGATCTATGAAGTTAATACACATTCGTCATTTCCCATTGCTTTTTCTAACCATTACATGGTTGGTGAGCTACTCTAGGTGGTCGACTTAACAAATGAATCCAGCCTTGAGGAGCTTGTCGATCTCCTACTGGATTGCCTCCTTCTGATCAGATGCGAAACGCCTGACCTTCTGCTTGACCGGTTTTTTGTCAGGCTATAGAGCTAGCCTATGCTTGATCACCTCCCTAGGGACTCCGGGTATGTCGGATGTCTGCCAGGCGAATAAGTCCTAGTTTGCTCGAAGGAAGGAGACGAACAACTCTTCATATTTGGGGTCGAGTCCTGCCCCGACCAGTACCTTTTGGGCAGACGCATTAGCTTTTCTTGAGCCAGACGGTGTGTTGGTGCTTTCTGGAGAAACGCCTTTGCCAAGTGGTACCTCCTTGGTCTGGTCGGAAGGCTTTGGGGCTATCTTTGGCCTCGAGTGCTTGACCTGCATAGTAGACGGATTAGTTTATCTGGTTAGAAGCTCATCGACCAGTTCTAATGATTTCTGATCACATGTATAAGCCATTTTTCTGATCTCCTCGAACCATGATGGCTCCCTTCGGTCCTAGCATTTTTAAACTTTGATAACCGTAGTGCGTGGCTATCAGAAATTTTGCTAAAGCCGGACGACCGAGTATTCCATTGTATGCGGTTTCGAAATCTATCACATCGAATGGAACCTTTTCAGTTCAGAAGTTGTCAGGCCTTCCGAACGTAACCGGTAGGGACAACTGTCCTACCGGTTTGGCGGTAGAACCAGGAACTATGTCGTGCAAGGCATATTTCACGAGTTTTACCTTAGACTTGGGAATCTGCATCTCTTCCCATGCTCCCATAAATAAAATAGTTAAAGAATTACCCAATCCATTAAGACTCGATTAACTTTACAATTGTTAATAGCAGGTTCAACTACGATAGGAAACCTACCAGGTCAAGTCGATGGGACGAGACAGTCTTCTTTGCTGAAGGAGATTATAGTTTTCGACCACCTGGACAGCTTGACGGTGATCGGAGACTCGGCAAGGTTCACCTCTCGTTCCACGGCCTTCATATGACGTCTTGACTCGTACGAGGAGGATCTACCAAAAATCATATCAATTATGTGTTGCGGCTCCTGGTACTCCATCTCTTCGTCGCCATCTTTGTCCTTCTTGGAACTTGGTTCTCCGAGTTCTGTTATGGAGGGGAATGGACCTTTACCTTAGTAATCTTTTAGTTTCTTTTGCCAGGCTCGGCAAGCGCGCAAATCATGCCCAGCTGCCTGGTGAAGTGGACACCATTTCTTACTTTTCTTATAATCACTGGTTGGAGCCTTAGACTTGTTCCGACTAGTGAATTCTCTCTTGCCCATAGTAAACTTTTTGGGAATCGTAAGGACTTCCTTGTTATCGGGCTTGCGATGCTTCCTATTCTTGAGAGACTTCTTACTTTTCTTCTCTTGCTTCTCCAGGCCTGACTAGGTAGTTTTTATATTTTTGTTCAATAGCATCGCACCATTCGATCGCTTCACTAGCAAATTTGCATACTTATGCATCATGTCGAAAAGTTCAATAGATCATCCGTGGAGGATTTATTGCAATATCCTCAAGTAAATCGTGATTTCTCACCGCTTTAAAAGCCTGAATTACAAAAGATTCTATGATCTCTGGGATAGAGTTCTGAACCTGACTGAATCTCTTGATATATTGTCGAAGAGTTTTGTTGGTTTTTTTGCTTCATATGATGAAGATCATCCTCCTTCCCAGGATGGTCATACGTCCCTTGAAAGTTGGCGATCAGAGTATCGCAGAGCTACTCTAAGTATATGTATATCCGACTGGTAGGTTAAACAACCACAAGCGGGCAGACCCTTCAAGGACCGTGGGCAAATAATTTACCATCACGTTGTCATTACCATCAACAGCTTTGATGGCAGTAGTATAATTTGAACAAATTCTAATGGGTTCTGGGTCCCTTTGAACTTTTTTATGTTGGTTGGTCGGAACTTGTCCGGCCAACAAACAACTTGAAGGCTTGTTGAAAATGCTCGACAGCTCGTAATGGAATCATAGCGCCTTCTCTGAAAAGGAGCCGAATTATAATCAGTTGGGGATCAGTTCCTCATATTTGCATACTTAGGATCCGGTGTCCCAATTCGGTCGTGAACATTATGATAACGACTTTGACCACCTGCTTGGTTCAGATGATGTTTGATATCGCCTGAATCAAGTGGTCGTTCCTCTTGATGAGGAGGAGGAGTGGCTTTTTTGAAGAGTTGTCTTCCCTTGTGATTTCTTGGTCGGAACCTACGAGGGGGTTTTGGTGTTAATTGGTCCTCCGCTCGACCATGTTGTCCCCTACTGAGAGAGGAGCGTTGGGATGAAGTCGTCATGTGACTTTGCGAATTCCTTTGCTCCCGGTACATTTCTGTGCGCCGTATGGTTTGTTGAAGGATCTCGACACGACACATAGTCGAGTATAACACGGATTTTTGCTAAAGCAGGATCTAGATTATCCAGAATACCCCGGACTCAATGCAGGTTTTATATTGTTACCAAAGGTCGTGGAAGATTCGAACTTGCAGTGGGCGTTCGATGAGGTGAGTTTTCTCTCGACCTTCCAGTTGGCCCTGTTTGACCTCTTACTCACGGTGGGGTAGGAACAGGTGAATTAACTGATGCATGTTCATCAACTCGGTTGCCTCCGGTAGTTTGTGCTTGAGTGCCCTTACCATTTCCACCAGCAAGTGGTGGCATGTTAACCTGTGGAGGATCATGTATGGCATCCGGATTGGTATCTCCGATTCTGTTAACTTTGTGGCGTCAGCACTGATCTTCCGATGAACTCCCGTTATAGCTAAGGGAGAGCCTTCTAGTGCTTCTGCAAGGAGCCTCTATGATGGGGAGCGGTCGGAGATTATCGCCTCTGGTGGGCTTTGTGGTGGACTTAGTCTGGTCCGGCGGATTGCCTATCGTATGTTGAGTTTCATCATACCCACTTGGCCTACGATCGGTGATAACTTCATCAATACCTTTACCAGATGTCAGTTGGCCTCCGAAATACGTAAGAGCCGTTGGCGAATACCGATTGCCCATGACAATATCAAGAATACATGGACTCTCTGATTGCAGCGCTGGGCTTTTGTTGCCGTTTTTACCGGTCGGGTCGATCGGGCTTGTAGAGCGTTGGACGTTTGAAATGGTCGAACGGCGGTTCCTCTGAGTGCCATTGATGGCGGCGATGTATCCTCATCCATCCGATCGATTTCACTAATCTCTGCGACTGGCGAGCTAGTGGAGGAGGAGGAGGATGACAGCCTATTTTCTTCCATGGCGCAGATGCATGCATCCATATCAAGGTCGAAGTAGTCCGCCAGGTCGAACCAGTTTTCCTCATCCTAAGTCCCTGTCATGTTCGCATGAGCGATGATGAGGCAAAGGAAGTGGATGAGGAATGCTTGAGTGAAGTAAACTTCAAGAACTCAACACCTTCTTCCCCACGAACGACGTCAGCTGTCGACGATCGAGTCGCCGATTTTACAAAATAAAATAGAGAAAAATGGCAAAGAGTTCTTGGGAGAGCATGAGACTGCTCTTTATTGCTATGAAATGGATCCTTTACAGTGGTGCCCTTGACATGGCAATGGACTAATCCTAATTACCCTAAGTGTGTTGCTTGCTATGCTAATGCTTCGGATGAAATCCAATCGTCTCTTGATCTTCCGAATTCCATTGCCTTATGCTGTTTACGTTCTTTTTTAAGTAGTTGATGAAGTGGTGGCAGTTAATCTTGGAAGAGTCGCCTGTTGGAAGTGTCGCGACTGGTCGAAGCGAGGCAACAATTGATGAAGTATTAACCATTCGGCGGTTGATGTTTTAGGGGTTACGACTCTTCCGACCACGGGGTCGTTAGCCTTAGGGGTTACGACCACGAAGACATATGGTCTTTTAATTATGTACTAAAGTAATACATAGATATTTTAATCATCGTCAAGAGTAATGGCGAGATTGGTGTTCAGGTGTGGTTTATAGGGTTTGAGGGGTGACTAATGATCGGGTGAGGTCTAAAGATTTGGATTTTCAGTGTGCGTTTAGTTGGTGGAATAATCACAGAGATGAGGAATGGGTGATTGTGAGGATGTGATCATCTCGATAAGGTGTCTGATTTTTCTTTCATCCTTGAGTTGTATGATTACTTTTTTTAACAGGGAAAGCATGCCATGCCTAAATCTGTCTACCACAACGTGCACCCCTCCCCTGCGGCTCTCCACAACGGTGACACCATTAGCCCCATTGCACAATAGTGGATCATGCGCGGGACTAGCGGCGGACGACCCTCCCGATGCTATCCGCACACTTGCCATTTCGGTGGTCGTGCAGCGTACCTTGAGCACAAAGACAATCGTAGCTATCGTGCGCGTGCTCACCCTCGCCCACGGGATGGTCTCGCATTTGCCATATTTGAGAGGAGGCGACGCCATTGCCTCATGTACTAGCAATGACCGCAACCCGTGTCGCCTCCACACGGGCCCTCGAACAAGGCGCCCGACGGTGCGGCTCGAGTGCAACGAGCAAAGGAAGAAGGGTAGTCATGTCGCCACCTAGTCGTATCCTTAGGCGGAGGAGGGAATGGTAGGGTCGGGCTCCCTACATCCAAATTTTGTTGCTACATTTCTTTGTGATTAGTAGAGTATTATCTTTTTTTGTTATTTGGTCCCTCATATAATGCAATTTCACTACATAGTTTGTTTAGTTTTCCTCATCTTCAATTCCTAGCCATGCCATGCAGCATCTGGTGAGCTCGGCTGAAGTCTTATAGACATGATGCATTAATCGATTCATTGGTGTCTGAGGATATATATACAATGGTGACGCTAATGTAAATACATATAGCAACTGCTAATATGAATACATGTAGCAACTCATATTATTCCCCTGGTTGAACCGAGGTGTCTCATGAATTAATCTCCTGATTGAACTGAGGCGTCACATGCACATGCATGGTAGGCTAACAGAACTATGTGTCACATGCACACGCATGATAGGCTAACCCCCTCCCCTTCCCGCAGTTCGAACGGGTGCGGGATGGAAGTTCAAATTGGAGCAGAACTCCTTGAAGATGGTCGTGGGAAGGCCCTTGGTGAAGACGTCAGCGTACTGCGAGGTGGTCGGTACGTGAAGAACGTGGACCTCACCGAGAGTGATGCGGTCCCGAACAAAGTGAAGGCCAATCTCGACATGTTTCATCTGTTGGTGCTGGACGGGATTAGTCGAGAGGTAGACCGCACTGATGTTATCATAAAAACAACTGTGGCCTGTTGAAGAGGGTGATGCAGTTCGGCGAGAAGTTGACGAAGCCAACAGGACTCGACGACGGTGTCGATGACGTCGTGCTACTCATCCTCGGCACTGGAGAGGGAGACTGTCTGTTGTCGGTTGGAAGACCACAACATGAGTTTATCACCAAGAAAGACATCGTAAACCGAAGTGGACTAGTGGGTGTTGGGCAGCTGGCTCAGTCGGCGTCGGTGTAGGCGGTTAGAGAGGTCGGTGAAGTCCGATGGAGTTGCAAGCTGTAGTCGATGGTGCCCTTGAGGTAGCGAAGAATGCGCTTGAGGAGATTGGTGTGTGGCTCGTCTGGATCATGCGTGTGAAGACAAGCTTGTTGCACAGCGTAGGCGATGTCCGGATGTGTGAACGTCAGGTACTGAAGGGCGCCGGCGATGCTCCTGTAACCGGTGGCATTGGCCACTGGTTTGCCAATGGAGGGGAGCTTGGAGCTGGTGTCGACTGGTGTGCTATAAGGGTTGCAGTTTGTCAAGACTACGCGGGCAAGTATGTCCTCAGTGTATTGACGCTGAAAGAGGAAGAAGCCTGAGTTGGTGCATTGTACGGAGACGTCGAGGAAGAAGTGCAAATCGCCGAGGTCCTTGAGGGAGAATTCGCTATGAAGCGAATTGATCACTTGGCGAAGTAGTGCCGACGAGGAGGTGGTGAGAATGTCGTCGACGTACAACAGGAGGTAGACAGTGTTCGTTCCATGCCGGTAAATGAACAGTGAGGGGTCTGCCTTGGAGGCGGAGAACCCCAAAGACACAAGGTAGGTTGCAAAGCAACTGAACTATGCCTGTGGGCCCTGCTTGAGGCCGTATAGGGACCTGTTGAGGTGGCAGACATGCGGTGTGTGTCGGGGTCGTGAAGCAGTGTTGTTGATGAAGCGGCCTCAACGAGTGTGTCATTAAGGAAGGCGTTGTTGACATCGAGCTGATGCACCGACCACTCATTGGTGAGCACAATGGTGAGGACGGTACGCACGGTGGCTGGTTTCACAACCGGACAGAACGTTTCATCGAAGTCAAAGACAGGTCACTAGGAGAAACCGCAGAGGACCCAACGAGTCTTGTATCGATCCAAGGAGCTATCGGGCTTCAACTTGTGTCGAAAAATCCATTTTCCTGTCACAACATTAGCACCAGCGGGACGTGGAATGAGCTCCGACATGTTGTTTGAGCGTAAGGCATCGAACTCATGCTGTATGGCGAGACGCCAGTTCTCGTCATTGAGGGTCGTGCGGTAGGTCCGTAGGATCGGCGAGGGAACGGCCACATGTAGGTTTAGCTGGTCGACGGGAAGTCGAAAGCCATGTTTGTCACGGGTTGTCGTGGAGTGCTCGTTGACAATTGGGGCAATGGGTACAGCCGAAGCCGGTGGGGGCGTAGCGGCGTCGGGCACATAAGGGGGCTGTGCGGGCTCAAGTGTGGTATCATGTGGGGACGCGAGAGCATGCACAGGGGAGGGGGCGGCGCTGGCGGGAGCGCAGCGGTAGGTGCAATGGGAAGCAGCGCGGGTGGGTGCATGGGAGCAGGTGCGGGTGCTGGGGCGAGGGGAGTCACAGGTCGTGCGATAGGAAAGGGAGCAGGCGTGGGTGTGTGAGCGACTACTGAAAGGAAGTCGAAGTTAGAGGGCACCGACGGGTTAGGTTGCTCAGATAAAGGAAAGGAAGATTTGTCAAAGATGACGTGATGAGAGATGATGATGCGATTTGTGGAGAGGTCGAGGCAGCGGTACCCCCTATGGTGTTTAGGATAGCCGAGAAAGACACAAGGTGTGGAGCGCGGCCCAAGTTTGTGCGTGGCAGTGGCTGAGAGATTAGAGTAACACCTACAACTGAAAACACGGAGATGAGAGTAGTCGCGAGGTGAACTGAAAAGAGCTTGGTAGGGGATGCCGAAATTGAGTGTTTTAGTGGGGTGGAGGTTGAGAAGATATGTGATGATGTGGAGAGCTTCGACCTAATATGAAGGTGGCATACTTGCTTGAAATAGAAGAGAGTGGAGAATGTTGTTGGTATAGCGGATGATGCGTTCTGCCTTACCGTTTTGTTAGGAGGTGTGTGGGCATAACATGTGGAGGGCAATGCCATGGGAGAGGAGGTGATGGCGCATGGAAGAGTTGTTAAATTAACCGCCATTATCGCACTTTGAATAGCACGAATGAACAATGAGAATTGAGTGCCGACATAGGCAAAGAAATTGTGAAGAGTGGTAAAACATCGATTTAAGGCAAGAGGAAACATCCATAAGTAGTGTGTAAAATCGTCGAGCATAACAAGATAATACTTGTAGCCTAAACACTTTGGGAATGGGCGAGGTCAAAAATCACAATGTATTAAATCGAAAGCTTTGCTAGTGCGAGTGGATAAAGGAAAAAGGGGAGACGCACATGTCGGCCTAATTGTACGCATGGCACAAGGTGGTCAGGAAATTTTATTATATGAAATATAGGAAGCACTAGCAAGATATGACAAAGCTTGGTTGTCGAGATGTCCAAGACGACGATTCCACACTGTAGAGGATGGAGATTTAATGGAGAAGGCGCAAGAAGCAGGAGGCGGCCAGTGAAGGGGGTAGAGCTCGCCAGGACTATTGCACCTTATGATCACGTTCTTGGTGTGAAGATCCTTTACAGAAAGGCCATAATGATTAAATTCAACAAAACAATGGTTATCTAAAGTGAACCGACGAACGGAAATAAGATTTTTAATAAGAGACGGTATCACAATAGCATTGTTCAACCGAAAAAAATGACGATGAAATTTGAGAAAGGTTGTGCCGGTATGGTTGATTGGGAGATGAGACCCATTGCCAACAATAGCGTATGGAGATGCAGCGGAAGAGACACGGGAGAAAGAAGAGAGACTACCATGTTCTAAGGTCATGTGGGTGGGCGCCTGAGTCCATGTACCACTCGGAAGATGGTGGCGCCGGCGTCATAGTGTTGAGCGCGTGCATCAATTGGTTATGGTCCCAAGATGCGGGCGGAGCGAAGGAGGGCGGTGCAACCGCGTATGCTGGAGCGCCGGTTTTTGTAGGTGGAGGGACGGTGGAGGTGAAGGCGCCGGGTGGACGTGGGCCAAGGAGGCCCTGGTTGGTGGGTTCGGGAGCTTGTCCAGGCCACATTTGGATGGACCCATGAAAGGTAATGCGGCAAGGCTACGATAGCACAAACAAAAATTTACTGCGCAACCAAAGAACCACCGCAAGTAATAGATCACAAGATTACCGCTAGACGCGCTGACTCGTAGCGAAAGTAGAGTCGTTATGCGAGTTGATGCGATCGTAGTCGTACTCACGATGCGTCTCCTCCTTGAGTGGTCGTGCCGACGCCTTGTCTGCTCTTCGAGTGGTCAGACTCGTCGCGTGACTTATCCTCCAACTCCGGTGAACGTCAGAAGTTGCGGATCGTCCAGTCGATGCTGCCGCAACAACACCTCCGAGGTATCCACACGTGCAGGCGGGATCACCACGCTACCGGAGTGCTAGCACGCGGCGTGGTTGAGAAGGCGTGGCTATTAGGGTTTGAGAGTTCTTCCAAAGATCATCCTCTTTCTCACCCCAAGCCACCGCCCCTCTTTATATAGGCATCCATGATGGGTCTCAACACGAGGCCCATTAGGTACTAAATGGCCTATCGAATTCGGATCACCATCCAAAATGCAGATCCTTGCCCTTTAAGTGTGCGACCCCACAGGTTCATGTGTAATCGGTTATGACTCGGAAACTCTTTTCTGATCACTAGTCGTTAGCGGTACCTAGCAGTACATAACGATTCCCAAATACACATAGAATATATCGGACAAACCTTGATGTAATATGATCTATGATCAGGTCCTCATCACTCACGACCAGTTCGTATCTCTATACGACCAGGTTGTAATTGGTCACGACCAGTTCGTAACTCCTTACGACCAGGTTCTTACCATTCTGTGATTACGTTCGACCAATCTACGACCAGCTCGTATCTCCATACGACTAGTCCGTAATTGATCGAACTAAGCAACCAACTAATGCATTCTCCCTTTGCCTCACGATGCCTGGTTGAACTCCAGGTGAGATGTTGTGTCATCCATGGACTGTTCAATACTTTCTCGATCGAGTGTCGAATAACATCATGTGGTCGACACTTCGACCACTAGTGGCATGGCCATGCACTTTCTTTATCCGATCACCACGAGGGGCCCAGAGACATCTCTCCTGTTGTGTTAGGAGGGGCAAATTCTATCTCGACCAGTCACATCCCTCCGCATGTTTCATAGCATACCCGAAAGCTACCTTTATAAATACCCAGTTACGAGTAGCGTTTGGCAACCCCTAAGAGTGCTATTACACATGTAATGAACCATGCTGATCTCAGGTCTAAGGATTATACATCATCATTACTTGAGACCAACCAATGACACAAAGATTCATAACAATCTCAATAGTGTCTCAATGATGGGTCTATCCAACACTATGTTCTCTAACATGTGCTCACATTATTGATTCGATATCTCCATATCCATGACCGGTGAAACCAGGTCATCAATCAATACATGTGCTAGTCATAGAGTCACTGGTGTTCCGACCAGTGACCTCCGACCAGGGATACTTTTAGAATGACATCATATAAATTAAAGAGTTCCACCAACAAGTCACATACTTATTGATCTATAACAAATGATTCATTCAAGGAACATGATAACATATTATCAAAAACATGAACATAATGAAATGTCAACATCTCTATGATTGCCTCTAGGGCATATTTCCAACAGTCCGGCCCACGGGTTCTGGAGCGACGGCCAAGGGACGGAACCCTTGTCGCTGTTGTTGTTGGAGTTCCCGCCTCCTCCGTTGAAGGAGCTACCACCTCATGGTTGTTGGTGCGGTGGCGGTTTAGGTGTTGGGGAACGCGGTAATGCTACGATAGCACAAACAAAAATTTACCGCGCAACCAAGGAACCACCGCTAGTAATAGATCACGAGATTACCGCTAGACGCGCCGACTCGTAGCGGAAGTAGAGTCGTTATAGCGAGTTGATGCAGTCGTAGTCGTACTCAAGACGCGTCTCCTCCTTCGAGTGGTCGCACTCACCGCGCGTCTGCTCCTTCGAGTGGTCGTACTCACCACGCAACTTCTCCTCCGACTCCGGTGATCGTCACGAGTCGCGGATCGTCCTAGTGCCGATGCTTCGCAACAACACCTCCGAGGTATCCACACGTACGGAGCAAGATCACCACGCGCTGGAGTGCTAGCACCAGCAGCGTGGTTGAGAAGGCGTGGCTCTTAGGGTTTCGGGAGTTCTTCCAAAGAGCAACCTCCTCCTCCTTCATGCCACCGCCCCTCTTTATATAGGCATCCATGATGGGTCTCGAACTTGAAGCCCATTAGGAACTCGTGGCCTATACGAATTCGGATCACCATCTAAAAACAGATCCTAGCTCTTTAAGTGTGCGACCCTACATGTTCATGTGTAATCGGTTATGACTCAGAAACTCTTTTCCGACCACCAGTCGTTAGCAGTACCTAGCAGCACATACCGATTCCCAAATACACATAGAATAGCGGACGAACCTTGATGTAATATGATCTATGATCAGGTCCTCATCACTTACAATTAGTTCGTATCTCCATACGACCATATCGTATTTGGTACCTGTTGGACCGAAAAGGCGACTAGAGGGGGGGGTGAATAGGAGCACGCTCACTTTTTCCCAAATAATGAATTCAACACAATTTCACTCCAATAGCTATGATGAAGCTATGAAGCTCAATATACCAGTACAGCGGAAGACTAGTATTGAATCCAATTAAACCCCTAAGCAATGCAACAAAAATCAGCAAGAATCAAAACTAACAGAGAGGCCGGTCGGCCATTGTTTATCTTGGCGGTCGACCGTTCTAAATCGGTCGACCTCGGTGTGGAGCGGTCGGACCGGCACCAAATCGATCGACCTCTGGTGTGGGGCGATCGATCCGGCGGAGCTCTGAGCAGTAAAACGACCGCGATGACGAAGTTGCAATTAGGTCTAACTTTTGATTCTCTACTCCAAACTTCACGAAACTTTGCACACACCTTCTCTATGCTATTGAGGACCTATTCCAATCGAATATTATGATAATTCTTGGAACGATCTTGAGCAATTGTCAATTGATTAACAGAAGGTCTAAAACCGGGCAAGAAGGAAAACTTGATCCTAATGCTTGTTCGTGAGAGATTGATGATCAAGATGATGCTAGATAGATTCACACATATCACAGCAAGCTAATCCACGTGAAAGAATCAATCACAAACTCGCGGATCAAAGGAAGCCCTAAAATCACCAAATTGAAAGCAAGAACGAAAAGAGACTTATCTCAAGCAAACCTTGCATAGATTGATAATGAGATCGTTGCTGGATTACACCCACGCCATCATGGATCAGTGGTCAATCCAAGATCACGAAATTCTCCTCAAACCATGAAAAGCCCTAGCCTCCACCTCAACTCTCCCTAAGGCAATTAGGGTTTGAAAACACAAAAGAGGTGAAAAACAGCGAGAGGAGAGGGGTGCAGCCACCACCTCCTCCTATTTATAGTGGAGGCCTAGAACTCCTAGGGTTTGACTCAATTGGGCTCCGTTAAGGCCCACTAACAAGCGGGTCACACACGCACGCGCCATAAGCGCCGTCTTTAACCTTTTGACCTAAACCGCTTCACCATGCACCATGGATTTGCCAATAGGTCACCCTTGTCCATCTTGTGTCACGCTTGAGTCTTTGACCTCACCCGGCATCGTTGATCGTTCTGGACCTCAACTCTCCAAGTCTAGTCCCGATCCTCCTCGCCGTTGACCGTCGTTGACCACCAAGCAACCTGCACAACCACAGACAAGCAAACACGAATTTGGGAACAAGTTCTTCACAACTTGACCCATGTTAGTCAAAACATGCATCATGCAAACAATATGCCACGATACCAATGACTTTGACCTAACAAAACAATATCGCCACGAAGTTGGCCGACGTTCAAGTCAATACCGGTCGACCGCTCCAGTGAGCGGTCGGACCGCTATGGCGGTCGGACCGCTCCACAATGAGCCGTCGGACCGCCTGAGGGACTTAGCGAATTTCAAGCCCTCAAATTCAAAACCTTCGAAACTTTAAACCAATAGAACTTTTCTTGGAGACTCCAAAAATCATGAGACCAAGTGCATTGGGATCCCTCACTTGCCTACAACACCTATTTTTGGCCCGACTTGTTTTGACCACTTTGGTCACCACGGTCCGACCGTCCCACATGGCCGGTCCGATCGATTTGGGACCGGTCGGACCGCCGTGTTAAGACCGGTCGGGCCGCCTCGCCGATAAAGTCGTAACTTTGTCGAAAACACGTGAAACGACAAACCGTAAACGCCATTGCCAATTGTCACATCATCCTAAGATCTGGAACATATCCCCATGAAATCCACAATCTCCCCCTTGATGAACACATTGGCAATTATCCGAAAAATGTAAGTAAGAGGTTTGAAAGCGAGTTTACTCGCGGTTTTCGCACAAAGGCACAACTTGGTCCATAAGCAAGAAAAGCAATGTGAATGACCAAGTGGCATCGAGAATAGTATAGGCATGTGAGAAAAGGCAAAAGAAAGCATAAAAACTTTGATTTCCAGAAAAGGGTCAAAATTCTCACATGAGGTCCATATGAAAGAACAATTGTTCAATTGACCTATGATCATTGTGAGTATAAAAGAATGCAATTCAAGTTCGAATATTCAATAAGACAATAAGAATGCAACTCAAGAACTCCCCTCACTATGATCCTCAATTTTCAAATTTTCAGTTTCTCCCTTTGTATAAACTTCTCCCCAATAAAGAAATATCTTCTTATTAACACATCTTCTCTTCTCATTTAACACATCTTCTCCCCTTTGACAATGGATTCATCAAGGAATCACGCCTTCCTCTCATCCAGAGATAATAAATATAGAATAAAGAGAAGCGAAACAAAAGAAGCATAAAGAGGAATATGCATGAAGTGCAATGGAGTGGCTTCAATTTTTGTATTTTTAATTTTTGATTACAAGAAGCTTTGGAGATTACCCAAAAGAACAAGCTAGTATCTCTAATATTGCACAAACAACATATCAAGCTGACAACACGCTAGCAAGATCATGGTAAGACATATATATCAAAGCTAAGCACAAAGGCTCAAAAGTAAAGCGATAGATTTGATCAATTTAAGCAACGCTTCAAATTCAAAGAAGTTCATCAACGAGGATCCTAAAGTGAAATTGGCCATATCAAAATGTCAAAGTGAGATCAAAAATCTAACAAAGACCACATTAAGAGTCAATCAAGTCCGTATTGAATCATTTTGCTCAATATTTTGTAAACGCCCATTTGTCAACATTTTTCTCATTTGCATTGAATATTGAAGTTGACTAATGATCTAACTTAGTGACAAGATCTGGACTAGGAGCCATCCACAAACTCATCCTAAACTTGACCAAGTTGATTAAAGGTATATCTTAGTAAAGAAGATCCCGGACTAGGAGCCATCCACAAACTCTTTCTAAGCTTCTACCGGGTGACAAATCTTGAGGTTCATGTCATTTCGACAAGCGGTCCCCATGAGATCGTCGGTTCATCAAACTATCTCCAAGTTCATGTCATTTGACAAGCGGTCTCGTAAGAATAGTTTGGCACAATTTAAGCATAAGACAATCTTGATTTTATTTTTCACATGAGCAGTTTAGAATCTCAAGAACACAAAAGCTCAAGTAATGGTCAATTTTAGATCAAAGAGCTAACAAAGCAATTACAGCAGGGCCAATGTCACAAGAGGAGCACTAATTGCGCAACTCGCTAAAACATCCACAAATTGCAATTTCTTAGTTTGAGTTGTTTAAAAGGTTCTAGCTCATATAGCAAAGACTTAGCTACACATGTAAAAGCATGATAATTCTAGCAAGTCAAAGAACTAGACATGACATTGAGCAAGAATTGAAATACAAAAGCTCTAAAGGGTAATAGGCAAAGCTTCATCAATTTTAAAAATAAGCGAGAAAATCTTATATTACAATGCATCTTTTGGATTTTTCATACCATTTGTTGTAACCACTTGTTGGAGTTTTCATATGAATGCAATATGACACAATGAGATGCAATTAAAAGCCTAAAAACCTAAAAATTGAAAAGATCACTAAGTTCGGAAAAGAACAATAAAAGATCAAAAGAACAAGGAAAGATAAGAAAAGATCAAACTCCCCTCAAACCAACCCATAAGGATAAATTACCCTAACTCGCTTCTAAAGGAGGAAAATCTGGTTTGATCTAAAAGCTTGGTAAGAATATCCGCCAATTGAGCTTGGACTCTCTGAAGTGCATCACAATATCACCTTTTTCAACATGATCTTTAAGGAAGTGAAAGCGAATGTCTATGTGCTTAGTCCTAGAATGTTGCAATTGGGTTTTTAGCAATATTAATAGCGAAGTGTTATCACGAGAAAGAGGAACACTAGCAAAGTTTAACCCATAATCTTTCAAAGTGGGCGTCATCCACAAAATCAGCTCAAACAACTAGCGTGACTACATACTCCGCTTGAGAGTGGATTGTGCAACAGAAGACTGCTTCCTAGAGGACCAAGATACAAGAGAAGTGCCTAGGAAGTGACAGGTGCCTGAGGTACTCTTCCTATCTAACCGACAACCCGCAAAATCAGAATCTGAAAAACCTCTAATGGACAAAGCTGAAGAGCAGGAATACCAAATGCCATATAAGAGGGTAGAGTGTAAATACCTGAATATGCACTTAACGGCTTGGCGATGGGAAGTTCTCGGAGACGCCTGAAATCTTGCACAAAGGCATACCGTGAAGTGAATGTCCGGTCTCGAGGCCGTCAAATACAGAAGGGAGCCGATCATGCTGCGGTACTCGCGTTGATCCACGACTTCTCCTTCCTCATCTGGATCCAAAACAGTCGAGGTTGCCATGGGAGTGGAAATTGGCTTGCAGTCACCCGTGTTGAAGCATTTTAGTAGATCTTTAGTGTACTTCGTCTGATGAATGAAAGTTCTTTCCTTGCATTGCTTGATTTGAAGTCCCAAAAAGTAATTAAGCTCTCCCATCATACTCATCTCAAATTCCCTATTATCTGCATTAGGAGGATCTTTGTCTCTGAATGCGAAGTGGGCGCCGGGTGAGATCTGCTTTCTTCGACCTCCGCAGTATGCGATGATGAAGATGCGGCGAGAGCCTCAACCCAAGGTGAAGTAGGCGTAGCGAGTTCTTGTATCGATATGGGCGCCCAATGATGCAGATGAAGGAATGATATTAGCCGTCCTCATCTTCCTCCACAAAAATGCTCTCTGTCACTGTAAATCATCAGTAGCAATAGATCTAGCTCGGGGCTAGTCTCATCAAAAGTGACATTACAAGTCTCTGAATAATGTTAGTCTCGATGTTAAAACCGAAAACCCCTCGAATGAGCGGGATAACCCGAAATAACCCATCAAAAGTTCTTGATTCAAATTTATCTAAGTTGCTGTCTTAAGAATAAAACATTTTGATCCAAAAACTCGAAAATGCAAAGCAGAGGGTTTTCTACCAAAACGAAGCTCATAAGGAGTCTTGCCTAAAGAAGGTCTCAAAAAGACACGATTTGCAATATGGCAAGCAGTAGCAATAGCTTCGGCCCAAAATCTCCTCGGTGTGTTATACTCGTCTAGCATCGTCCTAGCCATTTCGACCAAGGTCCTATTCTTCCTTTCCACCACGCTATTTTGTTGAGGGCGTGTGGAGAGGAGAAGCGATGCTCAATACCACGCTCGGCACAAAAGAAGCAAAGAAGCATTTTTGAACTCCGTGCCATTATCACTACGAATCGCTCTCAAAGCACCAGGAAGCTCAGAAGCCAAACGAAGAACAAGGTCATGAAAATAACCAAAAGCTTCATCTTTTGAAGTAAGAAAGAACACCCAAGTATATCTAGAAAGATCATCGACTATGACAAGAATATACCATTTTCCACCGACTGACCGGACTCTAGCAGGACCAACAGTATCCATATGAAGCAACTGTCCTAGTCCGTCAATCATAACCATAGTCACAGAAGGGTGTGAGGCGGCAACTTGTTTGCCATGCCTACAGGCGCACATCTGACATCCTTGATAGCTTTGAGTTTGGGCAAACCTCTCATGAGATCAAGGTTGCTAACTCGTGTCAGATGATCAAAACCAATGTGCCCCAAGCGTCGGTGCCAAAGCCAGAAATCAGAAGAAGATGTAAGCAAACATTTAAGAGATCCGGAAGAGATTACGAAAAATCGGCTCAAAAATTCTACCAACTCTAGAGATTCCAAACACAAGCTCACGGTAGAATCAAGCACCACGACAAGCATTTTTCTTAAAAGCAGTCTCATAACCATCATCAAGAAGTGAGAAGCGAAAAGGAGATTATACCTAAGCTTGTCCACGAGGCGACATCCTTTAGAATGAATTTGTTGTTCACCCTAATTGATCCTGTTCCTTCAATTCGCCCTTGTGTATCATCTCCAAAGGTGATGAAGTCATCACTGTTGCCGCGTGAAAGAGGTGAACCATTTTGAGTTTCGGTCATGTGGCGTGAACACCGAGTCGACGAACCACGTGTTCTTCCCTTTCCACGGTAGTCCCGAAAATCAAGGAACAAAAGAACGATATGTCTCAATCATCAGGTTAGATAAACAAGATTTAGGAATCGATCTAAAGACACACGTCTGCAAGGAGTATACAAACCGGAAGTACTATCCTTGATTTCATCTAACATTCGGTTATGAGCAATGTTTAAATTAACATGAGACTTAAAGCTGTCCATGGGCGATCGGCCGGCGTTGTCTTTGGCGATCGATCGGCGACCAAAACAGTCGACCGGTGACCACCAATGTCGGACCGCCATCTGATAAACATTAGAATTAGGATATCTAGAAACATAATGATTTGCATGAGAGAAAATCCTAATCCGGGTTTATTCTTTTCGGTGTTACCATGTCTCATAGAAGCTCTAGGTTGCATGAATGAAATTCTATCAAAATTTTTCCTATCATTTTTCAACCTCATGCCAGCAAATTCAATCAAATGCCCACCTTTCTTGCAATAAGTGCAATGATACTTGGTACCACTAGAAGAAGCACCATTTGAATTAATACAAGGTTGGGCAAAACTGCAGATTTAAAAGATATTTTTGCGAGTTGGGTTTTGAATTCAATTAAACCTTTTCCAAGACTTGAATGACTTTTGGGTTTGAATTGTCTTGAAAAGAATTGAATCCTAAACCTTGCTTCTTATAAGGAGTTTTAGACTTGTCAAGAATCATGTTTAATTGTTTCTTACCTTTAAAAATTTCTCTAATGTATCATGAAGGTAAGCATTTTCTTTTCTCAAGTTAACACAAGCATCACAAGTATTATTCATAGATTTCTCCTTATACAAAGCAATTTCAAGCTTAAGAGTGGAACATGAAGCACAAGTAGTATTTTCAATATCGTCCTTAAGCTTAGCATATTTGACTCTAGCAGCTTCTAAGATATCTTTGATTTCACGTTCTTTTTCTAAACATGAAGTGCAAGGGCTAGAATCAAATACATCAAAAGCAATCAATTTACTAGATTCTAAACATTTTTCACAAGGAGCACTTTTAATTTCATTTAGTTCGGATCTAACATTCTCAAGTTGTTGTCTGAAATATTATGAGCAGATTGTAACTTGGTAATTTTGAATGCATAGCATGACAAGATAAACATTCATCGAGTTCAAGAGTCTTAGCATTTTTAAGCTCTACTTTCAGTTTGCTAATTTTGACTCTAATTTCTTATTTTTGTCATGACAAATTCTAGTACTTCATCTTGACTAAGCAATTGCTCAACTATAGAATCATATTTAGCGAAAGCTCATCATAAGAAAAAGATACCTCATTATCATCAATGTCGTCAGTGTCGACCATGAAGCACATGCCGGTGAAGTCTTTGGCCTTCCTTTCTTTTTGCCTTGAGGATCTCCTCCTCCTTGTCCTCCTCACTCCCGGTATCCACATCGCTCAAGGATTGATCCTCAAAAGTGGCAAGGACCGGTGGCGGCCTTCACAAGCTTATTAGCCTCATACCTTGATTTGTTGAAAGGAGGCTTCTTCCAAGTGGCTTTCCTTCCTTATGATTGCTCTTACCTTTCGACTTGGGGTAATTTGCGGATATGATTGAGCTCACCACATTCATAGCATGTCACGGACCACCTCTCTTTTGTTTCTCACATTATTGTAGGCCCGTGTGAATTTTTTAGCTAGAAGAGCTAACTCTGTTTGAGAATACTTTCAAGCTCCTCTTCATGAATAGCGGATAAACAAGCAAATGAAAATCCGTAAGAAGATTCAAAAGAGTCATCAAAAGCCTTTTTGAGAGGATCTGCTACCAAAGCTAAATTATCTTTCGTGGGATGATCAACTCGTTTAATTTCATGAGTCTTGAGTTTACTATAAAGCAATTCTAAAGTAAGACTTGAAAGATCAACATTTTCCTCTATAGCGATAGCCTTCATCTCCCACTCCTTGGTGTTGATTGCACCAAGAGATGGGTGACATTTTCAGATTGAGAATATTCAATATCAACGACTTTTATTTGATTAATTACTTTATTAAAGCGATGAAAATGTCATCGATGCTCTCTCCAGGACGCATCTCGAATTTATTGTATTCACGCTTGTAAACTGTTTGGCGCACCTTTTTGATTTGGGACGAACCCTCATGATATGTTTCGAGAGTGTTCCAAATTTCATGCGCAGTTGAAAGATTGCAAATTCTATCATATTCTCGTCTACCAAGTGCACCATATAAAAGATTCTTAGCCTTATTGTTGTTAGCCAAAAGAATTGCAGAAGTAGGTGTAGCAATTTCAGGAATAACCAGCGGGGCTCTAACAACATCCCAAATAGCTTGTCCCTCGCTCTCAAGAAAGACGCGCATACGATTCTTCCAATAGGCATAGTCGTGCCCATCGAAGATATGCGGTTTAGTAGAAAACTTATCCATCGCCAAAGTTCGGTGACGGTTAAGATCAAGATTGAACTAGCAGGGCTCGATACCACTTGTTGGACCGAAAAGGCGACTAGAGGGGGGGTGAATAGGAGCACGCTCACTTTTTCCCAAATAATGAATTCAACACAATTTCACTCCAATAGCTATGATGAAGCTATGAAGCTCAATATACCAGTACAGCGGAAGACTAGTATTGAATCCAATTAAACCCCTAAGCAATGCGACAAAAATCAGCAATAATCAAAACTAACAGAGATCGCGGTCGATCATTTATTATCTTGGCGGTCGACCATACCAAATCGATCGACCTCCGGTGTGGAGCGGTCGGACCGGCACCAAATCGGTCTGACCTCTGGTGTGGGGCGGTCTGACCGGCAGGCTACATAACAGTAAAAACAGCCCGATGACGAAGTTGCAATTAGGTCTAACTTTTGATTCTCTACTCCAAACTTCACGAAACTTTGCACACACCTTCTCTATGCTATTGAGGACCTATTCCAATCGAATATTATGATAATTCTTGGAACGATCTTGAGCAATTGTCAATTGATTAACGAAGGTCTAAAAGCAGGGCAAGAACGAAAACTTGATCCTAATGCTTGTTCGTGAGAGATTGATGATCAAGATGATGCTAGATAGATTCACACATATCACAGCAAGCTAATCCACATGAAAGAATCAATCACAAACTCGCGGATCAAAGGAAGCCCTAAAATCACCAAATTGGAAGCAAGAACGAAAAGAGACTTATCTCAAGCAAACCTTGCATAGATTGATAACGAGATCGTTGCTGGATTACACCCACGCCATCATGGATCAGTGGTCAATCCAAGATCACGAAATTCTCCTCAAACCATGAAAAGCCCTAGCCTCCACCTCAACTGTCCCTAAGCCAATTAGGGTTTGAAAACACAAAAGAGGTGAAAAACAGCGAGAGGAGAGGGGTGCAGCCACCACCTCCTCCTATTTATAGTGCAGGCCTAGAACTCCTAGGGTTTGACTCAATTGGGCTCCCGTTAAGGCCCACTAACAAGCGGGTCACACACGCACGCCATGCCATAGCGCCGTCTTTAACCTTTTGACCTAAACCACTTCACCATGCACCATGGATTTGCCAATAGGTCACCCTTGTCCATCTTGTGTCACGCTTGAGTCTTTGACCTCACCCGGCATCGTTGATCGTTCTGGACCTCAACTCTCCAAGTCTAGTCCCGATCCTCCTCGCCGTTGACCGTCGTTGACCACCAAGCAACCTGCACAACCACAGACAAGCAAACACGAATTCGGGAACAAGTTCTTCACAACTTGACCCATGTTAGTCAAAACATGCATCATGCAAACAATATGCCACGATACCAATGACTTTGACCTAACAAAACAACATCGCCACGAAGTTGGCCGACGTTCAAGTCAATACCGATCGACCGCTCGGGTGAGCGGTCGACGCCCTTGGCGGTCGAACCGCTCCCTGTGAGCCGGTCGGACCGCCCCTTGGGACTTAGCCGAATTTCAAGCCCTCAAATTCCGAAACCTTCTGGAAACTTTAAACCAATAGAACTTTTCTTGGAGACTCCAAAATCATGAGACCAAGTGCATTGGGATCCCCTCACTTGCCTACAACACCTATTTTTGGCCCAGCTTGTTTTGACCACTTTGGTCACCGCCGGTCCGACCGCCCCACATGGCCGGTCCGACCGATTTGGGACCGGTCGGACCGCCGTGTTAAGACCGGTCGGACCGCCCCCGATCGAAGTCACAGTAACTTTGTCGAAAACACGTGAAACGACAAACTGTAAACGCCATTGCCAATTGTCACATCATCCTAAGATCTGGAACATATCCCCATGAAATCCACAGTACCGACCAGTTCGTAACTCCTTACGACCAGGTCCTTACCATTCTGTGATTACGTTCGATCAATCTATGACCAGATCGTATCTCCATACGTCCAGTCTGTAACTAATCAAACTAAGTTCTGTGATTACGTTTGATCAATCTACGACCAGATCGTATCTCTATACGACCAGTCCGTAACTGATCAAACTAAGCGAGCTATTCATGCATTCTCCCTTTGCCTCACGATGTCTGGTTGAACTGCAGGTGAGATGTTGTGTCATCCATGGACTGTTCAATACTTTCTCGATCGAGTGTCGGATAACTTCACGTGGTCGATACTTCGACCACTAGTGGCTTGGCCATGCACTTTCTTTATCCGATCACCACGAGGGACCTAGAGACATCTCTCCTGTTATGTTAGGAGGGACAAATCTCATCTCGACTAGTCACATCTCTCTGCATATTTTATAGCATACTCGAAAGCCACCTTTATAACTACCCAGTTACGAGTACCGTTTGGTAGCCCCTAAGAGTGCCATTACACATGTAGGGAACCATGCTGATCTCAGGTCTAAGGATTATACATCATCATTACTTGAGACCAACTAATGACACATAGATTCATAACAATCTCAATAGTGTCTCAATGATGGGTCTATCCAACCCCATGTTCTCTAACATGTGCTCATATTATTGATTCGATATCCCTATATCTAAGATCGGTGAAACCAGGTCATCAATCAATACATGTGCTAGTCATAGAGTCACTGGTGTTCCGACTAGTGACCTTCGACCAGGGATATATTTAGAATGACATCATATAAATTAAAGAGTTCCACCAACAAGTCACATACTTATTGATCTATAACAAATGATTCATTCAAGGAACACGATAACATATTATCGAAATCATGAACATAATGAAATATCATCATCTCTATGATTGCCTCTAGGGCATATTTCCAATAGTAGGTGGAGTAGTTGTCGCCGCTGTTATTGCGGTTGGAGTTGGTGCCACGATGCTTGTCATTCTTGGCGGCGTTGGATGAAGAGCCGCCATAGGTGCTCTTGGAATTGTTGACGATGAAGGCCGAGGGTAGGGAAGACTCGGACCCTATCGTGAGTTCTTCAAGCATGAGGGCGGAACGCGTCTCGACAAAGGACGGCACGAGACGCTGCATGGACAGCAATGTGCGCATGTAGGCGAGGCGCGAGCTCAACCCGCGCAAGGTGTTGAGGACGAAACTCTTGTCAACGATTGGCGTGCCCACGGTGGTGAGCTCGTCGGCGAGAGCCTTCTGTTTGCAGCAGTAGTCGGCCACGGACATGGAGCCATGCATGAGTCCGTATAATTCTTGCTTGAGGTAGATGGCGCGCGTCTCAGCGTTATTGCAGTAGAGACCTTCGATACGCGTCCAAAGGGTGTACGCGGAAGCCGAGGAGTCCATTACCATGGAGAAGAGCTCGGGTGAGATGGCACCGTACAACCAAGAATGGACGAGAGCGTCGAGTCGAGTCCACTGCTCGTGAGGAGCCGAAGAGGAAGACTCGCGGATGTGGTCATCGAGGGTGTACTTCTAGAGGGCGACCTCGACCAGGCCGCACCATTGGGCATAGTTGCCTGCTTGGAGGTCGAGAGGGATGGGGATGAGGAGCTTGACGCTGGAAACGCCTACCGCTTGTGCCCACAACGCGGTCTTGGCCGCGGTGTCTTCCTGGGCTGTGGCGCCAGGGCGGCAGTGTCAAGCGTACCCATCACGGCGGGAGGAGAAGAGAAGGTAGGAGGAGGAGATCAAGATCGTAACCTATCTGATATCATGAAGGCTCATAGACATGATGCACTTAACTGATTCATTGGTGTACATGGATATATATACAATGGTGATGCTAATGTGAATACATGTAGCAACTCATATTAATCTCCTGGTCGAACCGATGTGTCTCATGAATTAATCTCCTAGTTGAACTGAGGCGTTACATGCACATATATGATAGACTAACAGAACCAAAGCGTCACATGCACAGCATGGTAGGCTAACACGGCCCACGGCGAGCAGATTGCCAGGCTGGGCAATAACTTAGCGGGTGTTTGGACAAGAGGATTTCTTTTGAATTTTGTTCAAACCCTAAGGATTCAAATCCAAATCCCTGTCTAAACAGTCCCTTATGGTTGTGGCAAATATGCCGCGCACTCTTGATCAAATGGTTCAAGATGACATCTTCCGATTAAAGTTTTTCGAAATCATTTTTCTTAAGTAAGAAGACTGTGTCGGTTGCCTTTTACAGATGGCTCAATGGCCATTTAATGCAACTATAGTTCTATATTGATAAAGTTTGCTTGCTCATGAGGCTAATTAGATTGCTTAGTCAAACGTACACATGCATGTAGATTAGTAATGCTGGTGATACATGCTAGCTTTGTTCATTCGTTACTCTGCTTCAGTTCCACTTGACTTTCAGTTAGAACTACTAGTACTTTTTTTTTGTTTATTGTGTAAAGTCAAGAATATATATAAGAGTACTTGCTAGCCCCCCAGAGTTATGCAGTATCTCGAGTGGATCTACGTACCTGAAAGGCTCTAATGTTCCTGAAACTAGTGAGTTTCTTGATTAATATTCGATTAGGCTACCAGGTGGTTAGGCCAAGTAAACTACTTACTGCAGGTTCTCCTGATCAGTGATCAGTTAATCTTTCCGAGACCATACTACTAAAACTAGTGGGCCAAATGAGATATGTCTGTAAAAAAATAATAATATAAAGCACTAAACTATGTCTAATACTAACATCATTTTGCTAAAAGAATGGTGTGAGCAGCCAATTATCATTTAAGCAACAATCTGTAATTTTAGTAAGGAGAGTTGGTAGAGCGTGACTTACTGATTAATTGTACAATAGTTTGATTGGAAGCAGCTGACTTGATAGCAGTGGAAAATACAAAAGCTATATATATCTATTTGCAACTGCATTGAAGAATTATGCTCTTTTTCACTGACATTTATAAAATTTCCCCAATCCAATGATGTGGCTTTCATGTGGACAATATAATCCAAGTACTCTCCATGTAGCACATTTGACAATGCTTGATTAACTACATAGATCCTAAAACATCATCTATAAATTAAAGAAAACTAGTCGGTTCTTCACAAGTTAAACTCATGCATCTTCTCAACTCGATCTCCGTTTATGACTGATCATTGCTTCTTTCCTTTTCTTGGTTAGTAATCAAAGAACCTGTCATAAATAACAACAGGTTTCACAACACACTGAGCTTCTAACCAGTCTCACCCTGCACCAACTAGCATCTCACCTCTTCCTCCTCCAGCTAGCATGGCCATGGCCATGGCTTCCCCCTCCACGCCCACCATCCTCTCCACCCTGCTGTTCATCCTTCTCCTCCATTCCGGCAACTCTCCGGCCGCCGCGTTCTACCTCCCGGGCAGCTACCCGCACCGGTACCGCCCCGGCGACCCACTGGCTGCCAAGGTGAACTCCCTGACCTCGCCGTCTTCAAAGCTCCCCTTTCCCTACTACTCCCTCCCCTTCTGCGCCCCGCAAGATGGCGTCAACCGCGCCGCCGAGAGCCTCGGCGAGCTCCTCCTCGGTGACCGCATCGAGACCTCGCCGTACCGCTTCTCAATGCTCAAGAACACCACCGCCTTCCTCTGCCGCACCGATCCGGTGACCCCGCCACCGCCGACCTCATCAAGTCTCGCATCAACGACGCCTACCAGGTAAACCTCCTCCTCGACACGCTCCCCATCGTCCGGTACGTCAAGAACCCAATCGCGCCCGACGTGCTCCTCCGGTCCACTGGTTTCCCCGTCGGCGTTCGCGCGGACGACGGCGAGTACTACGTCTACAACCACCTCAAGCTCACCGTGCTGGTCAACAAGCAGCGGAACGGCACCACCAGGGTGGAGGCCTTGATGGCCACTGCCGACGCTACCGAGCTGATCAGCTTCTCCGGCACCAAGGAAGGAGGCGGGTACACCGTCGTCGGGTTCGAGGTCGTTCCGTGCAGCGTGGATCACGACGCAGCGGCGATCAAGGACAAGAAGATGTACGACGAGCTCCCGTCGAAGGCCGCAGCCGGGTGCGACCCGGCGGTGGTCGGCATGCGCATGCAGGAGAACCGGCCGCTGGTCTTCTCCTACGAGGTCGCCTTCGTGGAGAGCAGCATCGAGTGGCCGTCACGGTGGGACGCGTACCTGGAGATGGGCGGCGCCAAGGTGCACTGGTTCTCCATCCTCAACTCCATCGTGGTGGTCGCGTTCCTCGCGGCCATCGTGCTCGTCATCCTGCTGCGCACCGTGCGGCGCGACCTCGCGCTGTACGAGGAGCTCGGCAGCGAGGCGGTGCCGCACGCTGACGAGCTTGCCGGGTGGAAGCTCGTTGCCAGCGACGTGTTCCGGGAGCCCAGCCACCCGGTGCTCCTCTGCGTGCTGGTCGGCGACGGCGTGCGCATCCTGGGCATGAGCGTGGTCACCATCCTCTTCGCCGCGCTCGGGTTCATGTCTCCGGCGTCCCGGGCGCACTCGTCACCGGCATGCTGTGCTTCTACTTCATCCTGGGCGTCGCGGCTGGGTACGCCTCCGTGCGCCTCTGGAAGACGGTACGGCACGGCGACAGTGCCGGGTGGAAGTCCGTGGCGTGGCGCGCGTCGTGGGTCTTCCCGGGCGTCGGGTTCGCCGTGTTCACCGCGCTCAACTGCGTGCTCTGGTACAACGGCAGCACCGGCGCCGTGCCGTTCGTGCTGTTCGTCGTCCTCATCCTCATGTGGTTCTTCGTCTCCGTGCCGCTCACCCTCGTCGGCGGTCTCATCGCCTCCCGCGTCCGCCACGTCGAGTGCCCCGTCAAGACCAACAAGATCGCACGCCAGGTATGTAACCTTGACTCCTCGTTCGGTCGTTCCATCGAAGCTTGTAACTCTGAATATCAATGCCATTTACACCGCAAGAAAATATTCTATTGTTCGACTAGGTGCCGCCGGCGCAGTTCTCGCCGTGGCTGTTCGTGGCGGTGGCGGGGACGCTGCCCTTCGGTACACTGTTCATCGAGCTCTTCTTCATCATGTCGAGCCTGTGGCTGGGGCGGGTGTACTACGTGTTCGGGTTCCTTCTGGTGGTGCTGGGGCTGCTCATCGCGGTGTGCGCCGAGGTGTCGGTGGTGCTAACGTACATGGGCCTCTGCGTGGAGGACTGGCGGTGGTGGTGGCGCTCCTTCTTCGCGTCCGGCTCCGTCGCGGCCTACATCCTGGGCTACGCCGTCTACTACCTCGTGTTCGACCTGCACAGCCTCAGCGGGCCCGTGTCCGCCGCGCTCTACGTCGGTTACTCGCTGCTCATGGCGCTCGCCGTCATGCTCGCCACCGGCGCCGTCGGGCTCGGCGCGTCATTCTGGTTCGTCTACTACCTCTTCTCCACCGTGAAGCTCGACTGATGGCGAGTTGCTGCCGAGGCCGTGCGTGCGTGGATCCAAGTCTAGGTCTACGCGACAAAATGAAATAAGAGATTGTTTGTTCACGATTCTGATGATTTTTGTGTCTTGACTACACCATGTAACAGCACCAATATCGTTGTGGAAATTGACAATGAAAATGCTTTTTTTACAAAAGATCTCAGATCGTCTTTACAATATGAGAGTACATGCATCGATGTTTGCCGCATGTGGCAGTGTGACTTCGGTAACCTTGCTTAAGATGTATGCATGTGTCAGTATAACCTCTTATCTTGCTTAAGCTCTAGCCAACTTGTTACAAGCAGAAGTCTACTAAAACTTTGCTTGATCTGTCATGCAGCTGAAAGCTTTTCGTAGAGTCGGGAGATGAGCAGCCAATGGTCTTCTCACTTTCCATTGAGCAAGAAAAACTCGCTATTTTCGACTCACGAGAAGGCACACAAGTCGCGAGGTAGAAAACTGTAGAGCACAGGGGGATCAGGACACGAAGTGCAATGAGCCGCTGATAGGTCGCGAAGACATCAGTGTAGAAAACCTCGGAAACACAGGTCGAGAGGACAAATAAACAAATAAAATTTTCCTTCAGAGGATGAAAGAAACAACAGAACATGAGAATGTCATGTCGCAATGTAAACAAGATAAATCATACTGCTACTGCAAGGGGCATCAAAACCCGGGGTTTCGCCTGCTGTTAGAGCGGCCAACGGGTTATGCTCTCTCCAAGCGTACACCTAGGTGATCCAAGACAGGCGGCTGTAACAAGTACATGACAAGAAAGATAGATAGAAGGCACATATGGATATGATTATTTATCATTAGCACCCAGCCCCCGTGCCTTGGATCGCCTTACCGCGGTCAAGGGGGTCACGATGCCCTGACCATCCTTCCCCAGCCCGGAGCCCAGAACAAACCCCATTTTCGCCATCATTTTGGATCCGAAACCCTTTGTATGCCTCTCAAAGGAGCCGACGCCATTCATCTCCAGTCGCCGCGCATTGCACCTCGGCTCTGACCTTGCTTGACTCGGTTCTGGCCTTGCTTTAGTCGGCTCTGACCTTACTTTGATCGCCTCAGCTTCACTGTCAAATTCCACACCTAGCCCGAGAGATTTGGGACGATGAATGGCTTGGATGGGCTGCACTATGCCTTGGCCATCTTTGCCAAGTCCAGCGCCCTCGATGAATCCCATCTTTGCCATCATCTTCGAACCAAAGCCCTTTGTGTGCATCTCAAAGTTGCCCAGCTTGGTGGAGTTGTTTTCGGCAACTTTCTCACTCGAGGCAACACCACCGGTTGAGCCAACTGCTATTGTTTCGGTAACAGATTCCGCCATGGTGCCAGAGGAGACAAAAGATACAGGACGCTCTGCAAATGAGGCCTGTTTCTTCGAAGATTTCTTTCCATTTGGATCCTGATGCCTTGTAAATTTCGCTGGAGCCGAAAGACCCTTCCCTCTTGCTGGGCCTTTAGCGTTGTCCCAATTGACAGCCAAGTCCTCAGCCTGACTCCCCAAGAGCTGAAATCGATGAAGCAAAGCAATTTAGATTATAGATTGAAACAATTAAGATTAGCAAGGAGATATAGCATCAAGAGCAAAGCAGCAATTGCATATTTTGCAGTACAATAAAATAACAATATCGTTTGATGGTATATAAAACCTTCAAACGTACAAGTAAAAGTACTACCATCTTTAGGAGGATTGAGAAGTAAGAATCAGCAAAATTTAATGGCATGTAAAATAAAAAACGATTTTGATTGCAATCATAAAATATGACTAAGAAAGAAGGGTTGGAAGTAGAAGCTAAAAAGCTAAAAAAGAAGCAAATCACTTCAAAACAGAAGTAGCTTACAGAATAACGTCTCAACAATATGAACACAGAAAGTACCTACCTTATCAAGTCGAACTTGGCCATCTGCAGATGGCATGGAAGACTGTCCAGTTAATGACACAGTAACAAATCTGCAAGGCAGAATTACTGACTTTACAGCAAGTATAAGCTATAAAAGCAAAAAATTACCATGGCAGAATGTTTGCTAGTTCAAACCATAAATATAAGATACTGAATAACAAGAACATCGTGTTAACATTTGACCAAAGTCTACTGAACTCAATAGATCAAATGTTCATATAACGTTTTTTTTACTTAAAGTATTTAGAAGGAGATGCGGCAAACACCAGCAACTCAACATAGATTAAGTAATTAAACATGAAAAGCACACAAAAAAAAAGGTGCAATGCATCACAATTGTATGGATGGGAGATGCAACGTCCTGCAGCTAACTGACAACCATTTTGGTAAAGATAACCAGGTTATGGTAGTTGCTATATGCACGGACACATAAACTACAATTTGTCTTATCAGACAGTATTCGCATTGAACACGACAGGTGAACATGTCAGTGTCATACGTCGCTCGTATCAGTGCCCGTGCGATACAGGGTAGTGGTTATTAAACCACTAAGCCCTTTACCATTGTCCACAATAGCACTAATGGTTCATTGCAGGAGGTCATGCACCTTCCTACCTCAAGATTAAGATAACAAATAAAATATGAAGTTAAAACCAGTAGTTTGTGTCGATGGCTATATTTTGGAGAAGAATTAAGGGTGATCTGTCACAACTGCACAGGCATGTCCACTTGGCATGGTGGCAATGATGCAAATATGTTTGCTTAAGCACTGTCCTCGCAGGAAATCCCTGGCACTCTGAACAGACACGAACTCACATCATCGCATGCATAGTGAGATGCGCAATTTGGTGTTCTTCTTACTGTGCTGCAGCACAAGGATAATTAACCTACTAAATCATGGCCATCATCATCCAAGAGATGGGAAAATGCATCATCATGAAATTAGTTGCAACTTTCTGCACAAAACTCACAAGTATTCAACCGATGTGTCGAGACTCAAGATGATACGAAGTTTCACTAGGGATGGTAATTTACTTTATGGAAAGCTCATATATGAAAAGCTTTTACCTTTTCTTGCCAGAACCTTGACACCCACTCTTCAAGTGATAAATAGATGCAATGCGTTGTACCTACAAAATGCAACAAGAACATAATAAGTATATGAATAGGCATGAGAGTGTGTTAAATAAATAAATTTGTGTAACATCGACATATTAGTTTTGTGATTGTGTTCCATCCAAATTGGCCATAATTGCTTCGTAGTGCATGCAAGTTGATTATCGTCCAACAGTAACAGGCTAATGGCATGTACAATGATGTTCTATATCTGTTATGAATTCGAAAAATTACCACTTTTGTTACAGAGACAATGCATATCCATTGACTTGATGATTGAGGTTTATTTAAAGTAATTATCACAAACTGCTTCAAAAGGCAACCCACAAAATGAATGATAGATGGCCATACATCTCATACCTGAGAACAGTCTCGGGAGTGCATTGGTTGGAAGCATAACATATCAACCTGATCTACAACCATCTTCCTCAATTTCTGCATATAGGAAAAGGAACCAGGTCCACTCATCATTAAAAAGCTTTTAGCTTTTACTAAAAATGAACTGCAAAAAATAATGGATAGTATCATCCTAGAACAGAAAGCATACGACTGTGTTCTAAAAATAGGTCTACTAGGTTGACCTGTCGAGTACCTATTACCGATTTTTAGAACCTTGTTGTAATCCGGTTTCAGGAAATAAGAGAGCTCAAAGTTCAATAATAATATGGGCAGGTTAAAAAAACAGAAAAGCAACCCGATAACATAACCAAAGCTACAGTAGGTGTGCATTTTTTAGCCCTATGCTGTACTGTGTATATTGTATAAGAAATTTGCGGATAAAATTATACAGATGCACCTATGCACACACGTGGTAAAAGATTAAGGATGCAAGAGATGGATGGCTGACAAGATATGAAGAGGATTGCATGGAAATGTTTTGGTAGAAAGTAGTAACTACTAATACCTTCCTGTATTTATCACAGAACTTTTTACAAGCCCCAATATCTATTCATGTATTTATCACAGAAAATTGGCTATTCTATCACAGAAAATTGGCTATTCTATCATATAAATTCCGAAAAAAGCTCTAATAAAGGTTTTATTGCACACCTTGAACGGGACAGGCACTAGCAAATTATAACAAATTGATTCCTGTTATGACACTTTAGAAACAAACAAATGGACAAAACCTGCTGCCATTTTCCGAATAAACTCAGTTCATGCAAAAGCATTATTTGACTCACAGTATTTATTTGATCTAAATCAACTCCTCTACTTAGCATCCGTTGACGTCGCTTCTTTGCAATGAGTTCCTTCTTGTGCTTCTTTTTTTCACCTGAATCATGTACATCAAATGTTATGAATCCATCGAAAAACAAATGAAACAAAATGAAAACATAGGACCATTTAGACAAACATTAATATAGTGATGACAAATGTCAACAAAGAAGGCCGTTGATGTACCACTGCTAAGTTATCTTTCACCAAGGATAGACACCTTTACTAAAGACTTATATTTTTATGGTTTATATGAACGCTTGCATGCAATTACAAACAAATCACAAAGTGCACACCAAATGCTCAGCTAGTTGTGCCAAATGTACAGACAGGAAATCTTGTATTTCAGGGGAAGAAATGGCAGCGTATACTAGAATCCTAGTGCCCTTTATTGAAACTAATACAGCGTATACTACAAGGTGAGAATGGGGACCATAGTTACCAAAGTCGCTATAAAACCCCGCGAATCGCGAACTGGATTCGTCGAACCCGAACCAGTTTAGGGTATGGAATTTGTGTTCGTAGTGAAAATTGGAAGAAAAAATGGCGAACTACGAACCCGAATCCCGTAACGCGACTCGGACGAACATTTCTGGTAACTATGATGGGAACTGTGTTACAGACTTACAGTACTACAATAACAAGTACCATCTCAATATATGATATCAAATTGCCAAAGTTTAGATCTTTTTTCTGCAATCTTTTTACATCAAGGAGCTAGGGAATAATAAAAACAAAATCAAAAGTAAGTTTTCAAACAAACACATGAATTTGATAATTAGATTATTAGATTAGACTAATGAGGTCATAATTTTCAATTCACTAAACACCATAAGATTTTCACTTTCAGACAGGTTACTGTTTCTAAGAATGTTTCTACAAGGCGTGTGGGATCGTGGTCATTGCAATTTTTCCATGTTCGGTTTTTTACTTCACTCCAGATAACAAAGAAAAACAACAGAAAAGAAGGAAGACTTCATACCCGGTACACTGTAATACTTCTTGCTTTTCCTACCCTCGTTAGGCCAGGACCTGGAGAGCTGAGACGATGATGACCCTGCCTTCGCACCCTTCCTTGACCGGTTTGCCATCCGTACATCCTTTACCATCACCATATCCTCCAGCCCCATCACCCGCATACTTGCCAGATCCCTGTCACACACCCTGCCGCCAGTGCCCTTTCCCTTTCGCCGTTCAGCTGAGTTTGGCCTCTTCATCCCGTACAGCTCAGATGCACTCATTAGTGCATAACCCTCAAGCTTTTCCTTACCCTTCCCCTTTACGAACCCATCCTCATCCTCATCCGTATCCATCTGATCTTCATCATCTGAATTAGCCAGATTCATGCCAGCCAGCCACTTACTGCTTAACAACTCTTCACTCCCGCCGATCCCCTCCATGTAATCGGCAACAACCTCATCATCAACCGATGAATCCCCAATGCTCAAACCCTCCTCTGAATCTGACCCTGATGACTCCTCATCGGACTCCGAATCTCCCTCATCATCATCATCACTAACTTCCTCGTCGCTATCACCATTGCCATCTTTCACCTCGTAATCGGATTCCGATTCCTCGTCGGATCCTCCCATCCCCTCTGACTCCGGTGATGAGGTGTCCTCGGTGTAGATCCTAACTCCCCCAATTGACAAAAATCCCCTATTCCGCCTCTCCTTGGACTGTTTCGGCGTCACGAAGGAGGCCTCCTCCAATTCCTCCACCCCAACCTCCATCTCTTCGTTGCCGCCATCCCGGAATCCTAACCCGAGATGCAGCCCACTCTCACCGGCCTCCTCGTCGTCCGCTTCCTCCTCGCTGTGGAACCCCAGGCCGAGCCCACCGACCACGTCTGGACCGTACGAGTACACCGGGACGGAGGCGACCGGGTCAGCGCAAGGGGCGGTGTCAATGGTCACCTCCAGCACCTGCGCCGCCCCCTCGGAGGAGGTGGAGCAGAGGCGGAGGGCGGGGTAACCGAAGGGTACGGCGTGGGAGGAGTCGGCGGCCGCGGAAAGCGAAGCCCCGCCGCGCCTGCCGCCTCGCCCGCGCCCGCGGCCGGCCGAGGAGGAGGAGGAGAACGCGGCGGCGACGGAGGTGGGGGAGACGAAGGACGGGAGCTCGGGGACGGGGCGACGGCGGCCGGCGCCGGCGCCGTGCCGGGGCCCGCCGGCTGTGGGGTTGCGCGCACGGCGGCGCTTGCCGCCGGCCATGACGGCTAGGGTTCCGGGCTGCTTTACGATTCGTGCGGTGGCCGGTGGGGTCCACGTGCGCTACGGAGCCCGACGCGTGTGGCGTGTTCCGTATTTGTAGTTGCGTTGTGCGGGATCGGAGGAGCTCGGCGAAGTTGGGGTCGGAACAGACGTCGTGGTGTGGGTTTCGTAGCGGCCAAGGCGGTGTTGATGCCGTGTGGATATGCGGATTCAGATGCTGCGCGGTTTGGGAAATCTGGAACTGGCTGTATAATGTCAAAAAATTCTTAAATTAACTTTTATATTTCAGAAATTCCTGATTTCATCATCCGTACTCACCTGCTGCCGTCGATTTCATCATCCGTACCCATCTGTTGCCGTCGCCTGCTGCCATCGATTTCATCATTCGTACCCACTGCCCGTCAGAGGCGGCGGGTACTCTTCTGCGTCGTAGGGCAGCAGGTCTCTCAACAGTGTTTTCAATTTTTTTTTGAAAATTCGGTTTAATAATATTTTTTTGAGGAATTTTTAAATATATTAAATGAGCTCGAAAAATTATGAATTTTTTTGTAGATCCTCCTGGCATAGTGTGTTTGCTTCTATAATTTTTTCAATTTTTTTTCAAAATTTATTTTCTCTGTAAAATTATTTTAAGTATAATGTTTGTATGAATTTTCTAATATAGAAACAGAGGTCCAAACATTATGAATTTTTTTTCAAACTCTCTACACAGAGGACTTGATTGTGTAAATTTTACGTAATTTTATATGCTCCAAAATTATCTCGACAAATTCAGGGTTTAGGTTTGGAAAATTAGGACGAGACGTTTCGGAAATTAGGGTTTCATTATTTCATGTCACTCGAAATGTGTGAAGTTTAGTACCACATGACTACTCTTAGTCGCTATGGTTCTTGATCACATTTTCGAAGATGCTGAGAACTTACTAAAGTGGTTGAGAACGTTGTGATTACGAAGATGCCCTAAAACATAGAAGAATCGATGTTAATGTGAATGATTATTTCTGGAATTCCAGCAGAAGAGGCATACTTGCAATATAGTATTGTTCTGATGGCTCAGTGAGGCACGAAATCGAACTACATTGCGATCCGTGACAGATGCACGTTACATGTGGTCACATGGCATGTTGGTTCGGCTAATTGGTTTAGTCACACACGCTACTACTACGGTACATTGCGACACAAGCCTCTGGACCATATAAGTACGCATGCTTTTAGGGGATAGTAAAAAGCATGGCGAGTAGGAGGGGAACTACTACAGAATGGCCCGACCTACTGCGTGGACCGGGGCCATTTGCCCTTTGTTCCGAGCTCGGCGTCGTACTCCTCGCCGGCCGCCCTAGCCCCAGCCGCCATTTCTCGCTTTTTTCGCGCTCCTTGCGCTGCGCGCTCGAGATGGGCACGCTTCTCCGTGGATCGCTTGTTGTGCTCTTGATCAAGCGATCCTTCTCCGGATCTCGCGTCCCTTTCGGCATTCCACTCCTCGAAGTCGGTATCCTTTGGTTGTGTGGGTGGATCTCTAGGTTGATTCACTTGCGGAAGCCACACGGAGGCTCGGGGCTCTGGTAGGCGGAGAGATTGTAAGTGCGTATTCTTAAAGAGAGTTAGTGCGGAACTTCTGTAAGTACTCCTTACATTTGCCAATAGGTTCTCGTATCCCAACGACGGTCGGGATAGTCAGAGGAGTAGTTGGGACAACCCCAGTAATGCATGCCGAGGCTGAGCCGGTGCTTAGATTTGAAGAACTTGCATGTGTCCCTGCACCAACAGAGGGGCGGCGTCTCCCCCTCTGGCGGGTGTTGCGGTGAACGCTCGGTTGGGGCGTTTTGGCAGGGGTTCTTTGCTCGGGGGCTTCATTGCGGAGAGCTTCCATCTGGCATCTTTGCTCTTGCTTTGGTCTCGAGCCGCAAAGATCCCTAGCTTGTTCGGCCGTGTGCGAAGCCCGGCTAACTCGCGGATCTAGTCCCATTGCTTCTGCCTCTTGTCCATCCCGGCGTGGCGAAGCAAGCTCTGGTGTAGCGGTTGGTTTGGTTATGTAGTAGATGTCTTCCACCTCCTTTTATAGGCCACAGGTTTGGCTTGGTGTGGTTAAGTTGACGTGAGTAGCCGGCGTGGCAGAGTGTTGTCACACCCTACTTGCAGAGTGTTGTCACGTCCTACCTTGCAGTCACGGTCATTTCGATCGAGAAAAATGGCGAGGCGAGTGTTGTCACGTTCTACTTTGCAGAGTGCGGTCATTTCAGTCTGAAAAGCTAGCGAGGCAGAGTCTTGTCACATCCTACTTTGTAGAGTGATATCATTTCGGTCTGAAAAGCTGGCGAGACAGAGTGTTGTCACGTCCTACCTTGCAGAGTGCGGTCATTTCGGTTAGAAAAGTCGGCGGCGAGTGTTGTCACATCCTACCTTGCGAGTGCGGTCATTTGGTCGAAAAATTTGGCGAGCGAGTGTTGTCACGTCCTACCTTGCAGAGTGCGGTCATTTCGGTCAGAAAAGCTGGCGAGGCAGAGTGGTGTCACGTCCTACTTTGCAGAGTGCGGTCATTTTGGTCTGAAAAGTTGGCGAGGCAGAGTCTTCATCACATCCTACTTTGCGAGTCGATCATTTTGATGCGAAAAGATGGCGGCGAGTCTTTATCACGTCCTACTTTGCAGAGTGCGGTCATTTAGGTCTGAAAAGTTGGTGAGGCAAAGTGTTGTCATTGCGTGGGTGTAAGTATTATGAAATTGTATGCAACCGGACAGATTTAGGTCTCCAAAATTTGGAATGTAGGATTTCGAAATTATGGTTTGATTAATTACACAAAGTATTCATAACGGAATTAGACAGATGCATACATCATTACAAAGGAGTACGACAACGTTGCAAAGGCATGCATCATGTAGTGCAGGGATGCATAGATAAAGAGTACATATTACAATCTACTTGGCAAGAACAAGAAATAATAGAAGCAAAACAGCAAAACTAGCTATATTAACTAATTTCTGAAGTAATTTCTCAACCATTTCCATCCTTTCATCCAGTCTTTTAAGAACATTATCTGTATTTTCCATCGGTTGATCCGATGGTCGAGGCACTTGACGAAATGCAGCCACACAACGGGTGTCCTCTTGCATGGCTGTAATTTTCATTGCAATATCTCGAACCTCCGGCACTGCTTCATCAGCCCACAGCCAGAACCGACATGTTGTGTTCTGTAGAAATAATTACAACTTCAAGTGAAAAAAATATACTGTCTAGAAAGAAATTCATTGGGGATGATCGGGTACAAGTTACCGTAAGATTTGAACACTTCATGAACACTCGGGATGGATTGGTTGGCGTTTGGGAGGTGAACACATTCACTGGATCTGTGCAATGAGGGCAAACCAAGTGCTTTCGTAGTGTTTCTAATTGCCTGCTCAGTCAGAAGTTTGACGAGGCCGTAGACATCCCGTGTACAGGCAAACGATGGCAAACCAAGACTACAAGAAAGGAGAAAAGAAAGTGAAGAGTGAGGGGAATCGTAGCCAAAACATCCATATATATAGCCTACGGGTAAATTACAATTGGGTTGAACAAAATTCGCGTCCACGAGACAGCGGGGCCGAGGATGTATCGCGGGTCAGCATTGCATTATGTCGTTATGGTTTAGTAAGTTAAAATCGGGAGGCACAGTTGTCGTTTGTACTGAATATTTCGGAGAACATTTTGTGTACATAAATCACAGTATCGTAATGCACACGGATATTACATAAATCACAAAGGCAGAAAGCACAATGACATTACATAACACGTTTTTCACGGCCATGACATTAGCTACGGTGCATCGTCGTGTCGCTTGCCCGGACGGCGTAGTTGATCCTCAGGGAAGGTGAATCTGTCCAGGGAATGGTGCACGTCTCGAAGGCCGTAGTAGGGGTGCTGCCTCGGAGGCGAAGCTGGGGTGATCTCAGCGTGGGGGTCTGACTCAGGCCTGAGTATCTCGTCAACCCACTGGTGCTCTTCCTAGCTGGATTCTAGCTGGTGGTAGTACCACATCTGGCAGTAATAACTCTATTTTGGTAATTAATGATAATCACATTGTGGGGCTAACATTTGGCATGAATCTTCTTTGGGAGGGACCTTTGGCACTCTATTTTATTCTATTGAGCTAGTGTGAGCTTCTGCTCTCAATTGTGCATGTGTTGCACCTTGTGAGTAACGAGAGATGTCTCTAGTTGCATATTTTATATCTAGAGGTGGATTTTGTATCCAATTGAGCTTGTACAGTAGTTGCAAGTGGTGATAGTCAAGCAAGGGGCTTGACTTATTACTCTTGGTGTTTGCCGACACCTAGACGGCGTTGGAGGCATCGTGTCTGGTGATCTCTTCAAAGAAGATTTTGAAGAAGCCCGGAGTGTTGTGAAGGTTGGAGCACACCTACCCGGAGCGGAGAAGATCTACCAGTAGTGGAATAGAGATGTTTGGCTTAATTTATGGAGCCAGTCCAATTCGTTTGGGCTTACCTCAACGTGGATTAGGGGAGACCGGCAAGTCTCTGAACATCACGGTAAAACGTCCTTATGTCGTTGTGGTTTGCTCTCTAGCGATTTACTTTGTGCAATTTACATTCCTAGAATTAAATTGCTTATATATCTTTGTATGTTTGCTGTCATTGACATAGACTTAGGTTGTTAGTGCACTTAGTGAGACTAGTTGTTTTAGGTTTTAATTGTTAAAAACTGATTTGACTTACTCTTCTGCTTTATAAACTCAGTTTTAGCCAAAGAAAATTTATAACCGTCTATTAACCCCCCTCTAGTCAGCCTCCTCGATCTTACAGCCGCTTGGCCTCCTCCTCCACACCGCTCGACCTCCTCCTCCACGCGGAAGTCCTCCATGCCAGAGCCACACCACTCAGCCTCCTCCTCCTCGCCAGAGTCACGTCGCTCGGCCTGCTCCTCCACGCCGAAGTCCTCCTCCACACCGGAGCCACGTCGCTCGGCCTCCTCCTCCATGCTGGAGCCACACCGCTCAGCCTCCTCCTCCACACCGGTTCTTCTTGTTGGCTTCAATTGCCTTCACTCGGTAAGTATCCCTATTGATTATTTGTGCATCACTTTCTGTATATATAAGTGGGTTGTTCTGGTTCATATCTTGAATTGGAATTGGTATTGAGATATTATGCAAAGTGATATCAGTGAGCTTCAATTGACTTGCTCTGTGATGAAATTAGTCATATACTGAAATTGATCAAGTCAATTAGTTCAGATTTGAGCTCTAGTGATTTACTTGCTGCTGTTGTTAGACCGACTATTATTCTGTTACTTCTAGTTTTATATATTTATTTTGAATCTGTTGATTCATCGATCTCTTGCATTACAGTCTGATTACTCTGTCAGCATATTTGGATTTATTCATGATCATGTATATTTGTGATCAGTTGATACAGACAGTGATCATTTTTCTGTTAGTTGTGTAGAGTTCAATTTGTGATTTTTTTGATCTACTATTTAAGCTGGAAGTTCTTTTTGTGGTCTTTATCAGTTGGGTTATATTGACAGTTTAATAAAGTTTGTTTATAGCTCAAGAATTGAAACTTTTGTTATGATCATTTAATGAAGCGTATAGACTAAGTTTTGAGTATGCAGATATTAAATTCTTCTGCAACTCTACTTTTCAGAGCAATTATAAATTCACTAAAATCATTTGGGTTTGGGTTTGCATTTCCGTTTTCGATCGAAGACGCGACGAATGATTTTGAACTGTGATTGAATTGATTTTTTTGACTAGCACTGGGGGATATATTGCAAAGAGATTTTAGTGGGTTCTGTTGGATAGCTCGATGATGATTGTCAAAATCTAAAATTAAAGTGATAATTGAAAACAGACTTGACATGTGTGCTGTGATGGCCAATATTTTGTCGTGTGCATCTAGTCGTATGAGAGCAGTCATTAATCTTTTAAATCTTAGCGTTATGCTGATTTCTTTTGTATACATGATGATTGTATTGAGCATATTATTCTTTATGTGGGATATTATGTTTTTAGTTCATTGGTTGAGTAACTTCTATTTGCTTATATAGTTAATTTATTTACAAGGCAATTTTAGTTCATTGGTTGGGTAACTTCTATTTTTTCTGTATAAAATGTGTTTCCAAGAGAAATTAACTTCCATCACGGAGGTTAGTACGTGGCGGTCCCTCTAAGTCACAAGAAAGCAGCGGCAAAATTCTGAACCATTTGCGGGATACTTGGAAGGGAACGAGTCCCCATCACCACACCAAGCTGGAAGTCTCTGACAGATGTAAAGAGAGGCCAGCTGTGGACTGATATTTCCCAGGCACGCATGGAACGGCAGGTGTTGCTCGCGATGGGACACACATGGAAGACCTTTCAGAGCATGCTTGTCATGAAGTACGTGAACATAGGTCGGACGCTCTTCACGAAGTACAAATTCTTGTCACGTGATATATGGGACGTCTTTGTGCAGATGAAGACGACGTCCGGATTTTAGGAGCAAAGTGTGGCGCACAAGGCTCTCTAAGCACAAAATACTCACCCCCACAAACTCGGCACCGCTGGGTACGTGGGTAAAACCACGCAATGGACGGCGGAGGACAAGAACGCAACCGGACCATTTGCTTGGATGACAGATGAGCATGCCTGAAACTGGTTAAGAGCGAGGGCATTAGTCACATTTCGGGTGGCATCTCTTTCACAAACTCGGCAGACAAGGAAGTGTCCCAACGTCTGGTGAATATGTCGAACTACCTAGTTAATAAGTCCATAACTTCATAGTTTTTAAAATAATATAATGGACTCTTGCAGCATTCATTGACTACCGAATCTTCCCAAGGCTCCTTCGAAGCAGACAGGGAGAAGAATATACTATCTATGACCCTGGGAAACAAGGAGCACCTGGGTCGCACACGAGGCCTTGGGGTTTACGTACCTTGAAGGAAGGGATTCCCAGACGACTCCATGACGTATAAGAGTAGAAAGAGATCCAAAGCCGAGAGCGAGGACCTGTTGGTAGAGGAGATTAATGCCAAGCTTACTGCGAAAGTTCAAGGACAGATAACAAGATTGCAGGATCAAGTGAATCAACTCCTCAACCAATCGCAAGCCACCTTCGTTATTTTGGGAGCCAGTCCTCCTCAACATCGGAGTAGCGTCGCGTCCACGTAAAATTCTAAACATGGCGACGTCCAATTACCTATCGACGACAACAAGGTATTGTACATCTTTGGAATACTCCAAAGATAGACCTATAGGACGCCTTAGCTAATTGTGTATCGTTTTTGTAGGACCGTAAAGGCGACTAGGGGGTGAATAGGCGCTTTCTCGACTTTTTTCGCCTTAATCAAATTCAACACGAACTTTTCTCCTTTAGCTAAGAAAGCTAAGAAGATCAGTACACGCACAGAGGAAACCTTGTGTTGAATTCGATAACCCCCTTAACCACAAGACACAAATGTGGAGAATTGATCTCACTGGGCTGGTCTGGACACTGGCGGTCTAACCGGCTGCCAAAGGGCGGTCCGACCGATTGAAATCGGTTCGACCGGCCGTTAACGGGCGGTCCGAATGCTGACGGTCTGACCGCCGTTTATAAATTGGTCCGACCGATTTAGTCTAGAGCCGAAATACCAAGCACAAAACCAAAACGAAATTTGGTCCAACTTTGATTCAACCAATGAAACTTGACCAAATTTGGAGCACACCTCCCTAATGATATTAGAGACCTATTTCTAGCGACGATCCTCCAGATCCACTTCACAGAATCGATCTCTGAAGATTTTACCAAAGAAGTGCACAAACCCTAGAAATATGAAAATCTTGATTCAAGACTTGCTTGTGGGGGTTGATGGTCTAGATGATTCTCGGAGTATTTCCACACATCAAAGAAAGATAAAATCGGTCAAGAGAACAAGCATAAACACTTGAATCAAAGAAGCACCAAAATCAACAAAAGAGAGAAGAACACAAGGAGACAATCGATATCTTAAGCAAGCATCACAAGATTTATTGATCCAACAAGATGCTTACAAAGCCACTCCCTCAAGGAGGACAAGAGCTCAACAAAGAGCACACACAATCTCTCCAAACCCTAGCTTCTCCTCTCCTCTCCTCTCCAAACCCTAGAAAAAGGTGGAGGGGTCCAAATGAGTGCTTCAAGGGGTTTTACATCTCCCCCTTTCTATTCATAGGAGAGCTAGGGTTTCACACATGGGACCCACACACACATGGGACCCACTCACACACATCTGTTGAAACAATCGCCTGCTTCACCACGTGTAGGTTGATCAGCGGCTCTCATCACGTCGGCAAATCTCTCCCGTCCGAATCCCATCGGAACCTCCCAGAGACTTGCACCGCTTCGCACCGCTGATCCATCCAAACCGCCACGAACTACTCGTTCGATCCATCTTGCCCATTCTGCACCATGCTTGAGTCACACGACCTCACCCGGCATCCATGATCGTTCTGGACCTCAGCTCTCCAAGCGTAGTCCCGATCCACCTCACCGTTGACGTCGTTGACCTGCAAGCCACCTGCACAGCAATAGACAAACAAATCGTCTACGGGAACAAGTTCTTCACAACTTGACCCACGTCAGTTCCACAATGCAATATGCAACAATAAAGCATTGACATCCATACATTAAACACAATCAAAACACAACAATGCCAAGAAGGCTAACCTCCAAGTGATCGGCGGTCTGACCGCCCCACACAGCCGGTCCGACCGATTTCAGGCCGGTCGGACCGATTCCATAACGGCGGTCGGACCGCCCGAAATGAATTAGCCAAATTTTCATCTTGAAAATCCGAAACCTTGTGGAATTTTCAAATGAATAGAACTTTCGACTGGGAGCTCCAAAAATTATGTGACCACATCCAGGAGACTCCCCTCACTTGCCTACACATCCTATTTTTGGTATGGCTTCAAAACCCACTTTGAACCATACCCGGTCGGACCGGCGCGCACGGCCGGTCGGACCTCTCCACAGGCGGTCTGACCGCCCACGTCACCGGTCAGACCGCCTATGGTCTGACAGACTGAAGCAAACCCGAAAACGCGAGAATTTGCGAACCAACAATGCCATTGTCAATTGACTCATCATCCTAAGATCATGCACATATCCTCACGATATCCACAATCTCCCTCTTGATGAACACATTGGCAATTTCCCAGAAAATGTAGTTTTTCGGTTTGAAAATAAAAAATTCGTCGTTTTCGCATAAAGGCACAACTTGGTCCATAAGCAAGAAAAAGTCTAGGAAACGACCAAGCTAGCTTCAGAATAGTATAAGCAAGTGAGATAAGGCAATGAAAGTACAAAAGGATTCAATTTCCAGAAAGTAGCCAAAAATCTCACTTAGGTCCATATGAAAGACAAATGTTCTATTTGACCTTTGATCATTGTGAGTCTTTTTCAATTGCAAATATAATCAGAAAAAGGCAATAAAACCCAGAGACTCAACTCACTATGATCACAAATTTTCAAAATAGTTCATTTTTTATTTATTTATATGAGTTCTTTTATATGAAACCAAAAGCTCCAAAACAACATTTTTCTTCTCAATCTTTCTCCCCCTTGACAATGAATTCATCAAGATGCATGGGAAAAGAAAGAGTATGAAGGAATGATTTTATTTTAGAAATTTAGCAAAAGGAGCCATGACCATTATCTATGTAGACAGTACAAGTATTATACCAAGCCATATGAAGAGAAGAAGTTATATTCAATCATGGCAAAATATGTACTGCAAAGCTAAGACCAAAATAGCAGTAATCTGAGATTAAAAGAATTAATACCATGAAAGGTTGCTCAATATCATAGTTTCACTAAAAGCAACCAAAAATGAGTCAATCCATGTCTATAAGTAAAAAAAGACTCAAAACTGGAACTGAGGTATTTTGAGCATTAAGAGTTCAAATATGAAGCAATATTCAAGCACTTAGCATTTTGAGCATTTTTCTAAAAATGATTTTTTTTTCATTGTGCTAGATCTCAAGCCTTTCCGCGACCATCTCAAGCAAGAAGCTTAAAAGAGTGGTCTAGGTCATCCAAAACTCCCCCTGAGTTTATGCCTAGTGCAATGGCAAGCAGTCTCATGAGAAAGGATTGGTGAGATCAGTTTTTTCGCACAAAAATCTCATTCTTCATTTGCTTGACTCAAGAAATTAAAAAGCTCATTTTACATCTCAAAATAAGTTCAAGACTCAATTTAACCTATATGACATGACATGAATCATAAGAGGATCACTAGAGCAAAACTTGTCACAAGATCCAACAAGACATGATTTGATTCAATTTGCTCACAGATATAAAGCTAGCAAGGCAAAAGCTAAGCTAAACAAGAAGAGCCATAAAAGAAGTCTAGCTGACTACCACTTGACATGACAAGGTATAGAGTATGAAATCAAGCCATACAAGGATAATACTCAAAGCTCCACAAGTTTTATTATACAATGCAAGACATTTGAAATGAAAAATGCATTATGATACAATGAATGCAAAAAAGAGCAAAATCCCCTCAAAACATCCATGCCTCAGTACTGGGGTTAGAGATAAACGATCTAGGAGTCCAGTACTAAGACGCACGATGCCTGGGAATAACAGAAGAAGCAGCAATAAAATGATTAGGAACAAAATCATAAGAATGCACACGAGAACCACCTGGACCTCTCCGAAATGATCTACCAAAAGATCGATGCTCCCCCTGTCTAGGTGCTACCTGTGGTCTCTCCTCACGATATCCTAAACCCAAATGCTGCCTGGACCCACCAAAAGAGTCAACAAAGTTCTCTACAAATCTAGGCCTATATGTGGTACGATAAACAGGCTGCCTAGCTCTAGAGACTACCGCTGGTGACGGGACTCCTCTAATGGATCTGAAAGTGCTCATTTTCTCTTTCCTCTCAATCTTTGCTCTCTGGAAGCAAAACTCAACAGTGTGGCCCTCTTTCTGGCAGACGGTGCAATGATACTTGACCTTTTGAGGGGTCTGTACTGGTGACACAGAAGCACCTTTCTTGCTAGAAAGAGTTTGAGCAGAACCTGCAGATTTGAAACCAACCTTAGAAGGCTTAGGAGGTTCTAGCTCAACCAGATCACTTTTCACAACTCTAGCAATCTTTGGTGGGTGATTCTTGGAATGCTCTAGGGAATTAAAACCTAGGCCACTATTCTTCTTACTCACTTTAGATTGATCAAGAATCATATTGAGTTTCTTTTTCCCACCAGAAAACTTCTCAAGAGTCAATTTGAGGTAATCATTCTTTTTTGCTAAAACTCCACATTTAGAGCACTTTCTAGAATTGATTGCCTCATCATGTTTGTTCTTAAGAAGAGCCACTTCCACTTTTAAAGCCTCACAAGAGACACAATAGGACTCCCCAATCCTATTCAACTGCTCCTTAAATTTGACTCTAAAAGCCTCTTGTATCTTACCAACAATAGTTTCAACTTCAGCATGCAACATACAAGAGGAAGAATCAATGACTTTCTTGGAAGTAGTAAGAGACATGGATTTTTCAATTTTAGCTTTCTCCTCTAGAGTCTTGTTTAAAGCTTCAATTTCAATAGTAAGCTTATGACAATTTTCACAAGAAGCAGCTCTAGAGTACACAACCATTTCTGTCATCTCTTGCATTTTAATCCTATTGTTCTTACAATGAGAGCAAGTGTGACTAGCATCAAATTTTTGCAATTCTTTCAAAGAGCTATCCAGTTTTAATTCTAGCAAAGCACAATTTGAGCAAGTTAAAGGAATAACGTCTAAAGCAGTCACATCAAGCGAAATGGCATCCATGCAAACAGAACTAGACTTGAGAGATTCTAGTTCATCAACAGCAACTTTCAGTTGATTTACAACAGAGGAATGAGCAGAATTTAAGCTTGTCAACTCAATACGCAAGCTAGAGCATGAATCACAAAAATCATCAGGACTAATAGATTTGAGCCTAACAACTTCTAGGTTCAAGTTATCAATCATAGTGTCATGTTTCTTAATCATTTTAGCTTGCTTATGCAGTTTTTTTTCAGCAAGCACCAAAGCCCTTTTCATATTAGGAAGTGAAGGGCATACCTCATCGGGATCACTAAAAGGATCCTCGTTGTTAGAGGACTCACTGTCGTGGCTGTTCTTGGCCATGAAACACGTGCCCGTGAAATCACGAGCCTTCTTCTTGCCACGGGAGTCACTCTTGTCGTCCTCCACCTCCGAGTCCACATCACTCATGCTCACATCCTCTAGAGTTTCAAGGACCCAGCTGACAAACTTGCGATAGTTTGTCTTCTTGGGTTTAGCATCCCTCGCTTGAGGATGCCTTTGTGACTCCTTCTCCTTCTTGCCCTTCAGCTTGGGGCACTTAGAGCGAATGTGGTTTGGCTCACCACATTCAAAGCATGTGATAGGTCCACCTCTCCTCCTATTCCTCACCTTGTTGTAAGCTCTCGTGAATTTGGTGGATAGGAGGGCTAAGTCATCTTCAGTTAGTCTCTCACGTTGCTCATCGCTCAAAGAATGCAAAGCAGACAAAGAAAAACCAGATGAGCTACAATCCAAAGAATAAGAAGAACTACCCTTGGATTTGTCGACCACTAAAGCCATCGGATCTGTCTTGGGGAGACACGAGATAAAATCAATCTCATGCGTCTTCAACCTCGAGTAAAGCTTATCCATGGTAAGCTCACTCATGACAGTGTTGTCATTGATGGAAGTGATCTTCATTCCCCAGACCTTCACATCAAGAGCACCCAAAAGCTGACGTGCATTTTCTGACTCAGTGAAGACAAGATCAACAGCGCGGAGATCATGAACAATCTTAGAAAATCTTCCCCACAGCTCATCTAAAGACTCACCAGGTCTTTACTCGATCTTGGAGTAAATTTTCTTAAGCTGGTTCTGTCTCACTTCCTTGATCGCAGTGGACCCCTCGTGATAATCACAAAGAGTCCGCCAGATCTCATGAGCAGACCACAAATGAGCGACACGCTCAAACTCCGATCGACTAAGGCCTTGGATCAAAAAATTCTGAGCCCTGCTGTTTGCCTCCACATCTGGAGTGAACACATCGTCATCGGCTGGCACGACATAAGGGTTTCTTACCTTAAGCCAAATTGCGTGCCCTTGAGCCTCGATGTAGGCCTGCATTCGGGCCTTCCAATAAGCAAAATCAACTCCATCAAAAACATGTGGCCTGATTGAATACACATCGATCGCCATGGCTCCAAAGACCGGTTAAGATCTATGAGAAGAGCTAACCGGCTCTGATACCACTTGTAGGACCGTAAAAGCGACTAGGGGGGTGAATAGGCTCTTTCTCGACTTTTTTTGCCTTAATCAAATTCAACACAAACTTTTCTCCTTTAGCTAAGAAAGCTAAGAAGATCAGTACACGCACAGAGGAAGTCTTGTGCTGAATTCGATAACCCCCTTAACCACAGACACAAATGTGAAGAATTGATCTCACTGGGCTGGTCTGGACACTGGCGGTCTGACCGGCTGCCAAAGGGTGGTCCGACCGATTGAAATCAGTTCGACCGGCCGTTAACGTGCGGTCCGAATGCTGGCGGTCTGACCGCCGTTTATAAATCGGTCCGACCAATTTAGTCCAGAGCCGAAATACCAAGCCCAAAACAAAAACAAAATTTGGTCCAACTTTTGATTCAACCAATGAAACTTGACCAAATTTGGAGCACACCTCCCTATGGATATTAGAGACCTATTTCTAGCGACGATCCTCCAGATCCACTTCACAGAATCGATCTCTGAAGATTTTACCAAAGAAGTGCACAAACCCTAGAAATATGAAAATCTTGATTCAAGACTTGCTTGTGGGGGTTGATGGTCTAGATGATTCTAGGAGTATTCCTACACATCAAAGCAAGATAAAATCGGTCAAGAGACCAAGCATAAACACTTGAATCAAGGAAGCACCAAAATCAACAAAAGAAAGAAGAACACAAAGGAGACAATCGATCTCTTAAGCAAGCATCACAAGATTGATTGATCCAACAAGATACTTACAAAGCCACTCCCTCAAGGAGGACAAGAGCTCAACAAAGAGCACACACAATCTCTCCAAACCCTAGCTTCTCCTCTCCTCTCCTCTCCTCTCCAAACCCTAGAAAAAGGAGGAGGGGTCCAAATGAGTGCTTCAAGGGGTTTTACATCTCCCCCTTTCTATTCATAGGAGAGCTAGGGTTTCACACATGGGACCCACACACACATGGGACCCACTCACACACATCTGTTGAAACAATCGCCTGCTTCACCACGTGTAGGTTGATCAGCGGCTCTCATCACGTCGGCAAATCTCTCCCGTTCGAATCCCATCGGAACCTCCCAGAGACTTGCACCGACTTCCGCACCGCCTGATCCATCCAGCTGCCACGAACTACTCGTTCGATCCATCTTGCCCATTCTGCACCATGCTTGAGTCACACGACCTCACCCGGCATCCAGGATCGTTCTGGACCTCAGCTCTCCAAGCGTAGTCCCGATCCACCTCACCATTGACGTCGTTGACCTGCAAGCCACCTGCACAGCAATAGACAAACAAATCGTCTACGGGAACAAGTTCTTCACAACTTGATCCACGTCAGTTCCACAATGCAATATGCAACAATAAAGCATTGACATCCATACATTAAACACAATCAAAACACAACAATGCCAAGAAGGCTAACCTCCAAGTGATCGGCGGTCTGACCGCCCCACACAGCTGGTCCGACCGATTTCAGACCGGTCGGACCGATTCCATAACGGCGGTCGGGCCGCCCGAAATGACTTAGCCAAATTTTCATCTTGAAAATCCGAAACCTTGTGGAATTTTCAAATGAATAGAACTTTCGACTGGGAGCTCCAAAAATTATGTGACCACATCCAGGAGACTCCCCTCACTTGCCTACACATCCTATTTTTGGCATGGCTTCAAAACCCACTTTGAACCATACCCGGTCGGACCGGCGTGCACGGCCGGTCGGACCTCTCCACGGGCGATCGACCACCCCGTCCACCGATCGATCACTTTGGTCCGACAGATCAAGCAAACCCGAAAACGCGAGAATTTGCAAACCAACAATGCCATTGCCAATTGACTCATCATCCTAAGATCATGCACATATCCTCACGATATCCACAATCTCCCCCTTGATGAACACATTGGCAATTTCCCAGAAAATGTAGTTTTTCGGTTTGAAAATAAAAAATTCGCCGTTTTCGCATAAAGGCACAACTTGGTCCATAAGCAAGAAAAAGCCTAGGAAACGATCAAGCTAGCTTCAGAATAGTATAAGCAAGTGAGATAAGGCAATGAAAGTACAAAAGGATTCAATTTCTAGAAAGTAGCCAAAAATCTCACTTAGGTCCATATGAAAGACAAATGTTCTATTTGACCTTTGATCATTGTGAGTCTTTTTCAATTGCAAATATAATCAGAAAAAGGCAATAAAACTCAGAGACTCAACTCACTATGATCACAAATTTTCAAAAGGTTCATTTTTATTTATTTATATGAGTTCTTTTATATGAAACCAAAAGCTCCAAAACAACATTTTTCTTCTCAATCTTTCTCCCCCTTGACAATGAATTCATCAAGATGCATGGGGAAAGAAAGAGTATGAAGGAATGATTTTATTTTAGAAATTTAGTAAAAGGAGCCATGACCATTATCTATGTAGACAGTACAAGTATTATACCAAGCCATATGAAGAGAAGAAGTTATATTCAATCATGGCAAAATATGTACTGCAAAGCTAAGACCAAAATAGCAGTAATCTGAGATTAAAAGAATTAATACCATGAAAGGTTGCTCAATATCATAGTTTCACTAAAAGCAACCAAAAATGAGTCAAGCCATGTCTATAAGTAAAAAGAGACTCAAAACTGGAACTGAGGTATTTTGAGCATTAAGAGTTCAAATATGAAGCAATATTCAAGCACTTAGCATTTTGAGCATTTTCCTAAAAATAATTTTTTTTTCATTGTGCTAGATCTCAAGCCTTTCCGCGACCATCTCAAGCAAGAAGCTTAAAAGAGTGGTCTAGGTCATCCAAAACTCCCCCTGAGTTCATGCCTAGTGCAATGGCAAGCAGTCTCATGAGAAAGGATTGGTGAGATCAGTTTTTTCGCACAAAAATCTCATTCTTCATTTGCTTGACTCAAGAAATTAAAAAGCTCATTTTACATCTCAAAATAAGTTCAAGACTCAATTTAACCTATATGACATGGCATGAATCATAAGAGGATCACTAGAGCAAAACTTGTCACAAGATCCAACAAGACATGATTTGATTCAATTTGCTCACAGATATAAAGCTAGCAAGGCAAAAGCTAAGCTAAACAAGAAGAGCCATAAAAGAAGTCTAGCTGACTATCACTTGACATGACAAGGTATAGAGTATGAAATCAAGCCATACAAGGATAATACTCAAAGCTCCACAAGTTTTATTATACAATGCAAGACATTTGAAATAAAAAATGCATTATGATACAATGAATGCAAAAAGAGCAAAATCCCCTCAAAACATCCATGCCTCAGTACTGGGGTTAGAGATAAACGATCTAGGAGTCCAGTATAGAGACGCACGATGCCCAGGAATAACGTAAGAAGCGACAATAAAATGATTAGGAACAAAATAATAAGAATGCACACGAGAACCACCTGGACCTCTCCGAAACGATCTACCAAAAGATCGATTCTCCCCCTGTCTAGGTGCTACCCGTGGTCTCTCCTCACGATATCCTAAACCCAAATGCTGCCTGGACCCACCAAAAGAGTCAACAAAGTTCTCTACAAATCTAGGCCCATATGTGGTATGATAAACAGGCTGCCTAGCTCTAGAGACTACCGCTGGTGACAGGACTCCTCTAATGGATCTGAAAGTGCTCATTCTCTCTTTCCTCTCAATCTTTGCTCTCCGGAAGCAAAACTCAGATGTGTGGCCCTCTTTACGCGAGACGATGCAATGATACTTGACCTTTTGAGGGGTCTGTACTGGTGACACAGAAGCACCTTTCTTGCTAGAAAGAGTTTGAGCAGAACCTGCAGATTTGAAACCAACCTTAGAAGGCTTAGGAGGTTCTAGCTCAACCAGATCACTTTTCACAACTCTAGCAATCTTTGGTGGGTGATTCTTGGAATGCTCTAGGGAATTAAAACCTAGGCCACTATTCTTCTTACTCACTTTAGATTGATCAAGAATCATATTGAGTTTCTTTTTCCCACCAGAAAACTTCTCAAGAGTCAATTTGAGGTAATCATTCTCTTTTGCTAAAACTCCACATTTAGAGCACTTTCTAGAATTGATTGCCTCATCATGTTTGCTCTTAAGAAGAGCCACTTCCACTTTTAAAGCCTCACAAGAGACACAATAGGACTCCCCAATCCTATATAACTGCTCCTTAAATTTGACTCTAAAAGCCTCTTGTATCTTACCAACAATAGTTTCAACTTCAGCATGAAACATTCAAGAGGAAGAATCAATGACTTTCTTGGAAGCAGTAAGAGACATGTATCTTTTAATTTTAGCTTTCTCCTCTAGAGTCTTGTTTAAAGCTTCAATTTCAATAGTAAGCTTAGGACAATTTTCACAAGAAGCAGCTCTAGAGTACACAACCATTTCTGTCATCTCTTGCATTTTAATCCTATTGTTCTTACAATGAGAGCAAGTGTGACTAGCATCAAATTTTTGCAATTCTTTCAAAGAGCTATCCAGTTTTAATTCTAGCAAAACACAATTTGAGCAAGTTAAAGGAATAGCGTCTAAAGCAGTCACATCAAGCGAAATGGCATCCATGCAAACAGAACTAGACTTGAGAGATTCTAGTTCATCAAGAGCAACTTTCAGTTGATTTACAACAGAGGAATGATCAGAATTTAAGCTTGTCAACTCAATACGCAAGCTAGAGCATGAATCACAAAAATCATCAGGACTAATAGATTTGAGCCTAACAACTTCTAGGTTCAAGTTATTAATCATAGTGTCATGCTTCTTAATCATTTTAGCTTGCTTATGTAGTTTTTATTCAGCAAGCACCAAAACCCTTTTCATATTAGGAAGTGAAGGGCATACCTCATCGGGATCACTAAAAGGATCCTCGTTGTTGGAGGAGTCACTGTCGTGGCTGTTCTTGGCCATGAAACACGTGCCCGTAAAATCACGAGCCTTCTTCTTGCCACGGGAGTCACTCTTGTTGTCCTCCACCTCTGAGTCCACATCACTCATGCTCACATCCTCTAGAGTTTCAAGGACCCAGCTGACAAACTTACGATAGTTTGTCTTCTTGGGTTTAGCATCCCTCGCTTGAGGATGCCTTTGTGACTCCTTCTCCTCCTTGCCCTTCAGCTTGGGGCACTTAGAGCGAATGTGGTTTGGCTCACCATATTCGAAGCATGTGATAGGTCCACCTCTCCTCCTATTCCTCACCTTGTTGTAAGCTCTCGTGAATTTGGTGGATAGGAGGGCTAAGTCATCTTCAGGTAGTCTCTCAAGTTGCTCATCGCCCAAAGAATGCAAAGCAGACAAACAAAAACCAGATGAGCTACAATCCAAAGAATCAGAAGAACCACCCTTGGATTTGTCGACCACTAAAGCCATCGGATCTGTCTTGGAGAGACGCGAGATAAAATCAATCTCATGCGTCTTCAACCTCGAGTAAAGCTTATCCATGGTAAGCTCACTCATGACAGTGTTGTCATTGATGGAAGTGATCTTCATTCCTCAGACCTTCACATCAAGAGCACCCAAAAGCTGACGTGCATTTTCTGACTCAGTGAAGACAAGATCAACAGCGCGGAGATCATGAACAATCTTAGAAAATCTTCCCCACAGCTCATCTAAAGACTCACCAGGTCTTTGCTCGATCTTGGAGTAAATTTTCTTAAGCTGGTTCTGTCTCACTTCCTTGATCGCAGTGGACCCCTCGTGATAATCACAAAGAGTCCGCCAGATCTCATGAGCAGACCGCAAATGAGCGACACGCTCAAACTCCGATCGACTAAGGCCTTGGATCAAAAAATTCTTAGCCCTGCTGTTTGCCTCCACATCTGGAGTGAACACATCGTCATCGGCTGGCACGACATAAGGGTTTCTTACCTTAAGCCAAATTGCGTGCCCTTGAGCCTCGATGTAGGCCTGCATTCGGGCCTTCCAATAAGAAAAATCAACTCCATCAAAAACATGTAGCCTGATTGAATACCTGTCAGTCGCCATGGCTCCAAAGACCGGTTAAGATCTATGAGAAGAGCTAACCAGCTCTGATACCACTTGTAGGACCGTAAAGGCGACTAGGGGGGTGAATAGGCTCTTTCTCGACTTTTTTCGCCTTAATCAAATTCAACACAAACTTTTCTCCTTTAGCTAAGAAAGCTAAGAAGATCAGTACACGCATAGAGGAAGCCTTGTGCTGAGTTCGATAACCCCCTTAACCACAAGACACAAATATGGAGAATTGATCTCACTAGGTTTGAGTGCGGACAACGGCGGTCGGACCGTTTTGCCAAAGGCGGTCCGACCGATTGAAATCGGTTCGACCAGGCCTTTAACGTCTTGATCGAATCTTTGGCGGTCGACCGCGGTTTATCATCGGTCAAACCAATTTAGTCGGGCCAAATACCAAGCCCAAAACCAAAACAAAATTTGGTCCAACTTTTGATTCAACCAATGAAACTTGACCAAATTTGGAGCACACCTCCCTAAGGATATTAGAGACCTATTTCTAGCGACGATCCTCCAGATCCACTTCACAGAATCGATCTTTGAAGATTTTACCAAAGAAGTGCACAAACCCTAGAAATATGAAAATCTTGATTCAAGACTTGCTTGTGGGTGTTGATGGTCTAGATGACTCTAGGAGTATTCCCACACAACAAAGCAAGATAAAATCGGTCAAGAGACCAAACATAAACACTTGAATCAAGGAAGCACCAAAATCAACAAAAGAGAGAAGAACACGAAGGAGAAAATTGATCTCTTAAGCAAGCATCACAAGATTGATTGATCCAACAAGATACTTACAAAGCCACTCCCTCAAGGAGGACAAGAGCTCAACAAAGAGCACACACAATCTCTCCAAACCCTAGCTTCTCCTCTCCTCTCCTCTCCAAACCCTAGAAAAAGGTGGAGGGGTCCAAATGATTGCTTCAAGGGGTTTTACATCTCCCCCTTTCTATTTATAGGAGAGTTAGGGTTTCACACATGGGACCCACACACACATGGGACCCACTCACACACATCTGTTGAAGCAATCGCCTGCTTCACCGTGTAGGTTGATCGTGGCTCTCATCACGTCGGCAAGTCTCTCCCGTCCGAATCCCATCAGAACCTCCTAGAGACTTGCACCGACTTCCGCACCGCCTGATCAACCCAGCTGCCAGGAAGTACCCGTTCGATCCGTCTTGCCCATTCTCCACCATGCTTGAGTCACACGACCTCACCCGGCATCCATGATCGTTCTGGATCTCAGCTCTCCAAGCGTAGTCCCGATCCACCTCACCGCTTGGCGTCGTTGACACGCAAGCCACCGCACACAATAGACAAACAAATCGTCTCAGGAACAAGTTCTTCACAACTTGACACACGTTAGTTCCACAATGCAATATGCAACAATAAAGCATTGACATCCATACATTAAACAAATTCAAAACACAACAATGCCAAGAAGGCTAACCTCCAAGTGATCGGCGGTCTGACCGCCCCACACAGCCGGTCCGACCGATTTCAGGCCGGTCCGACCGATTCCATAACGGTGGTCGGACCGCCCGAAATGACTTAGCCAAATTTTCATCTTGAAAATCCGAAACCTTCTGGAATTTTCAAATGAATAGAACTTTCGACTGGGAGCTCCAAAATTTATGTGACCACATCCAGGAGACTCCCCTCACTTGCCTACACATCCTATTTTTGGCATGGCTTCAAAACCCGCTTTAAACCATACCCGGTCGGACTGGCGCACACGACCGGTCGAACCTCTCCACGTGCGGTCGGCCGATCACGTCACCGGTCGACCACTTTGTGTCCGACGGATCAAGCAAACCGAAAATGCGAGAATTTGCAAACCAACAATGCCATTGCCAATTGACTCATCATCCTAAGATCATGCACCTATCCTCACGATATCCACAGTTTTGTAGGAGCTGACGCCCTGCGAGCTCCAAGTGGTGCTGGTTGGGTCCATTTCTATTGAGGCTAGACGGGGGATGGTATATCCATGCCAGGAAGGGACAGTGCTGCATGGTGTCCAGCTGGTGTAGGGTTACGCTAGGGTCTAGGTGGATATAGTACATGCCAATTTCAAGGCTGTCCCGCTAGAGATTCGCCCGAACGAAGACATCAGAACACCAGGGGATGCTATGTACACTTTTATCCAGTGGCCCCAGATGGCCATCGCCCTGGACCCTACAGCGTCTCCAACAAGACCCTCAATGACTCCACCTCATCCTTTGCTTCAGAAGGCCGCCTCATCGGTTCCTGTGGAGAAGACGTTGAAGAAACAAGAAAAGAGTGTCGCTGTATCGGTTCCCGAGTAGTCCCACGGTAAGATGTGTAGCGGGCGAGTCGTTAAGGCCAAATAAAAATTGAAGAACATTAGGGCCCTCCCAAGCCCATGAAATATTCCCTCGAAATTTCGTTGGCCCCCGACATAGTATTAGCCCGCGTTGGAGTAGGTTGTCAGTCTTTGCATGTCTAGTACATGCGGAAGACCAAAGAGAAGGGGTGTGATACTGGACTCACCATCGTATACACAAAGGAGCATTTCTTCCACGAGCCGGGCCACTTCGTCGCGGGCTTCGATGACTTATCTGACCTATTCAACCTCAATGCCCTCGACGCCTCGCTTCTACGATGTTAGACACTGTAAGTGTGTACAATCAAGTTCTACATTCGCGTAATTCCGATAAATATCATAATTCATTGCTTATGTATAGATATATGATGAAAAATGTCTGGTGATGGCGAGAACCGCTGGGTTTCCTCAACCCACACTTGGTCTTCCATGTTGAGGCAGCTCAGGCTGGGTGAAGCAAGGCTTGGGAAGACCTCCCGAGTTGAAATTCTAAGCGGCCAACCTCCGCTTGCGGTTCTCCATCTCTTGATGGTTGCCTTCCTAGCGGATACCTTTGTTCACTAACTGCTGAAAGTCAGGGAAGTCCAAAGAAATTAGATGGACAGAGAGTTAATCATTCAATCCCTCCAAGAATCGCTCCTGCCTATCTTCATCCCTAGCGATGTATTCTGCAGCGTAGCGAGCAAGCTGATTGAACTTGTGCAGATACTCGCTCACCGAGCGGTTACTCGGGCGAAGCGAGCGAAACTCCTTCTTCTTCAAAGTTATCATGCCTGAAAAAATGTGAGATCAGCGGAAATCTTGCACAAACTCATTCCAAGTGATTGCTTGAGCATTGGCATGAGACATACTGAAGTTGTCCCACCATTTAGATGCGAGACCATTAAGCTGATGATAGGCGAACATGACTCTCTCGCGATCTGTGCATTTAGTAAAGTCTAGCTTCTTTCTAATGGCCTGGTGCCAATCATCTGCATCCATAGGTTCTATGCTGCTAGAGAAGGTTGGCGGACGCATCCTCAAAAACTATGACATGGTTGCCCCTGGTGGAGGTGCAGGAGTTGTTATTGCTTAAGCATTCTGATTGTTGCTGAGAGACTGAGCCAACAGATCAATCGGATGAGTCTGATTGGGCATCATCTAGCGCCAATCAGGTGCTTCAGTCGGAGGAGGTGGTGGCTGCTAAACTGGATTCTCCTAGTAATCAACGTCCTCGTTTTCTTGTCCCCTAGCACTGCCACTTCCAGTGCGAGTAGTCACCATCTGCTGGATACTCCAAAGACTTAAAAGAGAGAAAGAAAGTTCTAAGGGGGGATAAATCTAAAAAAGCCCAAGGACCAAACAAACACAAGGCAAAGAACGACTTTTCCAAATAGCTCTTTTATTGATTTATTTTATTAATTGATTATGGCTACTACAAAGGATATTAGTACCTGATAATTTGCGTCTAATGATAAACTAAGGATAACATCCAAGGGGTAACTGTGGTGTAGTCTGGCTCACTAGAACTAGCCTCTCCTTCCTTGTAGCGAGCCAATTCTTCTTCTACGGCCTACAGCTTTCTTTCTGCGGCTTGCAGCCTCTCCTGATTGGTATGCAGCTCATACAGGGTATGACAGTAGGCTTAGTCCATAGCCTTTGCCAGACCCACCTAGTGTGTGAGATCGGGGGAGTCTTCATCTCTGTCCAAGTGGAAGGCACTGCCGTGATGGGTCGAAATATGCATCGGGTAATGTGGATTTCATGGGGATATGTTACAGATCTTAGGATGATGTGACAATTGGCAATGGCGTTTACGGTTTGTCATTTCACGCGTTTTCGACAAAGTGTCGCCCCTCTTTGGGCGGGCGGTCCGACCGGTCCTTGCACAGCGGTCCGGCCGGTCCCAAATCGGTCGGGCCAAGCCATGTGGGGCGGTCGGACGGTGGTGACCAAAGTGGTCAAAACAAATTTGGGCCAAAAATAGGTGTTGTAGGCAAGTGAGGGATCCCAATGCACTTGGTCTCATGATTTTTGGAGTCTCGATAAAAAGTTCTATTGGTTTAAAGTTTCGAAAGGTTTGAATTTGGGGCTTGAATTTGGCTAAGTCCCAAGGCGGTCCGACCGCTCACGAGGAGCGGTCCGAGCGGCCAAGGCGGTCCGACCGCTCACTGGAGCGGTCGGACCGGTTTCTACTTGAACGTCGGCCAACTTCGTGGCGATGTTGTTTTGTTAGGTCAAAGTCATTGGCATTGTGGCATATGATTTGCATGATGCATGTTTTGACTAACATGGGTCAAGTTGTGAAGAACTTGTTCCCGAATTCGTGTTTGCTTGTCTGTGGTTGTGCAGGTTGCTTGGTGGTCAACGACGGTCAACGGCGAGGAGAATCGGGACTAGACTTGGAGAGTTGAGGTCCAGAACGATCAACGTTGCCGGGTGAGGTTAATGACTCAAGCGTGACACAAGATAGACAATGGTGACCTATTGGCAAATCCATGATGCATGGTGAAGTGGTTTAGGTCAAAAGGTTAAAGACGGCGCTTTGCGAAGCGTACGTGTGTGACCCATTTGTTAGTGGGCCTTAACGGGAGCCCAATTAAGTCAAACCCTAGGAGTTCTAGGCCTCCACTATAAATAGGAGGAGGTGGTGGCTGCACCTCGCTCTCTCGCCTTTTTATGTTTCAAAACCCTAATTGTCTTTAGGGGAGTTGAGGTGGAGGCTAGGGCTCTTGATGGTTTGTGGTGAATTGATCTTTGATTGTCCACTAATCCATGATGGTGTGGATGTAATCCAGCATCAATCACGAAATCAATCTATGCAAGGTTTGCTTGAGATAAGTCTCCTTTCGTTCTTGCTTTCAATTTCGTGTTTTTAGGGCTTTCTTTGATCCGCGAGTTTGTGATTGATTCTTTCACGTGAATTAGCTTGCTGTGATATGTGTGAATCTATCTAGCATCATCTTGATCATCAATCTCTCACGAACAAGCTTTAGGATCAAGTTTTCGTTCTTGCCGGTTTTAGACCTTCATTAATCAATTGGCAATTGCTCAAGATCGTTCCAAGAATTATCATAATATTCGATTGGAATAGGTCCTCAATAGCATATAGAAGGTGTGTGCAAAGTTTCATAAAGATTGGAGTTGAGAATCAAAAGTTTCACCTAATTGCAACTTCGTCATCTGATTTGATTTTATCGTTTGGATCGGTTACGTAGATGCCGGTCGACCGCCCATCATCACCGGTCGGACCGATTTTGGGCGGTCCGACCGCCAAGACTACGCCGGTCGATCGCTCGACAATCGGTCCGACCGATTGGAGTCAGAGGTCGGACCGCGTCTTTGTGAGTCTTTGCAATCTTAGTTGATTTTGTGTTTTTGCTTAGGGATTTAATTGGATTCAATACTAGTCTTCCATTTGTCTTGGTATATTGATCTTCATAGCTTCATCATAGCTATTGGAGTGAAATTGTGTTGAATTCATTATTTGGGAAAAAGTGAGCGTGCTCCTATTCACCCCCCCTCTAGTCGCCTTTTTGGTCCAACAGGTAATAGTGGAACCTGGTGCCGTTGTGGCTGTGATCATAAATGTAGCAGAGTTAGTAGAATACTTCTCTCGCTGCATCTTGGAGGCCCTCGGAGAAAGTGTCTCGTTGCATTGGAGCGTCGAAGATGTGGAAATCTGTGTTTGGCATTAGGTTGGAGTAGAGTATCACCTCTACCCTCCACCAGTCTTGATTTTCCACCTTGTACTTGTAGACCTGGTACATTGGCCTCTTGTCGAAGCCCAGATGCTGCATCATCTTCCAGAGAATTGTGGCTTAGTGTCCAGTGAAAATTCCGTGAGAAATGGCGTTCGGTACATTGGCTATCTACAATTTTTGAGAGAGATGAGTTAGTAACTATTTTAAAGAGAAGGGTTGAGATAGGACAACAGAAGACCAAAGTATTTTTAATTTTCAAAAATAAGTCCTTAAGGGTTTGATTTATCCTAGGCCACAATCTACAGTCGATATGGCTCTGATAACACTCTTGTCGAACCCGGGAACGAAGGATCCCGAATTCTCTGTGTTTCATACACTAGTCCAGGATAGCTAGTGTACACAGTAGAACAAAAGTGACATCACAATCATATCACATATTTATTTAACATAAATCAAAGTTTATTATAGAATGGGGCCCAAGGCCAAATAAAATAACACAGTGGAAAAAAAATAGTAGATGAGCCACACGATGCGCCACAAGCAATCGTCCGGGGCCGTAGACCTAGTCGTCCTCACCGTCTTGATAGAATTCTTCACCTGAATAAATATTATTCAGTATGAGTGAGAATAACTTCCGTGCTCGCAAGTTACACCCAACAAAAGAATGTGATGCATGCATAAGTAAACAAGTGAGGCTAGGTCTATTTTGCATAAAGCATCATTTTTAGTTTTAAATTCTCATACTAAATCTCAATGCAATTTTTAATCTACATCTAAAATCAGATTTTAAATTGACAGTTTTATAGTGGATAACCTCCATATGAAACCTGGTGATGGATACCCTCCTATCACATGGCTAACCGCCCAATTTAACCACAAGGATTTACCATCCTAAAATTATTTTAAAACAAAAAATAAAGTATAACTTAGAGTGGCTTTCCTCAGCATGTCCATGATCGTGGACACGGCTATTCGAATAGTTTTCTACTCTGCTGGGTGTGTACAGCTTTACCCACAAGAGATAATTTGCTTTTAATATCGGCCTATACACGCTTCTAACGGCGTGTGACTAAGCAATTATCACTGGTCTTTTCCAATGTTCTACCTCAAGGCTAATACACTCGCTAAGGTTTCACTTCCATGGGGTTAACCACCCGCCGAAAGTCCTCTCTTGCGCTAGGTGGAAATACTGTTTTACTAACAGCCACACAACAACGTGGCACACAAGACAATGAGGTATTACAAATTAATAAGCCTATTCCTGCCCATCGAAAACAGTAAATAGATCCTATGCATCGATTTGCACCATCCAACAACCATTATGTCCAAGTCTGAACCATTTTAGTTTCTTCATAAGTAAGAATATTTTCTAAACTTTCTATGGTACAACAATACCATAGACTCAATTTAAATCCAGTCTGAATAACTTGGCTAAACTCCCTAAATTCAAGATTTTGATCTACGCATTGACTAAGCGTATAATTATTTTCAAGATTTTTTTTGAATAAGGTGACAAGGAACTGACAACTCAAATAACAACATTGGTCATACAAAGGAATTGGAATAATTAGGAAATTTAAAACAATAATTAAAATAATTTAATAAAATTATGCATTTAATAGTAATTTAAAACATAATTAAATATTTTAAAATAGTAGGAACAACCTGATTAATGGTATAACTTGCCTTGCTCGAAGTACTGTCAGTCTAACTCTTCAGAAGGGTCGGGCTCTCCAGAGTCGTCGTAATCTATACGTAAAAACAAGCTAAATTCAAATAAATTCAAATAATACTAAAATAAATTCAAAAGGGATTTCAAATCAACTCCAAATTAAATAATTTTAGTTTATTTAGCTAGATATCGAATTTATATAATTTTAAAAATTTGAATCACCTAAATCGGAGTTTGTGTGAAGAAATACGACCTCTTGGAAGTTTAAATCTAAAGAAAATCCTAATTTCGGGTTTATTGAATTTTGCGAATTATTTTTCTAAAGGAAAATCAGTTTAGTGCGCAAGATGATGTCATCGGCCGGAAAAATCCAAATTTCGGTCGAAATATTTTTCTAAAGGAAATTATTTGAGTCTATGACAGGTGGGCCCCACAGTCAAATACTGGGTTCACGAGCGGTCAAGAGTAGACGGTGGACTCAGCTCATGGAGCGAAGTGCAGTGGGGCGTGAATGTCTTTGGCGCCGCGCCCACGAGCGCGAGATCGGCATACAAGTAGACCCTCGGGCTGACGCGGCGCTGAGGTGGCTACACCGTCGCGCACACGTGGACACACCACGCAGGCCCGAGGCCGGGGGCAAAATGAAGACCAAACGATATTGAATGTAATGCGCTACCTTGAGGCGGAGGGGCGCGGCAAAAAGGTCGTCAGCGACGAAGTTTGGCGGCGGCGGTTTTAGGTTGACGGCGGCGATGGAGCTCCGGCGGTTCTCTGGCAAAACCAAGGCGCGCACGAGGTAGGCGACGATGCTGAAGAGGTGGTCAGCGTTGACGGAGGACCTTGGACGGCGCCGGAATCGACGAAGACACGAGCTTTCGGACGGTAGTGAAAAACTCCAAAATTCGGGTGCTAGAGAGACTAGGGAGCTTCGAGGGTGGCCATGTTGGGATGAACGGAGAGAGGCACACCTGGGATTCCCATTGATAGGGCGAGGCTCCCATTTATAGGGCGAGGGTGAGGCTGGGGCTTCGTGCAGCCCAAGAAGCTCTCACTGGGTTCGAGGCAGAATCAACGGGATTATGAGCCAGAGATGGAAGGCAGATGTCGTGATGGGCGCGGATTGACGCGCTGCTTTAAATTCGTGCGAAATCGGCGAGATTGATTTGGGATTTAACGGTTTTTGGAAAGCTCTGAATCGACGAAAATGGAAGACGTGCGGACACGCGGAGACGAAGAAGGAAGGTAGGGGATGATGACGTGGGACAGGTGGGCCCCACCTGTAAGCAAGATGGGGAGAGAGCGGGAGAGAGAGGTGTGGCTGATGGAACGGTCCCACTTGTCAGCGAGACCGAGGCGCGGCACGCGCGACGGCCTCTTGGGTCATGAAAGGCAGTAATGAGAATGGGCCAGCATGATTTGGCCCAAGAACTGTGCGGAAATTTTAAATTGATTTTCCAATTAAAAATAATTCTGGTTATTCAAAAAAGTTTAAAAAATAGCAAATAAAATCAAAAAATTATGAGAAAATTCATAGAAATTCTCTTAGGCATTTTGGATTTAAATAAAATATTTACAACTTATATTTGGTAATAAATTTTGTAAATAAATTATTTTGGCTTTGAAATAAAATAGGGAAAAGCTTTTAAATTTTCAGAAAATTCCGCAAAAATAATTAAATTTTGTTTTCAACTGGAAATTGAAATTTGGGTTGTTACAAATCTACCCCCTTAAAGGGCATCTCGACCTCGAGATTCAGACTTGGTCAGCAGAAAGGTGGGAATACTCGGCTTTCAGATCTTTTTCTCGCTCCTAGGTGGCTTCTTCTTCGGAATGATTACTCTACTGGACCTTGCATGAATGGATGACTTTACATGGAGTGATACGCTCTACAACATCAAGGATCTTGATTGGCTACTCCACATAGGTGAGATCCTCCTAAAGATCGATGTTCTCAAGCGGTGTTTCTTATGTTGGCACTCTAAAACACTTCTTCAATTGGGAGAAATGGAATACGTCGTGTACTGCAGACAGGGATGTCGTTAGCTCTAACTGGTAAGCAACTTCACCTCTTCTTACCAAAATCTTGTAAGGTCTAACAAATCTGGGTGCGAGTTTTCTTTTAGTCCAAAATCTCCTTACTCCTCTGAGTGGAGTAACTCTGAGATAGACAAAATCTCCTATCTCAAAGGACAATTCTCTCCGATGGTTATCGACATAACTCTTCTGTCAGGACTGAGCCACTTTCAGGCGTTATTTTATCACCTTTACCTTACTCTCGGCTTCTTTTATCAACTCCGGTCCAAAGAACTGATGTTCTCCCATTTGATCCCACAGGAGAGGGGTTTTGCAGTTCCTGCCGTACAATGCTTCAAATGGAGACATCTGCAAACTCGCTTGATAGCTGTTGTTGTACGAGAATTCTCCATAAGGTAGATTCTTGTCCCAACTTCTTCCATGATCTATAGCATAGACTCGAAGTATGTCTTCTAGAATCTGGTTGACACGTTTTGTTTGGCCATCTGTTTCGGGAAGATAAGCTGTACTGAAGTTGAGTCTGGTTCACAAAGCTTCATGTAGGCTCTGCCAAAATCTTGATGTGAATCATGAACCTCATCGGACCACGATCTTCTTGGGTACTCCATGTAGACAGACGATCCTAGCCATGTACAACTATGCTAACTTGCTACTTCTGTAGGTGGTCTTGAATGGTATAAAGTGAGCCACTTTAGTCAACCAATCAATTATCACCCAAATGAAATCACATCCTGATTAGGTTCAAGGAAGTCCGGTGATGAAATCCATACTAATTTCCTCTCATTTCCACTCGGGAATTGGTAAAGGTTGTAATAATCCAGCGGGTCTTTGATGTTCTACCTTAACTCACTGGCATACATCACAGCGTGCAACGAACTCAGTGATTTTCTGCATCATGCTGACCCACCAACACTTTTCTTCCAGATCCTGGTACATTTTGGTACTCCCGGGATGGGTATAGTAAGGCGAATCATGTGCTTTCTTTAGAATCAACTTTTTAATTTCCAGATGATTAAGTACACAGATGTGGTTTCCAAATCGTACTGTACCTTATTCATCCTCAGAAAATCCTAGGGCTTTACCTCTCCTCATGTTCTTCTTGATTTCATTGAAGTCTTCATCTTCTATTTGTTTTTCTCTGATCTGACTCTGAATGGCTGGTTGAACTTCTAGAGTGTTGATACAGCCCTGGCCGACAATCTCCAAGTTCAAGTGTCTGAATTCCTCATACAACTCTGACAGATTGTCCTAAACCAACATAGCGTTACAATATATTTTTCTGCTTAGGGCATCCGCAACTACATTTGCTTTGCCCGGGTGATAATGGATTGCAAGGTCGTAATCCTTTATCAGCTCCAATCATCTTCTTTGTCGAAGATTAAGCTTTGATTGGGTGAAGATGTACTTTAGACTCTTATTATCCGTGAAAATCTCAAAGCGGTTACCAATAAGATAATGCCACTATATTTTTAAAGCATGCACAATTGTTGCTAACTTTAAATCATGAGTTGGATAGTTTCCTTCATGTGGCCTCAATCGACGAGATGCATAAGCCACGACTTTTCCTTCCTGCATCAGCACACATCCAAGTCCTTGACGAGATGCGTCACAGAAAATGTCAAAGTCCTTATGGATATCCGATAAGACAAGCACGGGTGCGGAAAGTAGCATTTTTTTAACTCTTGGAAACTATACTCACAGGCATCTGTCCATTCGAACTTCTTTTCCTTCTTCAGAAGCTGAGTCATGGGTCTAGCGGTCTTGGAGAAACCTTCAATGAATCTGCGATCATAACTAGCTAAACCGAGAAAACTTCTCACTTCTGTGACGGACTTGGGTTGCTTCCAATCCATTATGCTTCGACCTTGGCTGGGTCTACTGCAACTCCTCCTGCTGATACAATATGTCCAAGGAAAGCCACTTGACTTAATTAAAATTCGCTCTTGCTGAATTTGGCATAAAGCTGATGTTCCCTGAGTTTTTCCAAATTTATTTGGAGATGCTTCTCATGTTCTATTTCGTCTTTTGAATAGATGAGAATGTCATCGATGAAAACAACCACAAACTTATCCAAAAATTCCATGAACACTTTATTCATCATATTCGTGAAATAAGTAGGGGCATTTGTCAAACCAAATGATATCACTGTCAACTCGTACAATCCATATCTGGTTGTGAAGGCAGTCTTGGGTATGTCTTCTGGCCTGATCTTCAGTTGATGATAGCTGGATTTTAAGTCGATATTCGAGATGATGCTAGCTCCTTTAAGCTGATCAAACAGATCATCAATCCTGAGTAATAGGTACTTGTTCTTGATTGTTACTTCATTGAGTGATCTGTAGTCCACTCACATCCTCATACTATTGTCTTTCTTCTTGACAAATGGTACGGGAGCTCCCCAAGGCGATGAACTTGGTTGAATATAACATTTGCTCTGTAATTCTTCAATCTGCTTCTTCAGTTCTGCTAACTCATTTGCAGGCATCCTGTAGGGTCACTTTGAAATTGGAGCGGTCCCTGGGACTAAGTGATGAGGATATCCCGACTACTTATGAGGCTGTTTATGAAGCAAGAGTTATACTTCTCAAACAACAGGTGCAATTATTTCTTAATCTTTGTGTTTTCTATGAGAATTTGACACTACGTAAAAGCAATACTTTGTGCATTCTCAGGTTCGACAAGCTTAAAGTCTTTGGAACCGAGAGGGAGGACGGGGCCAAAGCAATAGAGGAGCACAAGGAGGAGGGTAACCATATTTGTTGCCTAGTGACGAAGAACAAGAAGGTCAAAGCGGTTGGGAAGGAGAAAGTCAAGCAGTCCATGCCGATCAAGGAGGAAAGAAGCCCGTGTGATGGGAGAGCAAAAGGGGAAGAAGCCAAGAACTTAAAGCTCAAGTTTTGGATAAGATTTTCAAGCCTAATTTAGATCTCTCACAACCCCAACCGAAATCAAATTCGGAATCAACTCAGAATCAAATTCGGATTCGGAATCAGCATCAAATTCGGATTCGGAATCAGCAGGACAGTGCAGAGTAAAATAGTCATAACTTTCACAAACGGAGTCCGATTTGGGTGTTCTTGGGATTCTTGGAAAGATAACTTCAAGCCCGATCCAACGAATCCTCTCTCACTCCAAAATTACTCTTGTGTCAAAAGATATGACCGAAACAAGATGACAGTTGTAAAATTAGAGTTTCCTTTTTGTTTTAGATTGAGTCGGAATTGGAGTAGGAGTTCTAATTCCGAATTAGAGTAGGAGTAGGGCCTCTTGGCCAGCCATGAGGAGAAGGGGCACTATATATTGAGGGTTAGACCCCCATTGTAACCTCAGACCAGTTTATGCATAAGAATAGAAACATAGCTGTTGCTTGTTCTTTCGAAACCAGAGTTCATGCGAGGGCTTTGAGAGAGGACTAGGCGATCCGTTGTTTCGTTATGCAACTCAAGGTCAAGCCGTCGTTCCATTGGGAACTAGGGACTTGGCGTTCGTCATTTGTGGTCTCGCGACGAACAACTATCCGGTGTGTTTTGGGCGTGTTCCAAAGAGTTGAGGGTTCGTGCATTGGCGCAAGTGTTCAGCTAGCGACATCGTCTACTTCATATCATTTATCCACGGTTTCTCACTAAGAAGATCGGGCATCCCCCGTATCACTAAGTCAATTAAGAACATTATGTCCCTATCTAGTGGCATGCCGAGTAATTCCTTAGGAAATACATCCGGGTATTCTAGTACCACGGGTATATCTTCAAGCATTACTTCCTTAAGATTGGTCAGGATGGACTTTTCTCCGATGGAAGTCTTGGGTCTCAATTCCACTGTAATCCCTTGTGATGAGGGCATGACCCCTATGGATACAACCACATTTGCTATGCTTGCTATTCCAATTACAAGAACCCGTACACGTCACTTAATTTATCAGGTAAATTCGTTTCTAGGACTGAGTGTATTATTTGAGAACTCTATGATGCTGCCTAATGGAGATGATTTACTTGTACTTAGGAATCTAGGACTACAACCAGTTCAAGAAGGTCTACGACCAGCTCCGCAGAGTCTACGACCACTTCAAGAAGGCATACGACCAGTTGGACTCGTTGGACACAATCTACGACCAGAGATAGCATGGACTCCTCAAGACCACCCCAGGACTAGTCCTACGACCAGGTCTTCGACCAGAGATACGCGACAAAAGGTGCTGGGTCACTGTTTTGGATCTAATAGGACTTTGTAAACTAGGTCGACCTAGGGTTGTGCGGCCGTGGAACGAGCCATACACAACCTGGACTCCAACCTCGTCACGCTTACAAAGTCCTATTAGATCCAAAACGGTGACCCAGCACCTTATGTCGTGTATCTCTGGTCGAAGAGCTGGTCGTAGGACTGGTCCTGGGGTGGTCTTGAGGAGTCCATGCTATCTCTGGTCGTAGATTGTGTCCAACGAGTCCAACTAGTCGTAGGCCTTCTTGAAGTGGTCATAGACTCTGCGGAGCTGGTCGTAGACCTTCTTGAACTGGTCGTAGTCCTAGATTCCTAAGTACAATTAAATCATCTCCATTAGGCAGCATCATAGAGTTCTTAAATAATACACTCAAATTTCTAGAAACGAATTTACCTGATAAATTAAGTGACGTGTACGGGCTCTTGTAATTGGAATAGCAAGCATAGCAAATGTGGTTGTATCCATAGGGGTCATGCCCTCATCATCCCCCTTTCTTGAAAACAAAGCCGTCCTCGCCTTTTGATAAGCTGAAAATAGGGTAACAAAGAAACAAAGGTGTATACATGGTATATGTATATATCATCTGTTTTAATTGTTCTTCGTCGTTGTACAGTTAATGTTATAGAGTAGCAGCGATTATAAAAACTCATTGTATTATTAGGCCAAGAATAATCATATATATTAATGAGCAAAATAAAATTTCTCACACAACAATTATTGCAACTAGTTTTGCAAATATAAGGGAAGCATTTATACAATTCAAATCCCTTAAGTTGTAAATTTGTAGTGTTAGCACATATGGGCAAATCTATAACCTTTGAAATCAAACAAAGTTCATCCATATATTCATATTTCAATTGAGCATTAGCAAATTCATCTAGCAAGGGTGAAAAGATTCGAAAGTTTTTCCATTCTTCAACATTATGATGCAGATTGTCAATACTAGATGATGCAATAAGAGATGAACACATAGGCGTTGGATGATCACTTAAGTTTATTTTCTTCTCATAATGAACAAGATTCGGTTCACAAGAATTGTTGTTCAAAATAGTATGCTTCAATTCATCTATGAGATCACAAGTTAGACATATTCGATATACATGAAATTTATTGTCTACACCATAATCTCCAATCAAATTAAACTTATATCCAAAGGTGTCCGCACTAGACAAGGATTTCAAACATGTTATTTCAGAAACTTTCTCCATAGCATGTGATAATTTCATCGGTGGCTTCAACATAATGTAACATAAAGAAGCAGCAGAAGAAATTCTAGTCAAAACTTCTTTATGTCTAACCAATTCCACATGATCATTATATGTGATTGACTCATCATATGAATCGCTCAAAATAGCAGGCAATTCAATTATGTTATCATCTGGTGTACTCAAGTCAACAGGAAAATCAACAAGTTTAGCACATGGTGCCCAAAAATCAATACAGTCTGAATTCTCTTCGTGAAACATGTGCATTTTAGAATTATTTTCCACTAATTTTTGCTCTAAAATAGCATGAGCAGTGGACAATTGTAGTTCTTCACACGCATACTCATCTTGCGTGATGATAGCACCATGATCTTTACCTTTTTGGCTCTCCTCAAATGATGTAGGTGCATCCATCTCCTCATCTTCCTTCTCAACCAAAGGAGTCGATGGTTCAATCAGCTCTGTCGGTGTATTAGAACCGATCTTACGTAAAGATTATTTGATTCGGGGGGTCTCCTAAAGATGAAATCACGCAGAGTGGTTGACACGGGATGTTTAGACAGGTTCAGGCCTTCTCCAGAGAGAATAATAACCCTAATCCTGTGTGTGTATGGTATTCTTGATGATCAAGTAAGAAGCTAAGACTATTACAGAGAATAGTACTTGTGTATCTCCTTGATTCGCTCTATCTTTTTTGTCTCTCCCCCTCCATCCCTCTGATTGATGCCCTTATATAGTCGTGAAGGAGTAGCCGTTTTGTCCTGCGGAAGATGCGCCTAATTAATCCGAACGGCGCATGATGGCGATGATTACCGCGCATTGGCTTCTTCACGCCGTCGCAATTATCTTCCGTAGGTAATGGGGTATTTACGCACCATTACTACGCCAAATAATAGTGCGTAGACCGCTCGATTCCTTAATCAATTGGACCCACTTGCCTGTAGGTTTGATTATAAGGTGGTCGTGGTTTACTTGGTCGTAGAAGGACTTACGACCGTAGCGATCGTAGAAGGACTTACGACTATGTAGTGGTCGAGAAGGACTTACGACCATGTAGTGGTCGAGAAAGACTTACGACCATGACATAGTCGTAGTAAGACTTACGACTATGGGCGTGATTGTAGAAGATCTTACAATCACTTGGTAGACCTCTCCTTATAAATATAAGGGTACTTACAGGGACTATGTGACATCATATTCACCTATAATAAGAATTATAGATAAAAGATAAAATGAGGATTATTAGATCCTCGTCATCTAGCCCCACTCCAAGTGAAAGTAACTTACTTGGTGAAGGATTCAGAATGGACTTACGACTATGAAAATGTCGAGAACTATGGTCGAAGGAAAACTCTTCGACATTTGAATGCTATTTTGACCAGAATTTGCTTGGTCGAAAGGTTGCTTACGACTATCAAAAAGTCATAAAAACCCCTACGACTGTGAAGTGGTCGTAGTAGGGCGATCGGAGAAAAAACCCTTCCGATTGATACTTCCTTCGACCAGAATGATTTGGTCAAGAAAGTAATTTTGCTTAGAGGTGACAAACGAACCTAACTTTCTGATGCATCGTCTGCGGGAATTGCAAACCATTTCCACAGATCCGTTGATGAGACGGTTCTCAAGCGAAGCGCAATCGTGAAGATTGCTTACGACTATCAAAAAGTCGTAAAAACCCTACGACCGTCGGTGGTCGTAGTAGGGAATCGGAGAAAAACCCTTCCGATTGATACTTCCTTCAACCGTAAAGACTTGCTCAAGAAAGTAATTTCGCTTGGGGTGACAATACGCACCTAATTTTTCTCGAACGGACCATCCGGGAATTGCAACCGTTCTTCACTGCACTTGTCCGATGAAGCGGTTCCCGGCGGTGCAACCAACTCCCACGCACCTATAGACGAGACGGTTTCGGCGGCGGCGGCCGTCTTGGTTATAAAACTTACCAGAGGTAGACTTGGGTTTTTACCTTTTCCTCAAATCACTCATTGTTCTTCAAGCTCTTGCTTTCTCCGTCCTCGACTAGGTTTCATCTTCTCTCGCCAACCCAATCAAAAACTTCTTGCTTCGAGCAAAATGGCCAAGAGAGTTTCGAATGGGAAGAATCGGAGATGGATGCGCTAAGATCAAAATCTTGGTCGATGTCGGAAGATTCCAGAGAAGGCTCGTAAAGTGGATTCCGCCATCGGCAAAGACCGCCATCGGGGAAAATGGGCAAATCCCGTCTTTCAAGCGTGTGACAGAGTGCGGTCTTCGATCGCTGCTCACCCTTTTCTTCAAATGGTACTCGAAAGACTTTGGGGTGGAATTGGTGAACTTAGGTCCCAATTCCATTACCATGTTAAGTGTGTTCGTACTGTGGCGAGGCGATCTGGGGATTCCATGATCTCGAGCTGCTCCAATATTATTATGGGATGGCTCGACAAACCGAATCGCCGGAAGTCGCGTCTCAAGCTCCACGACTCAAGTCGAAGGAGTATATTCAGAGTTTCACCCGGTCTTCGTGGCGGCCGAGGAAGAGGTGGTTTTATTGGAAGGTCACCTCAAGGCAGTCTTTCTTTCGCAGGAAGGTCAAAAAAAATCTTCATGGGATTCAACTCAAGATATCATATTAATTAGCCCTTATATTCAAGCCATTAAGGACTTGAAGGAAGAAGGGTCGACGGATGGCATGTGGTGAAGGATTTCATCACACGCCAATTAGTCCCTTGAAGAAGCGAGCATCTCCTATGTGGAGATACTCGGGAGAGGAGACCCAACCAGAGACTACGACGAGGGTAAGTAATCGACTTAGCTCTCGGTTTGGTCCTTCTCAACATTGTCTAATATTCTTATCTGCTTATTATTGCATCTTTCACAGTGAAGTTGACTCTAGAGTCGACTCATCTGTGAGAAGTCTCCGCCACTCCGAGTGGCGGTTCCTCAAATCATTCCGGCTTTGTCCGCAAATGAAAGGATAGAGCGCCTAAAGGTAATCAAAAGTTGATTCTTTCTTTAGGACTTTATAGTCGAGAAGATACTTACGACTAATGGTGATCGAGAATATCTTACGATCAAGAAAGTGTCGAGAAAACTTACGACTTGGCATCGGGTCGAGAAAAACTTACGATCGATTAGTGATTCTTCTTTTTCTGTTTTGCTTTACGTAGTAGGCATGGAAAATCGCCGGACGACGAAGAAGTCGTCTCGATGATTATTGGCGCTGGGTTGTCGAAGACAAAGGCTCGGCTCCTCCCTCTAAAAGACGCCGACTTGTAAAATCACCGACAAGAGAGGAGCAGCTCGAGCTCGGGTCTTCGACTGCACCCTCTACAAAGCCTTCGGCAGCTATAGCTATATCTGAAGCCGAGGCCGCAGCTATCTAAGCCGAGGAGGTTGAAGCAGCTGAATCTCTTAAGCGCAAACCTCGCAAGGCTAAGGTACCCTTCTATTATGACAAGGAATCTTTCGCAGCTTGTTGTCACTCCTAGTTACATTAAGCAACTAGAAAAGGAGAACTGGAAAGATTTTATGTCTTTATGAAGGACGATGTCGCACCAAAGACAACTCGCAACTGAGGGCGATCTTGCTCTTGGAATGGTCGAGACCGATCTCGCCATCCAGAGAATCAGAAACCGAGCTCGGTTCTGTTCAAACTCTACCACTGACGTGGTCGTAGCTGGGCCAATTGTTGAACCTCGACCAGACGTGGTCGTGGAGAAGAAGAGGTCCTCCGTTGGGAGGATTGCTCCAAAATTCCTGGTTAAGACCAGGGTGCAGAGGTATGTGAAATGTACTAAAGTGTAAGAACAACATTTACCTTTTTCTTTTCACAACCCGATTTGCTTTTCTTTATTTCAGTCAGACTCCTTGACCCAGGAATGCTTCGTTGAGAAGCCCATTGCCACCCCTTCGCTTATTGGAGAGGTATCAATGGAGGTGGTCGAAGCATCACCCTTGGCCCAGGTGGCCGATGAAGTTGAGACTCCCAGAGTGATTCCTACATCTGCTGAAGTTGTAGCTACGACCCTTGAAGTAGCGGTATTCATCGTTGAAGTGGCGACTCGACTCACCGAGGTTGTAGAAACAACAGGGCACTGTGGAAGCCTCTGTCAAGGTGGTGACCACTTTGTGCACCGCTCGGGAAGGAAATCGTAGAGAGTTCCTTCCCTACCCAAAGAGAAGTTACGTAACCGTAAGAAGAATATTTCAACTTCGTGGTGACTTCTTTGGGCTCGCCTCAAATCATAGGGTCTTCTCGCAGATCTCGTGACCGAGTGCCCCATCCCAAAGATATTCCCAACAGGGAGAAAAACCTCGATAATGAGCGCCTCGAGAAGGTGTGGTGGGACAAAGTCGCGAGGATAGATAAGCTGCAGAACCCGGATTTTGTATATTCGATCTTTGCTAGGTCGACTATGAATGTAAGTATTTTTAGAATACTTATATATGTGGCTTTCCTTCACTTCTCACTGTTTTCTTTTTTGCAGAAAGCTCTGGAGCAAATTGCCGTTGTCGGTGAGTACCATCGACAACTTTTAGAGCTAAGACAGGAAAAAGAAATACTCTGTGCAGAGGCAGAGAGATGGTAAGTCACTATTATTCATAGTTGTTTTCGACTTAACTACTCGTGATAGTGTTTTACGAGAATAGTCATGGAAAAACTCATGACAAAATCTTTGGTCGTAAAGAGCTTTTGATTACTTACGACCAGTTGGTGGTCGTAGAAAGACTTACGACCATGACATAGTTGTAGAAAAACTTACGACTAGGTCAGTAGTTGTAGAAGTACTTACAACCAATCGGCTGATGTTTATCTCTGTTTCTGTTCTTTGTAGGTTGAACAGTGACACGAAGACCTTAGCTGACTCACTCGACTATGGAAAAGAGGAGTCGAGAAAGCTAAGAGAGGAAGTAATAGTTCTCTCGGATAGACTTCGAGAGGCTGTCTCTGCATCTAGAAGATTGCAGAAAAAAAATAAACAGTAAGTGCTGAACTTAAGACTGCTTTTGAGCTTTAACCTTTACCTAACTCTTATTTCTTCTCCAGATAAAGAAAATGAGATGCGGAAGCTTCGGACCGAAGTTCAAGAAAAAGCTTTGGTTATTCAGGAGTTTTCTCGCATTACCAAGGATAAGGATCAAGAACTCGAGGGTCTGAGAACTCAAGTAACAGGTAAGTAATTCTTTACTTGTTGTCCTTTTCGAGTATTTTCCCTTTTCTAATGCCAATTTCTTGTTCAGAAATTGCTGCCGAATTGAGAAGCCTCGAGGCTGAAATCCAAGAGAAGACCTTGATCTACAATGAGTCCGTCCGCATTGCTAAGATGAATGCAGAGGACATCAGAGCATGGGAGAAAAAGCATGCTGAAACCGTTGCTTCCCATCAAGAAGAGGTCAAGAAACTGGATTCTCAACTAGTAGGTAAGAAATGCTTTTACCTACAATTATCTTTGTGTTATCTTCCTCTAGAAGTTTATTTTTGTTTGACCGGTTTTATTCTTATCAGAACAAGTGGTCGAAAACAAGAAACTTCGTGAGGCTTCGACTTGTACCCAACAGGAGATGGAGTCGATGAAGACTAGTCTTCAAGGCAACATCACACTCCTGAATAATGTGCTTAGTGAGCTACATTCTAAGGGAAAAACTCCTCGAGAAGATATCAGTAGTCGCCACATAAGTACCATTGGGGAACAAGTCGAAACTTGAAAGAAATGGTGACCACTCAAGGCTAATCAAGTCAATCAATAAGGAGGCAAATGGTCGAGTAAGTTACGCTTTGGCGAAACTTAAAGCTCAAGACCCCGCCTTAATGTGCAACCAATTGAAGCCGAGTTCGATTGCTCTAAATCGAGGCAAATCGTCGATTGAGGAAATGCAATCGGTTGGCAAAAGGTATGAGGAAATGCATCTAGGCTCTCCCCTTCGTGAGTAATCTTCTAACTACTTTGTAAGGCAGACAATTTCTGTTGATGAGTAATATACGATCCATCTTGTTTCCTGAAAATCATCTTGTCGAGTAGTTAGTAACTCAAAAGATAATAAACGAATGAAGGACCAAGGATTGAAGTTAAATTAATAACTTTATCCTAGGCCATCTTGTTTCCTGAAAATCATCTTGTCGAGTAGTTAGTAACTCAAAAGATAATAAACGAATGAAAGACTAAGAATTGAAGTCAAATTAATAACTTTATCCTAGCCCCCGACTATTTGCTTAGCTTGTTTAGACAATCTAAGTAAATAGTGTTTGAAATGGGGTTTCTGAAAACAAAGAGAGGTTTATTTAACTTATAGTTTTTGTTACGGTTGTCAAGCACTGGTCGAAAGAGTAGAAACGACTCGACACTAGGAAGTTCCTTCTTATGGGCAGGACCACGTGCAGAGAGGAAAGGCTTCGACTAGGTGATGTTATAATCTCCGACTGGTTTAATCGAAACAAAAACAGCAACTTGAGTTAAACAAACGTCTTAGAGGACTTTAGCAATTCATTCGCCCTTTTTTGGTGGACTCGATAAGTCTTTTTCAGTAGCAAAAGTAGGAGACTGAGCGACACTAGGAAGTTCCTTCTAGTGGGCAAGACCACGTGCAGAGAGGAAAGACTTCGACTAGGTGTGTCTCTTCCTTCGACCAGTTAAAACGAATCGAGTACACCAAAGGTGGTCGAATAAACATAAGAAAGTGCACTCTACTTAGAATATTTTTGAAATTCTTCAAAAAATAAACTAAGATTGAGAGAATTGGCTTTGAGAACATTTCGATTTGGATAGAACCCGAGCTCTTTGTATTGGCAAAGAAAAATGAGTAACGAGTCGATGCTAGAAAATTCCTTCTAGTGGGCGTAACCACATGCAGAGAGAGAGGTTTCGATCGATGACGTTACTCGCCGACTAGTGTAAAGAAAATCGGGTGTTTTAGGATCATAGTCGAAAGATTAAAAAGCACTACTCAAAAATAAGGCAAGAGAGGTAGAAAGAACTTGGACTTTTATTGCTCGAGAAATTGGTCACACATAGAATTTATGTGAATCGGTCGATGTTCCAAGAGTTTGAGAGAACTCGTCTGTCTTCTATCGCTAGTCGATGATCGACTCGCCGAAAGTTACTTCGACCATCGTAAGGACCTTCCCATTTGGAGGAAAGTTTATTCGATTAGACTTGATTGGCAGAGCCTCAATACTAAGTCACCTACAAAGAAGGTCATGCGAGGTTGGACCTTACGATCATAGTATCTGCGCGCAGGCTTGTTGGTAGACCGCGAACGGATTAAGGCTAGGTTTCTCCTTTCTTCGAGTAGGTTAATATCATCCGCCAAGTTGTTCCCGGTCCGAGTTGTTGAAGGTTTTAACTCGTGTCGACCGCATTTTAGCTCCGGAGGAAGCATGGCTTCGCCCAACACTAGAAAAATGGTGTTTCTCCCGTTGCTCGATGGTGGTCGTCATTTAACCGCCCATAATACGGAAGGTAATTCTTGTACCCAAGCCCCGAGCGCTAACAAGTCGGTCAAGACTCGGTTTTAATTCTCGCATTATTTGGCCGCTTGCACGCTCGACCGCCCGCTGATTTGGGGATGTGCAATGAAGCATAGCATAACTTGGTACTAACTCGCCGCAAAATTCTCAAATTTTGCACTTGCGAATTGTTTACCATTATGCGTAATTATCCGACTTAACTCCAAATCGGCTAATTACGCATCTCATCATGAACCTTTTGTCGCTTCGTTGTTATCCCATTCTGAGTTCACTTCAATCCATTTTGTGAACGTGTCAATAGCCACAAAGGAATTCAAACCTCCGGAGCTTTGGGAAACGGTTCTAGGATATCAAGACCCTGTGTCGCAAAAGGCCAAGAAAGAGGTATTGTCTGTAATGCTTGAGCCGGTTGGTGTATCCGCTACCATGAAATTGGCACTGACACACTTTTTAACCACCTCCTTAGCATCGTGATGTATCAGAGGCCAAGAAAAACCTTGTCTAAAGGCTTTACCAACCAATGTTACAGAGGAAGCATGTGTCCCACAGATGCCACTGTGTATATCGTGAAGGAGTGTTATTCCTTCGCTTTGCGGAATGCATCGCATGAGTATCCCTTGGGTTCCTCGCTTATAGAGGACTCCTTCGACCAAAGTATACATTTTGGCTTTTCGGGATAAACGACCGCTTCAAGATCATCTTCTGCACGAACCCTTGCGAAGATACTCGTAGATGGGAGTCATCCGTATCCTCGTAGTCTAATGAGGCCATCTCAATAGGAGGTGTCTCGGTTCTTCGACCACGCACGCTTTTGGAGTTGCTCCAAGAAAACTCCTTTGGTACCGTAGATCGGGAAGAAGCCATCCGAGCAAGTTGGTTTGCGAGAAATTATCCTTCGAGGGATGAATTGTACCTCAAACCTAAAAATGCTTTTCTAGCTTGCATCTCGATAAGTACCGAGACATTGTCGAGTTAGAGCACCGTACTCTTTCCGACTTGATTCACGACTAGTTGAGAGTCTCCTCTCACGAGTAGTCGATTTAATTGAGAGTGCTTTCGCGACTCGTATGCCGCCTAGCAAACCTTCGTACTCGCCACATTGTTAGTGGCCCGCAAGTTTAATTGTATGGCATACTTTAAGGTTTCTCCTGAGGAGATACCAAGACCACCCTCACCTTCTCGAGCCACTTAAAGTAAGTGACCCGTCAAAGTACATCATCCAGTGGGTCGTGGGAATCAGATCGGGATCCCGAACAGTTCGTTCAGATTTGTCCATTCGGCGACAAAGTCCGCCAAGATCGGGATTTTATGGCCGTTCGACACGAATGGAGGTCGAACTCCCAAGTTCGACCGACCATTTTGCCATGCGTCCCATTGCTTCCTTATTATGGAGGATTGCTCCCAAAGGAAACTCGGGACAAACACTATTTTGTGCGCCAAAATAATGCCGCAGCTTTCCTCAAGACATGAGATGGGCATATAGAAGTTTTTGGACCCGAGGGTAACGCCCTTAGGCCCGTAAAACTTCACGACGAGTAAACCGGTCGTTGTATCGCCACGTTCTACGACCAAGATCGCGCTTGTCGCTGTGGCGTGGCAGCTAGGTAAATTAAGAGCGTCTCTTCTGGCTTTGGAGAAACCAGAATAGGAGCACTCGAAAGGTACCTCTTGACATCCTCAAAGGCAGCGTTTGCCTCGTTCGACCACTCAAAACCTTCATGTCTCCGAGAAGTTTAAAGAAAGGTAGTCCTTTTCTCCTAGTCGTATGCGATGAAACGACTTAAAGCCGCCATGCATCCAATGGAGTTTGTGGATATCGTGAGGATATGTGCACGATCTCGGGATGATGAGTCAATTGGCAATGGCGTTATTGGTTTGCAAAACTCGCGTTTTTCGGGTTTGCTCCAAGGTCGCCAAAGCACCAAGCGGTCTCGATCGGTTGTCCGGGCGGTCGATCCGCCCGTGGAGCAGTCCGACCGGCCATGTTGGCCGGTCCGACCGCCAAAACAATTTTGGGATTTTGGAGCTGGGCCAAAAATAGGTTGTGTAGGCAAGTGAGGGGAGTCTCCTGGATGTGGTCCCATCATTTTTGGAGCTCCCACTCAAAAGTTCTATTCGATTGAAATTTCCAGAAGGTTTCGAATTTCTCGCTGAATTTTGGCTGTCCTTTGGACCGTCCGACCGCCGTTGTGGGAGCGGTCCGATCAAGATGAATCGGCCTGACCGCCTATGGGGCGATCGGACCGTGATCTACTTGGAGATGAGCCAAGTGTTGCATTGAGTTGATTTTGAGTGTGTGATTCTATGAACTTCAATGCTTTATTGATGTATATCGCATTATGAACCGACGTGGGTCAAGTTGTGAAGAACTTGTTCCTAAACGGTTTGTTTGTCTATTGTCGGTGCGGTGGCTTGCGTGTCAACGACGCTCACGGCGAGTGGATCGACTACGCTTGGAGAGCCGAGGTCCGTAACGATCGGGGATACCGTGAGGTTGTGTGACTCAAGCATGGTGTAGAATGGACAAGATGGATCGAACGGGTGGTTCAAACACCGTTGGATCGGTGGTGCGGATATCGATGCGAGTCTCGGGAGGTTCCATGGGATTCGGACAAGAGAGGCTTAAGGCCGATGAGAACCGCCGATCAACCTACACGTGGTGAAGCGAGCGATTGCTTCAAGAGTTATTTGTGTGTGGGTCCCATGTGTAAGTGACCCAAAAGGGAAACCCTAGCTCTCTAGTATAAATAGGAAGGGTGAGGTGGAAAACCCAAGCAAGCATTCATTTAGCCCCTTCTTCCTTTTCTAGGGTTTGGAGGAGAGGAGAGGAAAACTAGGGTTTGGAGTGTGCTCCTTGTTGAGCTCTTGCCCTCCTTGGTGGAGAGGCTTTGTAAGCATCTATTGTGGATGAACAATCTTGTGATGCTTAATTGAAAGATCAATTGCTCCTTTGTGTTCTTCTCTCTTTTGGATGTTTTTGGTGCTTCCTTGATTCAAAGGTTCATGCTTGGTCTCTTGGCCTACTTTACCTTGCTTTGATGTGTGGGATTACTACTAGAGTCATCTAGATCATCAAACCCCACAAGCAAGTCTTGAATCAAGATTTCCTCATTTCTAGGGTTTGTGCACCTCTTTGGTAAAATCTCAAGAGATCGCTTTTTAAGTGGATCGACCGATCGTCGCTAGAAATAGGTCTCCAATATCTTTAGGAAGGTGTGCTAGAAATTTGGTCAAGTTTTATTGGTTGAATCAAAAGTTGGATCAAATTTCGCTTTGGATTTGGGTGGAGTTTTTCAAGATCGACTCTACCGGTCCGATCGCCTTCAACGGCGGTTCGACCGCCGTGTTTTCGAGATCACCGGTTTGCCGGGTCGAATCCGTCCACCGGTCCGATCACCGGATAGTTGCTTGGCCGATCGCTTGACCGTCGGTCCGACCGCCTGTGGTAGCCTGGCCGACCGCCTGTGTCCAAGTGAAGAACATTGAGTTCTTTTCTCCTTTTGTGTCGTGGTGCTTGAGGGGCTTATCAAATTCAACACAAGGCTTCCGCTGTGTGCTCACTAAACTTCTTAGCTTTCATAGCTAAAGGAGTAAAGTACGTGTTGGTTTTGATTTAGGTGAGAAGGTTTTGAAAGCGCCTATTCACCCCCTAGTCGCCTTTCCGGTCCTACAAGTGGTATCGAGCCTGTTAGCTCTCTTCTATAGATCTTAACCTGTCTTTGGAGCCATGGCGATCGACAAGTACTCAACCAAGCCACACATTTTTGAGGGAGTTGACTTTGCATACCGGAAGGCTCGTATGCAAGCGTATATCGAGGCTCAAGGGCACGCTTATTTGGCTAAAGGTGAAAAACCCTTATGTCGTGCCACCGATGACGATACGATCACTCCGATGTGGAGGCCAACAAAGAAGGCTCGAATTATTTGATCCAAGGCCTTAGTCGATCCGAGTTTGAGCGTGTTGCTCACTTGCGGTCTCGCTCACGAGATCCGCGACACTTTGTGATTATCACGAAGGGTCCATCGCGATCAAGGAAGTGAGATGTAACCACCAAAAAGGTTTACTCAAGATCGAACAAAGGCCCGTGAGTCTTTGGATGAGCCGTGGGAAGATTCTCTAAAATTCTTCATGATCTCCGCACGTTGACTTGATATTTTCGAGTGCGAAAATGCACGCCACTCGGGTGCTCTTGATGTGAAGGTCTGGGTATGAAGATCACTTCCATCAATGACAACATCATGAGCGAGCTTACCATGGATAAGCTCTACTCGAGGTTGAAGACGCATGAGATTGACTTTATCTCGCCTCCCCAAGACAGAGTCGATGGCTTTAGTGGTCGACAAATCCAAGGGTTGCTCTTCCGATTCTCTTGATTGTAGCTCATCCGCTTTTCATTATCGCTTTGCATTCTTTGAGTGATGAGCAACTTGAGAAATTGCCCGAGGATGACTTAGCCCTCCTTTCCACCAAATTCACAAGAGCGCATAACAAGGTGAGAAATAGGAGGAGGAGTGGACCTATCACGTGCTTCAATGTGGTGAGCCAAACCACATTCGCTCCAAGTGCCCCAAGCTAAAGGGCAAGGAGGAGAAGGAGACAAGAAGACATCCCGGAGAGGATGCAAAACCCAAGAAGACAAACTATCGGAAGTTTGTCACCGGGTCCTTGCCGCTCTTGAGAATGTAAATATGAGCGATGTGGACTCGAAGCGGAGGACTACGAGAGTGATTCTCGTGGCAAGAAGAAGGCGCATGACTTCACCGGCATGTGTTTCATGGCCAAGAACACCACGACAAATGATTCCTCCAAAGATGAGGATCCTTTAGTGATCCCGATGAGGTATGCCCTTCTATTGCCGATATGAAAAGGGCTTTGGTGCTTCTTTAATGTAAATTGCATAAGCAAGTAAAATGATTAGGAAGGTGACATTATGATTGATAATTTAAATCTTGAAGTTGTTAGGCTTAAATCTATCAATCCTCACGATATTTGTGATTCCCGCACTAGCTTGCTTAAAGATTTGACAAGCTTGAAATCTGCTCATTCCTCTGTCACAAATCAACTAAAAGATGCTCTCGATGAACTAGAATCTTTCAAGTCTAGATCTGCTTGTTTAGATGTCATTCCTCTTGATGTGACTGCCATGGAAGCTATCCCTTTAACTTGCTCTAATTGTGCTTTGCTAGAATTAAAATTGGATAGTTCCTTAAAAGAATTGCAAAAGTTTGATGCTAGTCACACATGCTCTCATTGTAAGGATAATAGGATTAAGATGCAAGAGATGACAGAAACATTGATTTACTCTAGAGTTGCATCTTGTGAAAATTGTCCCAAGCTTACAATTGAGATTGAAGCCTTAAACAAGACCCTAGAAGAAAAGGCTAAAATTGAAAGATCCATGTCTTTATCGCTTCTAAAAGGTTATTGATTCTAACTCTTGTGTTTTGAATGTCAAGTTGAAACCATGGTTAGTCGATACAAGAGGCTTTTAGAGTCAAGTTTAAGGAGCAGCTTGAGTAGGATTCGTGAATCCTATTGTGTGTCTTGTGAGGCCTTCAAAGTGGAAGTGGCCCTTCTTAAGAGTAAGCGCAATGAGGTAATCAAGTCTAGCAAGTGTACTAGATGTGAGGAGTTAATGAAAGAGAATGATTACCTCAAGGTGACTCTTGAGAAATTTTCAAGTGGGAAAAAGAAACTCAACATGATTCTTGATCAATCCAAGGTGAGCGTGAAAAATAGTGGTCTAGGTTTCAATCACCTAGAGCATTCCAAGAAAAACCCACCTAAGATTGCTAGAGTTGTGAAGAATGGTTTGTTTGAGCTAGAACCCCTAAGCCATCCGGGTTGTTTTCAACCGTGGTTTTGCTCAAACTCTTTACGCAAGAAAGGTGCTTTCACTCATTCATGCATGCCCTCAAAAGGTCCAAGCACCATTGCACCTTCGCAAGAAAGAAGGCCATACTGTTGAGTTCTCGCTCCTGAGAGCAAAACTTGAGAGAAAAGAGAGGATGAGCGTCCTAAGATCCATTAGAGGAGTCCCTTCTCCAGATGTAGTCTCTAGAGCTAGGCAGCCTGTTTATCGCACCACACATAGGCCTAGATTTGTAGAGAACATTGTAGACTCTTTTGGTGGGTCTAGGCAGCATGTTGGATTAGGACATCGTGAGGAGAGACACCGGGTAGCACCTAGACAGGGGGAGTATCGATCTTTTGGTAGATCGTTTCGGAGAGGTCTAGGTGGTTCTCATGTGCATTCTTATGATTTTGTTCCTGATCATGTTTCAGCTATTACTACTGCTGCTCCCAGACATCGTGCTTCTCAGTACTGGATTCCTCGTTCATTTATCACTAACCCCAGTACTGAGGCACGGATGTTTTCTGATTGTGCCTTTTAGGTCCGTCGTGCGAGGAAGGAGGACAAGTGGCTTGTAGACTCCGGGTGTTCTCGACATATGACCGGAGATTCTAGATGGTTCTCCTCCCTCACACGTGCATCCGGCAATGAATTGATTACATTTGGGGATGCTTCTACCGGACCGTATCGCAAAGGGCACTTTGTCGCGCGCCAACGACAAGTTCATGCTAAAAGACGTCGCTTTGGTGAGTAAGCTGAGGTATAATCTTCTATCTGTTTCTCAGCTGCTTGATGAGGGTCTAGAAGTGAGGTTTAAGAGAAGTGAGTGCAGAGTTCTAGATTCCTCAGGTGAGCTTGTTTTTGAGATCTCCAGATTTGAGAAGATTTTCTGTGCAAATTTCAGCATTTCTTCTGTTTCCAGTCCTAGGTGTCTGGTAGCCTCTGATTCTCATGACCTTGTTTTGTGGCATCGTAGACTTGGGCATATAGGTTTTGATCATTTGTCTAGAGTCGCTTGCAAGGACTTGATTAGAGGTTTGCCTAGGTCAAGGTCGTCAGAGATCTTGTGTGCTCACCTCAGAGACATGGTAAGATGGTGTCTGCTTCCCACCCACCTCTTACTTTGGTAATGACTGATGGACTGGGATGACTTCTTCACTTAGATACTGCTTGGTCCTTCTAGAGTTCAACACCGGTGGAAAATGGTATGTCTTTGGTGGTTGTGGATGATTACTCCGGTATTCATGGGTTTATTTTCTTGCTTCTAAGGACGAAGCATTTGGATTCTTTAAAGATTTGGTCCTTAGGATTGTTTGTTGATATACCCGAGCCTTGAGAGCCATTAGGAGTGATAATGGGACAGAGTTCAAGAATTCTTCTTTTCTACCTTCTCTTGATAGGGGAATTGAGCATCGCTTCTCTTCTCCTAGAGTTCCTCAAAGAATGGTGTTGTAGAAAGGAAGAACAGAACTCTTGTAGAGATGGCTCGGACCATGCTAGATGAGCATTCTACTCCTAGGAGATTTTAATGAGGCGATCTCCACGCTTGTTATATTTCCAATAGGGTTTTCTTGAGATCCGTGGTTGGGAAGACTTCTTATGAGCTTAGATTTGGTCATTCTCCCAAAGTCTCTCATTTCAAGATTTTTGGTTGCAAGTGCTTCATTCTTAAACATGGCAATCTTGATAAATTTGAGTCTAGATGTTTTGATGGCATATTTCTTGGATATCCCGCTCATTCTCGTGGCTATCGTGTTTTTAATGTTGATACTAACAAAATTGTTGAGACTTGCGAAGTCACTTTTGATGAGGCTAGTCCTCAGTACTAGACCCGATGCTTGGTACAGTGTTTCAAACCCAAGAAAGCATCTTCGCCGATGATGATTCGAGGATGAAGACCCAAACCATCCTCCTGCTACCTCCGAGAGGGTGGAGAGCCCGCTACTACTACTTCAAGATCACCGAGCACTCCTATCCCCACCGACGATCCGAGTGGCTCTGTCCCTACCTCCACAACTCATGGGGTAGAGGCCACGCACTCAGAGCACCTCTTCGCATTCGGCGACAACATCCTCCCGCATGATGATTGGGGATCTTCAAGAGCGAGTCACTCGCTCTGTGTTTATTTCTCCCGATTCCCATGCACATTCTCGCTTTGTCGCTTCTTTTGAACCCCGAGATATCACCCATGCTTTATCCGATGCCTCTTGGGTCAATGCCATGCATGAAGAGCTTGAAAATTTTGAAAGAAACAAAGTCCGGTTTTTAGTTGAGCGACCTTCCGATTCTCATGTTATTGGAACAAAATGGGTTTTAAAATAAGCAAAGTGAGGATGGATTGGTTGTTCGCAATAAGGCTAGACTTGTTGCTCAAGGTTATTCCTGTGTAGAGGGCTTAGACTTTGAGGAGACTTTTGCTCCAAAGAGCTAGATTGGAGGCCATTCGCATTCTTTTAGCATTTGCAACATCCAAGGGTTTCAAGCTTTTTCAAATGGATGTTAAAAGTGCTTTCTTGAATGGCTTCATAGAAGAAGAGGTCTTTGTCAAGCAACCTCCAGGTTTGAAAATCAAAATTCCCAAACCATGTTTTTAAACTCTCTAAAGCCTCAGATGGATTGAAACAAGCTCCTAGAGCTTGGTATGACAGCTTAAGAGTTTCTTGCTTGAAAATGATTTCAAAATGGGAATGGTTGATAAAACCTTGTTCACTCTCGTGCATGGCGTTGATTTCTTGTTGGTTCAAATATATGTGGATGATATTATTTTCTGTGGTTCCTCTCATGCTTTGGTGTCTAGATTTTCGATTCTATGAGCAAAGGAATTCGAGATGAGCATGATGGGAGAGTGACATTCTTCCTTGGTCTTCAAATCAAGCAATCGAAAGAAGGCACCTTCGCCCACCGTAGTAAGTATACAAAGGACCTTCTTCGGCGCTTCAATATGGGAAGCGAGAGGCCAATGTCTACTCCCATTGCAACAACCACCGTGGCCGGACCACGATGAGGATGGAGAGTCCGTGGACCGTATGAGTACCGCAGATGATTGGCTCCTCCTCTATCTTACAAATACGAGGCCGACATACACCGCCGATGTCCGTGCGCCGATTTCGAGCTTCCTCGTGCTTCTCATCGTCAAGTCAGACGCCGCATCTTCGTGTATCTTCAAGATACGCTTGATTTTGGACTCGTATTCTTCTTCTTGGCTCTTTCAATTCGAGCATTTTACGATGCCGATTTCACGGTGTAGAGTTGATAGGAAGAGTACTTCGGCACTTGTCATTTCTTGGGCACATCTCTTGTTTCTTGGTCTTCTAGAAAATGCAGGTCTTACATTGCCTGATCTGAGGTCGAGTATGTAGCCGCCGCTGGTCGCTCTCGTGTTCTCTCGATTTTATCCACGCCATGACTATGGGTTATCTTTGGGAAGTGTTCCTCTTTTACGTGACAACACTTCTGCAATTAATATTGCCAAAAACCCAGTGCAACATTCCAGGACTAAACACATTGATATTCGATTTCATTTTCTGAGAGATCATGTTGAGAAAGGTGATGTTGTGCTTCATTTTGTAGAGTCTGAGCAACAAATTGCGATATTTTCACTAAGGCTCTTGATTCTTCTCGCTTTGTTTGCTTATGGGAGAGTTAGGAGTTATTAGTCCCATTGGGCTGTTTTGAGGGGAAGTTGCTCTTTTGCATTCATTGTATCATAATGCATGTTTCATTTCATTTGTCTTGCATTGTGTAATAAAATCAAGGGAGCTTTGATTATTATCCTTGTATGACTTATTCTCATATTCTATACCTTGTCATATCGAGTGATAGTCTGCTAGACCTCTTTATGGCTCTTCGTGTGTGGCTTAGCTTTTGACTTGCTAGCTTTATATCTGTGAGAAATTTGAATCAAATCATGTCTTGTTGGATCTTGTGACTAGTTTTGCTCTAGTGATCCACTTATGATTCTCGCCATGTCTTACAAGTTGAATTGAGTCTTGAACTTATTCTGAGTTGAAAATGAGCTTTTATCTTATTAAGTCAAGCAAATGAAAATGAGATTTTCTCGTGCGAAAAAATCGATCTCACCAATCCTTTCTCATGAGACGGCTTGCCATTGCACTAGGCATGAACTCGGGGGAGTTTTGGATGACCTAGATCATTCTTTTAAGCTTATCGCTTGAGATGGTCGCGAAGGCTTGAGATCTAGCACAAGAAAAAAAGGGAGAAAGAAAGAGAAATTGCCCAAAAGGGCTAAGTGCTTGAGCTTTGCTTCAAAAGAATTTTCTTAATGCTCAAAATGCCTCAATTCTTGTTTTGAGTCTCTTTTTACTTATGGACATGGCTTGACTCATTTTTGGTTGCTTTGAGTGGATCTATGATTTTGAGCAACCTTTCATGATTTCAATTCTACTAATCTCAGATTTACGCTATCTTGGTTTTAGCTTTGCAAAGACACGCTTTGCCATGATTGAATATAGCGCCTTCTCCTTATATGGCTTGGTATAATACTTGTACTGCCTATATGTATAATGGTCATGGCTCCTTTTCACTAAAATTCAAAATAAAGTCATTCCTTCATGCTCCTTCTTTTTCATGCATCTTGATGAATTCATTGTCAAAGGGGGAGAAAGATTGTGAAGAAAATGATGTTAATGATGTTGGAGCTTTTGGTTTCATACTCAAGGTTTAATATAAAAGAACTTCATAAAATAAAAATTTTGAACCTTTTGAAAATCTGTGATCATGGTGAGTTGAGTTTCTGGATTTCATTGTCTTATCTTATTTGATTTGCAATTGAAGAATACTCACAATGATCAAAGGTCAAATAGAACATTTTGTCTTTCAAATGGACCTTAGTGAGACTTTTGGCTACTTTACGAATTTGAATCCTTTTGTGCGCTCAATGCCTTATCTCACTTGCTTACACTATTCTGAAGCCAGCTTGGTCGGTTCCTAGGCTTTTTGTTGCTTATGGACCAAGTTGTGCCTTTATGCGAAAACGGCGAATTTTTACTTTTCATTTTGAAAAACCACATTTTCTTGAAAATTGCCAATGTGTTCATCAAGGGGGAGATTGTGGATATCGTGAGGATATGTGCACGATCTCAGGATGATGAGTCAATTGGCAATGGCGTTATTGGTTTGCAAAATCTCGCGTTTTGGGTTTGTTCCAAGGTCGTCGAGCACCGGGCGGTCGACCAGGTTGTCTTGGGCGGTCGGATCGCTGATGGAGCGATCCGACCGCCATGTTGGCGGTCCGACCGCCAAAACAATTTTGGGATTTTGAGTGGGCCAAAAATAGGTTGTGTAGGCAAGTGAGGGAGTCTCCGGATGTGGTCCCATCATTTTGGAGCTCCCAACAAAAGTTCTATTCGATTGAAATTTCCGTAAGGTTTCGAATTTCTCGCTTGAATTTTGGCTAAGTCCTTTGGACCGGTCCGACCGCCGTTGCTGGGAGCGGTCCGATCGACATGAATCGGCTCGACCGCCCTATGGGCTGGGCCAGATCGGCAATACTTGGAGATGAGCCAAGTGTTGCATTGAGTTGATTTTGAGTGTGTGATTCTATGAACTTCAATGCTTTATTGATGTATATCGCATTATGGAATCGACGTGGGTCAAGTTGTGAAGAACTTGTTCCTAAACGGTTTGTTTGTCTATTGTCGTGCGGTGGCTTGCGTGTCAACGACGCCAACGGCGAGTGGATCGACTACGCTTGGAGAGCCGAGGTCCGTAACGATCGTGATACCGGGTGAGGTTGTGTGACTCAAGCATGGTGCGTAATGGACAAGATGGATAGAACGGTGGTTCAAAGCAATTTGTTGGATCAGGTGGTGCGGATATCGATGCGAGTCTCAGGAGGTTCCGATGGGATTCGGACAAGAGAGGCTTACGCCGATGAGAACCGCCGATCAACCTACACGGGTGAAGCAAAGCGATTGCTTCAAGAGTTATTTGTGTGTGGGTCCCATGTGTAAGTGACCCAAAAGGGAAACCCTAGCTCTCTAGTATAAATAGGAAGGGGTGAGGTGGAAAACCCAAGCAAGCATTCATTTAGCCCCTTCTTCCTTTTCTAGGGTTTGGAGGAGAGGAGAGGAAAACTAGGGTTTGGAGTGTGCTCCTTGTTGAGCTCTTGCCCTCCTTGGTGGAGAGGCTTTGTAAGCATCTATTGTGGATGAACAATCTTGTGATGCTTAATTGAAAGATCAATTGCTCCTTTGTGTTCTTCTCTCTTTTGGATGTTTTTGGTGCTTCCTTGATTCAAAGGTTCATGCTTGGTCTCTTGGCCTACTTTACCTTGCTTTGATGTGTGGGATTACTACTAGAGTCATCTAGATCATCAAACCCCCACAAGCAAGTCTTGAATCAAGATTTCTCATTTCTAGGGTTTGTGCACCTCTTTGGTAAAATCTCAAGAGATCGTTTTTGCGAAGTGGATCTGACCGATCGTCGCTAGAAATAGGTCTCCAATATCTTTAGGAAGGTGTGCTAGAAATTTGGTCAAGTTTTATTGGTTGAATCAAAAGTTGGATCAAATTTCGTTTTGGATTTGGGTGGAGTTTTTCAAGATCGACTCTACCGGTCCGATCGCCCTTCAACGGCGGTTCGACCGCCTGTGTTTTCGCATCACTGGTTTGCCGGTCGAACTGCATCCACCGGTCCGACCACCGGATAGTTGCCGGCCGATCGCTTGACCGTCGGTCCGACCGCCTGTGGTAGCCGGGCCGACCGCCTGTCCAAAGAAGAACATTGAGTTCTTTTCTCCTTTTGTGTCGTGTGCTTGAGGGGCTTATCAAATTCAACACAAGGCTTCCGTTGTGTGCTCACTAAACTTCTTAGCTTACATAGCTAAAGGAGTAAAGTACGTGTTGGTTTTGATTTAGGTGAGAAGGTTTTGAAAGCGCCTATTCACCCCCTAGTCGCCTTTCCGGTCCCTGAGTTTCGACTTCCTTTTTGTGGTTGGAGGACGATCCGAGGATGGCCTTTATTTTTCAGATTTGCTTGATTCCTCGCTCGGATACTAGGAATCCGAGCAATTTTCCTGAAGAAATTCCAAACACACAATTCTCTGGATTAAGTTTTAAGCGGTGCTTTCTGAGGTTGTCGAATGTTTCTTGTAGGTCAGTGATATGATTAAGTCTCTTAATGCTTTTTACGACTAGATCATCAACATAGGCTTCCAGATTCCGGCCTAATTGAGATGAAAAAGTCGATTGCATTAGGCGTTGAAAAGAAGCACCAGCATTCTTTAGACTAATGAATGCGGTCTTTTCTTCATCGTTTAGACACATATTGATCTGGTGGTATCCGGAATATGCATGTAAAAAACTTAATAACTCACAACCTGCAGTAGAATCAACCAACTGATCGATACGAGGTAAAGGGAAATCATCTTTTGGACAAGCTTTATTAAGATCAGTAAAGTCTACGCACATACGCCATTTGCCGTTTGACTTTTTGACCATTACAGGGTTAGCCAACCACTCTGGGTGGTTGACTTCTCTTATAAAGCCTGCTTTAAGTAGCTTATCCAATTCTGATTTAATAGCATCTCGTCGATCAGGGGCAAATCTCCATAATTTTTGTTTTACGGGTACTTTATCAGGCCGTAAAGCTAGCCTGTGCTCGATCACCTCCCTGAGGACTCCGGGCATGTCGGACGCTTGCCACGCAAAGACATCTGCGTTAGCTCGGAGGAAGGTAATGAGGGCGTCTTCCTATTTGGGGTCGGAAGTCTCCCCGATGCGAACAGTCTTCGAGGGCTCCTCTGCGTCCAGAGGAACCTCTTTGACTTGGTCGTTCGGCTTTGATGCAGCTTTAGGCTTCGACTTGCTAGTCGAAGGCTGACTTTCATCTCGAGTTGGTATTTGACCAACCATCTCGAGGGATCGACGGTCGCAGCTATACGCCATCTTTTTGTCACATTGAATTGTGATCACTCCTTTGGGACCTGGCATCTTAAGACATTGATACCCATAATGAGTAGCCATTAAGAATTTTGCCAAAGTTGGTCGTCCGAGTATGGCGTTATATGTCAGATCGAAATCGACCACATCAAAGGAGACTTTCTCGTCTCCGAAATTACTTGGTGAGCCAAATGTTAAAGGAAGAGAAACTTGGCCAATGGGTTTGGCCGAAGACCCCGGTACGATTCCATGAAAGGAGTATCGTACCGGCCTTACCTTTGTCCTGGGTACTTGCATCTCGTCCAGGGCATTAGTAAATAGTATGTTCAAGGAACTGCCACCATCAACCAACACTCGATTGACCCGACAGTTGTTGATGGTGGGTTCGACCACAATCGGATATCGACCTGATCGACTCAGAGTGATCGGCAACATCCTTCTCAAAAGAGATGGTAACTTCCGACCACTTCGGTAAATTATTGACGAGAGGAGCATGTATGGAATTTACCTCTCGTCCGGCAGCTTTAAGTTGTCGTTTGGAGTCGTATGCCGATGATCCTCCGTAGATGTGCTCAACGGTATGTTGCGGATCTTGGAACACTCCTCATCATCTAACGACTTTTGGCCACTCGTATGTCCTACCTGCTCGAGAGTAGGGAGTGATGCTTGCCGCTGTAGTAGTCCTCGAGCTTTCTTTGGAAAACTTCGGCGATTCTGGAGGTCATGTCCTTCCTTTTATGAAAAGGACACCACCTTGGTTTGTCGTTCCTACGATCAGGGCGCTTACCTTTGCCTTGATCAAGGTACGACTTGGTGGTTTGGGGCTCTCTATCTTACACGGCCAAGACCTCCTTGAAACCACTGGTTTGTGGTTTTTGACTCTTTATTTTCTTCTTGGACTTTTTGCTTTTTGTCCTTACCAACTTCACCGCTCTCGAGGAGTGTACGCTTCGATCGATAGTGTTGTTCCACTCACCGCCTCGTAAGCGAGCATATCGATCGGCCATCTCAAGAGCTCGGCAATGTTGTTGGGAGGATTCAAAGCAATATCCTCTCGTTATCCTTCTACTACGCACTCCTTGCTTAAAAGCCCCGATCACAGAGGAGTCGAAATTTCGGAATTGAGTTACTTAACCCGACTAAAGCGCTTGATGAATTGACGCAAAGTCTCGTTGTTGTTCTGCTTTATCCGGCAAGTCGCCTTCCTTTCGAGTATGGTTGTATGTGCCTTGGAAATTCGCTCAGAAGATCGCAGAGGTGTTGCCAAGAGTAGATCGACTCGAGTGGTTGGTTTAATAACCACGATCGAGCGGATCCTTCGAGCACGCCGGAAGGTAATTTGCCATTACATGCTCTCCTCCTCCTGCCGCTCGGACAAATATTGTGTAGATCTCAAGAAATTCGATGGGATTTTGAGATCCATCAAATTTCTCCATGTTCACCGGTCGAAAATGAGGTGGCCAATGATCGCTCGAAGGTCGGCGAAAATGCCCTGAGATCCGGAATCACTTCTTGACGCCTTCTTTGTAAGAAAGAAGGGTTAATATCACCAGTGATCGTATTCGACGATACCAAAGAACAGTGACTTCGTCCCGTAGTAGGTCTCGCCACTCGAGGGGATACTCCTCGTACTCCACCCGCTGGCGGTGGTGAATGATCACCTCTCAGGGGCTTCTTGATCATCACCGATCGAAATGTATTTCTCCGAATAGGGATCGATTCGACTTGTGTCGATTCCTACGAGAGAAATATTCGATTGATCGTAGTGAGGAAGTCGCATTGCTACGACTACACGAATGTTGTCGACGAGGAACTTCCAGCCTTGTCATCACGCAAGTTTTTTGCGCAATCTCTTCAAAGAAAGAGATCGTACCTCGCGCTCGAGCAAGCTCTTGATTGGGATTCTCGAGCAAGTCGCTGATGTCCTAGAGTTGTTGTACCTCCTCCGATCGATGTTGAATGCGCCCAGCGTGTTCTTCGGTCAGTAATTTTCTTTCTTCGGATGACCTCAAAATCCTCCTCATCAGGTCTTTGAGGTCTTCTCAGTGGAGTGCGAGAATGTTGAGGATTTCCCTCACGTTCATCAAAGTGTTGGTTCTGTCCATCACCGGTGGTGCCCTTGCCATTACCACGAGGGGGCGCAGTGTGTGATCTTCGGGAGTGTTCTTATCTCGGCCTCCATGAGGTCGACTCGATTTGAGGGAAGGACGAAGACCTCCGCTGATGATTCTCACTTGCGCCAAGGCCTCCCGCTTGAGGAGTGCTCGAGAGACACCATCTAGCGACTTGGAGTAATCCTCCGTAGGGGAACTCGGGTTATAATCTGCCTCCGCTCAGAAATGAGATCTGCGGAGAGACGGCCGAATTTGCAGAAAGCATGCTTGATCCCACCCTCTCCGGAGTTACCCCGAGAGAGGATCACTAGATGCCGGTGGAGTCTCGAATGGTGGCTCCTGTAACTTGTCTCACCAGTGCCGGACCGCCTTAGGGGACTTGAACACTTGGAGGAAAAACTCGTCGTGTTGTGAGTCCTCCCGGTGCGCTTCTGGTCGGATTGACCCTTGTCCTTTGAGGGAATTGGCTCCTCTGTTGGACGATCGTTGTGGGGATAAGGATCCTCCTCAACTCCATTGATGGAATGGTTTCTGGAGAATGATCTCCAAGGCAACATCACCATCACCGGATGCATCACTCGGCTCGTAGTCAAACCCGCATCCATGTCGACGCTCACGTAATCCGCCAAGTCAAACCAGCTTCTCCTCGCTCCATTCTCCCGCCATGATTGTATGAGATTTGGAAAAAATAGTATGTTGACAAGAGATTACCGAAGATCCCCACGGTCGGCGCCAACCGCCGGTGTATTAGAACCGATCTTACGAAAGATTATTTGATTCGGGGTCTCCTAAAGATGAAATCACGCAGAGTGGTTGACACGGATGTTTAGACAGTTCAGCCTTCTCCGAGAGAATAATAACCCTAATCCCGTGTGTATGGTATTCTTGATGATCAAGTAAGAAGCTAAGACTATTACAGAGAATAGTACTTGTGTTTCTCCTTGATTCGCTCTATCTTTTTTGTCTCTCCCCCTCCATCCCTCTGATTGATGCCCTTATATAGTCGTGAAGGAGTAGCCGTTTTGTCCTGCGAAAGATGCGCCTAATTAATCCAGTAACGGGCGCATGATGGCAGTAATTACCAGCGCATTGGCTTCTTCACGCCGTCTGGCAATTATCTTCCAAAGGTAATGGGGTATTTACGCACCATTACTACGCGGAATAATAGTGCGTGTAGACCGTTCGGATTCCTTAATCAATTGGACCCACTTGCCTGTAGGTTTGATTATAAGGTGGTCGTGGTTTACTTGGTCGTAGAAGGACTTACGACCAGGTAGCAGTCGTAGAAGGACTTACGACTATGTAGTGGTCGTAGAAGGACTTACGACCATGTAGTGGTCGTAGAAAGACTTACGACTATGGGCGTGATTGTAGAAGATCTTACAATCACTTGGTAGACCTCTCCCTTATAAATATAAGGGGTACTTCTGGGGACTATGTGACATCATATTCACCTATAATAAGAATTATAGATAAAAGATAAAATGAGGATTATTAGATCCTCGTCAAGCTCATTCTCCTCTTTGGCATGGTTCTCAACTTCCTGCAAGTTATTAGTCATAGAAAAAGACACAAACACAGGCTTGTTCTCATGTTTTCTATCATCAAGTATTCTTAATTTCTCCTCAATCTGACTTTCAACCTTACAAGCAAGTATAAATAACTTAGAGAGAGAATTATATTCTTTATGAACAAGAATGTCCTGAATTTCATGATTAAGTCCACTTAAGAATCTATTTTCTGTAGCTTCAGCATGTTCCTCTATCCCACAATGCAACAAATGAGTTTTCAATTCATGATAGTATTCTCTTACAGTTCTACTACCTTGATTTAAACGATGTAATTTCTTATGCATATCACGTTTAAAAGTAAGAGGAACAAATCTAGCACGCATAGCAACCTTCAATCTATCCCATGTATCAGGTGTTAAACCAGAATTAACTACTTGATTCCACCAAATGATAGCAAAATCTTTAAATTCACTAGTAGCTTATCTGACTCTACGCACTTCAGGAACGAGATGGGTATTAAATTTTTGTTCAACTGTCATCTCCCAATCTAGATAAATTTCAGCATCATAAACACGCGCAAAAGATGGTATAGTGAACTTGACTTTAGCATATGGATCATCATTAACACGTGCATTATGTTGCTGAAAGTTATTACCTCTCATACCTTGACGGTTGAAGTTCAACCGGTTCCATTTTCGTGCATCAAAGGCGTTGTGGTTGCGCATCTCATTTTCATTGTCAAACTCATGATCATGGGCTGCACCATGAGGTTCCACACGTCCATTGTTCGGTCGTTGATTGGCCAAACTATTAATGCGTGCATTGAGCATTACAATACTATCATTGAGTTGTCACAGTTAGCATTTGTTTCCGCATCCAATTCTTCACATGCCATGGTTAGTAGGAGACAAAAGATAACAAAAATGTATTATCCCTATCAACTACCAGGTGGTGGAAGGTGGAATCACACACTCTCAAGCGTCTTACCAAGCTCTTATGAGTTTCCTACCAAATCGCCGTAGGTGGTCTGATCGGAGAAGGTGGGATGTATGACCACGGCGGAGGCGAATGCGAGGATCCAAATCTGAGGGCCGAAAGTAAGTGGAGCTCGGACAGGCAATTTTAGTAGCAAAGAATAGTAATAATGAAATCAAATTATCAAAGCTGAATCAAAGTCCACAGTACTCGTCACAGTTGCTGGCCCAAACGAGTTCCTAGAACTAGCTCAAGCAAGCTGAAAAATAGGGTAGATACAAAGGACAATAGAACAAAATTCACAAAGCAACTGATTTATCCTGTGGGTGGTCGTGGACCAACTGTGGGTTGTCGTGGGCCACTTGAGCGTGGTCGTAGACCAACTGAGGGTGGTCGTGAGCCAACTATGAGTGGTCTCTCTCTCTCTTTTTTCTTCTCTTTTTTTTCCTTTTTTTTTCCTTCTCTCTTCTTCTTCTTCTTTTTTACTGTAGAAACCCAACCTAGGGTTCCTCTTTTTTTTGCGAGACCTTGACTCACAACTCTTCGAAACCCTCTTCTGGGTCTGGGGATATATATAGGTCACAAACCTTTTTTCCGGAGAGCAGGTGTATAAAGGTAATAAAAAGATACTCTCTCTCTCTCTCTCTGAACTTTAGCTAGGTGGTCGAAATGATAGGTAGTCGGATCTGAGGAGGTGGTCGAGCCGGCTAGGCAAACGAACCCGAGGAGGTGGTCGAATCCGACCAGGTGGTTGAAGGTCGAATCCGAGTGGGTGGTCGAACCCGAGGAGGTGGTCGTATCCGACCAGGTGGTCGAACACGAGGAGGTGGTCGTGTGGGGAGGGGGTCTCACGATCTCGGCTATACTAGACAAATCAAAGGATGTAACTAAGGGCAGGCCGAGATACACAAAGACCAAAACAGTGAAGACTCGACGCTAGAAACTAGATTACGACGACTAAACCAGCAACAAAGACACCGACAATGGACTCAAACTCAACAACGCGAAAACTGAAAACACAATTGCGATAGGCAGAAAGTGGTTTGGACAGTGGAAGAACTAAGATCTAAAACTTTGTTTTGTAGGGTAATTTTCTGGACTCTAGGTGATGGAACACAACTAACAAAAAGGGGATAAACGAGATTACCTAACGGGCAACCTGATGCTCTGATACCAAATGATGTGGACACGGCGGTCCGATCTTCCGATAGGTTCGATTTGTTTCGTCGTGAGGACGTTGACGCTTTGAGGCTTCCGACCCGCAGATCTTCACCTCGCAATTCGCTACACCCGCACGACTGTCGTTATCAACCACGCTCGCACGCGATCGACCTCACCACGAGGGTTATGGTTCCTGCAAGCAATCGAAGCAACTCACAAGAACAAGATAGATGCAATCTGGAATATATTGCGGATTTGGATGAAGTTCACAAGTGGGGTTTCTCAAACCGTAAACGGTGAAACTGCAAAGGCAGAATAATCTAAGAAAAACCCAACCCTAAACTGTGGCGGCTGCATACAATATATAGGGGGGACGTGAGGAGGTCGACCTAGGGTTGTGCGGCCGTGGAACGATGTCGGGACCCGAAAATACATCTCAGGAACCCTCTGTGTATTCTGAACTAGTCCCAGATCAGTAGCTAGCTCACACAGGAAACAGTGATGAAATACCATCCATTTATTCGATTTAACTAAAAAGATCTCAAAATAATAATAACTGGACCTTATGGTCAATGTTTACTTAACTTGCCCACGCAGGCTAAAGAAACAAATAAACTCTTGCAATGAACGAGAAACTTGGAAAGGCTAATCAACATGCCCACAGCAATCGAGTGGAGAACGATCCTAATCCGCAAAACCTTCAACGCCTTGATTCTCGAAAAACTCCCATGCGACTTGATATTCTTCAACCGATCAACAAAGGCATGAGCCGTGAGTACATAAAGCACTCAAAGAGTCGTAGGGAAATGTATGCAAATAGTATTCATGCAAGGCTTACCAAAGGTTAGTCAGATGGTTCTTTTGCGTAAAAAATATGTATGACAAATACAATAAATAGATTGAAATGCGTAATTGAAAAGAATAATAAATACTTAAACAATTTCTTTGAAACAACCAAAGAACTAACCATTCACTTCTCAACCAAACCAATGACCAAGTGAACTCCCGCTCACCAATCGACAAACCACCAAGTGAATTACCCATTCACCGAACAAACATTATATTCATCAAGTGAACTTCCCATTCACACTCCGACTCATTTTGGAAGAAACTCTATCTCCGTGTGAAATTCCCGAGCACGCCCATAACCGCGACACGGCTATTCGAATAGTTTTACACACTCTGCAGAGGTTGTACAAACTTGACCCACAAGACACGACTTCTCTAGTTGGTTTGGCATCCGTCGATACCACCGCCACTACCTTAGGTAAGGTGCTAGAGCACGTGACAAAGCTTTTACAAAGCTCCTTCTTAACCCGTTCTACCACCGAGGTTTCAACACCGAATGTCTCCATCCGACTGCACAGGGCCCCTCTTGCGCCAGAGCGAGCACGCACTCGTAACTCACTCTTCCGAGACGAACCAAAATTAAGACATTGCTAACTAATCACCGTGTCCCGCCATACAGACATGTGGTTGTACAGCTAAGGCTCACCAATGGCGCACAAGATTAAGTCCTTGACAAGTTACTCAGCGATCTTTCCACAAACCCACAACGTGTTAAATCCACACCCTCAATCCACCATCCACTACCGAGTGAAAACCATTTTGTTTAAAAGAAACCAATGACATCCCCTGTCATGGTACACAAGTTTTAACAACAGTGGCTAACCACCACGATTCCATATATCATTAAGTCAAGATTAAATCATTAAGACACATGTGATGATGAACCCATCGAGACTAGGCTTGACTAAGCACTAATACGATACCCATGTTGGTGATACAAATATGTCCAACTAAAATTATCCAGGCTAGGGTGACCAAGGATTCATGGCATTCAAATGTTCAATGGAGGCATAATGACAACAGGTAATAACTAAACCCAAAACAGTTGATATAAAGATAGCATGCAATTGTATAAAACAATATACTTTTGAAATCATAGGATCAATATGATCAAAGGACTACGGCTTGCCTTGGAATAAATCCTGGGATTGATCTTGATCTTAGTGTACTTCTCCTTGTTCAAAACTTCCCGAAGTAGCAACGTCTACTCGCAAAATAAGCAAATAGAATAAATAAATATAAAACAGATAAAATCAACTCCAAAAATTAAATAAAAATCATAAATAAATGGAGCTCGAATTTAGATGAATTTACAAATTTGAATGGGCTCAATCGGAGTTCGGATGCAAAAGATATGGGCTTTGGAAGATTGAAAATAGATCAAAACCCTAATTTGGATTTTAATTTAATTTCCTGATTTATTTTTCAACTGAAAAAGATGAATATGACGTCGATGACGTCACAGGAATTTCGCCGATATTAAAATCAACCGACAAGTGGGTCCCACATGGAGGTGACAGGGTGTACCATGGACTGAGTCCAAGGCGATTTGGTTTTGGTGGAAACTTGGGTCTGCCACGTGATGGCTGACGAGGACTTGACGAGGCGCCACAGGGGACACAACCTCGAGGTGGTACTGGTGGCCCCGACCGCACACCAAAGCAGAGGAAAGTTTCTCGGCGAGCGACTTTGCCGGTGGCGGCGACGGCGAGCGGCGGCGAGACGGCGGCGGCGGAATAGAAAAACGGAAAGCCGGGGAGGTGGCGAAGCTGAGGGGGGTGGTGGCTGGGGTCGGGCGACGACGGCTCACCGGTGGCGATGAAGAGATGACGGCGGTGGCGGCGGTGTTTTGTCGGACGGCGGCGAAAACGGCGATGGGGGTGTCGACGACCAAAGCGAAGGTAGTCAGGGTGAAGCACGAGTATTGCGATCCTATTGGTGGTGGTGGCGCGGCCGAGGAGCTACTGGAGGTGGAGAATTGCGGCGAAGAAGCGGCGACCGTCGGTGGTTCTTGATGCGGCGCCGGGACGGAGGAAGGAGGCGCGGCAACCTTGGGGCTTCGAGAGGGGAGGACGGGGCGAGGAGAACAGGGGCCTCGGGGTGCTTTTATAGCCTCGGGAGAGGGAGATCGACTCGGAGACGGCGGCGGCAGCGTGCGGTAGCAGGACTCGGACGGGGAAGAGTCCCGGGAGAAGACGAGCTGAGCTGGCGATGGTGGGACCACCGGTCAGTGGGAGAGGCGCGAGCGGCAGCTTCATGGGCCACGGGCAGAGGGCGAGCGCAAGAAGCCGGGCCAAGCGCTGGCCTTGGCCATGCAGCTGCAAAAGGCCGGGGAGATGGGCCGGCGCGGAGTTGGGCCGAGGAGGTGGGAGTGGTCTGGAACATGTGATGGGCTTGACTGCATCGCTCCAGGAAAATTAATATGTTTTTCTTTTTATAAAATACTGAAAATCCAATTAGCAATTAGAAAATAGCAAATGCACTCAGAAAAATTCTATAAAATTCTATAAAATATATCTAAGCCAATAGAATCCAAATAAAATAATTTTGATAATAGTTGATGTTGGAATTAATCATGTTAAATTGTTTTGATCTCTGAAATTTCTAATTAAGCTTTAACTTTAGTAGAAAAATTCAAATGGTTATTTTTCTTTTAAAACTTTAAAACATGCCAAATTTTTGGGATGTTACAAACGAGCCATACACAACCTGGACTCAAACCTCATCACACTTACAAAGTCCTATTAGATCCAAAGCGGTGACCCAGCACCTTATGTCGCGTATCTCTGGTCGAAGACCTGGTCGTAGGACTGGTCCTGGGATGGTCTTGAGGAGTCCATGCTATCTCTGGTCGTAGATTGTGTCCAACGAGTCCAACTAGTCGTAGGCCTTCTTGAAGTGGTCGAGACTCATGAGTCGATCGTGAGACCTTCTTGAACTGGTCGTAGTCCCAGATTCCTAAGTACAAGTAAATCATCTCCATTAGGCAGCATCATAGAGTTCTCAAATAATACACTCAGCCCTAAAAATGAATTTACCTGATAAATTAAGTGACGTGTACGGGCTCTTGTAATTGAAATAGCAAGCATAGCAAATGTGGTTGTATCCATAGGGGTCATGCCCTCATCACCTTGCCCATTGGTTAGGGTGATAGACCTATTGGCACAGTCTATCTATCCTTAATTCTTGGCGAGCCAGTTCATTTCAAGAATTACATCCAATCCTTAAGAGCACAAGACGATTAAGTCTGCTAAGAAGGATACTCTAGATATTTCCAAGGTAAGGTCTGGGCAGAAGGAACTGGTGCTCATTTCTGAGCCCAGGGAATGGATTATCATAGGGTTAACTAAAGTACAGATGGGTAACCCACATTTTCCCACAAACTTATTTGAAACGGAAGAATGTGAAGCTCCTGAATCAAATAAGGCTCATGCCGAAATTGAATTGACGAGGAACATACTGTTGCAAATATGCCCTAGAGGCAATCAAAGAGATGATGATATTTTATTATGTTCATGATTTTGATAATATGTTATTGTGTTCCTTAAATGAATCATTTGTTATTGTAGGACCGTAAAGGCGACTAGGGGGGTGAATAGACGCTTTCTCGATTTTTCGCCTTAATCAAATTCAACACGAACTTTTCTCCTTTAGCTAAGAAAGCTAAGAAGATCAGTACACGTACAGAGGAAGCCTTGTGCTGAATTCAATTACCCCCTTAAACCACAATACATAAATGTGGAGAATTAAACTCACCGGGCTGGTCTGGACACTGGCGGTCTGACCGGTGGACAAAGGGCGGTCCGACCGCTGGTAATCGGTTCGAGCGGCCTTTAATGGCGGTCCAAGGTCAAGGTCGGTCGACCGTTGCTAAACCGGTCTGACCGATTTAGTCCAGAACCGAACCACAAAGCCCAAATCCAAAATCCGAAACCTTTTGAAATTTTCAAATGAATAGAACTTTTGACTAGGAGCTCCAAAAATTATGTGACCACATCCAGGAGACTCCCCTCACTTGCCTACACAACCTATTTTTGGCTCAGCTCCAAAATCCACTTTGAACCAAACCCGGTCGGACCGGCAAACACAGCCGGTCGGACCTCTCGACGGGCGGTCTGACCACCCATGCCGCCGGTCAGACCGCTTGTGGTCTGACAGAACTGAAGCAACCCTGAAAACACTAGATTTTGCGAACCAACAATGCCATTACCAATTGACTCATCATCCTAGGATCATGCACATATCTTCACGATATCCACAATCTCCCCCTTGATGAACACATTGGCAATTTCCCAGAAAATGTAGTTTCAAGGTTTGAAAAGTAAAAAATTCGCAGTTTTCGCATAAAGGCACAACTTGGTCCATAAGCATGAAAAAGCCTAGGAAACGACCAAGCTGGCTTCAGAATAGTATAAGCAAGTGAGATAAGGCAATGAGAGCACAAAAGGATTCAAATTCCAGAAAGTAGCCAAAAATCTCACTTAGGTCCATATGAAAAACAAATATTCTATTTGACCTTTGATTATTGTGAGTCTTCTTCAATTGCAAATATAATCAGAAAAAGGCAATAAAACCAAGAGACTCAACTCACTATGATCACAAATTTTCAGAATGTTCATTTTTTTTATAAGAGTTCTTTTATATGAAACCAAAAGCTTCAAAATAACATTTTTCTTCTCAATCTTTCTCCCCCTTTGACAATGAATTCATCAAGATGCATGGGAAAAGATAGAGTATGAAGGAATGACTTTATTTTTGAATTTTAGCAAAAGGAGCCATGACCATTATACATGTAGACAGTACAAGTATTATACCAAGCCATATTAAGTGAAGAAGCTATGTTCAATCATGGCAAAATATGTACTGCAAAGCTAGGACCAAAATAGCAGTAATCTGAGATTAAAAGAATTAATACCATGAAAAGTTGCTCAATATCATAGTTTCACTAAAAGCAACCAAAAATGAGTCAAGCTATGTCTATAATTAAAAAGAGACCCAAAACTGGAACTGAGGCATTTTGAGCATTAAGAGTTCAAATATGAAGCAATATCCAAGCACTTAGTATTTTGAGCATTTTCCTAAAAAGGATTTTTTTTCATTGTGCTAGATCTCATGCCTTTCCGCGACCATCTCAAGCAAGAAGCTTAAAAGAGTGGTCTAGATCATCCAAAACTCCCCCTGAGTTCATGCCTAGTGCAATGGCAAGCAGTCTCATGAAAAAGGATTGGTGAGATCAGTTTTTTCGCACATAAAATCTCATTCTTCATTTGCTTGACTTAAGAAATAAAAAGCTCATTTTACATCTCAAAATAAGTTCACGACTCAATTTAACCTATATGACATGGCATGAATCATGAGAGGATCACTAGAGAAAAACTAGTCACAAGATCCAACAAGACATGATTTGATTCAATTTGCTCACAGATATAAAGCTAGCAAGGCAAAAGCTAAGCTAAAACACGAAGAGCCATAAAAGAAGTCTAGCAGACTATCACTTGACATGACAAGGTATAGAGTATGAAATCAAGCTATACAAGGATAATAATCAAAGCTCCACAAGTTTTATTATACAATGTAAGATATTTGAAGTGAAAAATGCATTATGATACAATGAATGCAAAAAGGAGCAAATTCTCCCTCAGAAATGGAGATCTCAAAAACAGGCACAACCGAGGAATCTAGAACTCTACACACACCACTTTTAAATCTTACATCTAGACCCTCATCAAGTAGCTGAGAAGAAGATAGCAGGTTATACCTCAGCTTACTTACCAAAGCGACATCTTTAAGAATGAACTTGTCGTTGACGCGCACAGTGCCCTTGGCTGTCACGGTCCCGATAGAAGCATCCCCAAAAGTAATAAATTCACTGCAGGATGCATATGTGAGGGAGGAGAACCATCTAGAATCTCCGGTCATATGTCGAGATGACTCGGAGTCAACAAGTCATATGTCCTCCTTCCTCGCATGACGGACCTAAAAATCACACACAGAAAATATCCGTGCCTCGGTACTGGGGTTAGTGATAAAGGATCTAGGAGTCCAGTACTGAGAAGCACGATGCCTGGGTGCAACACCAGAAACAGCAGAAAAATAATCAGGAATAAAATCATAAGAATGCACACGATAACCACCTGGACCTCTCCGAAATGATCTACCAAAAGATCGATACTCCCCCTGTCTAGGTGCTACCCGTGGTCTCTCCTCACGATATCCTAAACCAAAATACTGCCTGGACCCACCAAAAGAGTCAACAAAGTTCTCTACAAACCTAGGCCTATATGTGGTACGATGAATAGGCTGCCTGGCTCTAGAGACTACAGCTGGTGAAGGGACTCTAATGGATCTCAAAGCGCTCATCCTCTCTTTTCTCTCAATTTTTGCTCTCTGGAAGCAGAACTCAACAGTGTGGCCTTCTTTCTTGCAGAAGGTGCAATGGTACTTGACCTTTTGAGGGGTCCGTACAGGAGAAACAGAAGCACTTTTCTTGCCAGAAAGAGTTTGAGCACAACCTGCAGATTTGAATACAACCTTGGATGGTTTAGGAGGTTCTAGCTCAAACAGACCACTTTTTACAACTCTAGCAATCTTTGGTGGGTGATTCTTAGAATGCTCTAGGGAATTAAAACCTAGGCCACTGTTTTTCACACTCACCTTGGATTGGCCGAGAATCAAGTTGAGTTTCTTTTTCCCACTAGAAAACTTCTCAAGAGTCACTTTGAGGTAATCATTCTCTTTCGTTAAAACCTCACATCTAGTGCACTTTGTAGACTTGATTGCCTCATCATATTTACTCTTAAGAAGAGCCACTTCCACTTTAAAGGCCTCACAAGACACACTGAGAGACCATGTGAGTAGGGTCCCCTTTGAGTGATGAGTATTTGACGATGTGTTGAAAAGTTTGTGATTGGATTCATTGCGTTTGCGCTACTGCCGGTGTGTTTCTGTACTGTGCGGAACTTCCGTTTCGGGAATGCGGAAGTTCCAATAATCGGAACTTCCGCCCTGGTAAAACGGAACTTCCGATTATCCTGACTAATGTGTCCTGTTGTGGTGTTGTGGAACTTCCGCCCCTGGGAACACGGAACTTCCGATAATCCTGACAAGTGTGTTCTGTTTTGATGATAATCGGAACTTCCAACCTGGGAGTGCGGACGTTCCGATAATCGGAACTTCCGATTGTGCGCAGAACTGTGCAGAGAGTGCATAGTTTTGATTTTGAGTTGTGAATGAATTTGAGTTAAGAGCAAATGATAATTCTATTATCTTGAGCAATGCTATGTGATGTGTTTCTTGTCTGTGCTGGTTGCAGGGCATCGAGGTGGAGTCGTGGCGAGACACGTGGAGACCGGACTAGACGCAGGCGGCGTTGAGGTCAGAACGGTAAAGATGTGTCGAAGACGGCGTGCACTCGAGGCGGTTGCAAGTCGTGGACAACAAGGAATGCAGGAGCTTCCAGAAGGTGTGCGAGGGGCGAAAGGGTAATTTCGCAAGGCGGCACAAGTGGAAGCGGGCTCCGTTAGGGTTTAGCCGGCATAATGGGTTGGAGACCGTTAGCCAAGGGATATAAATAGAGGTGAACCCCTGGTTGTTTTGGTGACTTTTGGAGAAAAGAGATTAGGGTTAGCTTTAGCAAAAGAGCTTTTGGAGAGGTTGTTTTGCTTTTGGTTTTGGTTGTTGAGATGGAGAGGATGAACTGAAATTCGTGTAATCATTCCTCTGTGTTTTGCCTCTGTAATATTTGATTCCTAGCAATGAAATCTCTGATGTTTTGCTTCCTTGTTTATGCCCTTTTTCTTCTCTCTGTTCCTACGTTGAATATCTAGGGTTTTGGTGAAACTTTTGACATGGCTCTTATGAGATGGTATGAAACTTGATATCTAGAGTCTTATTGATATTGCTAATATATCCTCAAAGTTTCATGAGCCAAGAATCTAATAATCTTGCTAATTGTGGTTTTTGGTCTTTCTTGCCAAATATTCAAGAAATCCGATTTTGCTTTGATTAATGGATCTTTGTCTGCGATTCTTCTCAATGAGGTCAAGATGTTGTTTAGGATGATGTCCTGTGAGACTTGACCTGAGAAGAGCATTAACGAGTTAGTATTTTGGATTTTTGGCAAAACCCCGTGCGTACTGTTCTTCGGTCAGGACGATCGGAACTTCCGTTTTGTACAAGGCGGAACTACCGCAAGCGGAACTTCCGCACTGGAAGAACGGAACTACCGCAGTGCGGAACTACCGCAAGGTAGAATTGGAACTTCCGATATCTGACAGAACAGCCCAGTTTTGTTTAACTCTTTGGATTTGATTTACATCACATCTTTTGTTTAACAGAAAGTTTTTGGATTGCTGTGTGGACACTTGAGAGGGGAGGATCTTAATTTTTAAGGCACCATTCACCCCCCCCCCCCTCTGTTGCCATTTCGGTCCTTCACACATAATAGGATTCCTTAATCCTATTCAACTGCTACTTAAATTTAACTCTAAAAGCCTCTTGAATCTGACCAGCCATAGTTTCAACTTCAGCATTCAAAACACAAGAGGTAGAGTCAATGACTTAGAAGCAGTAAGAGACATGGATTTTTCAATTTTAGCTTTTCCTTCAAGAGTCTTGTTTAAAGCTTCAATCTCAATTGTAAGATTAGGACAATTTTCACAAGAGGCGGCTCTAGAGTAAACAACCATTTCAGTCATCTCTTACATTTTAATCCTATTATTCTTACAATGAGAGTAAGTGTGACTAGCATCAAATTTTTGCAATTCTTTCAAAGAGCTATCCAGTTTTAATTCTAGCAAAGCACAATTTGAGCAAGTTAAAGGAATAGCATTTAAAGCAGTCACATCAAGAGAAATGACATCCATGCACACAGAACTAGACTTGAGAGATTCTAGTTCAACAAGAGCATCTTTTAATTGATTTTCAACAGAGGAATGAGCAGTTTTTAAGCTAGTCAATTCATTAAGCAAGCTAGAGCAGGAATCACAAATATCATCAGGATTAATAGATTTGAGCCTAACAACTTCTAGGTTCAAATTATCAATCATAGTGTCCTGTTTCTTAATCATTTTTGCTTGCTTATGCAATTGCTGTTCAGCAAGCACCAAAGCCCTTTTCATGTCAGCAAGTGAAGGGCATACCTCATCGGGATCACTAAAAGGATCCTCGTTGTTGGAGGAGTCGCTGTTGTGGCTGTTCTTGGCCATGAAACACATGCCCGTGAAATCACGAGCTTTCTTCTTGCCACGGGAGTCACTCTCGTTGTCCTCCGCCTCCGAGTCCACATCGCTCATGCTCACATTCTCTAGAGCATCAAGGAACCGGCTGACAAACTTGCGATAGTTTGTCTTCTTGGGTTTAGCATCCCTCGCTTGAGGATGTCTTTGTGACTCCTTCTCCTCCTTGCCCTTCAGCTTGGGGCACTTAGAGCGAATGTGGTTTGGCTCACCACATTCAAAGCATGTGATAGGTCCACCTCTCCTCCTATTCCTCACCTTGTTGTAAGCTCTCGTGAATTTGGTGGATAGGAGGGCTAAATCATCATCAGGTAGTCTCTCAAGTTGCTCATCGCTCAAAGAATGCAAAGCTGATAAAGAAAAACCCGATGAGCTAACATCCAAGAAATCAGAAGAGCTACCCTTAGATTGGTCGACCACTAAAGCCATCGGCTCTGCTTGGGGACACGCGAGATAAAATCAATCTCATGCGTCTTCAACCTCGAGTAAAGATTATACATGGTAAGCTCACTCATGACAGTGTTGTCATTTATGGCAGTGATCTTCATCCCCCAGACCTTCACATCAAGAGCACCCAAAAGCTGGCGTGCATTTTCTGACTCAGTGAAGACAAGGTCAACAGCGCGGAGATCATGAAGAATCTTAGAAAATCTTCCCCACAGCTCATCTAAAGACTCACCAGGTGTTTGCTCGATCTTAGAGTATATTTTCTTGAGCTGATTCTGTCTCACTTCCTTGATCACAGTGGAACTCTCGTGATAATCACAGAAAGTCCGCCAGATCTCATGAGTAGATCTCAAATGAGCAACACGCTCAAACTCGGATCGACTAAGACCTTGGATCAAAAAATTCCGAGCCCTGCTGTTTGCCTCCACATCTGGAGTGATCACATTGTCATCGGCTGGCACGACATAGGGTTTATTACCTTAAGCCAAATTGCGTGCCCTTGAGCCTCGATGAAGGCCTGCATTCGGGCCTTCCAATATGCAAAATCAACTCCATCAAAAACATGTGGCTTGGTTGAATACCTGTCAGTCACCATGGCTCCAAAGACCGGTTAAGATCTATGAGAAGAGCTAACCGGCTCTGATACCAATTGTAGGACCGTAAAGGCGACTAGGGGGGGGGGGTGAATAGGTGCTTTCTCGATTTTTCGCCTTAATCAAATTCAACACGAACTTTTCTCCTTTAGCTAAGAAGATCAGTACATGCACAGAGGAAGCATTGTGCTGAATTCAATTACCCCCTTAAACCACAATACACAAATGTGGAGAATTAAACTCAACTGGCTGGTTCGACATCGGCGGTCGACCGGTGGACAAAGGCGGTCCGATCACCGTAATCGGCTCGACCGACCTTTAACGGCAATCCAAGGTCAAGGCGGTCGACCGCCATTGCTAAACCGATCTGACCGATTTAGTCCAGAACCAAACCACAAAGCCCAAATCCAAAACGAAATTTGGTCCAACTTTTGATTCAACCAATGAAACTTGACCAAATTTGGAGCACACCTCCCTAAGGATATCTGAGTCATATTTCTAGCGACGATCGATCAGATCCACTTCAAATAAACGATCTCTTTAGGTTTTACCAAAGAAGTGTTCCAAAACCTAGAAATATGAAAATCTTGATTCAAGACTTACTTGTGGGGGTTGATGATCTAGATGATTCTAGGAGTATTCCCACACATCAAAGCAAGATAAAATCGGTCAAGAGACCAAGCATAAATACTTGAATCAAGGAAGCACCAAAATCATCAAAAGAGAGAAGAACACAAAAGAGACAATCGATCTCTTAAGCAAGCATCACAAGATTGATTGATCCAACAAGATGCTTACAAAGCTACTCCCTCAAGGAGGACAAGAGCTCAACAAAGAGCACACATACAATTCTCTCCAAACCCTAGCCTCTCCTCTCCAAACCCTAGAAAAAGACTTGGAGTTCCTAAATGAGTGCTTGAAGGTTTTTCATCTCCCCCCTTTCTATTTATAGGAGAGGCCTAGGGTTTCACTTATGGGCTCCCATGAAGGTCCACACACATATAGGACCCACTCACACACATATGTTGAAGCAATCGCCTGCTTCCCCACGTGTAGGTTGATCAGCGGCTTTCATCATGTCGGCAAGTCTCTCCTGTCCGAATCCCATCGGAAACTCCCAGAGACTTGCACCGACTTCCGCACCGCCTGATCCAACCAGCTGCACCGAACTACCCGTTCGATCCATCTTGCCCATTCTACACCCTACTTGAGTCACACGACCTCACCAGGCATCCATGATCGTTCTGGACCTCAGCTCTCCAAGCGTAGTCCCGATCCACCTCACCGTTGACGTTGTTGACCTGCAAACCACCTGCACAAGAATAGACAAACAAATCGTCTCCGGGAACAAGTTCTTCACAACTTGACACACGTTAGTTCAACAATGCAATATGCAACAATAAAGCATTGAAATTCATACAATAACCACATTCAAATCACAACAATGCCAATAAGGCCAAGTTCCAAGTGATTGGCGCTCTGACCGCCCCATACGGCCGGTCCGACCGATTCCAGGCCGGTCGGACCGATTCCACAAAGGCGGTCGGACCGTCCGAAAAGACTTAGCCAAATTTTCATCTCGAAAATCCAAAATCTTCTGGAATTTTCAAATGAATAGAACTTTTGATTGGGAGCTCCAAAAATTATGTGACCACATCCAGGAGACTCCCCTCACTTGCCTACACAACCTATTTTTGGCTCAGCTCCAAAATCCACTTTGAACCAAACCCGGTCGGACCGGCAAACACGGCCGGTCGGACCTCTCCACGGCGATCGACCGCCCATGCCACCGGCCGACCGCCGTGGTCCGACAGAATCAAGCAACCACAAAACGCGAGATTTTGCAAACCAACAATGCCATTGCCAATTGACTCATCATCCTAAGATCATGCACATATCCTCACGATATCCACAGTTATAGATCAATAAGTATGTGATTTGTTGGTGAAACCCTTTAACTTATATGATGTCATTCTAAATGTATCCCTGGTCGGAGGTCACTAGTCAGAACACTAGTGACTCTATGACTAGCACATGTATTGATTGATGACCTTGTTTCACCGGTCATAGATATGGGGATATCGAATCAATAATATGAGCACATGTTAGAGAACATGGGGTTGGATAGACCCATCATTGAGACACTATAGAGATTGTTATGAATCTATTTGTCATTAGTTTGTCTCAAGTAATGATGATGTATAATCCTTACACCTGAGATCAGCATGGTTCCCGACATGTGTAATAGCACTCGTAGGGGTTGCCAAACGCTACTCGTAACTGGGTAGTTATAAAGGTAGCTTTCGGGTATGCTATGAAACATGCGAAGGGATGTGACTGGTCGAGATGGAATTTGCCCCTCGTTCCATAACAGGAGAGATGTCTCTGGGCCCCTCGTGGTGATCTGATAAAGAAAGTGCATGGCCATGCCACTAGTGGTCGAAATGTCGACCACATGAAGTTATCCGACACTCGATCGAGAAAGTATTGAACAGTCCATAGAGGACACTCATCTCACCTGGAGTTCAACCAGATATCGTAAGGCAAAAGGAGAATTCATGAGTAGGTTGCTTAGTTTGATCAGTTACGGACTAGTCGTATGAAGATACGTGCTGGTCATAGAATGGTCGAACGTAATCACAGAATGGTAAGGACCTGGTCGTAAGGAGTTACGAACTGGTCGGGATCAAATACGATATGGTCGTATGGAGATACAAACTAATCGTAGGTGATGAGGACCTGGTCATAGATCATATTTACATCAAGGTTCGTCCGATTTATTCTATGTGTTTTTGGGAATCGTTATGTGCTGCTAGGTACCGCTAACGACTAGTGGTCGAAAAAGAGTTTTCGAGTCATAACCGATTACACATGAACCTGTGGGGTCACACACTTAAAGGGCTAGGATTTATTTTGAATGGTGATCCAAATTCGTAATAGACCACGAGTTCCTAATGGGCCTCAAGTTCGAGACCCATCATGAAGGCCTATATAAAGAGGGGCGGTGGCATAGGGTGAAGTAAGAGGGTGATCATTGGAAGAACTCCCGAAATCTAAAATCACAGACGGTTCTAACCACGAACTGTCTGTGATACCGAGAATATCACAGACGGTTCGTGGTTAGAACCATCTGTGATTTTAGATTTACCATAACTTGGATATTTTTTTACAGACTCTCTGATTTTACCATGGCAACCAATACTCTGCCGTGGTAGGGTTTGGGAAGCTAATGCTCTGCTGTGGTAGGGTTTGGGCAGCCAATGCTCTGCCGTGGTAAATCCGAATTTTGGTCGAAATATTTTTTAAGGAAATTATTTGAGTATATGACAGGTGGGCCCCACAGTCAAAGACTGGGTCCACGAACGGCCAAGAGTCCACGGTGGACTCAGCTCACAGAATAGTGCACGGGATGAGCACGAAGTGGCAAAAGCACCACGCGGCGCTGACGCGGCTGGCACGCAAACTCTAGGGCTGATGCGGCGCTGAGGTGGCTTCACCGTGGCGCACACGTGGACACACCACACAGGCCCGAGGTCGGCGGCGCTCTGGAGACGTCCTCGCCAGCGCTACGCGCCACGGGGAGCCTCACAGATCTGCGCAAAATGATGACCTAACGATACTGAATGTAAAGCGCTACATTGAGGCGGAGGAGCGCGGCGGAAAGGTTGTTGGCGATGAAGTTTGGCGGTAGCGGTTTTATGTCGACGGCGGCGATGAAGCTCCGGCAGTTCTCTGGCAAAATCGAGGCGCGCACGAGGTAGGTGATGAGGCCGAAGAGGTGGTTGGCATTAACGGAGGACCTTGGATGGCGCTGGAATCGATGAAGACATGAACTTTTGGATGGCGATGAAAAACTCTGAAATCCGGGTGCTAGAGAGTCCGAGGAGCTACGAGGGTGGTGACATTGGGATGAGCGGAGAGAGATGCACCCGAGGCTCCCATTTATAGGTCGAGGCTGGGGCTTCGTGCGGCGCAAGAAGCTCTCGCCGGGTCCAAGGAGGAATCAACGGGATTCGGGGCGGAGATGGAAGGGAGAGGCGGTGACGGGCGTGGATTGACGTAGCGCTTTAAATGCGAGCGAAATCTGCGAGATTGATTCGGGATTTGACGGTTTTTGGAAAGCTCTGAATCGGCGAAAATGGCAGACACGTGGACGCGCGGAGACGAAGATGGAAGGTAGAGGATGATGACGTGGCACAGGCAGGCCCCACCTGTAAGCGAGATGGAGAGAGAGGTGCGACTGACGGGACAGTCCCACCTTTAGCGAGACCGAGGCACGGGGCGCGCGCGAAGCGGGCCGCGAGCGCATGCGATAGGAATGGGCCGGCAAGATTCGGCCTGGGAACTGTGCGAGAATTTTAAATTAATTTTCCAATTAAAATAATTCTGGTTATTCAAAAAGGCTTTAGAAAATAGCAAATAAAATCCAAAAATTATGAGAAGATTCACTAAAAATCTCTGAGGTATTTTGGATTTAAATAAAATATTTTCAACTTATATTTGGTAATAAATTTTGCAAATAAATTATTTTGACTTTGAAATAAATAGGGAAAAGCTTTTAAAATTTCAGAAACTTCCACAAAAATAATTAAATTTATTTTCAAGTGGAAATTGAAATTTGGGCTATTACAAATGCATGGTAGCTATGAATGCAATCGGAGTGAATACTGATGGATATCACTCATCCCGTATCATATTCCATATTTTTTTTCTCGGAATCGGAGTAGGATACGGATAGTGCCGGACATGAATACAAATGCAGATATTCCCGATCACGAGTACGAAGAGAATACATGCCGAACCGAATACGGTTGTCTTGTTCATGAATATTTAGTCGGATTCTGCATGAAAGCATAAACCATATATGTCGTACATATAAAGATCAATCAATCGTACTACATGTCCAAAATGCAACAATATTAGCAATTCAACAATCAAATTTGACTACATCACACTATCACAGTGGCTAATTAAAGAAGTAGTAACTATCAAGTAGCAAGCTATAGTGATAGCAATACAAAAGATGTCCTAAATGTAACTAGCCATCTACATAATAAGACATATAAAAAGTTTACAAACCAGTAGCAATAACCAGTTAGGGATACACAGAACGTTGACTGGTAGTAAGTATGAAGCGTCATAATTTTCGTGTGTTTTCAAAATCCATTATTTAAAATAAGGTTTATGAAATTTTCACGATTTTATAGAATTTAACAAAGCTTAAATATGATTTCCAGAAATAAAAATGAATTAATATGAATAAATCAAACATCTATTAAATTCAAAAGTATTTTATTTAAGTTCCTTATGTTCAAAAGTGTTTTTCTAATTTTTTGAGAATTTTTGCGAGTTCATTTGCTATTTTTCTCGACTTATTTGGATTTCTTATATTTTCTAAAAATAAATAAATAAAATCATAGAGTTACCGTATATCCAGGATAGAGTGTACAAGATACTATCTGATAAAATTTTTGGATAGCTTCGAATTCGATAAATACATCTCTCCCGAATCTGATACCACATCTGAGACAAACTATCTCCTACGCTTGCACCCCTCGTGATAGCCCCAATTGGTGGTACGAGAATAAAGAGTTCTCCACTTAGTCACAAACCCCTCATGGGATACACCACCCCGATGCATGGTGACTTGAATCAGTCTACAATGGTAATTCTATTTCAACCCATATGTTTGTATACTTCAGCCCCTATATTTTTTAGGTTTACATTTTGATCCAAAATTATGCACAGAGACCCTGAGAAGTAGAAACCAAATTATACATGTATCCCTCCTAAACATTGGCCCATAGGTCAGCCACCTTACTAATCTTCTACCTCCCGCCATAACTTTTTTCCTGCCACTCCACCTTGATGTCGCCTTCTCCCCCGGCCCCTCCCTCTTCTCGCATGCTGCGTCAGCGAACTAGCCGAAGGCCACTGCCAGTGACCTCCCCTGCATTGCGCCGCCTTTGCCGCCCCTCGCTGCTCCCTCCTTGCATCACCGCCTTCCCCGCCGCTCCTCAAAACTGTCTTCTGAAGCTTGCCGCCGCCACTCGTGTCCCGGAGGGTCCACGGTGTGCAGATCCGGCCGGATCTAGTCGCCATCGACTGGATTCGGCCGTAGCCGCCGGGGACATATCTCGGTGTCGCCGCGGTCGTCGTATTCCCAGTCGTTGCCGTCCTCTTACCTGTCGAAGGACGACGGTGTGTCAATGGCAATGATTCGTCAGGTGATGGAGACCCGCGGGACGGCTGGATTTGTCTCAGATCGAGCGGCGGAGGGGTTGTGTTCGGGGGTGAACGTCGCCTTTGATCGAGTAGGCTCTTTAACGTTTCACCGTTTAGCCGTGAAAATGTTAGGCTACTCATTTGTTGATAACTGTTTCCCGAAACTTTTTGTAAAAGAAATTTAGCGTCAAAAATAGTAAAAGATATCTTACACTTAGCGACATTTTGTATGTAAAATGGTCGATGTTAAGTTCTTACACACTGTCTCTGAACAATTATCAGATTTAAAAATTAATTTCTACAAAAGCGAGATTTTGTGTTTTAGTTCTACCAAAGAAGTTAAACCATAGTATGTTCAGTTATTTGGTTGTGAAGTGGGTGTCTTTCTTTTCAGGTACTTATGTATTCTAATTCAGTTCAGAAAATTAAGGAATTGTGATTGTAAATGGGTTGATGATAGAGTTGAAAAGAAAATTAGCAGTTGGAAAGGAAAGAATATGTCTGTTGGTGGACGATTAGTACTTATTAACTCGGTGCTAAGCAGTCTGCCAATGTTTATGTTATCTTTTTTTGAGATTCCTAGAAAGGTTCTCAAAAGACTAGATTTTTTATCGATCTATATTTTACTGGCAGAGAGACAGTCATAAATGAAAATATAGTCTTGCTAAATGGAATTTAGTTTATACACCCAAAGAATAGGGCGGTCTAGGCATTCATAACTTAGACACAAAAAAAATACTAGGAAAGTGGTTGTTCAAATTGCTTAATAAAGGAGGAGTATAGCAATCTTTGCTAACAAGGAAATTTTTGGGTGTGAAGAGTCTTTCGCATGTGGTTAATAAACCTAAAACTTTCTATTTTTGGGTAGGTTTAATGAAAATTAAAGATCAGTTTTTTTGCTTTGGTTAATTCCATGTTAAAAATGGTACGTAAACTAAGTTTTGCGAAGATATTTGGTTAGAAGACTCTCCACTAAAAAGACAATATCCACTCCATTATAATGTGGTAAGGAGAAAAAAAATAGTACAGTAGAAAATATTCTGACAGCGGTTCCTTTAAATATTTATTTTCGAAGACCTATTATTGGGTCTAAGTTACATGCGTGGAATGAGTTAATTTTGAGAATTGATAATTTATAATTGAGCTCTCAAAAAGATATTATCAGGTGGAATTAGAATAAGTCTGGATTTTTTCGGTATAGTCTTTTTATGCGTCATTAATTAGAAATTATCAAGCCTCCATTAGTAATTTTTTGTTAATTAAAATTCTATTAAAGTGAAAATATTCCTATGGTATCTCAAAAGAGGGGTAGTTTTAACTAAAGATAACTTGCTCAAAAGAAATAGGAGGGGAAGCAAAAAGTGTTATTTTTCTATTAAAGAGGAAACAATTCAACATCTTTTTCTTGACTGCCCCTTTGCACGTCTTGCATAACAGGCTGTTCAATGTGCGTTTAATTTATCTCCTCCAGCTAGTATAGAAAACATGTTTGGGAATTTGTTAGTCGGTATTCCAAAAAAATTAAAGTCACAACTCCTAGTGAGAGCTAGTGCCTTATATGTTGGTCTATCTGGTTATGTCAGAACGATATTGTTTTTGACAAAAAGATTGTCACTAATCCCTTGCAAGTTATCTTATTGAGTGGACACTGACTGATGGCTTAGGAAAATATGCAGAAACCGCCCCAGAAGGAGTCAATGTTGGCCGGAAGCGATAGGTTAGAGGTTGTGACGAAGCAAATATTAAACATTCATGGGTGGTAGTTTAGTCATAGGATTTGTAATGATTGAGTTTAAATTTCAGTCGTCTTTTGATTGTAAGGCTTTAACCCACTTTTAACAGTTTTTGTTATTTTGGTGCTTTATACTCTTTAATAAATTGGGTTGTGTGCATCCTTGATGCAGAGGCTGGAAGAGTTTTTCTCTTCCATTATCGGAAAAAAAGTTCTTACACACTTGTTAGATCGAGGTGGCCGACTAGAGGGGGGTGAATAGGCGATTTTGAAAATCTTTAGCGCTAAAACCAATATATAATGCGAAAGCTAATAACAAATTGGTTTTGCACAATTAAAACCTAAATCAACTAAGCTTACCTAAGTGCACCAACAATATGACTACAAAACAATATGAACAATCATACAATGATATATAAGCAATTAAAGTAAGAATGTAAATTGCTCAAAGTAAAGCACAACCAAAAACAAGATGGACACAATTATATTTTACCGTGGTGTTCGGAGACTTGCCGGTCTCCCCTAATACATGTTGAGGTAAGCCCAATCACGTTGGACCGGCTCCACTAATTAAGCCAACACCCCCGAGGTAAGTCCAACCACTTGGACCGGTTCCAACACGAACCAACACCTCGCTCCACTAAGGTTGCTCTTCCTCCACTCTGGAGATGGCGAGCACCAAACCACTCACAACCACGCTGGGCCTTCTCACAAGTTTCTTGAGAAGATCATCGGGCACGGCGCCTCCACGCCGTCTAGGTGTTGGCAAACACCAAGAGAAACAAATCTCAACTTTCACTTGAACTAATCAAGTGACAACGCTCAAGTGGATACACAATCCACTACCTAAGGCAACACATGCACTTAGGGTTTGCTCTCAAATCTCACTAAGTGCAACACATGCACAAAAGAAAAGAAAACCTTGCTCTTAGCTCAAAGGACTGTGTAAGCACTCACAATAAAAACAGCAACCATCCCCAACCGGCCAAGGTGACTATTTATAGCCCACACACAAAAACTAGCCGTTGGGGGGGGGAGATTCCCTCGAATCTGTGCAGGCCCGGTCTGACCGCTAACTAATGGCTGGTCGCATCGCCCATGCACCAACGGCTATAAAACTAGCCATTGGCCTTCGGCCGGTCAGACCGCCAACTAATGGTAGGTCTGACCGCTGCTAAATCGGTCAGACCGCCAAGGTTGGCCGGTCTGACTGCCCGAGGAAAATCATCGCGCACCAAAATGGTGCTTCTCTGGAATAAATGTACCGCGAACGCACCGGTACTTCCGCACACCGGTAGTTTCGTTTCTCAACGGCGGAACTACCGCACAGAGAATCAACACATGATGAAATCGGTCGGACCGCCAACAGCACATCGGTCGGACCGATATGCCACCGGTCTGACCGATGACCACTGGCGATCTGACCGCCAGACCATAGAGCCAAACACATTGGCATCGTTTCAAATGGCAAAACACATTCGCCCATTTGAGTACAATTCCCACAAGAAATATAGGTGATATTATCAACAGGCTGCAAAACACACTTGCCAACCTTTAGAATACTCACCACAAGGAATAAGGTACATGGACTTACACTATTTGCAAAACACATTTACAAATTTAAGTCACATGCTACAAGAAATCAAACATGAGCTTCAACTATTTGCAAAACACATTCGCAAATAACAACATCATGCCACAAGGCTAAGATGCATCGACTTCAACCATTTGCAAAACACATTTGCAAACAATAGTCCCATGCTACAAAGATTAAATGCATGAGCATCAATTATTCGCAAAACACATTCGCAAATAATACCTCCATGCATAGATGAGCTAGAGCAAACACAATGAGCTATCAACACATGACTAACTCATGCTACTAGTCAAGACCCCTCTTAATAGTACGGCAATACTATACTAGCAATTCGGTCTACCAAACAAACACGAAGACCGGTAAAAGACTAGTAACACATCCTTAGCCCTAGCTAGTAATACCTTTGCCTTGCATCTTCTTGAAGCGTGATGACGCACATCAACACTTCAAGTCTGGGTCCTTAACTTTGATAATCATCAACACATGATGATTTCTTCACTTTAGGATCTTGTCTTGATAATCATCAACACATGATGATTTCTTCATCCCGAGTCTTGACATGAATCAACACATGATTCATTCTTCATTAGACCTCCATCAACACATGATGGGTCTTCTCTTGTCTTGATGAACAACTTATGATCATCTCCGCTTCTTGAACATCATCGACACACGATGATTTCCTTTTTCTTCAAGCTCTTCATATGCATCAACACATGATGTATCCCTTCACTTGAATCTTGACTTGATGACCAACTCATGATCATCCCAAGTCTTCATCATCCTGGAACATAACCTATACATCCAACTCATAGAAAAAGTTAGTTCCACAATATGATTATTATTAAATACCACATCATACCATTAACTCATAATGGTGGGACAAGATACTTCAATCTTTCCCTCTTTGGTAATTGATGATAACCATTTCAATCACACATAAATTAAATGTACATAAATGGTAACACGATATGAGTATATATAAACTACACAAGTCATATATATACTCACACCATGAGTATGCAAGAACTACACAAGTTCTACATACTCAAAATATGAGTATACGAGAACTACAAAAGTTCTATATACTCACAGCATGAATATACAAAAATTACACAAGTTTTATATATTCAAAACATGAGTATACAAGAACTACACAAGTTCTATATACTCAAAACATAAGTATACAAAGACTACACATGTTTTGTATACTTAAAACATAACTATACAAAGACTACACAAGTTTTGTATACTCATACGGATATGTTTCAAAGTAAGGATCCCAAATATACGTGGTAAACGGAGTATGGATCAATAGTAATGAAACCACAAAATATAGCATGAACTCCCCCTAAATGTGTGCATACATAAATGTGTAAATAAAACATATGCACGTATTCAAGATATACTTATAGTGGAGTTCAACCTATATTTTGGATTCGAGGAATGCAACATTATATAAGAGTACAAGTCGAATGCATACCTCGTTGAATTTCACCTTTATATCCAAATAAAACTACACACTAGATATAGTAATAGAAATGTTAGTCTCACAATTAGATTTGTCATTAATCGCCAAAACACTCCATTAACTCATAATAACGGGTCTAAATTCTTTAACACTCTCTCCCTACAATTAATTACAGTAACTCTCCTCTTGTTATTCCCTTAAAAAAATTCTTACTCAAAACAAAGCATAAAGCACAAGAGTATTTTATGAGCCCATTAAATTATATTAAATTAAATTAAATTCAAACCAATAATGTAATTTTAATTAAGAGTGCAATTTGCGGGAGAAACATATATAAACTAATTAAAGGGCAGTACACACTCTCTCTCTCTCTCAAATTCTTGGCATTTTTTGGCTTTCTCCTACATGTGAGATGCAACCTGAACCATTAATTTGTTTTTACTACAACATGTCTGTAGTACTGGTATCCCGTTGCTAGATGTCATTTCGGAATAAAGAATGTGTGTAGCCAATATTTTAAAACTTTATCACTAGTGTGCAAACAGAAAAATTAGATTAACCATATAAAGTACAATTGATGTGCCATCAAAACAAATATCATAATATTACACATTACTTAATTTTTTATTAACGTATTGGCATACAATATTAAAAATAAAGTATCAAGATGAGAGGCATGTCAATGCGGGAGTTTTGGGCTAATCTAGCACGTTCTCAAAACGTATTTACAGATATGACTGTATACAAAATGTATTAGCAAAACTAACACCATTTGCGCACGACCACCGTTCGCTGACGTCGAAGATCACAACATGTGATGTACGCCAATGCTGGCCCTGTCGATGTGTGGCCACCCTCTGCCACCTCAGCACGCGCTGGCACATGGTGGCCATGCGCTAGCCAATCAGGTAGGTAATTAGTGGTTATGTTAGTTAGATAATTAGTTAGGGTCTGAAATTTAGAGAAATTTTAAAATATAGCAAATGAGTCCAAACAATAATAATTTTTTTTGTGGAGCCTCCTGACACCGTGTACTTTCTTGTGTAAATTTTTTATATTTTTATTCATTCTGAATTTTTATGACTATTTCTTATAAGTGTCATGTTCGTACAAATCAATAAATGTAGAAAATAAGCTCCAAAAATTATGAATTTTATTTTGAAGGCTCCTCACGCAGTGGACTTAATTGTGTAATGTTTCGGCAAATTTATATGTGTTCTAGTATTGTCTCAAAAGTTTAGGATTTAGGTCACGAAAATTTCGATTTTAGGTTTCAAGAATTAGGGTTTCATGATTTCATGTGACTTGGAATGTATTAAAAAAACTGCATTTTAATTCCATTGGAGATGTCAAAATACAATATGGCGCTGAAATACACATGTAACAACCAAAATACGCGTACAAGTATAGTAACAAATAGCATAACACGCGATACTATATGGCTCACTCGTCTGAGCCACTACTATCTGCCTACTGCGACTGCGTCCGTGTGCGCGGCCTTATTTTGCGTCGAGCATGACCTGTGTAATACGTCCACCGGTCCGGAGAACATGTGTCGGTTCGGAGGGGGTACGGAGACCATTGAGGCGGAGGTGGACCTGTAGGCTGATTCTGGAGCAGAGTCTGGTAAGCGTACATGTCGTCGTGATGAACCATGCCGACCTGGGGGACACCTCCGGAGAATTCATCCACGACGGAGGCTATAATACGACTGTGGGGGTACTGCAACTCCAGTTGTGTGGATGAGCTCTGGCCTTGGATGTACGGGGTTCCCGCGTACCCGGAGGAGCTCTCGCCTTGAACGTACGGTGGGGCAGTGAACCCGGCGGAGCTCTGCCCTTGAACATACGGTGGGGTAGCGAACGAGGAGGAGTTCTACCCTGTGTACGCTAGAAACTCTAGCTGCCATTGTCCGTACCCTGGCACCGTGTACTGCTCCCTGGCAGGAGCTGGGAGGCCCGTATCCTCGTCGTCAGTCGACATGAACTGGTCGTCACCCCCACGACCAACTGAAGGCTACAAGATGAAATGATGTTAGTACAAACAAACACTCTGGACGTAATCTAAGAAACTCGTACCTCTCGAATGTGCAGTGCAGATGACCGAGAGGGAGTGCCAGTCTGTGTACCAGGTCCGGACGACAGAAGTGATTCATCCCGACGAACCTACGACGGGAGAACGACATGATGTTAGCGGAACATAAGGCATAACCAAAAATCTGAATGTAGATTTGTACATAACGACTTACCTCCGTGCTGACCTGGCCCGCGGATGACCGACAGGGAACGCTACAACGCCTACCGGACTCGCTAGGTCGTGGTGACCTAGCGGGTGAGCACAGCCCAAACACTTTGTGCCCGATGCGCAGGAAGTCATCCGTCGAACGACCGCAGCTCAAGTTCTTTATTATCTTCTTTATCTCCGCCGAGATGTGCTTGAAATTTTTTTCATATCCCACCAGGGTTCTATTTGGGCTGCGGAGGCCATCCTCCGATGTGCTATGGATGCGATACGCCACTCCAACTGTAGTGACATACGTAACAGATTTATTAACGAAGAGTACAAATATCATCAACAACTAGATGAGAGGTTGTAAGTGTCTTACGGTGTCGTCACGCCACGAAGCGCTATGACGGTCGTACGTGCGGCAGAGGCTCTCGTGGTGCGTGTGTGATGTCACCAGGTCCGAGCGCTCCGGTGGAGGAATGGTGAGTCTTGTGCGCGTTCGTGGCACGTACCACTCCAAGTACGCAATCATACATCTCAAGGTCTTATGGACGCTACTCATTCCAGACATCCATGTGGGCCCTGTTCGTCCATGTTGTAGTCCACTGCTGCTTGTGCATTCGCCAATCCTAAATATGCCCACCTGCCCTCGTTTGCCTGCATTTCCGGAAGGATTGATGTTAGAAAAGAAGACGTAGCATAAGGACTGAAAACATTACTAAGATGAAGTTTGACTCATAGGTGTATGGCTCACTCCAGGAGCTTGCCGTTCAGGGGGGCACGAACTGGTACCGAACAAACTGTCACATTACGTGTTGTGGCGCGTAAGGCTTCACCATATGTGCGAACACTAGGTGGTAGGTCGTCATCCACAGTCCTACGTCCTGGATGCATTCCACGGATAGCCCGTGCGGCGCTACCATGCGTAGGAAATCATTATACCATGGACACCGGATGATGTCGTTCTTGTGCAACAACGAGTAGCACCTCGCCGGTCTTCCGCTGGCCCAGCGCAGACTAGCAGCAGTCCACACGTAAGCCTATGGTGGACTTGTCTACCTGGTCATGCGGAACGGTGTACGGGTGCGCCGCTATCTCGATGGTCGGTCGCACAACAGGGAAGTACTCCCAACTCCACAGCTACATGAGCACGTAGCAGACGACCAGGTTGGTACCAGTGGAGCCGTCGCCGCGCCACACAACCCCAGATGTGGCGCAAGGACGATCGATCCCACCAGATCGAGGCATCGGCTTAGCCGCCGCGTCAACCGAAGACTCGGCGACACAGATGAAGCTGGGATACAAAAAATCGCCCTTTGTGGTTGGAAACATGACACAACTAAAGAGCTAGAGAAGGTAAGCAACAAGGTGCGTCCTAACGACCTCGTGAGGTGCACCCTGCGGGCATTCGCGGAAGTACCTCAGCCAAGCCCAGGGGATGCCACGTGCACCCTCCGGGCGAGGTTGGCTGAACCGCTGCTCTAGCTCGGCCTTTCAGTCCGCACCCGGAGTGCCCAGAACAAGCGGCTCACCTCGGATCGGGAGTCCGGTCAAGAACGAGACGTCCTTCTAGGTGACCATCATTTCACCCCACCGAAAGTGGAAGGTGTGTGTCTCGGGCCTCCACCTGTCGACAAGTGCCGACAGCAGGCTGGCGTCTAGGGTGAACTGGTATCCAACGGAGACCAGCCTCACCAAGGGCAAAAAGACCGTGTCCCAGAGGATCGGGACGTAGCAATCCAACTCCCAGTAATCCCTCCCCACCCGAAGCAGCAGGGGTGAAGGGCCATCGGGATCATCGGCGATCCACAGCTTGCACCGATGGTCCTCATCGTAGAAGTGTTCTAGTAGCTCCGGTAGAGACATGGCTTGCAACACATGGAATAGAGGGAACATTCGTAAGAAGGTGGCTAATGAACATAAAGATTGTAAATTAATTGCAGTGTAGTTTTCCTAGGGTGATAAACTACATGATATGCTAGCTTAATTAGATTATACTCATCTGATCTTTGGTGAATGCATTTCTTATTATTTGATTTCGTTTTACGACCAAACTAACACTACAAATTAATGTACACTACTTAATTAATTAATTACTACTAATTATTTCATAACTAATAAACACTGTAAAATAAAAATTACGACCAAACTACCTGAGAATGACGGCGGTTAATAACGTTGAAATATCCCCAAAAATATAATCGACAAAGCAAGAGAGCAAGCGACTGCGAAATAAAATGAATGAGCGGAAGAGCGAGCGGTTGCGATATGAAATGAACTAGTGAAAGAGCGAAGCGACTGTGAAATGAAATCGCTCCCTCTAATTTATAGCAGTTGCTCAAAGGGAATCCTTATCCCCCGTGCTAATTAAGCCATGCATGTCGGCCGATAAAGATTTGATGGATGAGACAAGGAGGTGATGGGATAACGAGTGATTGATGGTCTCGGTGGAAAAGTAAGGCAAATTGAGGGAGGGCCTCGTTCAGATATTTGGATAATCAACACATGGCACAGACATTTATTGATTCGTACGAACCAAACACTTATACGAAATAGCGATAAAAATTCAGAACTAATAAAAATTTGAAAAATTTACAGAAGCAAGTACACGGTGTCAGGAGACTCCACAAAAAATTTCATAATTTTTTAAACTCATTTACTATATTTTAAAATTTCTCCAAATTTCATACCCTAACTAATTACCTAACTAACCAACCACTAATTACCTACCATGCACCAGCGCATGCTGACGTGGTGGAGGGATTCCGTGCGTTGGCGGGGCAGGCGTTGACGCACGGCCACCGTGCGTCAGCGTCACATGTCGTTATCTCCGATGTCGGCACACGGTGGCCTTACGCCAACGGTGCTATTTCTGCTAATACATTTTGCATACGGTAATTCATCAATCCTACAATGAAGATTGATGTTAGAAAAATTATCATATGGCTGGTCGTAAGATCGAGGAGGCCGACTAGAGGGGGGGTGAATAGACGGTTTTAAAAATATCTTAAGTTAAAACTAATTTTAATGCAGAAGCTAATAACAATTTGGTTTTGCACAATTAAAACTTAAATCAACTAGGCTTCCCTAAGTGCACCAACAATATGTATATAATTGAATGAGAGTAATCATACAAAGATATATATAAGCAATTAAAGCAAGTAATATAAATTGCTCAAAGTAAAGAACAAGATCAAACCACAGTAGACACAATGATGTTTTACCGTGGTGTTCAGAGAGTTGCCGGTCTCCCCTAACCCACGTTGAGGTAAGCCCAAATGAATTAGACTGCCTCCACGAATTAAGCCAACACCTCCGATGTAAGTCCAACCACTTGGACCGGTTCCAACATGAACCAACACATCGTTCCACTCGGGTTGCTCTTCCTCCACTCCGGAGATGGTGAGCACCAAACTACTCACAACCACGCCGGGCCTTCTCACAAGCTTCTTGAGAAGATCACCGGTCACGATGCCTCCACGCTGTCTAGGTGTCGACAAACACCAAGAGTAATAAGACTCAACTTTCACTTAAACTAATCAAGTGTCTAAGCTCAAGTGGATACACAATCCACTACCTAAGGCAATACATGCACTTAGGGTTTGCTCTCCAAGCTCACTAAGTGCAACACATGCACAAAAGAGATGAGAGGGTTTGCTCTTAACTCAAAAGAGTGTCTAACAGCACTAGAACACTTTACAATGGCAGCAACAACACCCTCGAACCAATCAAGGTGGGTATTTATACCCCCACACAAAAACTAGCCGTTGGAGGAAAGATTCCATCGAATCAGAGAGGGGCCGATCTGACCGCCAACTAATGGCCGGTCGGACCGCCCTTGTGCCAACGGCTATAAAAGTAGCTGTTGGACTCTCTGTTGGTCGGACTGCCAACTTTCGACCGGTCGGACCGCCGCTTTACCGGTCAAACCGCCAAGGGTGGGCGGTTCAACTGCTCAAGGAAAATCAGCGTAATTCCAAAAGGTGCTTTTCTGGAAAAAAAAAATGTACCGCGAGATGCGCCGGTACTACCGCTCTCCGGTAGTACCGTATTCTCAATGGAGGTACTTCCGCATAGAAAAACAGCTCAAGGAGCAATCGGTCGGACCGCCCAACACACGGCGGTCTGACCGATATGCCACCGGTCAGACCGCCAGACTCCAGAGAAACTTCGCACTTTGCCAAACTCAAATTGCACGACACATTTGCCAATTTGAGTGCAATCCAATCAAGATTTAAATGTGATATTCTCAATAAGTTGCAAAACACATTTGCCAACTTTTAGAATTAACACCATAAGGAATAAGGTACATGGACTTAAACCATTTGCAAAACACATTTGCAAACTAAAGTCACATACTACAAGGGTTATGCATGAGCTCGACTATTTGCAAAATACATTCGCAAATAATAGCATCATGCCTAGATGAGTTAGAGCAAACATAATGAGCTATCAACACATGACTAACTCAAGCTACTAGTTAAGACCCCTCTTAATAGTATGACAACTTATACTAGCAATCCGGTCTTCCAACCAAACACCAAGACCGGTAAAAGACTAGGAACACATCCTTAGCCCTAGCTAGTCATACCTTTTCCTTGAACATCTTCTTGAAGCTTGATGATGCACATCATTACTTCAAGTCCGGGTCATTTACTTGACATGCATCAACTTATGATGCATCCTTTGCTTGACTATCAACTTATGATGCATCCTTTGCTTGACCTCCATCAACACATGATGAGTCTTCTCTTGTATTGACGATCAACTCATGATCATCTCCTCTTCTTAATAAGTATCAACTCATGATGCATCCTTTACACTAAGCTCTTGACTTTAATGTTATTGACACATGATGACATCCAAAGTCTTCATCACCCTGGAACATAATCTATTCATCCAACTCATGGAAAATGTTAGTTCCACAATGTGATTATTATTAATTACCACACCATACCATTATCTCATAATGGTGCGACAAGATACTTCAATCTTTCCCTCTTTGGTAATTGATGATAACCACTTCAATTGCACATAAATTGAAGGTAGATAATTGAAAGTAACACAACATGAGTATATATGAGCTACACAAGTTATATATATACTCCAACATGAGTATAGAAGAACTGCACAAGTTCTATATACTCAAAAAAATTTGTATGCTCAAAAGGATATGTTTTAAAGTAAAGATCTCAAATATATATGGAAAACGGAATATGGATCAATACTAATGAAACAACAAAATATAGAGTGAACCCCGCCTAAACGTGTGCATACATAAATATGTAAATAGAAATATATACACATATTCATGTTATACTTATGGTGGAGTTCAACCTATACTTTGGATCCGAAGAATACAACAATATATAAGAGTATAAGTCGAATGCATACCTCGTTGAATTTTACCTTTATATCCAAATGAGACTACACACTAGATATAACAGTAAAATGTTAGTCTCACAATTAGATTTGTCATTAATCACCAAAACACTCTATTAACTTATAATAGCGGGTCTAGATTCTTCACTGGTCTAAATATTTGAAGACATATAATTGGTCAAATATATTGAAAGTTGGACCGCACACTTCCCAGGATGACAAGAGTTTGTGAGGTGAGTGAGTAATATTTTGCGAGATGGGTTATTTATCCACTTCAGCGAACCAGGGTCACCTTGTTTTTAAGGTTATATTTGGCTTGTCAAAGAAACAAAGCTCATATAAAATTCCAAAAATACTTTGATTAACAACACTTACGAGAATATTTAAATAGACCATATAAAAATAGTATGATCTATAGATTTGCCATGAAAAGTACTTTTTCAATATTGTGAAATATATTATGTCACTTTTTTTGCCCCCGCCCCCAACGGGATTCTACCATAGTAACCAGTGAGCAAGTCACTTGCTATGATTAAAAACAACTTGAGAGTGCTTTACAAGTTAGGGCGATGAGGATGAAAGCTTTAAGATAAGAAAGAATAAAACGGAAAGAGAGAGAAAAGGAGTTGCTAATACAAAAGCGATTTGACGTCTTGGTCTTTCGTATAGGCACTAATACCAAATCTTCCACATTGGAGAGTACGTTCGCAGATGAATGCAAAAGATGGGGGCACAAGTCATAGCTTCTACCTTATGTAAGTGGTTAAAACACGATGCTTATCTAATTCACTTATCGCCATCTCTGTGAATTTTTAGTAGATACAATATTTTTTAAACTCGTATTTACAGAAATGATCATGAGCAAATTGTATTTACATATATAACACCATTGACGTATGACCGCTGTGTAGCAACACCTCCCAACGCACCACGTCAGTCGTTGCCGCACGGCCACAACGTGGCGCGTGGGGAGGTGTTGCGCACGACATCGGTGTTAATACTGTAAATATGACTCGTGGGTTATCAATACTGCGAATACGTGTCGAAAAAGTACTATATTAGCGAAAAATTCTCTCTCTACGAGTATAATGATGTGGGATCTAATTCACCCGTCATCCCTACGAATGCCAGGGAATTTTCTAAGAGTTTTTCTCCGCTCAATTACAATTTTTTTCAAAATGTTTTTTCGTCCTTATAAAAAGACTTGGTAGAAAGATTCAGTGGTGGTGAGTTTATCATCTACTTTTTCTTAACTTGATAGGATATTTTGTAGATAAATATGTACTCAAATGATTTTCTGTGGATAATTAGATTATCTATGTTTATAGTTTGCAATAAGTTTCTACGTAGCTTGTTCATGGGATATAAATTATGTTTGAAATTTTCGTTTGTAGAGTTAATTAGGCTACGCATATTGATTTTCAAAGTTTGTAATTTATACGATATTTTATTTAAAATCAACGTACGGTGACCAGTACTGCTTTGGATCCAAAGAACAGAAGGATCACGCTCCCATCCGGATCCGGCCATCCCCTTTTTAATTTTTTATTCACTTGATTATACTACCAGCGGCGCCGTCTAATCACACGCACGGGCACCGGGCCCACCAGCCATTCAATAAATAGGTACAGCACACAGTACAAACCGAAGTAGGCATTCCTCCTCCCCGAATCCCCAGGGGCAAGAACTCACTGGGTCCCACGCGTCCACCCAGCCGCTTCCTACCTGACCAGTCCCTCCAAGACCCAATCCGTGGGCCCATCTGGCAGAGGTACAAGTCCACGAACACCTAGTACATGCAGTTTACCCACCCGTCCGGCCTCGACCAACTCACCATGACCGGGAGCGGTGGGCCCCACAGTCAGTTAGAGATGCCCACGAACACCGGGTCCAGGCGGCGGCCACGGCAGTCCGACTCCTCCTCGCCCAATTCGCCTCCGCCTCCCGACCCCCGTTTATAAAAGCAACCTCCCCTCTGTTCGTCTCCCTCTTTCCTCTATTTGTGAGAGAAACCACACTTCGCTCTCTCTCTCTCTGTAGAGACGCACCTCCATATCCAGAGTTCCGAGGCGGCGGCGTGCTCGTGTACGTCTCTTGGGGGGGTTTCCCATGGAAGCGTACGACGAGGAGGGCATGGCGGTCGCGGCGGCCAATATTCTGCTCAGCCTCCGGTACAGGAGCCTGGGGCAGTGGCCGGAGTGGGCCCCTCGGCCGTCGGAGGAGCCCACCGCCGCGTCGGCTGAGGCGGTGGTCCTGTGGCCGCTAGAGGTATGGCCAAAGCGGCGGCGGTCGCCGCCGCACGCGCTGGCGAAGGAAAAATCGAAGGCGGCGACCGCATGGGCGTTGGCGGCGCCGAACCTGGGGGCTCTGCTGGAGTACGACGACGGCGCGTATTCCAGCGGGGAGGACGTTCCACGGTCACCCCCGCGCGCGAGGGAGATGATGGCGGCGCGGATGCCGGAGATGCCGCTGTACTACGGCGCAGCGGCCGGATCTGGCCCTACGACGAGCGGCGTCGACCGGGCGCGGTCGCAGCCTCGGCCACAGCCGCGCTCGAGCGAGAAGGCCCAGGCGGCGAAGGTGGCGGAGCGGAAGGAGGCCATGGCTGCGCCGAGTCCGGGGACCCCTCTTGACTACTCCGCCGCCGCCGGATCCGGCGCGTCCTCGAGCGGGGATGACGGGGCGCTGTCGCCGGCAAAGCGGAAGGCGCCGGGGGCGGTCGGATCTGATGGCGCGTCGAGCGGTGACGAAGGGTGCATCTCGCCGTCGAAGCGCACGCGGGCGGACACTGCTGCCGGCGACGGCACGCGCCAGGCTACGGCGGCCGCGGTTAAAGAGATGGTGGCTGCGGTTGAAGTCGAGGTGAGTTTTACCTTATTTTTTTTCCTTTTCCCATTTGTTACGGCCTTTAGCTTTTGTTTCGTTCTGGGTTTCTTGTGTGTCAATCTTCTTGACGTGTGTTTTTCGTGTGATGCCGTGCACAAACAAACTATATTTTCCGCTCACGGGTTGCGACTTGCCTTAAATCTGTAAATTTCGTCTATTTATTTTACTGTTAAAATTGCTCTTGTTTGTCTCATCTCGTTCGCGTGCCTACAATTGTGATGCTGTGTTTTGTTGTTAAAATCTCAATAGTTTTCTTCATCGATCTTTCGGTATTTTCCCACTTTCACCAGTTCTGATTAATCATTGTGTTTCTAACTTTACAGTACCTAGTCACTGCTTTCTGCTTTTGCCATTTCCGTAGGTTTTAGATGGATCTGTATGTTCTTAGTCCGATTTTTGTGTGTTTTTTGCCCATCTAGAATCTAGTCTACAAGTTCTTGTAGGTGAAAAATAATAATATATGCTTCACATATTTGGTTCAGAATCCGGGGCGCTTTCGTAATTGTCCGCGAAAGAGAAAAGGCCGTTTCGGCTGTCGCCTCGGCGCCGTGTGTAGCCAGCCGTAGGCGGCCTCGGCGGCAGGAGTCATTTTCCTACTCCATCCGGCCAATACCACCACCAGCTTCTCACCACGCAAAAAAAAAAATGCAGACTTTGCGATTTATATATATTTTAAATAATTCAGAATTTTCGAAAAAGACGCAGTTTTTAGAAAGCTCAGGCTTTGCGATTTATGTATATTTTAAGTAATTCAGGATTTTCGAAAAAGATGCGGTTTTTAGAAAGCTCAGTGAGTAAGTTGGAAACCAATGTTACTTTCTGACGTTGTTGATTATTATATGGATTTGCAATGATGCTGTGCGCGCGCTGTATGTGTATGTATACTCCAGTCCAGTCCCCCCATCGCCATCGCGTGTCGCTATCCTGCGCGTGGCCCCGCGTGTCAGCTGGCCGTCACGTGTTTCCCGAGCCCTTCTCGCCCTTTTCCCTTGAGACCCTTTTACTCGGGCTTTTGGCTTGGTTTCTTCTTGGGAGCGATCTGCGCGTTTCCCATATTTTTCTTCTTCTCTCGTTCGTTCTGACTTGCTTTGCAAGATGGGCAGGCTCTTCCCTTTCTTTGAGATTCGGTGGCTGGTTCGCGGTGGACCGGGTCTGCGAGGCTCCACCGTCGGCACGCTCGGGACCACGAACTGAACGCATAGGACTGAGATCTGGTGTTTTTATAAATTCTTTGGAGTAATTTGGACAGTACAGGGAGAATTGGGGATCCATCCATGAACGCATACGCGATACGTCCATTTTAAAAGCAATTCTAAAACTGGATAGAAATATTCCATTTTTTTTTTTTTTTGAGGGAGGAAAGGAAGCCTTCTCTCCTGTCCCGGTTTGTCGTATGGGGTTGTTGTAAAGTGGACTAGGCTTTTATGGGGCTTCTGGGAGGTGGGCCCCATCAGCAGTGTTAGACCGAACAGGACGCGCGCAGGATCCAGCCCAGCGGTCGGCTACGTGGCGGTCGGCCATTGGATGGTCCGGGCGATGGCTGACCAGGCCGGGCTTGCTGGCTCGTGAGTCGGCGTGACTGGTGGTAGCATGCAACCACGTGCATGGTTGCGAATTCTTTTCTTTGAAACAAAATACAAATTAAGGAAATACGATTATTATTACCTTTCGTTAAAGAAGGAATTCTGGAGAAATATGTTTTTTTAATTACCGGTCAGTAGCTGCCCGCTCAATTTCTTAAAGAAAATGTTTAGGCCCATTTAAAATAGCCGCTTGTTTGGTCCCCTGCAGCTCTGCAAACCAAAACCATTCTTGCATTTTTTTTACTTCCCACAGCACAGTCGTTGCCATGCACTTGCTTAAACAGCGCATGAGTTCTTTTTTCCCCCCTTCCAATTGCAGTTTCGCAATTTTTATGTTTCTTGGTCCCAACTGAACGTCATTTTGCTTGATGTTGCGCAGGAGCCAAAGATTCAGCGCAGGTCCTCTCCAAACCGCGACGACGACGGGATGTTGTTGTTTGACCTCAACGAAGATCTAAACATTTCGTGGGAAGACTGACGGACGGGGCATGACATCTCTTGATCAAGGCGATAATTTTGCTAGCGATCCGTGCCCATGGGAAATAAACCCAACCGTGTACATAAAGGGCAATCCATTCTAGATTATTAGGCGAGACGCAGAGGGCTTGGGGAGGGTATCATTGAATTTGTCAGGTTAATTTAGCCAGCTTTGGTGATGTGTGCTACTGGCTCGCTCAATGCCCTCTGCTTCCGCCTCTCCTCTTAAGATGGTATAATGCAGCTGTTTATCTTCACTTCATGTGGACCTGATACGGTGAAGGAACAATGATACATACATTAGCTTTTTTTTTTTTTTGCTTTACCTTATTTTACTGGCATTATTCTGTTTGTTCTTTAATTTTGTTTTGGTGCGTATGTGCTGGGTAACATGTGCTGAACTCTTGAGTTTTCCGTTTATTTAGCATTTTTTTTAATTATAGGCTATTACGATTGAAATGACAAAAATGATACTGCATGGTATATGTCCCCTCTTTTCACAATTCCTGTAGGGCGCCAATCTGCGAAAGACATCAGTTGAGCAAGATAATGGCTGTGTAACGTGTGTTGAGCTAGTTTAAGTCCTTTATAGGCCTAGTTGCTAGCTGGGGACGTGCTGTGTGAATTTGCAAATTTTGTTGGTGCTGTTGCGTGTCCAATTGCAATCAGTGGCGTAGGCATGACAAGATTAGCGGGGGTACTCACGGAGAAAGTGGGAATATAAAATAAACTTAAAGTAGTACCCGATTAATAAATATAACAGTTCGAATGCCTATAAATATATGCGAATAGCAATTTGTAGACCAAAAGTAGCTAAATTAGTGAGACAAAAAGAAAATTATGACTTATTACAAACATTGGAATGAAATGGAAGTATGGAACATACGACAAAACAGCTAGCTATGACTAGGAGCAGGAGGCAAGTCCATTCTACGAGATTTCATCCTTTGACACGCTATATTACAACCAATCAGATTTGTTGAACCATGCTTGGATCTCCAACAATCCATTATTTTCTTTGAAAAAACATGGTTGATTGGTCGGGGTTGGACCTTTCATCAAATATACCCTCCTCACTTGATTTTTAATTTCATTGGGATAATCTTTAATTGGTATGCGACATGCTAGATCGGCAATGGTGTCATGCAGATTAAAATCAATCCGAGGCTTCTTTGATTGAGTTGTGTTCTTATTGGTTTGAGGAGTAATACTTGTATTTGGATTGTTGGAGAAATAACTATACAAAGTGATACGGATCCACCTAGTTGATTAGATGAATCCTGATTGTTGGCCCAATATTTCACGGTACACTCGAAGATCAGTAGCAATCTCACAAACCAATTCGGTGAATTGAATTGTAAGAAAATCAATATACTCCCAAACCAATCTAATAGATTGAATTGCAAGTAGTAGCGTTAGGTGAATAGTATTCCAAAACACGAGATAGATATCTTGATCTTGCTCTCAATCTTTCTCCCTCAATCTCTCCAACTCATATCACGACTCAAGAACACACGATATGCGCCAAAACGGCTTTTCTGATTTTTATTATCTAAATCATAACTTGTCCTCCCATATGGTGCGCCATGGGGGTTTATATAGCCTCCCACGCAAGCACAAAATCGGATGAACAAGAATCCGATTCACATAAGAACCTTACCGGATTACTATTCATGTGGACAAGAATCCGAGTTGGTTATCGCTCACGTGAACAAAGAATCCGAACAAAAAAACACTTTTCTTTTTTTTTTAATTAGAATTTAAACTATTCTAGTCTTGGAATAAAATATTAATCACCAATTGGCTGTCATTCAATTGGATCCAAACCGAACCAACCCACATGCCATGTTCCCGGCGTCCTCTCCATGCATGGCCAAATCTCTCTTAGTTTCCCTTGTGTTGTGGGCTTTCCTTCTCTTAGCTTCTTGCACGAACTTGTTCCATGCACTTGATGCTTCTTCCGACGCTAATGCAACCCTTGCGCCATACCACCACATATCTTTCTTGATCAGCGACGCACGCGCTTAGGGCTTTATCCCAAGAGAACGCTCCTCGTTGGCACAAGATCCCCATCCACCCTATCGGCCTTCACAACATTTTGTTTTACCTTTTGCAATGCTTTGGTTGTAGATATGGCCGTATCATCCTCCTTTTCTTCAAGAAAAGACGCCCTCGTCTTTTGTGTAACCTCGTGAATCTCTGTCGGGTAGTCTTCACGATCGCCTTTTTAGCTATGATCTCCTCAAGATGAATAGAATTCTCCGGCATAGGACACGTGGTATATGATCTTCCCCGATGCACCAAAGAGTACTTGTTGGACCTCCGTGGTGCGTAGCATTGCGATCATACCGCCACGGACGCCCCAACAACAAGTGACATGCATGCATAGGCACGACGTCACACTCCACTTTGTCGTGATAGTCTCCTACCAAAAACAAACTTTGACACGATGAGTAATTTTCGCCATCGACATTATGCAACCATTGTGCATAATACGGTTCGATGTCGCCAGTTGTCAACCCCAAAGCTTGCACCAAATCGCTAATGATATTGTTGTAGCTTCCACCATCAATGATAAGCTTGTAAACTTTACCATTGATTTTGCATTCAGATTTGAAAACGTTGATTCGCTGCCCCGTTGTGAGAATGGAAGTGTTGTCAACTCGAACCGTCTTGGTCAGCATACAAAGACCATCTTGTGGTGCCTCACTAGTAGTTTTGTCATCATGGAACGACACCTCTTGCTGTTTTTGGGTAGAAAGAAGGGTCGCCAATTCTAATTTCTTCGTTCTTCCTACCAACCGTTCTTCTTCACGCTTTCTTGGCCTTTAGCCTTTGTCTTTGCTCTTTAATGTCTCCTTGGGCCTTGTCTCGTCGCTGTCTATCTTCAAAGTACCTTGACGAGGACCAAGATGTAATGTCCTTTCGTGTTCCTCTCCATGGAAAGGAGTACCGCATGACGGGGCGTGATGCAACTCGATGTATGTGCTGTTCTTTCAACCAATATGCACCAATCACCAACGAACATGCTCTCATATGCATAGGAATCACGTCACAAGTAACAACAAAGAAGATACCCATCCAAAGAAAATTTTACCTCCACTTGTTTTGTGATCGAATGTGCTTGAACCTCCAAAGCAATAGATATGGCTCCGGATGAGGCTTTGTGATCAACCCCAATCTGTCCACAAGTGTTTGGCTTGCGCGCTTGTCAAGCTTCCCGTGATCGATCATCATAGCACAACTGTGTTCCCACTGACACCGATTGAAGAATATGTAGCTCGGATCGTGGAGTGGATCCTCCTCACATTGATCTATAGTGTAGCCGAATTGCATGACCAACTTCATGTCCTTCAGATCGGCCATGTCGATACTTGATCTTCGTGAGCAACGGCACCGTGAACAATCAAGCTCGATACCACGATACGGATCCACCTAGTTGATTAGATGAATCTCGATTGTTGGCCCAATCTTTCACGGTACACTCAAGATCAAGAGTAATCTCACAAACCAATTCGTGAATTGAATTGTAAGAAAATCAATATACTCCCAAACCAATCTAATAGATTGAATTGCAAGTAGTAGCGTTAGGTGAATAGTATTCCAAAACACGAGATAGATATCTTGATCTTGCTCGCAATCTTTCTCCCTCAATCTCTCCAACTCATATCACGACTCAAGAACACACGATATGCGCCAAAACGGCTTTTCCGATTTTTATTATCTAAATCATAACTTGTCCTCCCATATGGTGCGCCATGGGGGTTTATATAGCCTCCCACGCAAGCACAAAATCGGATGAACGAGAATCCGATCTCACATAAGAACCTTACGGATTACTATTCACGTGACAAGATCCGAGTCTGCCATCGCTCACGTGAACAAGAATCCAACAAAAAACACTTTTCTTTTTTTAATTAGAATTTAAACTATTCTAGTCTTGGAATAAAATATTAATCACCAATTGGTCATTCAATTGGATCCAAACTGAACCAACCCACATGCCATGTTCCTGGCGTCCTCTCCATGCATGGCCAAATCTCTCTCTTAGTTTCCCTTGTGTTGTGGGCTTTCCTTCTCTTAGCTTCTTGCACGAACTTGTTCCATGCACTTGATGCTTCTTCTGACGCCAATGCAACCCTTGCTGCCATACCACCACATATCTTTCTTGATCAGACGCACGCTAGGGCTTTATCCCAAGAGAACGTTCCCTCTCGTTGGCCAGCATCCCCATCCACCCTATCGGCCTTCACAACATTTTGTTTTACCTTTTGCAATGCTTTGGTTGTAGATATGGCCGTATCACAAAGTTCGTGTTGTGCATCTTTTATAAATCTACAATAAATTATATGTAATCTATGAGTACTAAGTACATATAATTAGACTAGACAAGTAGACAACATCATATGTTCAAAACATCATCTCAACATTCCAATTTTTTAGATCGTGGAAATAATGTGGCCCAAATGGCCCAAATAGCCTTGCTTGAGTTGCTTGCTAACTTGTTGTCTTCAGTCTTCCTGAGTTTTTCTTCAAAGCTTCGCTGCTCCTTCTTTCCTTCATGGCGCAGCGCCTGCTGCAGTGCTGCTCCGGTGCTCCCTTCCTTCCTTCATGGCGCCAGCCAGTGCTTTGTGCAGATGGTGAACCGGAGGAGGAGACAAAGGCGAGGGGTTCTGTGGGCGCGACAGTGCACGGCAGTGCACGCACGCACGCGGCGTCGGTGGTGCATCCGCCATTGATTGCAGTAGTAGTGGCTTGCAATTATACCACCCTGTTTCACTATATTAGCTCAGATTCCAAGATAGTTGACCTGTATGGAACAAGTTTGTGGATATCGTGGGGATATGTGCATGATCTTAAAGTGATGAGTCAATTGGTAATGGCGTTGTTGGTTTGATGAATCTCGCATTTTCGGAAACTTCGGTCTTTGTCAGTCATTGGCGGTCCGACCGCCATACCATTGCTCGCACCGCCGTGTGGCGATCCGATCAAGACAATGCTTGCTTGGTCCGACCAAGCAATGCTTGCCTGTCCGACCGGCCACAAGTGATGATGGAGTTTGGGGCTATGCCAAAAATAGGTTGTGTAGGCATGAGAGGGGAGTCTCCTGGATGTGGTCACATAATTTTTAGAGCTCCCAGTCAAAAGTTCTATCCATTTGAAAATTCCAGAGAGCTTGCGGATTTCCGAGTTGAAATTTGGCTAAGTCTTTTGGGGCGGTCCGACCGCCGTTATGGAATCTGTCTGACCGCTGGGCAATCGGTCCGACCGGCGTGGTAGGGCTGTCAGACCAGCTTCCACTTGGACTTCGGCCATTTTGGCATTGTTGTGTTTTGATGATATCTATTGCATGAGTTTCAATGCTTTATTGTTGTATATTGCATTGTTGAACTAATGTGGGTCAAGTTGTGAAGAACTTGTTCCCGGAGACGATTTCTTTGTCTATTGCTGTGCAGGTGGCTTGCAGGTCAACGACGTCAACGGTGAGGAGGACCGGGATTACGCTTGGAGAGCTGAGGTCCAGAACGATCATGGATGTTGGGTGAGGTCGTGTGACTCAAGCATGGTGCAGAATGGACAAGATGGATCGAACGGGCAGTTCGTTGCAGCTGGTTGGATCTAGCGGCGCGAGGGTCGGTGCAAGTGCCTTGGAGGTTCCGATGGGATTCAGACGGGATAGACTTGCCGACAGGATGAGAGTCGCTGATCAACCTACACGTGGTGAAGCAGGCGATTGCTTCAACAGATTTGTGTGTGTGTGGGTCCCATTTGTGTTGGGCCTTAATGGGAGCCCATGAGAGAAACCCTAGCCTCTCCTATAAATAGAAGGGGGGAGATGGAAAACCCCCCAAGCAACCAAGCACTCATTTGCAAAACCCTAGTTAGGGTTAGGGTTTGGAGAGGAGAGGAGAGGAGAAGAAATTTGTGTGTGTGCTCTTGGATTGAGCTCTTGTCCTCCTTGAGTGAGTGGCTTTGTAAGCAACATCTTGAATCAATCAATCTATGGATGTTTGCTCAAGGGTGAAGTCTCATTTGCTTTCTTCTCTCTTTTGATGATTTTGGTGCTTCCTTGATCCGGGTGTTTATGCTTGGTCTCTTGACCGATTTTAACTTGCTATGATGTGTGGGAATACTCCTAGAATCATCTAGATCATCAATACCCCACAAGCAAGTTTTGGATCAAGATTTTCATATTTCTAGATTTTGAACACTTGTTTGGTAAAGCCTTAAGAGATCGATTCTTTGAAGTGGATCTGGACGATCGTCGCTAGAAATAGGTCTTAGATATCATTAGGGAGGTGTGCTCCAAATTTGGTCAAGTTTCATTGGTTGAATCAAAAGTTGGACCAATTTTCGTTTTGGATTTGGGCATTGTGAGTTGCCTCTGGACTAAATCGGTCTGACCGATTTTACACCGCCGGTCTGACCGCCCGACAGTCAACCCGCCAATTGTGTGCCGGTCCGACCGCCAGCTCTACAGCGGTCCAACCGGCCCAGTGAGATCAACTCTCCACTATTGAGTCTTGTGGTTAAGGGGGTAATCGAATTCAGCACAAGGCTTCCTCTGTGCATTTACTGATCTTCTTAGCTTTCATAGCTAAAGGAGAAAAGTGTGTGTTGAATTTGATTATGGCGAAAAATCGAGAAAGCGCCTATTCACCCCCCTCTAGTTGCCTTTACGGTCCTACAAAGTCATAGTAGCATAACCAGCCGTCTGCTCATACAGAAGTATTCAGTAAACGTGGGGACTTCACCTGTCCGTACTATGGTTTTACCAGAGCCCATTTCTCCAATGATAGAAAACTGCAAAGTAATAGAAAACTATTCTGAAAGGACATAAATATACACGATATGAAGGGCTAATAAGCACAAAAGGTTGTCTTTAAAAAAAGGGATAGGGAAGGCTTCGAATTTTGGGCACTATTGGTCCTCTGTGCATCGGAGATTCCAAATGTAGCCCCCTAACTCCAAAATTTCAAAAATAGCCCACTCCTCCCCAGCGGAGGTGCTACGCCACCTGAACAAGCAAGGAGCTTCTACGCCTCGGTAACATAGCATGGAGCTGCTGCCAACCCCCACCAGAGCACCTTCAAAGAGGAGAGATGAAAGAAAAGAAAAGAAAAGAAAAAGGGAAAATCTAGAAAAATAAAAAGTAAAATAAATTTTAGAAATGTCAAGAAAATTCAATAAAAATCCTTGGAACATGAATAGATTTAATAAAATAATTTTTAATTTAATTAAGTTTATTTTATTCATTGAAAATGTTTTTGGTTTCATGAAATTTCTAATTAAGCTTTAATTAATCCAATAAAATACAAATGGTTTATTTTATTTTTTAAAAGCTTTCAAAAGAGTCTAAAAAACCACTCTATGTACTTGGTGGTGAGGGCATAAGTGATTAATCCCGACGGACCTGCGGCGGGTGAACAACAAGATGTTAGCGGAACGTAGATTTGTACATAACTTACCTCCCCGCCAACCTGGCCCGCGGATGACTGACGGGGCATGATACGATGCAATGTGATAAAAAAAACCTTGATATTAATGTCCTTTTGGGTTGATTGTTGAGGAAAAATGCAATAATTTATTTTTTGCAGTCTAGATTTTTCTTCCGAAATTGCCACTACCGTCATCCTCCGGCAGTCTAGAGCTAGAATGGTGCCTAGTAATGACCATTGACACCCTCTGAGCAATTCTAAAAATGCCACTAGAATGTTGATAGTTTTGACAATTGCCATTGTCCCATGTCTGCAATTGGCGCCTAGGATAGCTTTGGAGGAAATTTCTGGCACCACAAATTTTGGGCTTGGCTATAAATCCTCAGCCGAATGGATGCGGAAGAGGGAGACGCAATGGCTCAAAGTGGAGCCACGAGCCAATGTAGCACAGGTAACTCGCAACAACAAAAGAAGTCTATGTTCCGTTGCGATTGTGGTAGCAAAACAATGAGGTACAAGTCCAATATTGAGAAGAATTCGAACCGTGGATTTTTGAGGTGTGCTAACTAGAAGGTGTGTCGATTCTTGAACGCATAAAACTCTTCCTATTTGCTTCGTACTTTTTGCATTCTTTACTTTGATACTAGTTTTTTGTGTGTTGGTTTTGTCAGTTTGGGGGGTGTGGTTTTTATTTGTGGGAAGATTTGCTCGAGGCATATGTGAAGAAGGAGATAATAATGCATCAAGATATGGAGATGGAGAGTTACATAAGAATATACAGAAGTTGAGCATTCACCTAGAAGCAATGGGTGTTGTTGATGGCAATGTGCAAGAATTGAAGAACAATGTGCAAGAAGTAAGGAAAAATGTGCAAGAATTGAAGAGCAGTGTAGACAATGTGAAACTGATATATAGCATTTTGCTTTGTTTATGCCTTTTGTCTGTTCTCCTAAATTCAAAGTAACTAGTTTGTAATTCATGCCTTTAGCATGAGTAAGTGCAGTGTAGCAGTACTAGTATCTGCATATTGGTGCATGTTTTATAGGTAGCTTTCCAAGCTTGATTTCTTTTCTTTCCTATTGAGTCATGGATGCAAGTCCATATTGCAAGTATGCCTCTTCTAGTAGAACCCCATGAAGAATCATTCTCGCCGACATCGAATCATCCATGTTAGCATAGAACCTTGATGTTAATGTCCTTTTGGGTTGACTACTGAGGGAAAAAAATGTAATGATTTATTTCTTGTGTATGCATACATATGTATTAGTGACTTCCACAATGTTCATTTCTTTTCATACACATTCTAATTTAGGAGGAACCAAGAAAAAACAACACAGTGACAAACAACTTCAAAGCAGAGGAGTTCCATAATGAATTCTACCTTGTACAAACAAATTTGGATAGGAAGGATGAATCGACAATCGAAATTACATAATTTAAATTTAGAATTGTAAACCATTCCTCGATTCAAGCCCAAATTAAATTAAATTAAACCTTGGTATTTACTTTGAGTTCTTTTTATTTCTTTTTAGTTTTCCCATTTTTCAGAGTCTTTTGATAGCTTTTAAAAAATAAACCATTTGTATTTTATTGGATTAATTAACGCTTAATTGGAATTTTTTGAAAATAAAAAATGTTTTCAATGAATAAAATAAACTTTAATTAAATTCAAAATTATTTTATTAAATCTATTCATGTTCCAAGGATTTTTATAAAATTTTCTTGAATTTTCTGAAATTTAATTTATTTGTGATTTTTTTAGATTTCCCCCCTTTTCTTTTCTTTTCTTTCCTCTCTCCTCTTTGAAGGTGCTGCAGTGGTGGTTGGCAGCAAGCTTGCTTACTGCGGTGGGGGTTGGCAGCAGCTCCTTGTTGCTTTCCCCGAGCGCAGCAGCTCCTTGTTGCGTTCGGGTAGCGCAGCACCTCCGCTGCTGCGGCCACGGAGCGTAGTACACAGGAGGAGGGGGCTACTTTTAGAATTTCAGAGTTAGGGAGGTTACATTTGGAATTTTTTATGCACAGGGGGCCAATAGTGCCCAAAATTCAAAATTTTTAGCCTGGTTAACGAATATGCACTGATGTGCAAATTTATCAAATCCTGAATTCTAACATTTCACACTTTAGTGTTGTAAAAATCTGTCAAAACGGTCGATTATTCGACCATCTAAATGGAATTGGCCGCATACCATCACGACGAGCTGATACAGAGTGCTATTAATGCTTGGGAGTGCTTAATCAGCCACATATACCAATTAATCGATTGTTTTTGACTAATCAGCTGCATAATCTATTTACTTAGCCATGTCAACCTATTAGCCCGTATGTCCAACGCCCAACATAGCAGCCCAAAAGGGAGCACATGTACTGATAATCTCTTGCATTGCCCTCAGTAGACTCTTGGTCTTCTCATCATTGGAATTTAGGGTTCATTCTCCATCAAGTAGTAAGATGTGTAGACTCGAAGTTTTTCTCTAAACAAGACGACAAATCAGCTGTTTCTTTTTGTTGGATTTGCTAGTATGAGTATTTATTCCAAAGCAAATGCAAACTACATCCTTGAGTAATTTAGTTTTTTTGTATCTTAACAGTGGGTTTTCTTTGATGATTCTGGTACCTTAATGTGATGCCCTGTGCCATCACACTTTGGTGACGACACCGGCTTAAGGATTATTACCCAACAAGCCATGTTTTCTTGAGTAATGACCCTAATCAGAGTGCTGAAGCAGAGAAATAGTTAGGGCTACCTTCAATTCACACCTGTCAGCCTTAAGTCTAGGATTTTGGCATGAATGAAGTGGTACGGAATCCTCCAAGTAGTAGTCCCACCATAGTTATCATTTAGAATTGCTTGAATGTATCTGGTTCGTCTCTTCTAAACAAGGGGGATTAATAGCAAGGGTGAGTACGATTGTACTCAGCAAGCACTTAATAAGCAAGTTGATGTTATGAATAATTAACCCCATCCATCTTCAGACCCAACCTAGAATCACAGTATTTTGAAAATATAGTTTTACGTGAGGAAGAAAACAAGTTCAATTTAAAAATCTACTAGTCACTTGTATCATGGGTTCGAGCCCCCTAAAAAGGCTACCGTAGACTCCAATCCAGGTGATAGGCGCGATCACGTTTTAACTCTGTAGAGGTTGTATCGCTTTACCCATGGTAACCTATAACCATAAATGCCTTCAGACTTATGTGTATCTTTTGACATGGTGCTAGGTTAGAGTCCAGCGCTTTTCCTAATGTTCGTACCTGTTGGACCGAAAAGGCGACTAGAGAGGGGGGGGGTGAATAGGAGCACGCTCACTTTTTCACAAATAATGGATTCAATAAAACTTTACTCCAGTAGCTATAGAAGATGTGAAGATCAGTATATCAGTACAGCGGAAGACTAATATTGAATCTAATTTAAACCCGTAAGCAATAAGACAAAATCAACAAAGATTAAAACCAAACAATCTGCTGGTCGGTCTGACCGCTTGGTAGATGGCGGTCTGACCGCTTGTATTGCTGGTCTGACCGGTGGGACACGGCGTTCTGACCGTCAGGCTCCAAAACAGTACAGACAGCCCGATGAGCGAAGTCGCAAATAGATGTAACTTTTGATCTACAACTCCAACTCGATGAAACTTGGAACACACCTTCTCTATGATGTCAGGAAGCTATCCCAATCGAATATTGTGATAATTCATGGGAGAATTGCGTTCCTTTTCCGTTTGAGATGAGGAAGGTGCAAAACCGGGTCAAAACGAAAACTAGGTCAAAACTCTTGCTCGTGGGTGATTGATGATCAAGATGATCCTAGATAGATACCCACACGTCACAGCAAGCTAGATCACCTGAAGAAACCAAGCAAAAACTCACGGATCAAAGAAAGATCAAAAATCATCAAATAGAGAGAAAGAACGCAATGAGACAAAACATTGATCAAACTTTCCTTTGATTGATTGATATGATACGGGCTTACAGCCACTCCATTAATGGAGAACAATGCTCAATCCAAGAGCACGAAAATCACATCAAATTATCAAGAACCCTAGCCTCCACAAAAACTCTCTCTAAGAAAATTAGGGTTTACAAAAATTGCAAAAGAGACGAAGCGGGGGTGCAGCCACCTCCCTCTCCTATTTATAGTGGAGGCTTAGACCTTCTAGAAGTTTGACTCTATTGGGCTCCCGTTAAGGTCCAAAATAAACGGGACACATACGCACGCATTTTAATACGCCGTCTTTAACACCCCTTGACCTAACTAGCTACACCTTGCGCCATCTCGCGCCTCGGATTAGTCAATAGGTCACCCTTGTCCATCTCGCACCACGCTTGAGTTCATTGAACTCACCCGGCATCGTCGATCGTTCTGGACCTCAGCTCTCCAAGCCTAGTCTCGATCATTCTCGCCGTTGACCGCCGTTGACCACCAAGCAACCTGCACAACAATAGACAAGTAAACCGAATTTTGGAACAAGTTCTTCACAACTTGACCCATGTTAGTCAAAACATGCATCATGCAACATATATGCCCTGAAATTCATGACTTTGACCTAACAACCGAATATTGCCGCCACGACGGGCGACGAACCAAGTGAAAACCGGTCAGGCCGCCCACCCTGGCCGGTCTCACCGCTAGCTATTGGTTGGTCAGACCGTCAGAAATGACTTAGCCGAGTTTCAACCTCTGAAAACCGAAACCTACTGAAAATTTTAAACTAATAGAACTTTTGACTGGAAACTCCAAAAATTATGAGACCAAGTGCAATAGAATCCCCTCTGTTGCCTACATACTTTATTTTTGGCCCAGCTCAATCCAACACTTTCTGACATTGCCGATCCGACCGCCGCCAAGGGCCGGTTAGATCACAGATAGACCGGCCCGACACGCCGCCGCCGGCCGACTATTATGGCCTCGACAAAGACTAAACTTTACCGAAAACACATGAAACGACAAACTACTAACGCCATTGCCAATTGTCACATCATCCTAAGATCTAGAGCATATCCCCATGATATCCACAATCTCCCTGTAATACCTCATAAATCCAGTTAGGTTGTATCGTTTCGAATGTCTGGGAATGTTATTCGAAAAACGAGATTTAAAACTTTCCGGAACTGAATCGAGTGAATCGGGAGAAGGCGGAAAAATCGTGAACGATTAAAGAAGTGAAAATACCAAGGAGAGAGGGGTTTCACCGCATATTCTCAAGAACTGGGCCATGGGCCGCGCCTGTGTGGCCCATTAGTGTGGCCGGCCAAGAAAAAGGGGGGGGGCTCCCCCTAACCCTAGCCACCCCCACCTTCCCCACCTCTCCCACTTCCTCCCCCTTGTGGCCGCCACTCCCATCACCCCTTCCCAGCGCCTCCTCTGCCCCTTGAGGTCTCCTCCTGCAATGGCAGCCCCGCGATCCCCGTATTGTTCCCCAAGAGCCCTCCGGTTGTCTCTTCCCGCCGCCGCCATCCATTCTTCGCCTTCCGGTGGCGGCTCTTGGAGAGGGAAGGAGGAGAAGGAGGAGGTTCTTGGGAGGTGGATCCATGCCTCCTGCAGATCTTCAAGGGTAACGAATGTTTTAGTGGTAGTTTGATTCGGTTTTGTTGATTAATGGTGGATTAGATCTAAATCGGGTTCTGTCCTGGAGATTCCAGAACTCATCTGTCTTCTTGCGCGGCCAGTTTCGACCCTTTAGAGGATGAATATCGGGTTGACCTCTCCTAGAGATATGTTCCTGGTTTCATTAGCTTTCTTTTGGCACCTGGATCACGAATTTTCACCCAGTAGTTTAAAAGTTATGACTGTTTTACCACGTACTGCTCTGTCTGTCAGAAATTCTGGGTATAGTCGGTTGCACCTAGGTTTTGATCTAGTTAGAGTCAGAATCAGGTCGGCCACCCAACTAGGTTTTTGAAGATAATTTCACCATCTTTCCAGGATGATAAAAATCACTTTATTTGGATCAGTGGTTTAAAAGTTAGAGCCTTTTCTTTAGGGCTGTTCTGAATTCTGGGCAGACTGCAGTTAAAGTTTTTCATTGGATGGTTAGACCTCTGTAATGGCCGAATTAGAGTTTACCCTCAACTAGAGTTTCGTAGCCTGTTACGTTAAGAAAATCTGGGCACTGGTTTCGTGTCGTTTCGAGTTCCAGATAATTAAATATGCTTTTTCTCGTACCGCTGCTCATAAGGGCTAAAATCTGGCAGAATAGTTTATTTTCAATTTGGGTCTATGCGGTATATTGAATAGTCAGGGGTTATTGTAGAACATCGGTAGCAGTGTTATATCGTTGTTCTTATTTTGGGAACATGCTTGTGTAGGCGGTGAGACATCCCGTGGGAACACCCGCTGCTCGCTAACGAGTCACTACGCCAAAGGCAAGTATCAGTATGCATAATGTTATGTTGTTTACATGAATGTTTTGTGCCTTGTTCATGATGTTGATATACCGCAAGTACCTTGTATACTATGTTTGATGCAAAATGTGATGTGTGAGTGAATGATTATAATTGTTCGTACTTGTAGATGAATACCATGTGTTTCTTTTCAATTATGAGTACTATTCAATATTGCCATGGGATCACATCATGACATGCATAAATTACATTTGTAAGACCCATCAATTCCAAAGATGGGCACTTGAAAATCCCATCAATTCCGAATGGGTACATGAGTCCACCATTCCAATGTGGGCCATGTTACGTGAGTCCACCATTCCAATGTGGGCCACGTTGACTGGTCGATGAAACGCTCTTCATACGATTACTTTAAGTGAACACCGACGGTGTTTCACCGCTATACCAGATATGCCGTAATATGTCCAATTCCTTCAATGCATCATTCCACTTCATCCATTCATAAATTCGCTTCAAAGAAATGTTCAAATGATGATTGTGATATATTGTTCATGGAATGTTTGATTGTTACATACGCTATTTGTTTGAGTCTTTGGCTCATTCTTGCTTTGTTGTTTTATTTAGGTAAATGACAAGGAAGAATGATCTTGTGGAGGGTAGTTCATCACGATGCACTCACTACCATAAACCAAACATTTTGAGGACTTTTACTGTCGTTAATAATGACTTGTGTTGAATTGTAATAAGCCAGTTTGGTCATAACTACCTTATCTCTCAGAATTTTTTTATTTCCATTCCATTGATTAATCCTGATGATGAATTCTTATTTCCGTATAATCTTACTACTTGATTAACCTTGACATGTGTTTTGATGTTATTCTTCTAAAGAGTAGTGGTTGTAGGTGACATCTTGACTTTCTTATAGTCAGGGTGTTACAGTTGGTATCAGAGCGGGCTTTAGGTCCGTGGTTCATTCAAACATATTAAATCACAGTAGGTGGGGTTCGGGAAAATCCATTGCTTCCGCATTTCTAGTGATTTGGTTCATTATGTAGTATTGTGTAGAATTGTCTCTGTACTATCTCTCATGTTGTTAATCTGTGACGTGATGTAGTATCCTATATCTATGAATTATTTTATGATTGTCATGAGATGATCCTATATATTCACAATTGATTGCATTAGCTATGCGACGGTCAGAGAGGACGCCGAGCACCGAGTTCGTGATTGTCGCCCCGGTTTTACTGTGCTACACCACCGCTCGTGTTGTAATAGTAGAGAAGTTCTTACCCTGCTCCATAGTTATGTGTTGAGCCCGAGCTCATTGATGAAGTTGTTGTCCTTCTCAAGTTTGTATCCGGTTTTCGTTGTAGTTTCGATAGTTCGTGAATTTCTTTTGAATGGAGGGTTATAATGAAGTGGGCAATCTCTAGTAGATTTGATCATTCTTTGAAACAATTATTGTTCTTTCTACTATTGTGATATTTCGCTCCACGTGAGCGTAGTTAAATTGCAAGATTTACCTTTTCACGGAAGTTCTGCTTACCCTGTTGGAAAATTCAACCCGTGTGTTCGCTGGGGTTTTGCATTGGCGATTTCTTTGCAAGTTCTTTATCCAAAGGCACAATGATCTTGCATATTTCTTTTGGGATGCTTTAGACAAAGGGTTCTCTTCCTTGATTTCGATTTTTACAAATTCTTGTCCGGTGGTAGTTGATGAATTTCTCTTAGGTTCGTGATTCGTGGTAGTTGATGATATCCAATAGGTCTTTAATGGTTCTCTCAAAATATTATTGTTTTTCAGCTTGTTGAATTTCTTTTATTTTAAATGATCTTCGATAGCTGACAATATTGATATTTCCATGTTTGTTCCTTCCTTCTCATTGAAAATAGCCACTGCTTACTCGCTTGATAGTTTGTATAATGAGAGTTTTCATTGCAAGTTCGTTAACACGAGGAAGCATTGGCTCCATGTATTTCTTTTGGATCATTCCGCGTCTTGAAGTTTAACGATCTCTTTCCGAGGATTAGTGTTAAAACCCTTTTTGGGGTGCCTTGTGGTGATTAAGTCGGAGATGGTAATCAAACCAATTGGTTGGCTATGGGTTCCTATTGGTCCCTAGATGTTTTTTCAAAACAATTCTTGTCTTTCTGATTGCTGAGCTCTCTTTGCTACTTGTACACGATATTATTGACAAGATCATTCTTTTTGTAAGGGTCCTATCTCACTTGTTGATTAAGGGACCTCGTTAACCGCTTGGTATTTTAGGAACGGGAATTAGCTTTTACAAAGTTTGTCGAAGAAAGTCTTGACTCTACTCGTTTCTTTTGGAGTAGTTGGAATGTTGGAGTTTAGAACCTCTATTAAAAAAAAATATCGAAACCCTTTTCTAAGGTTATGGTGGAGTTGTGTGAGAGGTTTGTTTCAGCTTTGTGGTTTTCGTACTAAGTTTCATTTCTAGAATAAGTTGTTATTACAATTCTATTTGATGCTGAAAAATTTCTATAACACGATTTGCCATGTTCCTTTAGAAGGTTTATTGACATGATCAGTAATGTGATGGCAATGTTGATTCCTTTATAAAGAAAGAAAGTTGTCCGCCTTTCGTAATATTTCTAAAATTATCAAATTTCCAGTTTTGTGTTCATGCTCTTTTGGGGAATTCAAGTTCTTTGTGGTAAACATAGTTTGTTGAGTAAAGTGATATGTTGAAAAATTATAATAGTTCTTCCATGACGCGGGTGTTTTGATCTTGAATACCCGTTTGATCCTAACGGTTAAGGTCGGATATTCTATTTTTGTGAGGCCTATGTTTTCAACTGTGGACTTCCCATATGTTTTCTGAGTTGGTTGCCTAATTGGCTTTCCCCTGAGTTCTGTGTTCCTTGCGAGTGGTAAATGATTTTTCAGTTGGTGAAGATCGTTTCTATTTGCCTCTTCTTTCGAGAAGGAATCAACCCATTCATTCCACGTGGGTCTTCCGAAATATTTTCTAAGTGTTGTTATGGGCTTGATGTTAATACCTGTAATAAATTGATCGCCTTTGGTGACATCGTTCAAATAAGAATATTTCAAGTTTAGCTTTCACGGTACCTTGGAGCTCGTGAATCAACTGGTAACTGAAATTATTTTGGGTAACTTGAGGAATTGGATTAACCTATTGTTTCTTAAAGATTTCGTGTGATTTAGTCCGAAAGGCTCCTTGGTTTGAGTTCGCAAAGTGAGGTTGCAATAAAAGAATATTTTCGTTGATCTCTTCGAGATGAAGTTAATCCGCTTGCTTTCCGTGAAATCGTAAAGGGAAATGTTTGAGTTTTGTGGTCGAGAACATTTGGATCTCGTGTTTCCCAAGTAGATGAACCGTTTTGAGCAAGTTGGCTCATTGAAGGATCTTATCGATTCTTAATTAAATCTTGTGGTTATTTGAAGCGCCCCTAAATTTGTTGCTCTTTCCGCCAAGAGATGGCGAATTTCAAACGTAATATCTTTCTTTCGTGTCGGCCGTTATTTGCTATTCTCTTTGAGGGATGTGTGCCTCCAATTATGAACTCGCCTTTCGCTTTCTAAGATCACCTTTATCGTAATATTTCTTTTGGTTTCGCCGCCGTGATGAGCAACGCCTTTCGTGTGAATAAACTTATCTTTGTTCGCCTCTTCCTTTTGAGAAAGGATCACGCTTTGGGTTGCAAAGTGTTTGCGAAGGGTAAGTTTGGCAACCGCTTGGTGGTAGATGAGTAATCGTGAGCGATGATATTTTGCTACCAAGTTATCGGAGGAGTAGTAGAATGTGAAATGGTTTTGATCTGTATCCCTTGGAGGAAATTGCACTACTACGTAAAAGGTCATCACAGACGGTTCGTAATAGCTCATCACGCACGGTTTTTGAACCGCTCAAATGTTATGTCCGAGATAACAGCGTTATCACAGACGGTTGAAAAACCGTCAGGATATTAATAATCATGCATTTCGTGGTCGAACCGTCTGTGATTATGTAGTATCACGACGGTTCGTTGTTGGAACCGCTCAGGATATCGGACATCACGCATTTTCCCAGCCGAACCGCTCGTGATTATGTAGTATCATAGACGGTTCGTTGTTGGAACCGCTCGTGATACTACATAATCACGCACGGTTCCATACAAACCGCTCGTGATTATTAGTATCACAGACGGTTCAGAGTTGGAACCGCCTCGTGATAAGAAATATCACTGCATCGCTTCAACTACAAACCGTTTATGGTTAAATATCACGCGGTTCGTTGTTAGAACCGCTCGTGATAAGTCCTTTAACCTAATTGAATTTTTTCGTATTTTCACTAGCCTCGTGAATTGCTAGCCATGCCCTCTGAAAACTAGCAAGTAGAAACATGTCACGTAAAATTGCCGACAACTCAAAGTTATCATTTAACTCAAAATCAATTACAAAAGAATGTTTCAAGTATATATTGTCGCTAGAGTTACAAATTGAATTACAACTACCAAAGTGAATTACAATATTGAATCAATCGCTTTGAGGTCGTTCATCGGTGTCGACGGCGTGAAACTCTCCGTTGGTGTTAACTATGTCCGCTTTGATGAAGCCACGAGCTCCCCTCGAATGTGCGTGACTCGTCCATCTCGAGTGCATTTAACTCTATGTTCAAGCCCCGCCGCTAGCGTGAGTAAAGTAGTAAGCATATATATTTAAATTTATAATTAGGAGATAATTATTACGAGATTGACAAACCTCGGGATCGCTCAGTCCTAGAAGCAATCAATAGTCGATATGATGGCATACGAGAATGCGATAGGTGATCTCGCTTTTGTCAAGCGGATCGCAAAAATAGAATTACATATATATGCACAATACCGAGACGCAATATTACGGAGTATGATATATGATTATTGTGTTGTAGCGCAGCATCGAAATCGTGATCCTCGTGAGTCGTTGTGGCGGTCGTTCCTTGTATAAACCTCCTCGCAACATAGCCGATGAACGCCTCTACATGATTCAAAAAGTTATCCTTGTCCATTTAAAACGAAGGAAGACTACAATAGAGTTATGTGCGGAGGAAGACTACATACACATGAGTATTTCTTTAAGAATGGTGAAGTCGTGATTTTTGTTGAGTAGAGAATCAAGGTACAATACCATGTTCCTCTTTGGCACAAGAATCGTAAGAATCCAAAGGAACCTACTCGTGTATGTCGCTATAGTCATATAAACCTATGTTGAAACGTAATTTGTATAGCAAATATTGAAGCACTTACTCGTTGTAGGGTACCATTATGTACTCCCCGCCGCTCGAGCAAGCAATCCCATTTTTATGTAATTCTCGACGAGGATGCGCCTTGGTTGATTGTTTGCTCGTGAGACCACGTAGGGTCGAGGAAACCCACCGGTTCTTTGATTCGACGGCACGCTTTCATAATGTATCCGCATATGCGATGAGTTATGATATTTATCAGATCACGTGAGTGTAGAAATTGATTGCACACACTTACAAAGTCCAAAGATCGTAGAAGTGAGGCGCCGAGGGCGCTTAGGTTGTATAAGTCATATAAGTCTTCAAGCCCACGACGAAGTGGCTGTGCTCGTGGAGAAAATGCTCCTCCCGTGATCCGACGGTGATTCCAAAGATGACCCCCTTCGCCTCGGCCTTGCGCAAGTACCAATCATGCAATGCTTGACAAGCTACTCCCGAACTCTTTATTTCTCGGCAGAGACCAACGGACTTCCGAGGAGTATTTCACGGGTTTGGGAGGTGCCTTAATGTTCTTCGATTTCGATTTCTCCTTAACGAGGCGGCCGAGGACGTCTTCCGTGTGACGCCTCGTGGACCGATATGGTGACACGCTTTTCTTGTCCCTTTGTCGCCTTCTCGACGGGAAGCGATGTGGCGGCCTTCAAGCTTTGCTGAGGCGACTCATCGACGAGGGTCCTATTGGAGAGGCAGGTCCTCTCGCCATCGCACATCAAGGGTCCAGCGATGTCCTTCTTGGGCCATCGGATAAAAGTGCGTGGCATCCCCTAGTGTTCGATTTCTTCGCTCGGGAATTCCAGCCGATGGTCATGAAATTGTCATGGACCATGTCCACCGCACTCGGCGTAACCTCGCGCCACCGGGCACCGTGGTCCGCATCGCTCTTCCCGGTATGGATACACCATACCCCGCCAAATTTCAATAGGAATCGACCCTACTATCCTCACTTGAGCTTGCGTACGCCGGCTCCTACAAAAGCGCATACAATTAGCTAAGGCGCCCTATAGGTCTATCTTTGGAGCACTCGAGATGTACATTACCTCGATGCCGCCGATCGGTAATTGCACGCCGTCATGTCCGTAATTATGTGGGACGCGACGCCATCCGATGTCGAGCGTGACTTGCTCCCAAATTACTGTGGCGCTTGCGCCGCATGAGTTGATTTACTTGGTTCGCAAGTTTGTTATTTGTTCTGAAATTGTGAAATAATCACATGTTCCAACCGAGGCCGTGGTGGTCCTTGGATCTCTTCCTACTCCTATACGTGTCGGAGTTGTGTGGGAATCCATCCTCCAAGGTACGTAAACCCCAACTCCTCGCGTGCGACCGGGTGCTCCTTGTTTCTGTATGTAGATGACATCATTCTCCCCGCCTACTTGAAGGAACCTTGGGAACATGCGAAGTCAATTCTTCCCGCAAGAGAACATCATGTTATTGTAGACACCATGAAGTTATGAACTTATTAACAATTAAGTGGTTCAAAAATTTACCAGACGTTGAGACACCGCCTCGTCTGCGGGTTTGTCGAGAGATGTTGCCCAAGACGTGGCCGATGCCTCGCTTAACTGTGATCGAGCGCGCTCGTCCGAGATCATAGCAACGGTCGCGCGCTAGCCTCGCCCTCCGCCGCCATCGCGTGGCTTTACCCGCTGCATCGGGCCGGTGCCGAGTCCGTGGGGTGAGTGTTTTGTGCTCGATAGCTCGCGGCGCCGCACTTTGCTCCTGAAATTCAGCCGCCGCCTTCATCTCGCACGGCGCGCCCCATGTATCCCGCGACAAAAATTGATACGCCGTGAAGGGCGCCCGACCCGTGTTCACGCATCGCGTGACAAGCGTGCTCTGAAGGTCCTCCACGCGTGGGACATCGCCAGGCCGCAGCGCCATCGCACACGCGCTCGGTCCGCTTGTGGAAAGTGAACGAGGCGTAAAGTTCACCCACAACCGGTCTCTCTGACATCCGTTAGAGACTTCCGTGTTGGGGTGGTGATGGGGACTCGCTCCTTGCAAGTACCCCGCAGACGGTCCGAATCTCGCACCTTTTTGGGACTCACCGATCCCGACGCCATCGACTCCGTGATCGCCATGCGCCCGAGGGCAATTTGATATTCCTCCGCTTTCTCGCTGCGCACCACCTTGATCGGAGATCCAGACGATTTGGCGACGCCGATGACGGCGCGAAGACGCGATGCCTCCGCCATCTCGCTTACTTGCTATCTATACAATGTTATGCCCAACATTAATGTATGAGATCAACCATAAGGAGCATAATGTACATATGATTGATTATGGAGTGTGCTCTCAGAGAGAGAGTTGCAAAGGAACTAGCCTTTGCCATCTCAACCCCATTGTCAATAATCTTCATAAATTGAACTAAACAACACAAATTCACAACTTGAGCTCTAGATAATGCTTAACTACTCTGCCTAAAGATAGCAAAGCCAATAGACCACTCAATAAAATTATGATTAACCCCAAAGACATGCTATGGATGAGACTATGTAACACTTGAAAATGAACCACTACAACCACAAAGATGCAATCAAGAAAATACTACTACCAATGACTTTTTAAGTTTCACCAATGTCATCAGATTTCTAGAAATAGGTGTTACAACACAATCGGTTGGGGGCACATCAAATATTTTAAATGCTACAAAAACACCCATGATCAAGCCGACCAAACTACCAGCAACTTATTGGCACACCTCGCATCCCGCACTAGAGCTCAAGTATGAAATGATTATCAGTTCAATCTCAGTATTTGACCATTATCATCATTGAGCAAACCAGCAAAGCCCACCGTTCAAAATGCAATTTCTTCAGATACCAGAAATAAAACACATATTGAGAATCAACTAGCACTGCAAATATGTATAGAAAGTAAAGGCTTCCACAAATGGGTTGACCAAAATGAGGATCCCAAATCGCATGAGCAATAGGCCTTACGTGTAAAGGATCCTCAGATCCATGATTCAAAATTTCCTTGCCAAGCTACATGAAATGATTTCGGATGTCCATAGAAAGATTATTGCTAATCGCCCAAAGTGAGAAGCAAAATGTTCGATAAAGACGCTCTCTCATTAATATCATCATGACTTTCAAATCATGTGCGGTAGCAATACCAAACCAAATACGACGAGTAGTGGGGTCCTCGAGCATGAGTTTGCATGCATGTAACGTTAGTGGTTTGCTTCACTAGTCACAGGGCCAGATCCAAGTAAGCGGTGGAGGAACGAAGTCGTGGAATAAACAATCGTGTAGTTTGTTAGTGCATGCATGCATGAAGTGGTCAAGTTAGTGGTCGAGTCATCCGGATCATGCGTGAGTTATGGGGGCGTTGTTGCCTATCTCGTGTATTTAAGCTTCGTTGTTGGTGAACCCGACAGGCAATACACGAGAAACAATTGTTTCGATGAGAGTCCAGCTTCGCGTGTTTTCTTTCCTCCACCGGCGGCTGCCTCAACCGAGTCCCGCTTCTCTCTGGTTCTTGCGTGTGTTCTAGAGTCCAGATTGCCGAGTATTCAATGCGTGTGTGTGTTCTAGGCAAAGCCAACAATTGGAATACAGAGCGTGTGTGTGTGTTCTAGGCAAAGCTAACAGCTCTTATATGCAAGAAGAAGACTTAGAAAGAACAAAGAAGTTTGATCCGCAAAGTATGCTTAGGCACAATACTCACTGGCGGCCGGCTCAGGCGGTCGGAGGAGGCGGCTGGCTCGGGAGGCGCCTGGTTTGGGAGGCGCCGGGTCGGGGAGGAGGAGGCGCCGGGTCTGGGAGGCGCTGGCTCTGGGAGGCGCTGGTCGGGGAGGCGCTGGCTCGGGAGGCGCCGGGTCGGGAGGCGCCGGGTCGGGGAGGAGGAGGCGCGGGTCGGGGGAGGCGCTGCCTGGGGAGGCGCCGGGTCGGGAGGAGGAGGCGCTGGGTCGGGAGGCGCCGGGCTCGGGAGGCGCTGGCCGGGCCTCGGGAGGCGCCGGTCGGGAGGAGGGTCGCTGGGTCGGGAGGTGTTCGGAGAGGAGGCGGCGAGGGACGACACCGATAGGGTTAGATCAAAACCCTATCGGTCGTAACCTTATATATCAACAAGATCACGCATTTGCTCTCGAGGAACCGCTCGTGATGTGGAAATATCAGACGGTTCTCGAGGAACCGCTCGTGATGTGGAAATATCACGCACGGTTCCTCAAGAACTGCTCAGATCTGAATATCACAGAGCGGTTCACTCAAGAACCGCTCAGTGATGTTTCCACATCACGCATTTCCTCTAGAACTGTCAGCGATCGTAAACATCACTGCATTCTTGAGTGAACCGTCGTGATGTTTCCACTTAAGGCACACTAGAATTTTGCAAATAAGCCCTCGTGTTTTGTGAAATTACAAAGGGTCCTCAATTTATATCATTCGAGTCCTTGGGGCCAAAAATCTTTTAGATTAGACCTTAGAATTAACACATTTTTGTTCTAACACATGGAAATCCTGCAAATTAAACCCTAGAAGAGTTCTCGTTTTGTTATTTAGTATTAAAGGATTTATTTAATCACTAGAATTTGTTTTTCTCGCTATGAAAATTATCGCAAATTCGCATACTCATATGTTTCTATGCTTAGTAAAGTGGATGGTTACATTACAAGCCCGATAAACCGGGGTCTCACGGTATCGACAATTGACAATTGTCATCAATTTAAAGATCATAAGTCCATAACACATTAACACATGACAATGGAATAAATTAGTTAATTACAATGGAGTAAATTTTAATTAAAATATAGCCCTTCATGATGATCGACGCAAGATATAGCTAGCTTCCTCACCGGGTTCTTCCTCGAGCCCGATGCTCCTCCGAAAGGTGGCAACTCGTCAAATTGATTGTATTCTTCCTCGCCCACTACATTCTCAACTCCGACAATCCTCCTTTTTCCATGAAGAACTACGTGACGCTTCTTATTTGCCGGTCGGTTACATAGAAGACTTGAACAACTTGGTTAGCCAAGACGAATGGTTCGCCTTTGTATCCGACACGCTCGAGGTCCACGGTAGTGACGCCGCATTTGTCGACCTTCACTGTGGAGATGGACCCAACGGCACCAAATAGGGGATCTTGAAAGCACGTAGTCGATCTCCCATATCTCCTCTATTTGCCCATAGTACGAGCTCCTCACCCATCGGCATCGAATGCATCTATGCGACACCGCTGCTCGCGATCAGGCTCTTCCTATCCCGAAATGCCAGATAAAATGTGTACCCATTTATGTCGATCCTTGCCATGTGACAATTGTAAATCAGGCCCTCTTGCCAACCATAGCAACAGATCATCACTTGATGACCTCCGAGTGATTCGCGCTTTAACCATTCGTTGAACCGACGGTTGTGCTCTCTGGTGATCCAAACCTCCGACCGGCCGGATTCTCATTGGCATCCATGTCTTTGTGCTCGCTGATGTGCGGGACACTTGGGTCATGTGTTGCAAGACCGTGAAATGGGCTTGAGCGTGCGATCCAGATCGGGAGTGATTGATTTCTTCCGATGGTCCCGATACCATCCAGTCTCCCTCATGACGAGATAGAGGCACACCAATCGGATCCACCGAGCCATGTAGTCGACGCAGAACTCAATGACCTCTTCCGCTGCATAACCTTCGATGATGTCGCCCTCCTGGTCGAGATCGATTCCGCACGTAGGACTTGAGAATTCCCATGTACCTCTCGAACGGGTACATATGACGAGAAACACAGGTCGCATATCTTTATCTCTTTCACAAGGTGAACAATGAGATGGACCATGATATCGAAAAATGACGGAGGGAAATACATCTCAAGATGACACAGAGTCGCCACTACCTCGGCCGCAGAGCATCTAGTCCTTGGGGATCGATGACCTTCTCGAGCAATTGAGTTGAAGAAATAACACACCTCAAGATTGCCACTCGACCTTGTTCGGCAAGATACTCCTAATTGCAACAGAAGCATTTGTGTCATCAAAGACACGACAATCATGCGACTTCATACCAATTAATTTCAAATCTTGCATAGAAACAAGTTTCTTAATGTTAGCGGAGTAACCAGACGGGACTTTCACACCGCAAGCTCGCACGCTTCATTTCTCTCGCCTTGGACAGAGTGTAGCAAGTCGGGGAAGGTACGTCGTCTCAGATCGGTCTCTTTCGGTGCTAACTCGGTCCTTATGTTCATATCGACCAAGTCACGCCGCATGCTAACACCATCCTTTGTTTTGCCACTAATGTTCAAAGAAGAGACCAATCAAGCTATCACATACATTCTTCTCTACGCATAACGCCGATGCAATGGCGAACTTCTAAGTACTCCCAATAAGGCAAGTCCCAAAAATTGACCGCTTCTTCCGATGTTCTTCTCACGGGTTCTTAATTTACGCCCCTTCCCAAGCACAACATCGATATCCTTAACCATATCATAGACCTCTTTCCCACTAAAAGCCCTTGAAGTCGAACCGCCTTCCTTATTTCCGTCGAATTGTTTCTTCATCTTGCGGTATGGGTGACTCTCTAAGGAACCTACGGTGACGCATATACGCGCTTTTGCGCGAGTTGTTCAAATATACACTCTCCGTAGCATCTAAGCAAATGCGATGTGCTTTGGCTCCTTTTGTATCAAGCCCGATAGGTTACCAAGGGCAGGAAAATCATTGATGGTGCGTAACAACATGGCGCGTAAAGTGAAGTTCTCTCGCTTGTACGCATCCCATACCTGCACTCTTCGCTCCACAAAGGTCACAAGATCTTCCAAAGAATGGTGCTAGGTACACATCAATATCATTCCTGTGTTGCTTCGCCCTTGGATAAGTAGTGTCATCAAAATGTATTTCCGCTTCATACACGACCAAGGAGGAAGGTTGTACATACATAGATTCACGGGCAAAGCTATGTCGGCCGCTTCATGTTACCGAAAGGATTCATTCCGTCCGCACTCAACCCTAACCTTATGTTCCTCGGTTCCGCACCAACTCTTCAAGCTCCGATCAAGTTTCTCCATCGATGTAATCGCAGGTGTCCGAGCTTCCCATCTTTCTTACGCCTCCGAAAGTGCCAACGCATCAATCTTGCCTCCTTTCGTTCGCAAATAAACGCTTCAAACGTGGGATCACAGCGATACCACAACATCTTAGCAGGAGGTCCTTGCTTCGCTTAGCAGTATTCTTCCGCTTGTATCGGGATGCTCAGACACGGACATGCATGCATGTCTGCATACTCTTACTGAGAGGATGCAATCGTCGGACATGCATGTATTCTTTCTACTTCCATTCCCAACGGACAAAGAACCTTCTTAGCTTGGTAGGTCGTGGCTGGCAACACGCTTTCTCCTAAGGATGTCACTAAGAGACCTAACAACGCCAGAAACTTTGTCTGACCAACCATTGCTTGCCTTCAATTTCAGCAGCTCAAGCACGGTTGACAACCTTGTGTATTCCGCTTGCGCCAGGAACAAAGGTTTCTGAGTCCTCCATTAAGCCCTCGAATTTACAAAACTCTCTCTCACCGTAGTTCCTTCGCATCGCGCAGAGCATCCGATCCAGATTGTCATCATGCGATCTATCCTCATCAAAAGCACATTCCATACCCCGATATCGCTGACTTCTCGGCGATGTCGCCATTATCGACTTCCTAGATAATCGCTCTTCACCGTGGATCGCTCCAACATGTATATCCTTTTTGAAACCTCTTCAGATTATGAGCTTCGATCCATACCGGTTGTTAAACATTTTCATATTACCGCAATCAATGCATGGACAAGATATATATTTTATCCCCTTCTTCAACATATCCCGCTCGCGGCTCTTCTAAAAGCAAACACGCCATTAATATACTCTTCACTCACACGGTTCTCAATGTACATCCAGCTTTGGTCCATCTACACATTAGTGAGTACTCTATATTAATAAACCGCAAGTACCCTTTATAATGACCAAACACATTAGTGAGTACTCTATAGCAAATATAAAGGGTTACAGATCGATCGCTACCTTTCTCTCCAAAGTGGCGCAATGTGGGAGGAGGCAGATCAATCGAGCCGAATGGGCCGGGGAGGAGGAGGCAGGGGTAACTCAAAATGGGAGAGGAGGAGGTACGGTAATACCAAAATGGGGAGGACGCAGCAGCAGGAGGGTGGCGGTTCAAATGGATTTAATAGAAATGGGACTGCTGGCATGGACGCAGCAGCAGGAGGGTGGCGGCGGTTCAAATGGATTTCATAGAAATGGGGACCGCTTACAGCGCTTACTTATAAGCTCGATATATCATGCACGGTTCTTTAAAAGAACCGCTCAGGATATGGATATCACGCACGGTTCTTTTAAAGAACCGCTCGTGATATGTTATATCACGCACGCCCGCTTAACGAACCGTCAGGATTATCACGCACGGTTCGCTAAACAAACCGCTGCGTGATACAAATATTATCGCGCACGGTTCGCTAAACGAACTGTCGCGATATCATCACGCACGGTTCGCTTAACGAACCGCCTGCGTGATGACAAGAGATCGCGCACGTTCGCTTAACGAATCGTTTCGGAAGTATCGCGCACGGTTTGTTAAACGAACCGCTCGTGGATATTTATATATCGCGCATTTGCCACCAAGAACCGCTGCGGATATTTATCGCTGCACGGTTCTTTTGAACCGCCCGTGATGGGGTGTCTAGTATAGCATGTTCGTAGTAGTGTTGATTCACCAAAAGTTTGACTTCAAGTAAGTTCGAATAGTGTTACTACCAATAACACCTTAGATAGTGAAATTCTAGAACTTCAATTCGTGATTGAAAAGTTAGTGATTATCGGAGGTATGGAAACCTTCATTGAATTTTTAGAGTAACGCAATTGGATAGCATTGCGAGATGGTGTGGGTGATTTATGATGATGTCATTGATGGAGTATGTTAGAATGATGGTACTATTGAGATTTAATTCGATGATTTCACTATCGCTTATAAGAACAATCTGTAGAGGTTTTGGAAGTTAAATTTGGGTTTGCATTGTTATGTTAGACCTTTGGTCATCCAATGATTATGTGTAGAGAAAGTGGAATAATGGAGTTTCGATCAAGAAATGATAATTGATAGAACCCTTTTGATGTAGTACATGATTTTGCGGGTTAATGATTCCGAGTTGTTGTTCTTGGAAATTGAGGTAATGTGATGGTGTGGAGCCTATTCTGTGGTGCCTTGAACGCCTTCTATTAAATCGATTTTGGATAGTAGAATGAATTGTCTAGAGTATTCGGTGGATTCAATTTAGCCTCTCCACAATTGTGTGGATGATGTCCTTCGGTTTGATCATAATTTGAGGATGTTTAACTAAGAGGTTTAAACGCAGGTGGTATGCGATGAATTCGAATTTCAAGGATTCGAGAGAAAATTTATTCCTAGAAGATAGAAAATGTGGAAAGGTATTTTCATCTGATAATGAAGTGTTTTCTTGATTCTCGTTTGAGGTTGGTCTTGTTGACCGGTGTTTTCTGCAATTTGAGTTGGGGCTGTGTTGGCTTGTAGATTCTTTCCAATTCAGACAAACTGCAAGTGTTTGGTTTGGGCGTTCCGGTAATTTCTCCTTTAGTTGTAGTGGAGTTCATTTGTAAACTGCCTATTTAGAAAAGGGATTTGTTTTGAGATGAATTGTCAAATTTGGAATCTAACCTTTTGGTGAGAGTTAGCATTACGTGGATGCGATGAGGACTCTCTATTTCTAGTTAGATTCTCTTCGTTTTTGAAAGTTGTAGAAATTAGGACGTTGGTTTATCGCGTTGATCGTCCCGGGTCCTTATGCGAAGTACGCATCGTCTGGTGTGCTCGAGTGTTAAGCGAGTATCTGAGCAATTCCAAGCTTGAAATATCGTTGTTTCATTCCGCATTTAGCTTCCTTACGAGAAGATTGGTGCGTAGATTCGAGGTCTAATCTTTCTAAGGGGATAGAGTGTAATACCTCATAAATCCAGCTTAGGTTGTATCGTTTCAATGTCCGGGAATGTTATTCAAAACGAGATTTAAAACTTTCCTGAATCGAATCGAGTGAATCGAGAAGGCGGAAAATCGTAACGATTAAAGAAGTGAAAATACCATGCGAGAGAGGGTTTCACCGCATATTCTCAGCAACTCGGGCACGGCGGGCGCGCCTGTGGCCCATTAGTGGCCGCCAAGAAAAAGGGGGCCTCTAACCCTAGCCACCCCCACCTTCCCCACCTCTCCCACTTCCTCCCCCTTGTGGCCGCCACTCCCATCACCCATTCCCAGCGCCTCCTCTGCCCCTTGAGGTCTCCCCTCCCCTGCAATGGCAGCCCCGGCGATCCCCGGTGTTGTTCCCCAAGAGCCCTCCGGTTGTCTCTTCCCCGCCGCCGCCATCCATTCTTCGCCTTCCCGTGGCCGGCTCTTGGAGAGGGAAGGGAGGAGAAGGGAGGGATGTTCTTGGGAGGTGGATCCATGCCTCCCTGCAGATCTTCAAGGGTAACGAATGTTTTAGTGGTAGTTTGATTCGGTTTTGTTGATTAATGGTGGATTAGATCTAAATCGGGTTCTGTCCTGGAGATTCCAGAACTCATCTGTCTTCTTGCGCGGCCAGTTTCGACCCTTTAGAGGATGAATATCGGGTTGACCTCTCCTAGAGATATGTTCCTGGTTTCATTAGCTTTCTTTTGGCACCTGGATCACGAATTTTCACCCAGTAGTTTAAAAGTTATGACTGTTTTACCACGTACTGCTCTGTCTGTCAGAAATTCTGGGTATAGTCGGTTGCACCTAGGTTTTGATCTAGTTAGAGTCAGAATCAGGTCGGCCACCCAACTAGGTTTTTGAAGATAATTGCACCATCTTTCCAGGCTGATAAAAATCACTTTATTTGGATCAGTGGTTTAAAAGTTAGAGCCTTTTTCTTTAGGGCTGTTCTGAATTCTGGGCAGACTGCAGTTAAAGTTTTTCATTGGATGGTTAGACCTCTGTAATGGCCGAATTAGAGTTTACCCTCAACTAGAGTTTCGTAGCCTGTTACGTTAAGAAAATCTGGGCACTGGTTTCGTGTCGTTTCGAGTTCCAGATAATTAAATATGCTTTTTCTCGTACCGCTGCTCATAAGGGCTAAAATCTGGCAGAATAGTTTATTTTCAATTTGGGTCTATGCGGTATATTGAATAGTCAGGGGTTATTGTAGAACATCGGTAGCAGTGTTATATCGTTGTTCTTATTTTGGGAACATGCTTGTAGGCGGTGAGACATCCCGTGGGAACACCCCGTGCACGCTAACGAGTCACTACGCCAAAGGCAAGTAATCTTGATGCATAATGTTATGTAGTTTACATGAATGTTTTGTGCCTTGTTCATGATGTTGATATACTGCAAGTACCTTGTATACTATGTTTGATGCAAAAATGTGATGTGTGAGTGAATGATTATAATTGTTCGTACTTGTAGATGAATACCATGTGTTTCTTTTCAATTATGAGTACTATTCAATATTGCCATGGGATCACATCATGACATGCATAAATTACATTTGTAAGACCCATCAATTCCAAAGATGGGCACTTGAAAATCCCATCAATTCCGTATGGGTACATGAGTCCACCATTCCAATGTGGGCCATGTTACGTGAGTCCACCATTCCAATGTGGGCCACGTTGACGGTCGTATGAAACGCTCTTCATACGACATTTTAAGTGAACACCGACGGGTGTTTCACTCGCTATACCAGTATATGCTGCAATATGTCCAATTCCTTCAATGCATCATTCCACTTCATCCATTCATAAATTCGTTTCCAGTAAATGTTCAAATGATGATTGTGATATATTGTTCATGGAATGTTTGATTGTTACATACTGATTTATTTGTCGAGTCTTTGGCTCATTCTTGCTTTGTTGTTTTATTTAGGTAAATGACAAGGAAGAATGATCTTGTGGAGGGTAGTTCATCACGATGCACTCACTACCATAAACCAAACATTTTGAGGACTTTTACTGTCGTTAATAATGACTTGTGTTGAATTGTAATAAGCTAGTTTGGTCATAACTACCTTATCTCTCAGAATTTTTTTATTTCCATTCCATTGATTAATCCTGATGATGAATTCTTATTTCCGTATAATCTTACTACTTGATTAACCTTGACATGTGTTTTGATGTTATTCTTCTAAAGAGTAGTGGTTGTAGGTGACATCTTGACTTTCTTATAGTCAGGGTGTTACACTCCCCCTTGATGAACACATTGGCAATAATACAGAAAATGTAATTTTGAGGTTTGAAAAGTAAAATACTTTCGTTTTCGCACAAAGGCACAACTTGGTCCATAAGCAAGAGAAAGTAATGAAAATGACCAAGCTGGCATCAGAATAGCATAGGCATGTGAGATAAGGCAAAAGAAAGCATAATAACTTTGATTTCCAAAAAAAGAGTAAAAAAATCTCACTTAAGGTCCATATGAAAGAACAATTGTTCAATTGACATATAAATAAATGCAATTCAATTTCAGAAAAGTCAATAAGACAATAAGAATGCAATTCAAAAACTCCCCCTCACTATGATCCTCAAATTTCAGAAAATTTCAAATTCTCCAATTTCTCCCCATTTTATCATTTTTATATATCTTCTCTCCCTTTGTACAACAATGATATATCTTCTCCCCCAACATTGAAATATCTTCTACCCATTTGACAATGGAGTCATCAAGGAATCACACCTTCCTCTCATCTAGAGATAACAAATGCAGAATGAAGAAAGAAGCATAAGAAGGAGTATGCATGAAGTGCGATGCAGTAGCTTCATTTTTTTGTATTTTTTAATTTTTGATTACAAAAAGTTTTGGATTACAAAAAGTTTAGGAGAATACCCAAAAGAACAAGCTAGCATCTCTAATATTGCACAAACAGCATATCAAGCCTAACAAAGCTAGCAAGATCATGATAAGACATATATATCAAAGCTAAGCACGAAGGCTCAAAAGTAAAACAAAAGATTTGATCAATTTAAGCAAAGCTTCAAATTCAGCAAGTTCATCAACAGGGATCCTAAAGTGAAACTACCATGTTAAAATGTCAAAGTGAGATAAAAAAAACTAACAATGACCACATTAAGAGTCAATCAGGTCCTGTATTGAATCATTTTGCTTAAATTTCTCAAAACGCCCATTTTTCAACAGATTTCTCATTTGCACTGAATATTGAAGTTGACTAATGATCTAACTTAGTGACAAGATCCTGGACTAGGAGCCATCAACAAACTCATCCTAAGCTTCGATCAGAAGTTGATTAAATGTATATCTTAGTGAAGAAGATCCTGGACTCGGAGCCATGCACAAACTCTTTCTAAGCTTCTACCAAGGCGACAAATCTTGAGGTTCATGTCATTTCTGACAAGCAGTCCCCATGAGATCATCTGGATCATCAAACCATCTCCAAGTTCATGTCTTTGACAAACAGTCTCGTAAGAATAGTTTGGCACAATTTAAGCATAAGACAATCTTGATTTTTCATGTTTCACAAGAGCAGTTTTAGAATCTCAAGAACACAAGAAGCTCAAGTAATTGTCAATTTTAGATTCAAGAGCTAACAAAGCAATTCTGATAGGGCCAATGTCACAAAAGGAGCACTAATTGCGCAACTCGCTAAAACATCCACAAATTACAATTTTTTAGTTCGAGTTGTTTTAGAGTTCTAGCTCATTAAGCAAAGACTTATATGTATATGTGAAAATATGATAATTCTAACAAGTCAAAGAACTAGACATGGCATTGAGCAAGAATTAAAATACTAAAGCTCCAAAGGGTAATAGGCAAAGCTTTATCAATTTTAAAAGATAAGCAGAAAAATATTACAATGCATCTTTTTGGATACCACTTGTTGGGTTTTTCATACCACTTGTTGGATTTTTCATATGAATGCAATATGATACAATGAGATGCAGTAAAAGCCTAAAATCCTAAAAACCTAAAAAGTTCAAAAAGATCAATAAGTTCAGAAAAAAGAACAAGAAAAGATAAAAGAACAAGGTAAGATAAGAAAAGATCGAACTCCCCCTCAAACCAACCCATAGGGATAAATTACCCCTAACTCGCTTCTCAAGGTGGCAAACCTAGTTGGGTCTAAAGGCTTGGTAAGGATATCAGCCAGTTGTGCTTCGGAGTCCACAAAGTGTAGCATAATATCACCTTTTTCAACACGGTCTCTAAGGAAGTGATAACGAATATCTATGTGCTTGGTCCTAGAGTGTTACACATGATTTTTAGCAATGTTAATAGCAGAAGTGTTATCATAGAAAAGATGAACACTAGCAAAATTTAACCCATAATCCTTAAGAGTGGTGACCATCCATAAAATCTGACTACAGCAACTAGCAGCAGCTACATATTCAGCTTCAACAGTGGATTGTGCAACAGAAGACTGCTTCCTAGAAGACCAAGAAACAAGAGAAGTGCCTAGGAAGTGACAAGTGCCTGAGGTACTCTTCTTATCTAGCCGATAGCCCGCAAAATCAGAATCAAAAAAACCCCGAATGGACAAAGCAGAAGAACAGGAATACCAAATGCCATACAGAAGGGTAGAGTGTAAATACCTGAATATGCGCTTAACGGATTGGCGATGGGAAGCTCTCGGAGATGCCTGAAATCTCGCACAGAGGCAGACCGTGAAGTGGATGTCCGATCTTGAGGCCGTCGGGTACAGGAGGGAGCCGATCATGCTGCGGTACTCGCATTGATCCATGGCTTCTCCTTCCTCATCTGGATCCAAAACAGTCGAAGTCGCCATGGGAGTGGAGATCGACTTGTAGTCACCCATGTCGAAGCGTTTGAGCAAGTCCTTAGTGTACTTCGTCTGATGGATGAAGATCCCTTTCTTGCATTGCTTGATTTGAAGCCCCAAAAAGTAATTGAGCTCTCCCATCATACTCAGCTCAAATTCCCTAGACATAGTCTCAGAAAAACTGGAGCGAGTGACTCGCTCATGAAGATTACCAATTATCTGATCCAGAGGGTGCTGCCTTTGAATGTGAAGTGGTGCACCCGGAGAAGAAAGCATCTCTTCAACCTCCGCAGGTACTACTGATGATGAAGATGCAGCAGGAGCCTCATCTGAAGGCGAAGTAGTCACAACAGGTTCTTGTACTGGAATAGGAGCATCAACAGCAACAGGTGGAAGAACATCAAATCCTTCATCATCTTCCTCTATAAATATGCTCTCTGTCACCTATGTATCACCTAAAATATCTGATCTAGCTCCAGGGCTAGTCTCATCAAAAGTGACATTGCTTGTCTCCTGAACAAGGTTAGTTTCAGCATTAAAAACCCGAAAACCCCTCGAATGTGCAGGATAACACAAATAAACTATCAAAAGTTCTTGACTCAAATTTATCTAGATTTCCTATTTTGAGAATAAAACACTTGGATCCAAAGACTCGAAAGTGCGAGACAGAGGATTTTCTACAAAATCGAACCTCATCAGCAGTCTTGCCCAAAAAGGTCTCACAAAGACACGATTAGCAATATGACAAGCAGTAGCAACAGCTTCGGCCCAAAATATCATCGGCGTGGTATACTCATCTAGCATCGTCCTAGCCATCTCGACCAGGGTCCTGTTCTTCCTTTCCACAACGTCATTTTGTTGAGGGGCGTGTGGAGAAGAGAACTGATGCTCAATTCCACGCTCGGCACAAAAGGAAGCAAATGATGCATTCTTGAACTCCGTGCCATTGTCACTGCGAATCGGTCTCAAGGCACTCGGAAGTTCAGAAGCCAAGCGAAGAACAAGAACATGATAATAATCAAAAGATTCATCCTTCGAAACAAGAAAGAACACCCAAGAGTATCTAGAAAAATCATCGACTATGACAAGAATGTACCATTTTCCACCAACTGACCGAACTCTAGCAGGACCAACAGTATCCATATGAAGCAATTGTCCCGGTCCGTCAGTCATGACCATAGTCACTGAAGGGTGTGAGGCGGTAACTTGCTTGCCATGCCTACAGGGCGCACAAACAGCATCTTTGACGGCTTTGAGTTTGGGCAAACCTCTCATAAGCTCAAGGTTGCTAACTCGCGTCAGATGATCAAAACCAATGTGCCCCAAATGACGGTGCCAAAGACAAAACTCAGAAGAAGAAGAAGAAATCAAACATTTTAGAGAATCAGCAAGAGATTCAGAAAAGTCAGCTCCAAAGATCCTAGCAACTCTAGTAATTCCAAAAACAAGCTCACCAGTTGAATCAAGTACCCGACAAGTATTTTTCTTAAATATAGTCTCATATCCATCATCAAGAAGTTGAGAGACAGAAAGCAAATTAAACCTTAGCTTGTCCACAAGGGCGACGTCCTTGAGGATGAAACTGTCGTTCACCCTGATCGATCTTGTTCCTTCAATCCGCCCTTGTTTATCATCTCCAAAGGTGATGAAATCATCACCTGTCGACCGCGTGAAAGAGGTGAACCATCTTGAGTCTCTGGTCATGTGGCGTGAACAAATGAGTCGATTTAATCACGTGTCCTTCCTCTTTCCGCGGTAATCCTGAAAATCAAGGAACAGAAGAACGATGTGTCTCAATACTGGGGTTAGTTAAACAAGACTTAGGAACCCAGTACTGAGACACATGTCTGCGAGTAGTATGCAACGCAGAAGTGCTATCCTTGATTTTATTTGAAGTTTGTTATGAGTAATGGTTAAAGTAACATGAGAGTTATCCTGTCTAGGAACATGATGATGAGCATGTGATACAAATCCTAAACCAGGTTTCTTCTTTTCTATGTTACCATGTCTCATAAAAGCTCTAGGTTGATTAGTTGAAATTCTAGCAAAATTTTTCTTATTGTATTTCAACCTACGCTAACAGAACTCAATCAAATGCCCATCTTTTTTTGCAATAGGTGCAATGATACTTAATACTACTGGGAGAAGCACCCTTAGGCTTAACAGATGGTTGGGCAACACTTGCAGATTTAAAGACAGTTTTTGCAGGTTGGGTTTTGAATTCAATTAACCCATTTTTCAAGACTTGAGTAACTTTTGGGTTAGAATTATTTTGAACATGATTGTATCCTAATCCTTGCTTCTTATAAGAAGTTTTAGACTTGTCCAGAATTATGTTTAATTGTTTCTTACCTTTAGAGAATTTTTCTAAGGTATTCTTAAGATAAGCATTTTCTTCTTCAAGATTAACACGTGATTCACAGATTTTTTCTTTAATGACTCTAGCATATTTCTCCTTATATAAAGCAACTTCAAGTTTAAGAGCTGGACATGAAGCACATGTAGAAGACTCAATACTGTCCATAAGCTTGGCATATTTAGCTCTAGCTACTTCTAAGATATCTTTAACTTCATGTTCGCATTCTAAGCAAAAGGTGCAAAGGCTAGGATCAACCACACCAGAAGCAACTAACTTGCTAGACTCTAAGCATTTTTCACATGGAGCAGATTTAACATCAACAAGCTCAGTCCTAGCATTTTCAAGTTGTTGCAAAGCAATATCATGAGCAGATTGCAGTTTAGCAAATTCTGAGTGCATAGCATGGCAGGATGAACATTCATCAGATTCAAGAGTCTTAGCGTTTTCAAGTTCTAAAATCAAATTATCTACTTGCGACTCTAAATCCTTATTCTTGGCCATGATAAACTCTAATGCCTTATCCTGACTCATGAGTTGCTCAAATATAGATTCACGTTTATCAGAAAGAACATCATAGGAAGGTGGTACCTCATCGTTGTCGTTGTCAACAGAGTCGACCATGAAGCACAATCCGGTGAAGTCCTTGGCCTTCCCTTTCTTCTTTCTTTGGGGGATCTTCTCATCCTTGTCCTCCTCGTTTTCGGAGTCAACATCGCTTAAGGATTGATCCTCAAAAGCGGCAAGCACCCGGTGAGCGGCCTTTGTCAGCTTGGCAGTATCATACCTTGATTTGTTCCATTGAGGCTTCTTCCAAGCTAGCTTTCCCTCCTTGTGGTTGCTTTTACCTTTCAGCTTGGGGCAATTTGCCCGGATATGATTAAGCTCACCACACTCATAGCAAGTCACGGGACCTCCTCGATTTATGTTTCTCATATTATTGTAGGCCCGTGTGACCTTTTCGACTATGAGGGCCAACTCAGCCTCAGGAAGACTCTCAAACTCTTCTTCATGAATAGCAGATAAACCAGCAAGCGAAAATCCAAAAGAAGACTCAAAAGACCCATCAGAAGCTCTCTTGAGCGGTTCTGCTACCAAAGTCATGTTTTCCTTTATGGGATGATCAATCCTCTTGATCTCATGAGTCTTAAGCTTGCTATAGAGCAGCTCCAAAGTTAGATCAGAAAGATTGACATTCTCCTCAATGGCTGTGGCCTTTATCTCCCTCTCCTTGGTGTTGATTGCAGCCAAGAAATGGGTGGCATTTTCAGACTGAGAATATTCAATACCAACAGCTTTCATCTGATTAATCACTTTATTAAAGCGACTGAAAATGTCATCGATACTCTCTCCAGGACGTATCTCGAATTTGTTATATTCACGCTTATAGACTGTTTGGCGTACTTTCTTGACTTGGGACGAACCCTCATGATAGGTTTCGAGAGTGTTCCAAATCTCATGCGCAGTCTCAAGATTGCAAATCCGATCATACTCCTGTCTCCCAAGCTCGCCATACAAGAGGTTTTTATCCTTATTGTTGTTAGCCAAAAGGGCTTCTGAAGCCGGCATAGCAACTTCGGGCACAACGAGAGGGACTCGAACAACCTCCCATATAGCGTATCCTTCGCTCTCAAGGAAGACTCGCATGCGATTCTTCCAATAGGCATAGTCGTGCCCATCGAAGATATGCGTCTTTGTGGAGTATCTATCCATCGCCAAGTTCAGTGACCGGTTAAGATCAAGATTGAACTAACCGGGCTCTGATACCACTTGTTGGACCGAAAAGGCGACTAGAGGGGGTGAATAGGAGCACGCTCACTTTTTCACAAATAATGGGTTCAATAAAACTTTACTCCAGTAGTTATAGAAGCTATGAAGATCTGTATATCAGTACAGCGGAAGACTAATATTGAATCTAATTTAAACCCCTAAGCAATAAGAAAAAATCAACAAAGATTAAAGCAAAACAATCTGTTGGCCGGTCTGACCGCTTGGTAGATGGCGGCCTGACCGCTTGGTAGATGGCGGTCTGACCACTGGTATTGCCGGTCTGACCGGTGGGACACGACAGTCTGACCGTCGGGCCCCAGAACAGTACAGATAGCCCGATGAGCGAAGTTGCAAATAGATGTAACTTTTGATATACAACTCCAAACTCGATGAAACTTAGAACACACCTTCTCTATGATGTCAGGAAGCTATCCCAATCAAATGTTGTGATAATTCGTGGGAGAATTGCGTTCCTTTTCTGTTTGAGATGAGGAAGGTGCAAAACCGGGTCAAAACGAAAACTAGGTCAAAACTCTTGCTCGCGGGTGATTGATAATCAAGATGATCCTAGATAGAATTCCACACCTCACAGCAAGCTAGATCACATGAAGAAACCAAGCAAAAACTCACGGATTAAAAGAAAGACCCAAAATCATCAAATAGAGAGAAAGAACGCAATAGAATCCCCTCTGTTGCCTACATACTCTATTTTTGGCCCAACTCGATCAACACTTTCGACATTGCCGGCCTCGATCACGCCACGGCCGATCGGCCGCATGGACCATCGATCGCCGCCGGCGGTCGGACGGCTATGGCCTCGACAAAGATCGAACTTTGCCAAAAACACGTGAAACGATAAACCATTAACGCCATTACCAATTGTCACATCATCCTAAGATCTGGAGCATATCCCCATGATCTCCACAGTACCTAATCCGTCCACCCAGCCAGGTTTCCCCAAACTGTTGTAGTCTGGTAGCGTGCGCTACTCCACCAGCGCAATATAGTGCTTCTAGGCGATATACAACACCCAGCTCCGTAGGCCGGAATCCCTCCACGCTAAAACAAAACAAAAATACAATAGTATGTTCCCATGTGGAGGTATTGTTACTTGACAGGGATACTAGGCCCAGCCTGGTGTAGGATCAAGGATAACCGACTAGAGGGGGTGAATAGGAGATTTTTAAAATTCTTCTACTAATTAACAATTTTAACACAATTATGAACTTGTCAAAGCTAGATACAATTCTAGCTGGGCAATTCTACACAAGTAAAATGATAGAATTATAAATACAAAAGAGTAAAGACAAGAAATAAACCACAATGGAGACAACGATGTTTTTCCCATAGTACCAAAGACTTGCCGGTCTTCACTAGTTCACGTTAAGAAAGCTTGAACGGATCAAGCTGGCTCCACGAATTAAGCATCAACTCTCGATCACTAGAGTTGCTCTTCCTCCACTCCGGAATTGGTGAGCACAACACTAATCACAAACCCTCATCGGGTCACTTCACAAGCTTCTTGGAAGTGATCACCGTGCAACTTCTTCTCCAAGCCATCTCGGTGCCGGTAAGCACCAAGAGTAACAAATCGTAGCGCTCAGTTGAAGACAATGAAGTGCCAAGAGATCAACTAATGATTCAATGCACTTGACTAGCTCTCAACTACCTCAAAATGATAATTCAATGCAAATGAGTAGAAGAGAGAGAGCACAAAAGCCTCAAGTGTATTCAATATGGCCAAAGGTTTTGGGCTTGGTGCTGGTGGGGGTGTATTTATAGCCCCTAACCACAAATCTAACAGTTACAACCACTTTTCTGAAAAAATCAGGATTTGCGGTAGTACCAACCTGGTACTACCAATTTTTGGCTCAACTGTCAGAATAGTAGCATTTAATGCTCTTAACTAGTCGTTACACATAAAGTTACGGTACTACTGCCAACTAGAAATAGGTATTACCGCAGCCCGGTAGTACCGCTCGGCCAGAACAGAGCTACCGTTTTCCAGAACTCAAGATTTCTCAAAAAACACCTTCTCTGGAAAAATGTACCGCCATGTAAATATCGGTGCTACCACATTCCGGTAGTACCGCTCAAGAATTTACGGTCATACCGATTCTCAAGGGAGATCAAAACTCCCAAAAACACCGAGATCGGTAAAAACTACAAAAGGGTCCTTAGGCTATATAATACTTTTGTCTTGATTCATGTCGATCTTTCGTCTCCTTAGCATTGCCAAAACCCTCATCATCAAATATACATTTGGATTTAACCTTTAACACATCTTAGCACACATGTTAGTCCCTTAACATAATGTTAACATTAATTACCAAAACCAACTTTGAGGGTCTAGATACTTTCACCTGGTCCATTGTCGACACGGGTATTACGACTCACTAACGTCCTTAAATATTATCAATATGTAGAGGGCCCCACTCACCATTGGACCCAACATGGGCACCCTCTACCCACCTACTAATATTTCGTGACTGGCTACTCCATCAACTGGCCACCGAGTATACTTATCGAAATCAACACCCACACAACTTATTTTACTAGAAAACAATTTATGCAGGTGGAAAATATTTTATCATAGCTGAATTTTTTTAACAGAAATACGACTACCGAAATGTTCAAGGACGACTTGTTTGAGTTTTCATAGTCGAGTTCAACATAGTTTTGACCACCGGTGGTTTATTTCCAGGTTGCTTCCTGTAGTTCGGTACACATACTGAGACTTCAGTCAAGATGAACCTTACGAAGAAAATAGATCTACGTAACAGTGTGGCTAGTCCTACAGTTGAATGCACTAGTTATATTTTCTTAAGGTTCAATATTTTCCTGATGCTTTCTTTTGCCTAGCCGATTGAACTACAGCTTACACCCTATGTGGATTGGACTAGTTCATCGTAGCCCATTTAATCGGTAACTCGTCCGCAACCACCAACGTCATCGCCGGATCTGCGCTTCCACCTTTTCCTATTTTTCTTGCCTTTTTCCTTCTTTTTCTTGCGCCTCTTTTTTTTCTCCTTTTCCTTTCTTTCATCTCTTTTTCTTTTTCTCCCCCTTTTCTTTCCCCGCCGACAACTTGGTCTTTCCTCTCTCCTTTTCCCATTCTTTCTTCCTCTCTCTCTTTCTCTTCTTTTCCTCTTTTCATCTAGGGATTTACTCCCTCCAACTCTTCGGCCTTACCCCCAGCCGAGCCGGCCACCGAGCCGCTGCCTCCCGCTGGTGCCGTTCTAGTGCGTCGCCTCGCCACCGGTGCCGCTCCAGCGCTTGCCTCGCCACCGATGTGTTTGGGTGCCGCCGTCGCCCCTCTAGCCCAGCCAGCCCACCATGTCGCCGCCTCCATCCCACCCTTGCACCCCCATGTGTGGTCCTTCTCTGCCCCTGGGTTGGGGCCCATGGGGTGTTGGCCCGTGGCCTCGCTGCCTATGTGCTACGATGGGACTCAGGGCCCCGCGTGTGCATAGCGCACACAATCGTGTCGTTGTGAGCGACGACGTCGCGCCTTATGCGCGTCACGTCTCTAGCCGACTTCAGGTGGTTACTCTACTCCTAGTCCTCTGATAGTCTACTTCCTCTACTCGCTCTCATCCCCTCTGCTCCTCCTCAGTTACTCTTCTTCCTCTATCTTGCTATGCTATCTACTGAACTTCTCCATGGTAGAATGTTTTAAGCCTAATTGCTATGGTTTCCTATCTATGTGAGGAATTGGTTGAGTTGTGTGATGTCATAAAACCTATGCATATGGAAGCACACCTTGCTGTTGATGATGTTATAAAACCTATGCATAAGTTCGTTGTTGGTGACGATGCGGATAGGGGTCACCTTCACGTGCTCCTCGCTGGCTCTCCACCCTTGGTCAGCCCACCTCTCACCTGCTGATACGCTCCCCTCCTTCACCCTATGGCTAGTAGTGGTAATGCTTCACGTCACCATCTTGGCTTCAATAGCTAGCTTGATGGATGGAGATTGGATTGAGAAAGCATTTTGGATTATGTTTCGTGTTTGCTTGGCTCGGCTGTGATATGGGATTTGTTTTGCCTAAATGGCACAATTTGGAACTGCATTAGCAAAAATGGGGTCCTTAAGGCCCCAAACTCAAAAAGAGTGCTCAATTCCGTAACAGGGTAGCACGGGCGTGTATCGTGACGCCACGTCAGCCTTGCCCATGCCACCGGCGGCCGGACATGCCTTGTCCACACTTCCCTGGGACAGGTCCCTCCCTCATGCGGTAGCCACCATGTAGCTAGCCATGTTGCCCCTTCCCACCTCGTCCGTCCCTCCTTGCTATGGATGAGCCATGTGGTGCCCCGTGCGTCCCTCCCTGCTGCGAATAAGCCAGGTGGCAGCCTCTGCTTCCAGTCTGTGCGCCCACGCTAGGATGTGCCAGCATCGTCCCTCCTTGGTGTGGACAGGGCGCTGTCCAGTGCTAGCATGGACAAGCCAGGTGGCACCCTCTGCTTCCAGGCCACCAACGCCAGGACATGCCACGCTGGCAACACCGCTCCTCCCCGGCCCGGACGCGCTGTTTGTAGTCACTTTCAGTTCATTTTGGGGCCGAAAGCAACCTCTCTCCAGTCATATTCTCCCCGTCTCATCCATCATGCCGTTGCCTCGCTTGTATATATTACTAATCACGCTACCCCGTGTGTGCATAATGCCTTCACGCACCTATAAAAATCGGCGCCGCGCTCGCTCACGCTCTCACTCTTGACCTATAAAAATCGGCGCCGCGCTCTCTCACGCTCTCACTCTTGGATTCGTTCTCATTCTCGCGCTCATCGCTGAGAACCAAAAGAATTGAACTAAAACTTTGTTTGGAATACACTGTGGAGAAAATAGTATTTAGAGTAGTGTTTAGGACCGTATAAGTACCGTGAGGTCGACATCAAGGCAAGGTAAAATTATTTCATATGCTTTAGTTGTAATAATTTCAGTCGTAGTTAATCAGCGTTTAATTTATAAGTCGTAGTTAGTTAGTAGTAATTGAGCCATAGTTTGTAAGTGGTAATTGAGCCGTATTTTGTAAATGGTAATTAAGCAGTCGTAATTAAATACTCATAGTTAATTAGTCATAATTAATTAGTCGTAATTAAATTTTGCGTAGTTGAGTAGTGAAGATTACATTAGTGCAAAATAACTGGTCGAATTTACGTTACCATAATTAATTTGTTGGTATGTAATGACTTGTAGTTAGCCAGTGGTAACTTATTAACCGTAATTAATTCATTGGGAATTACTTAGATGTATTTAATTAATCGTAAGTAATTTATTGGTAAGTAATCAAATTGTTACTTATTAATTAATTATTTGTATTGACTTACTCGCATTTAATTGCTCTCTTGTGTGTTATATGTCATAATTATCTGTCTCATGGGTAATTAGTGGCAAATTGAATACTCATAATTAGTTAGTAATTTTTTGTTTTGTCATATTTTATTAGTGGGAATTGAAGAAATAATCACATGTAAATTGTCGTGTAAAGTTAATTAATTAGTGTTAATTACATACCCTGTTTGTTATATTGCGTATTGTAAATCGAGTTGTTGTTGCTTTAGGTAATTTCAAACGTGTAAGACTTGGTAGTGCTTTACGATGATGGTCTTGTACGGACCGGACCTGATGGGTTGGACCTATCGAGATGCTAGTACAAGGTGGTCCGTGAGGAGCGGCTTGAAGCGATGAATATTCACGAGCTTCAGAGCTGCATTCGGAGGGAGTTTGACACGGAGGCAACGACGAAGAAGCTTGCGATCGAGGAGATCGCCTACATAAGTAGGGGAGGGTTGGGTGTGTGGGAGCTTGTGAAGGTGAATGGAAGCGTACCATAGGGGCAGTACACACAGATTGCTTCCCAGCCTGAGGCAGAGATATACAGAAAACCGATGGTGTATGTGAAATTTGTACACAGGCCACCGAGAGACCATGATGATGCTAGTGCCTCCGAAAGCGGGGAACCACAAGCGGAGCCTTAAGATGGTAGTACGGAATGTGCTACTTTAGAGGAAGTCCACGAGAGAAGAGTTGCATACAATTTTATGCAAAATGAGGGGGCGAGACTCTAGTAGTCGGCCCGTAGTGACTGCCATGAGTATCTACCTGACCAGCCTCCGGGGTTGGAGTCCGACGAGGACGCTGACCCAGTCTCAGATGGTAGCGAGGAGGATGCACCCCAGGGTGCTGGTCCTACTGGTGGAATTGTGTCTTCGGAGGTGCCGTACGTGGCATCTAGACTTGATGATATCGTAGTGCGATCGCTCATACTGCTGCAAGAAGAAGGGTCCCAATGGGGGTTTGATGCTGACACTCTTTTAGTTGGGCAGCACTTCCATAGCAAGTCAACCGTGCAGCAAGCTATAGCATGGCACACCTTGTTCATCAACCGGGTGTACCGGGTGCACCGGTCCAACCCAGGATATTACGTAGTGAAGTGCGTAGTGGACAACTGCCCTGGCAAGGTCAGCGCTAACCGAGCAAAGTTCTTCGGCTCGATCTTCTCAGTCAAGGCAGTGACCGACCATACTTGCGAGCTTAGTGAGCCACTACGGCAATATCGGAATGTGACTTTCGTATATGTGGCAAGCCTCATCAGCCATATAGTTACGGAGGGCGTGTCCGTCTCCCTCAAGGTGTTGCTGTTAAAAGTCAACAATTTGGTTGGTTATCCAGTCTGCTATAGCAAGCAAGGTAGTCAGAGTCGAGATCCTAAGTTGGATCGATTTGCCTCCGGTAGGATTGAATCATAGTATCGAATCGTAGAATCGATGATTCTACATAATTGTAAAAATACACATATTTAACATCTATACTATAAGTTTGTATGATTCTTATATGGTTTACCACTTACTTATAAACAAAAAAAGGACAAAGCACTTTTTATCGCACAACATAAAAACATAATGGTACTGACATGATGGGTGATATAGTTCTGAACTACAAGAGAACAACTAATGACCATGACTAGTTTACTACAATTACGTGAGAAATGTTCACAACTCTGTAAATCAATATCTAATTGCAACACTTGCATGTTCCTTAAAAGCAGCTAGACATACTCTAGGAATAAAAATAGCTTATCATTATCAAGCTCAAAATTGTTCATGCCATAATATAGATATTTGTGCTAGCATTACCACACTGATATAATATTTTGCATGGTCCTTATTTATTTATAGTTTCATTCTCAGAAATTAATATCAATAAATTTTGCTCTAAAATAAAATATCAGCAAACCCTGGCCTCTAAAAAAATTAAAAAAAATTGCATTTTTTTTGCCCAAACGACTCTACCGCGATTCTACTCTGCGATTCTACACGATTCTATGCGATTCTACTCTTTGGATTGCGACTCTACCACGATTCTACCTGATTATGATTCGCAGTGCGATTTGGATCGACAGGCTGTCATGGGTTTGTAGAATCATAAGACTCTAAGGGTAGGATCGTGATTCTAACTACCTTGATAGCAAGGTCCGACAAGCCAAGCAGAAGCCCATCGAGTCCATCCGTGGGACATATAATGAGGCGTACAACCTTATTCCAAGAATGTTTCACCAGATTGCCGAATCAAACCTTGTAATGTACATAAAAAAGCTTGAAAGTGAAGATGCTGATGGAGGGTCCAACTGCTTCATACTAGACCGGGTGTTTTGGACTTTCGCCCAGGCCATTGAGGGCTTCAAGTTTTGTTGTCCTGTGCTCACGATGGATGACTTTCTCCTCACGGGGAGGTACAAGGGCACCATTCTCACTGCAATAGCGGCCGACACGAATGACCTGCTTCTCCCGGTGGTATTTTCCATTATGGAGAGTGAGAACACATCCAGTTGGCTGTGGTTCCTAGCGAATGTGAAGCGGGTGGTGGTGGGAGACTGGCACAACATATGCTTTATCACAGACTGCAATGGTGCGTTGTTGTCAGCTCTAAACACCATGAAGCACGGGATAGAACCCCCTCACCAATGGAGCGGCGTGCAAACCCGGTGGTGCATAAGGTATCTTGCATCGAACTTGTTCACGCGGTTTTGCAGTCAGGAAGTTATGAAGACGTCCAAGGCGTTGTGCCTGCAGAACCAGAGGTGGAAGTTTGAGTCCATCTGGACAGATCTCGAACACCATACTATGAGGCATATGAGGGAGTTCGCTCTGGAGGTACAGGAGGGACAGAAGGCCGCAAGGGGGCAAGCTAGGAGCACCATAAGTTTCTCGCAGTGAATTAATCTCCACGCTTCTGAGTTGGAGAAATGGTCCTTTCTCTATGATACCAACGGTGCGAGGTACGAGATTATGACGACCAACATGTCCAAGGTATACAGCAGTATCCTAAAAGGTGTGCAGTACCTTCCTATCACTGCGATCGTCGAGGAGACATAGACTCAAACTGTTGGTTACTTTGTCAATAGAGCCACCACAACGAAGCGATAGATGGAAGAAGTCAAGCAGTGGTTCGAGAACATGCAGAGGTATATGGACTAGAAGATGTAGATGGCTCGAATGCATGGCATCCGGGTGATCAATGGCCTCAGGAGGAAGTACGAGATCAAGCTGCGGCAGAAATATGTCAGCAGTCATGCCAGGGGGAAAAGGAAACAGTTATACACCCTGGGTGATGTGGCAACATGCACCTGCAACAAGCCGAAGCTCCGACATAAGCCATGCTTGTATGTGTACAAGGTGTGTATGCAAATGAGGCAGATGTCTACGCCGTATATCTCTGAGTACTACAACATGCAGCACCTTTTCAGTACATAGAGTGCAGAGTTTTACTTGTACATCTTACACATGAATTACAAGGATCTTTGGCCGGATAGGGTGCAATGGGGCCCAAACAAGGCCTTGAAGCCAACAGGGAATGGATGACGGCAGAGGCGATGCTTCCAGAACGACATAGATGTATGCCAACATACCTATCTTAGCCGCACGATCAAGTGCATGATTGCGCAAGACCCTTGGGCACTCAATGAAGGATTGCCCCAATAGACCGAGCTCATCTATCGTCATTCAGTGTCATAATTTAATGTATTGCCTACCTTGTTTTGTTCTCTACAGCGAAACATTTGGTGGGACTAGAATATGTCAGACTCGTCGACTAAGTTCTACGCGAAGATATTGCAGAAACAAAAGTGGCTTGCAAAGAGGGCTAAAGGATACCCAGACTTTTTAATGAAGGATGCACCGGTACCACCAGAGTTTCCACGCCCGTAGTGTGTATGCGAACAGCCGACGAAGATCATTACGCGAAGATATTGCAGAAACACAAGTGGCTTGCAAAGAGGGCTAAAGGATACCCAGACTTTTTAACGAAGGATGCACCGGTACCACCAGAGTTTCCACGCCCGTAGTGTGTATGCGAACAGCCGGCGAAGATTATTCAGTCGACACACTCGGCCACCTCCGCCTGGGCGTACTACAGTGCGGGCACCACCTCGTAAGAATATCTTGTGCACACATCTTTTTTGCACTCCCTACGTTGAATTCCATAAATTTTTAACTTCATATGCCTGTAATGGCAGCTTGTGATGCGCTGCAACTTCTTCCAGTGGATCAACTGCCCGAAGATGTACGATAGAGCGTTCATTCGGTAGAAGTACATGCTGAACTACGCGATACGGGCTGAGACCTTCGTGCGATGGAAACCCTACATACCGAACCCTCTTCAGAAGGCATCGAAGGAGCCCAGGATGCACCCGACGGATAAGGGGAAGGCTCTTGCTACTGAGACCAACGACTGTCGTAGCTTCTCCCGTCGTCTGGGAGCACTCCATATCGAAGAGGTGAGTTACGTACAATTTGCATCCTGATTTTGTATTTAGCCTTTCGTTCTTCTAACATCATGCAATCGTCTAGCCTGTATCATAGAACATGTAGGACTTCGACACACGCGACTGACGTGGGTAGTCCCGAGACAAGGGGAAGGGGAAGGCTCCTGCGACTGAGAGTAGCCGCTGTTGTAGTGTTTCCGGTCGCCCAAGCGCACTCCATGTCGAAGACGTGAGCTATATACAATTTGCATCCTGGTTACGTTTTTTATTTTACGGTGTACTTGCATCATGGAATCGCAGGACATGGATGACTTCGACACTTGCCACCACCATGGGTAGTCCCGAGGCAAGGGGTAGGGGCTATGGCGCTGCGAAGACTAGTTTGCATCCTCCTTTACCTCGATTACAATAAAATCGCATGTGTATCATGTAATGCATGTAACCGAACCACACGTGGCATGTAAGTCACAAATCGCAATGTGCATTCCGAAATATTATCAATTTTATATATCAAAAGTTACATTGCAACTCCATTGGAAATGTTGACACTCCTAGTTCTATGTTTTCATGTGTATATAGCACAATAATACACACATAACATACAAAATATGCATACAAATATAGCGCAACAAAATCGCATATCATCTGTGTAGTTCAGTTACACACGGGATATAATATGGCTAACTCATTTGAGCCACTCTCTGGTAGTTGTGTCTGCGTCCGTGTGTGCGTCCTAGTTTTCTGTCGAGCTTGTCCCGTGGGATACGTCAACTGGTCCAGAGAGCGTGTATCGGTTTGGAGGGGGTACGGAGACCGTTGAATTGGCGAAGGTGTACCAGAAAGCTGACTTTGAGACATGCCGAACTGGGGACCACTTGCAATCATGTCATGAATGAAGGACTCCATACATGCACTCCCGGATGGTCCGGCCCCAAGGTACGCTGTCTGCAAGTCCAATCGTGCGGAGGAGCTCTGGCCTTGAACGTGTGAAGTGCTAGCCACCCCGTAGAAGCTCTGGCCCTCATACGGTACTCCGTACTGGCTAGTGTATGACAGGGGTGGCTGCCCGGGTGCCACGGTCCAAATCCTACCACAGTGTAATGCTCCATTGTAGTAACTAAGATGGGCATATCCTCATCGGTTAAAGGATGTCCGTCACCCCCATGCTCAACTGAAGGCTTCAAGATGGAATAATGTGAGGGTACATAAAAATCTGGGATGTGAACTAAACATCTTGTACCTCCCAGATGTTCAGTGCGAACGACCGAGGGGGATCCCCAGTCTGACGAGGTTCGGATGGCAAAAGAGATGCATCCCGATGAATGTGCGGCTGTAGGAAGACATGGAGTTGGTACAACGTAAGGAGTAATAAAAATCAGGATATAATTTATATGTAACTTACCTCCCCACTAATCTGCAGCGCCGATGACCGATTGGGAGGGCTAGGACACCCACTGGTTTGACTAGGCCATGACGACCTAGCAGCTGAGCACAGTCCGCCCACTCGGTGCACGACGCGTAGGACGTCGTCCCTCAAATGACCGCAACTCATGTTCTTGAGTACATTCTTCAACTCCGCGGAGATGTACTTCAAAGTGCTCAGCTGCCCCAGTACGATGTGCTCTGGGCTGCGGATGACGGTCTCCAATGCACTTGCGATCCACTATAGCCGCTCGAACTGAAATGACAGAGAACACATGTTCAGTAACATACAGTACAAATATTAGCATTGAAACGAGCAAATATTGTCAGTTCTTACGGTGTCGTCATGTCGCGAGGCGCTGTGACGAACGAACGAGCGACGGTGCCTCTCATGGCACGTCACTTGCTTTGGACGCTTTGGTGGAGAACGGGTCAATCTGGAGCACGACCGTGGTACGTACCACTCCATGTACTGGTGGTATGTCCGTACGTCATACGGGCTCTGCTCCTGTATGACCTCGATGTGTGCCGTCTCTGCTCAAACCATAATCCACTCATACTGGATTGCTTGCCAGTCCTCAGTGTGTTGGCCCGCCCTCATTTGCCTGCATTCGAGAAGGATTTGTGTCAGAATATGCAATGTGGGTATGAAATGCAAACAATACTTGGATGGAGTTGGACTCACAAGTGGATAGCTCGCTGCAGCATCCTGCCATCGGGAGGGGGCACAACCTGATACAAATCAGACTGACGCATTATACATTGCGGCATGTAAGACTCCACCATGTGGGTGAACACCAGGTGGTAGTTCACCGCCCACAATCTGGCATCCTGCATGCATTGCATGGACAGTCCGTGCGGTGCTACCGTGTGCACGAACTCTAGGGGTCCATGGAGCCCTTATGATGTCGTTGTCGCGCAATAATTCAAACTCGTTATGGAACAACGGGTAGCACCTCATCGGTCTATCCTTGGCTCAGTGTAACTGTGTGACAGTCCACCGGTAGACCATAATGGACCCGTTGATCAAATCGTGCAACTCGGGGTATGGGTGCACTGCTCTCCTGAAAGAGGGCCGCCCAACAGGGAAGTTCTCCCAACTCTACAGCTGTAGGAGCACGTAGCACACGGTAAGGTTCGGTTTCACACCGGTATGGCGCCGCGAAGCGTCACACAACCCCCCTATACGTGGCACAGAGGACGGCTGACCTCCATCTGTACTGAGGCATGGCCCCAGCCTCCGCGTCGGCCAAAGACTCGGCGATGCGGACAAAGTTGGGGTGGAAACAGGGCCCAACCGAAGAGATGGAGAAGGTACGCGACGAGGTGTGTCCTAACAACCTCGTCAGGTGCATCCAGTGGGCATTGATTGAAGTTCCTCAGCAGGTCCGAGTGACAGCACGGGTGCTGTCCGGGACAGTATGCTAAACCAATGCCCCAACCGGGCCTTCCAGTCCATCGGCTTACAGCCAGAAACAAGTGGCTCACCCCTGATCGGGAGTCCGGTCAAGAACGAGACATCCTGAAGAGTGACCGTCATCTCTCCCCACCGAAAGTGGAATATGTGAGTCTCGGGTCTCTACCCGTCAACAAGGGCCGACATCACACTACTGTCCATGGTGAAGTATTGTCCGACTGAGAGTAGCCTCTCAATGGGCAACAATCCTGTACCCCGAAGGATTGATATGGAGCAATCATCGAGCTCCCAATAATGCTCTCGGACTGAAGCGCCACGGGTGGAGTGTCATCCGCGTCCCCGGTGAAGCTCGTCGTAGAAGGGTTTCAGTAGCTCCGGTAGAGGCATGACTTGCAAGAGATCAAAGACACAGATTAGTAGTGAATAAATTAATAATGACGATGAATTACTATAAATTAAAAATAGGACTGAAACAAACAACAAAAAATATACACTAATTAACTACGACCAAATTATTTATGACCAATTAGGTAGGATTAAATTAATCTCAGTATTTAAAAACCTCTTAATTAATTCAGACTAATTAATTATTGCAAATAAATTAGAAAAGGATAGTTACGACTTAATAATGAAATAAATATCACTAAATTAATTTTGACTAATTATTTACCACATATTAATTACAAATAGATAATTAACACTACATGGAGCCACTAAATTAATTACGACTGACTAACTACGATTAAATTAATTATGGCTACATTAGTACAACTAATTAACTACAAGTAATTAATTGTAACTAATTAACTAACTGACACTAACTAATTAGGACTAATTAAATCATAACTAATTAATTACAACTAAGTAACTACAACTAATTAATTATGACTAATTAACTAACTACACATTTAATAAAGACAAATACATAAAAAATACATGTTAATATGACCGCTAATGACCGCTCTAAACAATACTTGATCCACTGCGAAAAGGAAACCAAAACTGTGAGAGAGCACAAGCGAAAATGACTGCGAGCGAATAGTCTCGTTCGCAGCCCCACATTTATAGTGAGGATGAGAGGGCGGGCCGTCGGAAGAGAATTGGGCACGGAGGGACAACATCGTTTGGAGATAGACTGATGGACAAGACATGACAGGACAGAAAGGGCTTCGACGTGTCTGAGCGCTGTCTTAGGGTGGGACGGATGAGTGACAACGTGGCTGCTCCGTCCCAGGGAGGGGCAGACGAGGCGACAAGGTGGCGGATCCGTCCTTGGGAGGGACGGACAAGGCGGCTCCATCATATGGTGGTGCGGACGAGGCCACGTGGCAACACGGGAGCTGTTCGTGCCACCGAGGAACACTATTGAGCGCCAATTTTGCAAAAACGATAGTGAGGGTGTCATTTTTGCTAATGCCACCTAAAACAGTGTTATTTGGGAAAAAAAATTTGTGATATAGGGGGAGACGATGGGAAAATGAGAATGGGAAGAGTGCTTTGCAAGCCCTCCCTTCTTATCCACTTCTATCCACCGTCCAAGCCAGGTGACACCGAATGCTATGGGTACTAGCTTACAGGTTTGGGATGGAATTGTGGGTATTTAGCTGGATGATGATACCTAAGTATTAGTGAGAGGTGTCGGTCAGCTCTAGCTGGTCTAGTTATGGAAGGGAATCTGGTGGGGGAGCCCTCCCCTATCCACCGTCCATCCCGAGGAGTGTTTAGCTGGATGATGATACCTAAGTATTAGTGACAGGTGTCGGTCAGCTCTAGCTGGTCTAGTTATGGAAGGGAATCTGGTGGGGGGAGGGCCTCACGTGAGGCCCTCCCCTATCCACTGTCCATCCTGAGGAATCATCTCGGGATAGACGGTGGATGAGGGAGGGCCTCATGTGAGGCCCTCCCCCACCAGATTTTTTTTCCCTCGTTGAGCTAGGTGAATAGATACTACATGGTATACGGGTCTGACGGCAATTACTATAATTAAATTATATTTGTTGTTCTTGGGTTTTCTATTATCTCTTTCTTTTTGTTTTTGTTTTATGCAGTGAGATTGTACAATTTCTTATGAAATCTTTGTTGGTACTATTGTAATTCAAATAGTAGTGTCTTCGCATATGTATAATTTGTTGTACACTGAACACTGTTGTAATATATACGGACATTGTTGTGTTATATAATTGGATTCTAGACTTGCATTTTTTTAGTCTCAACAATTTTATGACTTTACATCGATACTTTGTTGTTATTGAGTTTCCTACATTGCTGAAGAAGAAGAACTAGGCCTAATACAAACTTGAATTTCCAGAATGAAACCATAACATAGCTGGAGTGTGGTACATGTATGTTTAGTAATTTTGGCAATATTATGTGTTTAAATACCTTTAGGGTTAGTATTATCCGCACATACATATGTGTACATAAGCGGAACGCTAAATTGCCGCCTAATTCAAATTAATCGTCCGTATTCCGATTAATCACTTGACTTGACACTACCTTGCCTGTCCGACGATCGTATTTCATTTTTTCACAACACCCCAAAAACAATTATCCGGAAAATAGTGCCGACGTAGTAGCAAAATCACAGTGATACCTTCATCAGAAGTTCCCCCCTGATAGATTACGAAAGTTTGCTTATCCTATCAGAAGAACCATGCTAAAATTCAGCAGAAACACCTCAGCTGTCAGCCTTGCTGAGAGCAAAATGATGACTTCGGTAACTGAAAGGGCAAGCAATCTTTCTGCATTTCTACCACATATCTCTGGAGACGTCGGAACGTGCAAACGGAGGCCGCGGTGGCGTCGGCTGCGCAACGAGGTTTTGGCAGCATCGAATCGTGCAACAGCAGGGCACTCCTCCGTGGGATCAAATCTATTATCTTATTAAAATAAAGTTAAACTAAACCTCTATCTGTTACATGGATGTAGATTATAACGGTGTAAAAAGAAAATGATGAATACCGTGGCCAAGGTCGTCAAGCTGTAATTGATCAAGGCGTTGATTCATCAACTGAAGGCGATATCCAGAACAACCAAATATAACTGTTGCCTTCTCTCTTCTTCGTGTCTTCTGAGTATCAAGGCAAAAATGGGTGCTTTTGATACCACCAAGACAATGTCAATGATTATATAGCACGCAGGGAACTTCAATGGATCTGAGCTCTAGGTTTACATATTTAGCACACAATTATTTTGTTGAACGGAAAAGTAAGTTCTTGCATAAAGACAAAACAATTTGGAAAGATGAGATTTAAGGTTTCTTCTGGAACATATTGATTTCATGACCTATGTGGTGTTCAAAGACATATTATCATGATGATGACTAGTTCACATTTCCTGGAAATCTACTTATGTCACTGTATTGGAATCACCTATAAAAGCACAACTTCATTAACCTGCAGCACGGTACAACATGCTTATGAAGTCATCAGTAGAGAACGAACACGTATCTTACGCACGGAACCTTTGTGGAACCTTATTACTTGAAGGGCGAAGAATGTATTAACAGAACTGGTTTTATGATCAGTTTGCATGGTTCGAAATCAACAAGCATCCAACGCCGTGCAAGCTGAAGGTTATCAAATAATCCAAGAACACTTCACTTTTTTCTACTCTGTCGACTTGCCTGTCTCCTTTGCTCAATCCTCCTTTAGACAGCACTTCTGCACAGAAATACACAACGACACAAATATGCAACATGGATATATTCCTCCTTTGCGTGTAACTGGCATGAAAACGACAATAATCTGCAACAATCGCAATCTTACAGTGTGCATCCATATGTACAGAAAAGGTGAGCTTTATATGACTGATATTCATATGTACAGAAACAAGCTTTACATCCCTGATATTCACATGCACAGAAAAAGCGAGCTTTGCATCCCTGATGAGAGCTATACGACATGGGGCTATGGTCTTAGCAAAAAAGCATATAATCGATCAGCATCAAACAGGTGCCGAACCTGCTGATGCTTCCCCACCTAAACACGTGCATTCCATCCTATACAGTTTCGCTGTTGGGGCTTAAAACTCACTTCATCGGAGCCACATTGCATGTTAATACAAAACCCAGTAGTATACAGACAAATTTGTCAAGCACAAATCTGAGGGTTTTTCAGAGTTTTCCTTTGCTATTGGGAGCATCATGCACCCAAACAAGTCAAAAGAGTACCTTCATTCTGTTTTGCGCAGCAAACCCTTTTATCCTAGAAAGAGGGCAGAGGGTAACCTCAAAATTCTGAGCATAAACCAATTGAGGGCACAAGGCAAGTCAGAAAACAGTAATATTATTTAGTTCATTTTGTTTCAACAGAAGGGAAAAAAACCATAGTTGTTAATCCTGGAAATCTTGACCAAGGAATGAGACGAGAAGATCAGCTCTCTAACAGCTGTCCCAAGTCGGCATATATTACAAAGGAGGTCATTTGATAAATATAGGCTGGAAAATGACTTGAGTAACAGAAAATCCTAGCTTGCAGCTTCAGGCCTGCCAGCACAACGGAACCACTGTAACACCCTGATGAAGAAAATGGTATCAGTGAAAGAAAAGATGAAGATCATAAAATCAAATAGAACAAGGAGCATACGTATCTTGATGTAAAGAATGATTCTGAAATCCCCTTACTTCAGAGCAATGATGTCTTAGAAGATCAGCATTGCAATATGTACATGGTGTACAGCAGTCAGCCAACTGATTACCTACAAAGAGAATTCTGGATGAGATCGCTAACTTGCAAAACAGCAGAGAGAGAGAGAGCATTCACCTTCTATACAAAGCCTTGATATCCCGACGCATTGCTTTACTCTCCAATAATTCATCTTCAGAGTCATCAATATCAACTTGATTCAATTTGAAGTCTTCAGTAGTGCAGTGCTCACTCCATTCAAACCATAGCTTTGGTATGACTTCTTTCTTGAATGCAGTTTCATGGAACTTTACCTCTGGAGAATCAGCAGCTACAAGCCTGTATACAAACACTTTCTTCTGCTGTCCAGGCCTGAGCATGCGCCCAATTGCTTGACGGGTAACAGGCGGGTTCAAGTGAACATCTAGAATGATGACTCTTGATGCGCCCACAAGGGAGATGCCTTCCCCACATGCCTTGATGGAACCGAACAGGACTTTTGCATCGGCAGAGCTGTTAAACTGATCCATTGCCAATTCTCTGTCTTCTGGACTAGTGTCACCAGAGATCACAAAAATCTCCTTTCCAACATGCCAGCCCCTCATCTTAACCAACAGCCTTTCCAAAAATTTCATGGGAAGTATATATTGACTGAAAGCAAGTAATTTCTCTCCCGCAGAATCAGCAAGTGACACGATATTAAGGAAAAATCTGGCCTTCACCCCATCTCTCACATTGATAGACTGAATCAAACTATCAACTGAGTCATCTGTCAAGTTGTTAGCCCTATCCACAGCATCAACTTCTGAAATTTCTGACAGAGAAGGATGAATGTACACTGCAGTCCCTACTGCACTTCTTTTGAATTTCTCATAGGCTTCTAATTTGTGAACGATGTCCTTCTGCTTGGGAGTGAGTTTCAAGAACACGCTGAAGTCTACTAGGCCAGGTAGTTCATCTAAGATATCACCCTTGTAGTAGTGAAGCACATCTTTTGTTAATTCTCTAAGACTTCTAATAACATGAGCTTTTCTCGTGAAGTTGTCATCATGCAGCAGTGTATCTTCTACTGACTCAGTGAATGCGCTGTCACCAATCCCTTTTGAACCCCTGCTACCTGATATTGCTACTTGACTCATTATACGCCTAACAATAGGACGGGATTGCTCCATCTTGAGAAACTTTGGGCGTACAAGGTTCAAGATGTTAAACACTTCCCCAACGTGATTCTGGAAAAGTGTACCTGAAAGGACCACTTTCCGTGGTGTTTGCACTCTGCTCAGTGATTCTAGTACATCAGTCTCCCGATTTCTAGGCGTATGACCCTCGTCCAGTATCAATAAGTTGGGGACCATAAGCAGCATGTCCCGGCATGCAGCTGCAACGTTGCCACCCCCATCACCGCAGATAATTCGGGAGAACTGGTTGTATCCAAGAAATAGTATACTCATCTTGGCTTGCCAAGATTTGAGGACTTCCAATTGGTCTACTCTTTTGCCAGCCTTGACAGAATAGAAGTCATACAGTGGTATGTTCTCCACTTGCCACTGTTGAAATTCCCTCTTCCATGTACCTAATATCCCTTTAGGAAGCACAACGAGGGGCCTTGCAGAGGGATACCTCGCCAGAAAGCTCTGAATGAAACTTATGAGCATAAATGTTTTCCCTGAACCGGGGGCATGAGCTAGAATGCAACCTCCAGGTTTGTCAGTGACTAAATTCTTAACCAGGAAGTTAAATCCTTCCAATTGATGCAGCCTCATTTGCTTCGCATGTCTTGGATGGATGGCGATATCTGAAACAATGAAATCTTCAGAGACTCTAATAGCACCAATATCAATCTCATCGGCATCCCTCGAACGTGATTCACAGAAATTCGATCGTGTCCTTGAAGCCTGAAATGAGGTAAACATTAAGGTCACTTAAATTTGCCTGTTCTTCCACGAAAATGTTAACATTTAAATTTCACGATTACCATGTGAAACATTGAAAATAGTTTAAGCAAGCGTTCCATATCTGTTACTAAACCGATATCTTGCACAGTGTGCCCCAACTTAACTCATGTATGATGTATCAGCTTCTCAATAAAGCCATACCATTGCTACAAAAGACTATTATTAAATAATTTTGCTGAATTAAAACTACATGCATATACAGAACATTTTGTTGCTAAATGAACCTGGAGTTACGAAAGCATCACATATCTTCAAATTACGAACCTTTTTCCACTGATAATCAATTATTGTGTCAGCCCTTCTCACAATCATACCACAGACACAGCATACATGGCCCAGATCTTCGTGAATCCGAATGTCATGATTGCAGTCATTGTCCACCTCTTTTTCATCCCCTTCTTTCTCATTGGCTACCTCTTCACGTGTGTCAAGCTGGCCAATAAATATAATTAAATCATTAATGGCAAATAACACAAGTTGGATAACAACAGTTGAAAGTTTTGAACTGAGAAGGAAGCATGCAAATTTGTAATGATAGATATGAAACTTTAAAATGACAAATAAATGCCCTTTTATTAACATTATAGCTTAGTAGACAAAATACACTAGCCATGAAAATTGCTTTCTGCGAAGCAGTGTTCAATCTTCAAATAAAATAACGAATAACACAGCATGTATTTACAAGCACAACTAGCAGTCAACTGGCAAAAGAACCGATTCTGGAATGCTACAGCAATAAACGTCAAAAATTCTGTGATTGAAACTTGCACCTTTGCGCTTTCCACAGCCAGTGAGAAGTCCTTCCAAAGATCCTCAAGACCATCACTTTCGTTTTCTGGTTTCTCCTCTTCCTCCATAGGCATGTAGGCTTCTGAGGGGAAATCAACTACTGCTGGATTTGGCTCGTTTTTTCTTATTCTTTTTCTTGGGGCAGTTACAGCATCTCCATCTACCTGGGAGCTGGGGTTCGAGTTCCTTCGTTTTCTCTCCTTAGGAAGAGCAGGGAAAACTTGTGTTTCTGCTATCTTCTCAGCATGGCTAGCAGCCTACAGTGAGCAACAACAGTTACTGTTGGAATATGAAAACTTTCAGCTTGGAACTGGAATAGATTCAACAAACATCAAACATTTGCATTCCAGCGTTCCCTACAAGAGAGAGGACTATTTCATGCAACCAAGCTGTACTGAACATTTAGATGGATGAACATAAAAACAATAAATGACACTGAAAACAAAGATCACAATGCTCTTCAGAGAGAACAAAGCACAATAACAAGATTTGATGCAATATACTGGTTTGTCAGTACAGGTATGCAGAACAAGGGACAAGAGTATCAATAGGTAAAAGTGAAAATTCAGTCGAAGAACTGCAAGTGAAAGTCGCATACCGCCAGATCTTGAATACGCTCCTCCTCAGGCCTTTTCTGCAATATAACTCTCTCAAATTGAACAGATGGTTGCCAGGTTTGCAAAGGAAACTGATTCATTAAAGCTGCAGTTTGACCATATGGAACAATTTGAGTATTTTGGTCTCCTTCAACATGTGAGGTTTCATTTACTTGGTGCCCTTTGGATGCTAGCCATGTCTTGAAAGTACCAGCCAATCCAGATGTTGTCAGTTGTTTGTTTTTCTCAGGTGCCAGCTGTTTGTATCCTGCAGTACCTCCATCCTCATCATCTGAATCAAGAACTATTATTGGTGTGCTCTCTTTTTGTTCCTTTTGCTCCATAGAACGATTAGTCATGTTAGCATCTGCCATTGAACTGCTTTTCACAGTACCCCCAGTGGGGTAATGCAGAGTAGAAAGCAAGTTGATCAATTGGGCCTTGCTAGCATAGATACTTTCGCAGTCCTTGCTAACACTGCCACATCCCCAACCACGAACCCTATTTGCAGCAGGAAGTGAAAGACCACTGGAATAAGTTGCAACTCCAGGTGCAAATACACCGCTGTTGGACTCAGAAGCCTTCTTTTGCCTGCAGCAATACATGCCTACAGAGACATAAAATTGATTAGACATAACAGGAGACACCAAGTAAATCTGTATCAACAATGGAACTAGTAATTCTGCTGATATTCCATATTTCCATAAAAATAACACAAGTGTTGTATAAGCCCCATATACAATGCATTTTTCTTTTTCGAAACATTCCATCGCTATGCAAACATCTAATAGCAAAAGTTAATCTGAAGAAACTCAAGTTTTTCTAGTTCACTGTGAAGGTGAATGTGAAAAATGTTAGTGTACGAGGCAATTATAAGTAGAAGTGCAACAGTTTCATGTGGAGAAGAACTATAATAAATCCTAAAATGCAGTGAGTAGGGATGAAAACGGATCGGATAGTTTCCGACCGATCCGGACGAAAACGGATTCGGATTGTCTTGGATCGGATTTTTCTCGGATAATTTTCGGATCGGATACGGATTCGGATTTTTGTCAGCGGAAACGAATACGGTAGGCATGCTATCCGCGGATACGGATACGGATCGGATTATCCGGATAAGACAAGTCGGATATCCGGTTTCGCCCAATAGAAGAGGATTTCAGCCCAAAAGGGAAAATGAGATTTTAATTGATTTTCGAATTTCAGAAAATGCAACAAATCAAATAGCCTTTTAGAAAATAGCAAATATAGTTAAAAAATTCTAGAAAAAATCATAAAAATTCCTTAAATTATTTTGAACTTAATAAAATTAATTCCAAGTTAAAGTTAGTTTTTATTTTTTGCACATAAATTATTTTTAATTTCTGAAAAATATGAACAACCTTTTTAAAATCCAGAAAATTCAAGAAATCAATTATTATTTTTTCATTTTCACTTTAAATACAATAAAATCCCAGAAATATCAATAATTTTTTTTGACATTGAAAACTAGGAAATTAAATAATTGACTTTATTTCATTTATTTTTTCTTTTTAATCAAGAAAACTCTTTTAAATCTAAAAAAAATCCAATAAACTAATAACTTTATTAATTTTATTTTTGGTAACATACTTTGGGATGTTACAGTCATTTACGTATAGATTAACTATATAGCCTAATCAATGTTAGTGTGAACTAAGTTTTATGTATGTGATAAGCTAAGTGTGAATGTGTGATGACTTGTGACTTTGTGAGTTCTGACTTATAAGCTAAATATGGTAAACTAAGTGTTATGTTTATGATGAACTAGTTAATGCAACTTGTTAGTGCCAATGTTATGCGTGGTTGCTGAAAATATGAATAATTTATGAATGTGTTGCATCAAATGAACTAGTTATATGTTTTCATTAATTTCTGGCATACAATTTAAGGGGTTTTCATGTTCCGAAAATAATCCGCGATCGTATTCGTTTCAATTCAGTATTAGCCATATTCGTATTCGATATTATTCGTATCCGTATTCGTATCCGGAGTATCCGTATTCATATCCGGATCCGAAAAAAAATATGAAAACAAATATGACAGAGCTATTATCCGTCCGTATCCGATCCGTTTTCACCCCTAGCAGTGAGCAACAAGCAGTAAGCCATCACTTATTTAACAAAGCAGTGCAATCAATGAACAGGTAATATTATTGATCACTCGTAGGTTAACTTAATTTTTACTTCCTTATTTTCAGCATGGAGCTCTGCATTTAAATTGGTACAATCCAAAATAATACTAAACAATGAAGCTAGTTTCATACAAAGCTAGTAGACATACACGAGCAGTATCACCTACAATATTATATTAGATCAAACACAAATACTGTTCTTGCCTCCAATCATGCACAGACTACCCAGCAAAAAAGATAATATAAAAGGCAAAAAAAGAGAGAAAGTGAAATGTGAGTCCGCACAGCAGAAAACACTTCAAATGAGAAAGCTATATTCTCACAAGCATTTCACCAAACAACTTGTGTGCATGCACAAAGGGCAAACTTAGCCGACACCTCGCACATCAACTATCCAAGCTTCCAAACAACAATATACCTGCAAGTAGCTCACCACAACAATCAACACTCCATGACCACAACCAACATACCAAAGAACAACATGTCTGCTATCTGTGACATCAACCATACGGAACCGACATGACAAAGTGGTCAAATAGCATATCTATTCCATGAACCAATGAACAAACATGGCAAGAGACATACCAAATCAAGGGTTGACACCAAGAATTACGGGAAACAGGGAAACAACGGGCAACAGCGAGACGAGCAATCCACTACAAAGATGACTGGTTACAAGAGGTGGGAGCCAACAAGCAAGGTGAGGCTCCAAATCCCCCATATTGCATTCTCAAATGGATGGATTTGGTGGCACTCAACCTCTCCCCTCTTCTACCCTCAACTTAGCTCTCAAACGAAACAAAACAAGTCCAATAACAGCAGGCTCGGGTTGGGGAAAGGGCTTAAAATATAGACTTGCAGAAAGGCCCACTAAGGTTGCTAAATAATGAAATCAGCTCCAATTTCAGCCCCTAACATGCCTAAGAAACATCTTTCATGATGAATCAAATGACTTGCAAATGGTGAAAATAGGAGCCGAACATCACACATAATGTACCACAACCAAACAAGCAGGCCATCTGCGTAAGTGATATGCAGAATAGTCACATTACTGCTTACACAGCTGTTAACTATATTTCAGTACTCCACATAAAGTACATTCCCATCTTTCCTTCTCTATCGTTTGGCATAATAAACCAACATCAAATAGAATGTATGTAGTGAGATCAATGCCACCTACATGTAACAACAGTTGAGCAGGCTACAACGGAAACTTAAATCACAACCAGCGTTATCTCTGCTTCACATGTTTCACATCAAATAGTTCTTCATGCTCAAACTTTTAGAGTTCTGTTTTAGCAAACATTATAGAGGTATTCCTCCAAAGCAAACTAAAAAAAAACAGCAACCTGGAACCTACCTCACTTCAAACAAAAGGGGTGGGGGCAAAAAGTTGTCCTTCCTCATAGAACGTGTCCTCAATTCCATAAATATTTTTCTTTTCTCCAGGAGCATGGGACTAGTGAAGTAGTAAGTCCCCTCTCCCATTTGTAAACTTCATCGTTGGCACCTATGTTTGATCAGCACATATAAACCCTGACCTACTGAATCAAGATATCCATACCCAGGTGCTAAATAAGGCCTACAGCCAACGATCCCAACGAATGCACAGGCGATTTCAACAAACAGAAGTAAGCCCTGCCCCGGTGATCCCCCAGAAACACTGCGCTTCAGCAAGAGAGGAGGCCGACCAACAAAATCACCCCGGAGATCACCGATACAAAGCCGCAAACACCTGGAGACTAGGGAGCGAAAAAAAAAGCATTTTCCAATGGCGGCTAGGCTAAGAGGCCTCATGTGCACACAGAAACCCCAAAAATGGAAAGGAATTTCACCCCCAATCGAACCCCAACAGAACCCTAAAACCCTATCCAAGCCCCTGCCCAACCAAGCAAATGCAGCATCGACCCTAACCCCCCAATGATCCCACCTTTCCACCAAGCACAAAGCCACAAAACCCATATCCCAACCAAACGTCGCACGGGAGGTGCCACCACGCGATCAGAGCGAGGGGGAGGGAATGGGGGGCAGGGCAGGGCGGGGAAGAGGAGAGAAGGGGTGCTTACCGGATGATGGCGCCGGCGGGTCCCCCCCGGCGGCAGCCATGGCAGCCGCGCCTCGCCGCTGTGTTGTGGTTTTGGGAGGGGAGGGGAGACTGGACAGGCGCTGCGTGTATGTGTGTGTTGGTCGGGTCTCGTCGGAATCTCAGGCTCCGGAGGCTTGTCTGCCTCGGGGCCCGCGCGCGGGCTGAATGACGTGGCGCGCGGTGGGGGCAAGCTGGAAGGGTTGGTTTGGATTGGTGAAATGGTGAATTTGGGGTTGGAAAAGGAGGAAATAGTTGAATGGAAAAACGGATATGCTTTTGCCGAGGTGTCCACTCACGTTGATGTATATGTATGGAAAAGGATAATAGTATTATATATGTATAGGTATAGGTATATGTGTCAGCGCTACTCACGCTGAATATCTTATTTTACACGTAGATTGTAACCTGGGCTAAGCTGTGCGCGACAGGTTAGGCCCTGCACCTCTCGCGAGAGATCGACGGTAAAATAAGCGTACGCGTTGCGAGTGGCAGTAAATGGTCCAGTATCATCCAAACTGGCAGTAAAACTTCTGTATCATATAATTTATGGTAAAAATCGATAGTAAAAATCGATCGCGCAACGCTCACAGTAAAACTTCTGTATCATATAATTTATGGTAAAAATCGATAGTAAAAATCGATCGCGCAACGCTCACATCGGTCGTAAAAACGATAGCTCCTAGAATCGATAGTAAAACCTACAAATCGGACGATGTTTGACGGAAACACTAGATCGATAGTAAAAATAGTCCTTATGCATCCGACCTATTTTTATGGCTGGCCCCGCCATCATTTACTATCTTCCCGCTCGTTTATTGCTGTGCATGATAGATTTTACTATTTGTTTCGATCTATATTACTGTAAGTGTTATGCAGTATTACTGCCTATGTTTATGTTTGTAATTACTGCTCTTATTACTGCATTTTACTGTACTACAAAATGCATTTTACAGTACGACAAAAAGAATTCCCAATACGGTCATGCGATCCCCGTGCGTGCCACCAAAAAAATCACTCATCCATGTCCTCCCGTGCCGCCTACTAAAAAAGACGAGCAATCCCATGCATCTAACCAAACGCACTCACCGCGTAACCGAACATAAAATCTGCCCCTCCTCCCACGTTCGCCCAATCAACATCGCTTCTACCCCTGCCCCCAACGTCCTCTTCCGACGAATCGGCAGGGAGAATGACAACTGGCCGCTCTGTGAGACCCCGGTTCATCAGGCTTGTAATGCTTAACTATCCACTCGGTCCTAGCATCACATCAAATAAACCGAGACTCGAGATATGTATACTTCCCAAGAATGCAGTATACACACCCCTTTACAACAAGTATGTATCAATTCCATTCAAACACATAGAACAAGCAAAAGCACAAATCAGAAGTTAATATAAATAAAGGATAGTTATTACAAAAGAGAGGCCGACCGGTCAGATAACATCCATACGTTCTAATTAAACAGCGGAAGCAAAAGTGCCATAAGATGGCAATAACAAAAGCCAATTAGTGTGCCTTTAACCCACAAGGCAACCAACCAGCCCGCCAAGCTAGTCGTCAAACCCGCAGCACATCTCACAAAAGTGAGGCCCTTGGGGCTCACCTTCCTCCCCTGCAACAAATAGTTAAGCAAAGCAAATGAGTATAAAAATTGTACTCCGCAAGACTTACGTGTAGAGTAATAGACCTGTACATAGCTACATGCAAGTTTATTTAAGTGGAGGATGTATGTTTCATTTTCAGCACAAAGCAATCTTTATTTGTAATAATGTAATACATTTAAAAGCAAGTTAGCAAATCTGTTTTTAAGGTTCAAAAAACAATTTGACAACGATAATAACAATAGATAGATGACAACAACAATCCTGGAAGTGACTAAACCAATAGTCACCACAACAATAGTATGAATTACCCATTCATACCAACCATGTCAAATTTTAATTAAAAGGTTGTAGTCTAATTCCCACAGGGCGTATCCGAGCGTGTCCATAACCTAGGACGAGGCTATTCGAATAGTTTTATACCCTGCAGGAGTGTACCAATGTACCCACACGCCAGACCGCCTTTTGCCACATGATTAGCACACTTCCTTTGGTATGCCGGCACGGCTAAGTCCTACGAGACATTTACAATATAATGTATTAACTACGAGTCGTCCGTATGGATAGAAACCCATACGTTGTGTCGGAGTCATCATAAAGCCTCGGTCAACTACCCATCGCGGGTAAAACCTTGGACAACTACGATGCCCCTCGAGGTGGAGAACCTACCCGGAACTCCACCACCGCACACCCAACAACAATAACACAATTTCTTTTTCACACAACACACACGACCCACCTCCTGCGACTCGGAGCTAACACACGCCAAAGTACTAGGTCAAGAGAGGTCCCATATCCCTCTCGTGTGGTTAGCACGCAAATTGCTCAGTACGGTGGCGCAAGTAATTCAGTCCTTGTTAACTTAGGCATACCACCACAATCCAAACAACCACACAATCCAACCAATATGCTCAAGTCTAAAACAATTTTTCATTTTCAGGTTTTGACTTTATAAAATATCAAAGCACAAGTGCTGGACATAAAGGAGTAATAATTAGATGTGTGATCAAGATCATCGACTAAATCGATGATCGCCCATTACTACTGAACTAAGCATGACTAAGCATTTTGACTTGCAATCTATTAAGCGACAAGAGCCCATCCAACGAACTCTAATCACAACAAATAACCTAGGCTCAGGTAGTAGAGGGTAATCATTTACCTACAGAATATGCAACTATAGGATCAACTAACCATAATTTAACAACAAAATAGCAATGCATACATACAAGTTGAAATCAATATATTAGACCTGAAAAATACTGGGATTAATATGATCAAGCCGCTTGCACAGTTCTTTCTTGCTCAATATGTTGCTGAGGGTCACTCTCGTGGTTAACACAATCGTTCGAACCTAACGAAAGAGCGAAAAAGAATCGATAAGAACGACGAATACGAAAAAGACTCAACAGCAAACTTTTTCCGAATGCCTTAAAAATTTTACAGCAGCAAGAGCATGATTTATAAGGAATTTAGCAATAAGAACCAATTGATTTGGATTCTTAATGGAAAATATATGAGTAAAACAAATCTACTCAGCCTTATAAATCACAAATGCTACTATTTATTGCAATTCAATTGTTTGGCAATATTTTCTAGAAAGGTGGTGCACTTGAGATTTTTACAGTAGATCAAGCACCTCATGAGATGAACAACCCAATTGGATTCATCTCATTTGGAGCTATGATGCACTTTCTACAATTTTCCAAAGCCATGAAATGAGCAAAAGAAAAATCCATAAGTAAACTTTTTGGGAAAAGTAACATGTTCAAAACTAACTTTCACATTAAGCTCATTAATAGAGGAATCCAACAAAATTGGATTCACTCAAAAATAGTTTACAGAGAAATAGTTATGCATTTTACCAGTTAATTGCATTTTTCAGTTAACAAATAATCCTCTCGGGAAAATCCGAAATTAAAATCGACGTGGACGAACTCGGACTATTGATCTTGGATCCAACGGCCCAAGTCCACGGGACAATGCGCGCGCGCACGCGGCTCACAAACCCCACCGTTGGACTTAGATCCAACGGTCCACGCAGATCGAAACGTTCGGACGGTCCGAACGAATGTGGACCGTTGATCTAAAGATGGACGGCTCGCAACGAAAGAACTTCCGAGCGGTCCGAGCGTTCACGCGAATCGGGCCGTTGATCTAGAGATCGGCGGTCCCACGAGAACTACGTTAAGCGTTCGCGCCGATTCGTCCGACAAAACCCGACGGTGAAGGAGGCTCACCGCCGGCGACTCAGTCACGCGGCGCGAGCTAAGGCCCAAAGCGGGTCCGCAATAGCCTTGCGCACACACGGACCATTCTTTGTGGTGAGGTGGTCTAGAACGTCGGCAGTTTGAGTTGACGGTGGTGACATAAGCGGCCAAACCGAAAGCGCAAAGAAGCTCATTCTTGTCCAAGTAGCGAGTGCCAAGCATCTAGGGACTAATGCGGAGCTACCTGAGCACGGGAGAGGCACAGAGGAGGTCGGAGATGCTCCGGCGACGAAATGTGTTGCTTTCGGCAAAACGCAGGAATCTCAATTCACCTAACCCTTGGGGAAAATAAGTGAAATTGAGCGAGGGTTAAGCTCAAGTGATTAAAGAGAGAGCAGAGGGAACAAGAAATGGAGAGGGAGAGCCACTGTGGTACCGCCTTCACCAAAGTACCCGACGTGCGGTAATGGCGGTAGAAGTGCTTCGGGTGAATCAAGCTCAAACAAGCACCGAGGTGGCTAGCTAGAGCTGTGGAAATGCTAAAGGAAGCCAAGAGAGGAAACAAGGGAGCTTAAATAGCCGAGATGGCAGAGAGCAACGACAAGATTTCTCCTCGGGTCAGACCTGCCATGGGAGCACTGGGAGTGATGGGAGCAGTTGAGCTATGGACGTTTGAGGGCGGTGCACGACGGGCAGTGTCTGCGGCGAAGGAGCCGTTTAAAGGTGGTCACCGCGGTGACCCCTCGGTGACCCCACGCTGCTCCAAGCCCTGCGCACACCATGGCTTTGACTCAACCTCAACGTTCGCTCAGACGCGAGGAAGGAGACGACGCGGCCAACGTTGGATCTAAATCGGACGGTTCAAGAGAACGGGACGATCGGCCGGTCCGAACGTTCACTCAATCCAGGCCGTTATCTCCAAATCGGACGGTTCAAGGGAATAGGGCGATCGGCCAGTCCGAACGTTCACTCAATCCAGGCCGTGATCTCCAAATCGGACGGTTCCCCTGTGATCGAATCGGCAACGCTCCGCGCCAATCGTGGACCATGCGATGACGATCCGACAGCTAACAGCGCTCGCGCTCGATCGACCGCGACGTGCAGTTAGTTGATTGAACCAAGTCACTTGGCTCGAGCCCGAGTCTGACTCACGCCCAAGGAACAGTGAGAACCAGCTAGGGTTTGAATTAAATAGCTGATTTTTGGAGGATTTACTTGAGGTAGCAAACTAGCTCCAAAAATCATGAAATTTTAACTAGATGTTACTGACTTAAGGATTAACCTTACATAAAATTTCCAGAGGTTTTAATGCAATGCATTATTCTCCAGAAATTCTAGAAGGTTTGAGTTAGGGTTTGACCAGAGTGGTTGTTGGTTTGACTTGTCTCCAAAAATTATCAAATAATTTCTAAAAATTATGAAATAATTCCGAGGTGTCATCTGCCATCCCTAGAGCTCAGAAAAAAAAAATATGTACATGGGTTTGTCACAAGATTTTCCTAAGGAGGTTTTTGATTGGAGTCAATTAAGGATTTTGATTTTTGATTTCCATAATTCCTTTACAAGAATTAAAGAAATGTTCAAGGACTTCAAGATGCAAGAAAAGTTTTAATTTCTACTCATTTTCTTATATTTGAAACACAAACCCACATTTGGGATGTTACACGGCCCCACCCAGCGGGCACGGAGGAACTCCGCTCGGCGGTGCTCGTTCTCCATCGCCCATGTCGATCAGATCTGCCTCCAGTGCATGCAGATTCCCCCCGTCGTTTACTGCCATGCCCAGTGGGACGGTGGACACCCTAAGTTTCTCTACACTGGCGGTAAACGATGTACCTCTGGCTATAAGCCCCCCGACAACCGGGATCCTCCACTCCACGTCTCAGTCCTAACGCCACCCACACTATTTCTTCGAGAGAGATGAGGACACCCGACACCGATCGATCGTACACTCATATATGTGTGTTTTGCAGTTCTTTATGTGCGCTTTTACTATCAACATGTCGTTTTGTTACTAACTTTACCTTCTTATTTATTTTACTATCCCCTGTACATATCGTTTACTTGCTTTTCTATTAGATATTACTGGGTTAAGTGGTATTTGTTGTTGTTAGAATGAGGCTATTCCCGACCATATGGTGCCCCAGGTCTGCATAAGGTTCGATAATCTGGGTGTTGCTTACCAGTTCTATTGTTGGTACGTGTGACATGCTGGTTTTGGGGCCAGAAAGAATAGGACCAGGAAGACACTCAAGGGGTTTTGTTGTAGTCTGGAGGGGAAATAGGACTTCTACATGTCGGAGAAGGAGCGTGAACATTGCAAGACCTCCAAGAAGATTGGGTGCAGGGTGTTCATGAAGCTATAGAAGAGTCCAAAATATGGCTCAAAATGCGCATCAAGCGGGTTGTGTTGGAGGATAATCATCCCCTCGCTAGGATGTCATCCTTGGTTGTGTTCATGCAGTCACACAAGAACTACGATCCCTCCTTGATACAGCTCGTCGACACCATGCAGGTCGGTAGGGTCCCTCACAATGCTACGAGGAACATTTTGTTAGATATGCATGGGGGGCAGCATAACATACCATTCACCGCGCGCGACCTAGAAAACATGTTTTTACTGTGTTCCATCATTGTCTTTACTGCTATAACTGTGTTGATTTACTGTTCTTCTCTTGTTCTCATTTTTACTACTATGATTGTGTCGATTTATTTATTTTTACCATCCATTCTACTGTCTATCTTAGGAAGGCTGTGAATACGCACATTGATCACATGGACGATGTGAACAAGCTGATGGATTTCTTCAAGGAGTATCGGTCGCAGAACGACAAGTTCTACTACGACATACAGGTGGATGATGACGGTGTTGTGAAAAATGTCTTCTGGAGCCACGCGAGCTATCACGCGGAGGCGTCATTACGTTCGTCATGACCTACAGAACCAACCGGTACGAGATGCCTTTGGCTATATTTGTTGGCTCCAAACACCATCTGCAGGACACCATATTCGGCATCGTGCTGCTTCGTGACTAGAAGGAAACATTATTCAAATGTTTGTTCAGGACGTTCCAGACTTGCATGGAGGGCAATGACCCCATTTGCATGCTAATCAATGATTTTTTATTGTTCTCGCCTAATTACTTCATATGTTGCCCACATTTACTGTCTATCGCCTGTGTGTTTACTGTGTTTCCAAAGATACGCTAAATGTATTGTGAATGTTGGTATTTACTGCATCTTCATATGATTTTTACTACCTAATGTGTTTCCTTGTAACATCCCAAAGTTCTGTTACCAAAATAAAATAAATAAAGTTATTATTTTATTTGATTTTGTGAAATTTAAAAGAGATTTATTGCTTTTCTTGAATTTCCTAAATTCTAAAAGTTAAAAATAAAATTTATTGAGTTTTCTGCTATTTAATTGGATTTAAATCGAAAAATAAAATTTTAATTAATTTATAGAATTTCCTGGTATTTAAAAATGCTTTTCCTATATTGCAGAAAATAAATTTAATTACTGTACAAAAATAAATATAAATTTATTTTTAAATTATTTTTTTATTAAGTTAAAAATAAATAAAGGAATTTCTCTAAATTTTTCTAGAATTTTTGAACACTTTTTGTTATTTTTCTAAAAATCCCTATTTGATTTTTGTATTATCTAGCAATTAAAAATGAATTGTTGTTCGCAAGGAAAAGATAAAGTTTTGTTGAAAATATTTTATTTAAGATAAAAATACCCTATTGAACTACTCTAAAAAGTTATAGAATTTTTAGACCTATATTACTATTTTTCAAGATTAAAAATAATTTTTAGCAATATAAAAATAATTACTGTATAATAATAAAATTATTATTATTACTTTTATTGTTTTATTTGCGTTCAGAATCTGGTGTTTAATATCTGTGATTTGTTTCTGATTTTTCGGAATTTATATGCTATTTTTCCGAAATTAATTAATGTTTTTCGAATTTTGAAAAAAAGAATATTCCTCGGAATATTCCGACTGCTACAATACCACCCAAAAATTCAGCCCAAAAATCCGGTCATAACTCCGTGACGAATTCATGCAAACAATTCTTCTCTGTCTTATAAATTGAGCCGTAGCCCATCCTCCTCGTTCCCCACATCCCACTCGCCGATTCGCGAAAGCCTCACTGAGCTCTCTGCTAGCTCTTCTTCTCCAACTCCTAGAATAACTCCGTGAGCCGATCTCCCCATCCGGTGCTCCGTTGTGCGTCAAATTTTACCAGTGAGTTCATCTCAAGATTCTCTACATTTCTATTCAAACCGAATTTTGATTTACCTATTATTTTACCTCAGCCACAAAAGCACCGACAGTCTTCTTCTCCAACTCCGGTGACAACTCCGGTGAGCCCGATCTCTCCATCTGTAGCTCCGTTGTGCACCAAATTTTACTGGTGCGTTCCTATAGAGATTCTCTACATTTATATTCAAGCCAAATTTTGATATACATATTGTTTCACCTCGGCAACAAAAGCATCGACGGTCTTCTTCTCCAACTCCGGCGAGAACTCCGGCGAGCCCGATCTCCTCATCCGTTGATCCACTATGTACCAAAATTTATTGGTGAGTTCCTATTGAGATTCTCCATATTTCTATTCAAGTGGAATTTTGATTCACTAACTTTTTCACCACCGATCACATCTTCTTCCCTAAGTCCGGCGAGAACTCCGTCGAGCCCGATCTCTTCATCTGTTGGGTAATTGCGTGAGCCCTTTTACCTACATGTTCCTTTCAATATTATCTACCTTTCTATTCAAACAAAATTTTGAATTTTGTAATAATTCAGCACCGCTATGTCGTGCCATGTGGCGCCAAATAATTGCCATGTCACCGCCGCATCACCACATAGTCTACATGGCTGTCACCCAAGTGCCACCTCACTTTCTCTCTCCAAATCAATAGACACGTCATGCCATGTGTATATTTCCTCTTTATCTTTGGAAAATCAATCTCTTAAATTCTGAAATTCAGAATTTAATCTTTTCATGTGACTTTCAACCTTCCGGAAATTCGTTCTTCTTCATACGAACTCCGATTCCATCGATTCAAATTCCAATATTCATATAAATTAGATATCTTCCTTATAGTATTTATTTTATAATTTTTGGATTTTGTTTGAATTTGGCTTATGTACGCGTATAGATTTCGACGACTTCGGAGAGTCAGATTTCGACGCCGTTTGAGAACAACATATAACCAAGCAAGGCAAGTTATACCTTTGATCATATTTGATCCTATTATTTCAAATTATTTAAATTCTGTTTAAAATTATTATTGCACGCTTATTTTTATTCAATGTAATTTAAATACCTGTTTTAAATTTATAGTTATGCCTAAATCCTTTGTATGGCCAATGTTGATATTTGAATCAAATATATTGTCACCCTAGATAAAAAAAAACCTAGTTGATACGGTAGTATGAACTGGGATCATTTGAAAATATTATGTAAAGACATGGTTAGACCAAAAATATTTAGTTTGGAAAATTTTAGCCAAATGATTAACTATTGTTTAAAAGTCTATGACATTGGTTTGTCATGGAGGATTTTGCAAATGACTTTGAAAAGAAAAAAAAAAGGAAAAGTTGGTTTGTACTTGGGCGAAATGGATGCTTGGTGGGTGTAGATTTATGCACGGGCTCAATCCGGGTAGGATTGAGACTCAGGGGTTATTTTGGAAGTCGCCCAAGTCAGTTAAGGACCGGTCTTCGAGCTGCATCTTGCTAAGCCACATCGTACTACCACATGTCCTGTATGGGCAGGATCTGGCTAAATAATTTGTAACATTCCATCGTAGTTGTGCCATTTTGGTGTGTGGGTGTCGGTTAGACGGTATTACCACATGGCGCAAGAGGGGGCTTGAATCCAACGGGTGGTTAGCCCAATGGAAGCGAAACCTTAGCGAGGCAAGGCTACGATGGGATGGCGCATTGTAAAAGCCTTGACACGTGCTCTAGACTGCTTACCTAAGGTAGTGAGCAGTGAGATCGACGGATGCCAAACAAACTAGAGAATTCATGTCTTGTGGGTAAAGTTGTACAACCTCTGCAGAGTGTAAAACTATTCGAATAGCCGTGTCCACGGTCATGGACATGCTGAGCAAAGCCACTCAAAGTTAGACTTTGATTTTGTTTTAAAAATGATTTTTGCAAATGATTTGAGGATGGTTAATTCTTGTGGTAAGATTCGGCGGTTAGCCATGTGATAGGAGGGTATCCATCACCATGTTTCATATGGAGGTTATCCTACTATAAAACTTGAGAATTTATTAAAATGAATTCTAGCTATAGAATAACTGCTTTGGAACTTAGTACAAATATTTAAAAAAAATATTGCTTTATGCAAATTCAACCAATAAGCCTTCCTTTGATATATCCATGCATGCATTAACTCATTCTTGGGTGTAACTTGCGAGCACGGTAGTTGTGCTCACCCTTGCTTCATGCAAATAAATTTCAGAGGAGAAGGACTTCGGATCTCGATGACTAGGCCGCTACCCCAGTCGATTGCCTGTGGCAGATCAGTTGGACTCCAATACTTTTTCGTCTTCCGCTGTGTTTGTTTAATGTTGGATTGTAAGCCTTTCTTGTAATCAACTCTGATATTTATTAATAAAGTTGTGCGATTTATGGATGTTACCATATCTGTTTACTGTGTGAACTAGCTACTGATCATGGGACTAGTTCAGAAATGCACATAGGATTCTGGGGTGTTACTCCCGGGTCCGACATTCCTTATACTATAGATCAGGACCCAGCGATGGCGGTTGCCATCCTGCACGTCTTCCCCAACACGCAACACTGACCGTGTTGGTGGCACATACTGAAGAAGTACAAGAAGAACCTGAACATGCTATACGTGGTGAACAAAGGGCTGAAGGAGCATTTTGTTTCCATCATAAACCATCCGCTTACTCATAGAGAGTTTGAGAATGTGTGAGAGGATCTCGTGAGAGAGTACAACCTCGAGCAAAGCTATGCTATTGCTAGCCTCTATGACTTGCGCGAAAGGTGGATCACGATTGTGAGACCCCGGTTTATCGGGCTTGTAATGCTTAGTCACCAATTGACCCTAGCATCACAAATCAAATAAATCGAGACTCGAGACATGTATACTTCCCAGAAATGCAGTATACATACCCCTTTACAAAATTCATGCATCAATTCCATTCATTCACATAGAACCGAAGCACAGCAACAAACCAGAAGTAAAAATACTGGGAGTAACATGATCAAACTGCTTGCCTGGTTGCTGTTGTTCAAGATGTAGCGGGGGATCACTTAGGTTATCAATGTGATCTTCGGAACCTAACGAGAAAGCGAAAAAGAACCGATAAGAACGAAGAAAACAAAAAGACTCAACAGCAAACTTTCTCCAAATGTTCTGAAAATTTTATAGCAGCAAGATCATGATTTATAAGGAATTTAGCAACAAGAACCAATTAATTTGGATTCTTAATGCAAAGATATGAGCAAGATAAATCTGCTCAGCCTTATAAATCACAAATGCTACTATTTATTGCACTAAAATCTTAGCAAAACTTTCTGGAGCTAAAATGAGGTTAGAATCATTTTTAGATTAAAGTTTAGTTAAAAACATAACTAACAAAATTTGAATCAACCGAAAAGGAATTCAAGTGAAATAGTTATGCATTTTACAAGTTAATTTCATTTTTCAGTTGACAAATAATCCTCTCGGAAAAATCTGAGATTAAATCGACGTGGACGAACTTGGATCGTTGATCTTGGATCCAACGGTTCAAGTCCACAGAATAGCGCGCGCGCACTCGGCTCACGCGGCTCATACGTTCACCGTTGGATTTGGATCCAACGGTTCACGTGGATCGAAATGTTCGGACGGTCCGAACGTTCACACGCACATGAGCCGTTGATCTTGGATCCAACGATCCACGCGGATCGAACCGTTCGGACGGTCCGAATGTTTACTCGAATCGGGACCGTTGATCTTGGATCCAACGGTCCACTGATCAAGGCATGCGATCGATCGAACGTTCGCGCGATCCTGGGTCATAGATCTAAAGATCGACGGTCCATAGCGAACCACATTCAAAAGCTCGCGCCCAGTTTTGTCCGACAAAACGACGGCGAAAGGAGGCTCACCGCCGGCGACTCGGGTCATGACGGCGTGAGCTATGGCCCAAAATGGGTTCTCAATAACCTTACGCACCCAAAGGGACCAACAATTACGGCTGCGGTGGTCTAGAACACCGGCAAGCCGGAGTTGACAGAGATGACCAAAAATGGTCAAAAATGAAAAAAAGCAAAGGAGCTCTGCTGCGGTCCAAGAAATCGGGTGCCAAGCAACTAAGGACTAATGTGGAGTTACCTGAGCACGGGAAAAACATAGAGAAAGGTTGGAGCTACCCCGGTGATGAAAATAGTTACTTTCGGCCGAAAATAGGGAAATCCAAATTCAGTCAAGCCCTGAGCAATATAAACAAAATTGAGCGAGGGTTAAGCTCAAGAAAGTAAAGCGGGAGCAAAGGGAGCAAGAAATGAAAGGAGAGAGCCACTACTGTACCGCCTTCACCATAAGCTCGAAGCTCAACAATGGCGGCAGAAGTGCTTTCGGAGGAATGCAGCTCAAACAACCACTTAAGTGCTAGCTAGAGTTGCGGAGATGCTAAAGGAAACCAAAGGGGAAGCAATGGAGCTTAAATAGGGAAATGGCAGAGAGCAACGACGATATTTCTCCTCGGGTCAACACTGCCATGAGAGCACTTGAGAGCGACGGGAGCAGTTGAGCAATGGACTTCTGAGGGCGGTGCACGACGGGCATTTAATGCGAGCAGAGAGAGCCGTTTAAAGGTGACCACCGAGGTGACTCAGCGCTGCGCTCTTCTCCTCTGCTCACGCCATTACTTGACTCAAACGCACACTCAGACTGGAGGAAGGAGATGACTTGTCCACCGTTGGATCTAAATCGAATGGTTTAAATGAAACGGGGCGATTGGAACGGTTCGAACGTTCACTTAATCCGGGCCGTTGATCTGGATCCTACGGCTCACACTGCGCGAGGCGTTCGGACGGTCCGAACGTTCACACGAATCTGAGCCCTTGATCTAGAATCCTACGGTACACATGGATCGGCGCGCTCGGATGGTCCGAACGTTCACGCGATCGTGGGCCGTTCGATGCCGATCCAACGACCCACAACGCTCGCGCTCGATCGACCATGGCGGTGCAGTTAGTTGATTGAACCAAGTCAAGTGGCTCGAGCCCGAGTCTGACTCGAACCCAAGGAACAGTGAAAGCCGACTAGGGTTTGAATTAACAGCTAATTTTTGGAGGATTTGCACAAGGTAGCAAATAAGCTCCAAAAATCATGAGATTTTAACTGGAGGTTGCTGACTGCAGAATAAACCTCACATAAAATTTCCAGAGATTTTCATGCACTGCATTTTTCTCCAGAAATTTCAGAAAGTGTGAATTAGGGTTGGACCAAGCTTTGACTTGGTTTGGCTTGCCTCCCAAAATTATCAAATAATTCCTAAAAATCATGAAATAATTTAGAGGCGCCACAAGTCATCCCTAGAGCTCAGGGAGAATGTTTACATGGGTTTGGCACAAGATCTTTGTCAAGGAGGTTTTTGATTGGAGTCAACCGAGGATTTTGATTTTGATTTCCATAATTCCTTTACAAGAATTACATAAATGGCAAAAGGCTTCAAGATGCAAGAAAAGTTTTAATTTCTTCTCATTTTCTTACATTTGAAACACAAATCCCCATTTGGGATGTTACAACGATGTACTTCAAGGACGTGTATCGCGGTAAGATGACATCCACGCAGAGAGTCAAGAGTATGAACAAGATGATAAAATGGAACTTCGTGGATAACATGACTTCGCTCAACCAGTTAGCGTGGAAGGTGCACTGGGTGTTGCAGAAGAGGAAGTGCTTCGAGGCTCAGGAGGCGCACTGCTCCACGGTACTTAGAAAAACAGATTTATTGCACCTTATACATGCATTTACTTGACTTTTGTCCATGATTTACTTTTAATCTGCCTTATTTTATTGTGTCTCACACCCTGTCTCACACCCCGTCCTACATTTTTACTACAACCCATGTATAGAATTACTTCATGTTGTTTATGTGTCTACTGCATGTTGTATCCCGTCTTGTGTGCTCGCAGAGCCAACCGGTGAGAGCCACTCTGTTCCTGTTCGAGGAGTAGCTAGGCAAGGTGCGTGTACACACCTAAGGTGTTCAAAGAGTACACAGAGATCTACTTCTGCAGTACAACCTTGTGTATAAGGTCTAACACAACCCGAGATGGTCTATTCCTCTTATCTCACAAGAAGTAGTCTACGATGTTCGCATGGTCGCAACACGATTTCAAGTTGGTAGCTGAAGAAGAAATGGGGTAGATACAGCTGTGAATGCAAATGGTGGAAGCACATATGTACTTTTACGGTCTTTTAGTCTAATATTTACTATTCAAACTTTTTTTTGTCCAGCATAGATAGTCATTTTACTCTCCTTGATTATGCATTTTACCGTTAATCCATCTTCTGCTTACCTCTATAGGGTTGTTCTGCGCGTACCTGGTATGGGCATTCTCCCACTTGCAGGTCGAGAGTATCCCTAGTCGCTACATGCTTCGTAGATACACGAGTAATGCAAGGGTGGATGTGTCGTACGACAGACACGATCTCATGCAGGTCGGACCCGACGGGACGACTGAGATGTATCGACACTCTATCTTACTAACAGAGGCTATGGTCATGGTGAGGCCAGGGCGTAGATCGAGTCATGCGTACGATATAGCCATAGAGGTCCTCAAGGTGCTATGGGTGCAGCTTGATACAATACCTAACAACATTGGCTAGGTGGCTGACGAGCCCGATTTGCCCGATGTAGTGGACGACCCAACGATCAATCCATCTAAGCCTCCTCTGTCACAGCCCAAGGGTCACAAATGAGCCAATGACAAACCAGAGCATAGTTCTTCCCCAGTAGGGAAGAAGATGATGAGGGCGCGCGACATATGTAGCCTGAAAGCTAGTCACAACAGAAAAACCTGCCCAACACTGTCCCAAAACTCCTCTTCCAGAGGGAGAAAGGGGGAGGTGGCAGTGGTAGGGGAGGGGGAGAGGGAGAAGGGGACGAGGGAGAGGAAGGTCCCGTACATGCCGCCGGCTAATTCATGATGACAAAATGGAAGAGGACGACACTGAAGACAATCTCACCGTGGTGTAACATCCTAAAAATGCATAAATACAAAAAAACAAGATTTTTAAAACTTTTTGTAATTATATGTGCCATCTTATTTTCTCAGCATTTCCAGGAGTTACTTGATCTATGTTTTCTTTTGTCTGCACAAGTAATGTACAATAGAAAACCTAAAACTGTGAACCCTAGAATCATAAATTGCGAAAGCAAAATAAACTTAAGGCATGGGCCTTTCAAATAGTGCATGAAGTAGAAATCCTAAAATCAAAATCACAGCAAGACCTGATTCTCCGATTAAACGAAAGCCCAATCAGAATCCTTTAGCAAAAATCAGAATTTATCTGTCACCAAGTGAGAATTTTCTAAAGTGAGCACCAAAATTTCAGCGACCCTAAAATTCCACCTCATTCCATATTTCTCAAGTTTTCCATGATCTTTTCTCTCCCTTCTACTATTCATTTGGTCAATACCTTGAGTCACCTATGTTGCAATCGGACTAGGTCAAGGCCCAGGCTCAGCCACCAAGTCTCTTCTTTTGCCCCATGCCCACCTATAGCCTCTACTGCTCTGCTCTTTTCACCGACGCTCGACGACTAGCTCCAACGCCCATGCCTCTGCCCGTACTCACCAATTGCTCCTGTCACCATGACCTTTATTTGCTATCACTCAAGCTGTCGCTCCATCGCGCTACGCCACCAAATGACGCCAAATCCTCGCCCAGGCCTGCCCTAGACCATGCGGTGGCTTCGCCCGAGTGCATCGTCGCCCTCGGGCATCTCTATCCCATTGATTATATATATAGCAACCCCAAGCCTCCCCTCCCCATTGCCTTTCTTCACCACACCAGACCACCAAGCATCTTCTCCCACCGTCAATGGAGTCCGAAGCACATGGTAAAACCAAGCTCTGATTGTCGACCATGGCACCACCCCATCGTCACCAGTGCTCCAGAGATCTCCAACATCCTCCACCCCCATCACTCTATGTTCAAGTCTACCAATAGTAAACCCCATCAAGTCGTGGGCCATCCGATTGAATTGAGGTTCTCCAACCAATCAAGTCGTGGATCTACCTCTTAAGACTCTCCAATCGACCAAGTCGTGGACTGTCCGATTGAATTGAGACTCTCCAACCGATCAAGTTGTGGATCTACCTCTGAAGACTTTCCAACTGACTAAGTTGTGGACCGTCCAATCGAATTGAGACTCTCCAACTGATCAAGTCATAAACTGTCCTATTGAATTAAGACTCTCCAACAGATCAAGTCGTGGATCGTCCGATTGAATTGAGACTCTCCAACCGATCAAGTTGTGGATCGTCCGATTGAATTGAGACTCTTCAACCGATCAAGTCGTGGACCGTCCGATGGAAGGGGCATCAGGAGATCGTGGCCATCCATTAACCGTAATAGAATGAGCTTCATCAATATGCATCTAACTCATTCGAAACATGACACCTTGCTGGACAGACTCGATCGCCACGCGCCCCATCCTGTCACCTCAACCATCACTCGCCATTGCTCAACCCGTCACATTGTTGGCACTTTGCTACCGACCCTGTCAAAATCATCAACCACTCCTCTGTACCGAGTCACACCGAATGCCTCGCAGGCTCTCAGGCGTCCTCCGCCTATGCAGCTATAAATAGCAACCCTGAGCCCCCTCACAACCTTTGTTCGCCACACCAGTGCTAGTCCCATGTCCTCCACCCCTCAATGAGCTCGAGCTACAGGTAAGGCTTGAGCGCTCGCTCACTATATGCATCAGCTCATGTTCCAAGACCCAAGAGGCATTTTCCCTCAGTTGATTCCACTCTTTATTCATAGGGACCGCCGTCGTCCTCCTTCTTCCTTCCCTCCGGCCAGTTGAGCCAAAACCGAAGCATCCTTTACTCCGGTGAGTGGGACACTGATTCAATCCTCTCGAGCCATCTACTTACTCCCTTGAAGATATTTTGAGGGTTGAATGCTATCAATCTTCCTCAGGTAATCACCGCCGTTAGGAGCTTCTCTCGTCATCGCTGACCACCGTCGCCAGACCATCTCTGGCTAGCTCGTCCCTCCGCATCATACCGGTACATTCCTAGTGGCCACTAGATGCTCATGCTCACTCTAGTTGCACGGAAGCATTATTGGATCAACGAATGTGTTGTAGATGTAGTCTTCACGTGTAGTCAAACCCCCCTTCGAATACACGTAGTCGAACCTCCAGGTAGTCGAACCTCCTTTTGATCAGGTAGTCAAATCTCCAGGTAGTCGAACCTCCTTCTGCTTGGAATATAGTCGGACCTCCTTCCACTGGGAATGTAGTCGAACCTCCTTCCGACTAGGTAGTCGAACCTCTAGGTAGTCAAACCTCCTTCCGCCTAGAATGGAGTCGAACCTCCTTCCGACTAGGTAGTTAAACCTCCTACCGTCTGGAATATAGTCGAATTGTCGGGACCCAAAAATACAATTCTGGACCCTATGTATATTCTGCACTAGTCCAGGATCAAGATAGTGCACACAGTATCAACATAGATGAATATCGACCCACACAAGATGATTAATAGAATAAACGACAAATTTGAATAGCAAATAATGGTTTTGACCTTATGGTCGAGTTTACATTTATTAAGCCACGCAGGACTGACCATAAATAAATAGCAGCAACGAAATAGAAATAAACTTCAGCGAAATCCCATCAATTCACCACAGGCAACTGACTGGGATCAAGACCCAAACGATCAACACCTTCGTAGAACTCCTCCTCAAATGCAAGCGAAGACTCCTCCACTTCTATTGATTATTTGAAGCAAGTATGAGTACACAACCGTACTCGCAAGTCATACCACAGAATGCAATTTATAGTTGATGGCTTATTCCAAAGGAATGGATTCTGTGGTTATTTTGTAGAAATACAACATTTGCAATTGAATACAAATAATAGATTGAAAACATAATTCAAAACAAATAAACAATAATAATTTATCATTTGATTTCACAAAGACACGCGGTCTAAACAAGTTATTCACACAGCCATATGACTTAGATCACACAGCTCCCTTCCCAAATGTTTTATGAAAATCTACCCCTCGTGTGAAATCCCTGAGCATGTCCATGACCGCGTACGCGGCTATTCGAATAGATAAATTAAACACTCTGCAGTGGTTGTACACTTTACCCACAAGATACAATCAGTGTAGCTAGCACTGACCGTAACAAAACTTTTGAGAAACTTCATCTCAACATTGACACTCCCGATGTGCTTTCCTAGGGTGACAAAAGATCATAGCATAACAATAGACAAGGTGGACATAACAATTTGGATTAATAACTAAACCCAAAAGCATTTAAATAAATACTTGAAATAGAATGCAATACATTGAAACAAAGTATTTTGAAAATAGGGTTCAACATGACCAAAGGTATAACATGACAGAGGCAAAACAAGCTCCAAAAATTAAAAAATTGTAAATAAATAGATATGGAATTTATATAAATTTAGAAATTTGAATCGGCTCAATTGGATTTCGGATGCAAAAGATATGGGCTTTGGAAGATTGAAATTCAAGAAAATACCCTTAAATTGGATTTTCCAGATTTGCCAAATTATTTTTCTAAAGGAAAAATAGATTATTGCGCAATACTGATGTCAGCGAAGGAATTTTCAGAAATAAAAGAATTAAAAGAAAATCTGACATGTGGGGCCCACATGTCAGCGGCTCTGTTCACAGTGGACATGGTTCACCGAACCAGTCTAGGGCTTTGAATCTGGACTACTGCGTCAGCGCATATGTGGCTCCGACTGGGATGCCACATAGGTGACACACGAGCACACGACCTGAGGTGGCTGGAGACGTGGTCGTCCACGTTAGCCTGTCGCCGGCGAGTATCGGATGCGCTCAGCAACGGCGAACGGCGGCGGCTCGACGAGAACGGTTGGTCGCTCTGGTAGCCCTCGCTTTTGCGCACCTAAAGATGCTCGAATTGACACCGGGGAACGACGGAGATGGCTGGAATTGGCATCGAACGGAGGACGAAGGTACGACTTGTCGGGGTTGAGCACCAGAGACGCTCCGGGGTCACCGAGAGGCGCACGAGGATGCTCTCACGACGACGAAGTCGGCGGTGTGGTCCAAGGGGGCAGGGCATCACCGGAATTGCGGCCGCTCTAGGGCTCTTGGGGCGAAATTGGGTGGGGTTTCGGGTTCACGTTGAAGGGGCGGCCCTCAGGCGCTATTTATAGGAGCTCGGGCGAGGCTGGGATGGCGTATTGGCGGTGGAGTCCAAAGAGTCCGAAACGGGGACGCTAGGAACTCGGAGATAGAAACGGAATCGGGGTTTGATTTTGCTGGATTCGTTTTTTGGGAGACAAGAGAGAAGACTTGACGTGAAAATCAGGCGTGTGGCAGTTGAAAAAACACGTTGTCGGTTGGAACTCCGAGGTCTGGCCATGGCGGACGCGAGCGACGGCACGAGGGAGAAAGTGGCACGAGGAAGGAGACGTAGTGGTGGGACCCACTCGTTAGTGAGACGAAGCGGCGTGGCGCGGGGCGACGGAGACCGACTGGTGGGGTCCACCTGTCAGCGAGAGGCGGGGTGAGCGTGGGGGCGAGCCGGGTCTCGCAGTGCTGGGCCGCGCGGGAATAGTATTGGGTTTCGGCCCGACACTATTCCAGAGGATTTTAAATAGATTTTCTATTTTAGAAATTACAGAAAATCCAAATAACATTTAGAAAATAGCAAATAAACTTGGAAAAATTCCAGAAAAATCTATAAAATATATCTAAGCACATAGAATCGAAATAAATTAGTTTTGGCAATTGTTGATGTTGGGATTAATCATATTAAGTTGTTTTGACATGAAGGTCTATATTAAGTTTTAAGTAAAAATACTAAAAATTAATAGAAATTCAAATATTGTATTTTCCAACAAGTTATTATTCAAAACATTTTAGAGCTCGAAAAATTGGGATGTTACAAACCTCCCCCCATAAAGGAATCTCGTCCCGAGATTCAGGCTAGCTAAAGAAGAGGTTAGGAAACTCGGCTTTCAACTCTTCTTCACGTTCCCACATTGCTTCTCCTTTTGAGTGGTTGCTCCACTGAGCCTTACAGAAATGGATGGTCTTGTTCCGGGTACGGCGCTCTACAACATCTAAAATCTTGACTGGCAGCTCTTTGTAAGTGAGATCTTCCTTCAACTCAATTGCGTTTTTGTTATTCTGGCACACGAAGATACTTATTTAACTGGGAGACATGGAAGACATTGTGCACTCCTGCTAATGATTGCGGTAGCTCCAACTGATAGGCAACTTCCCCACGGCGCTCCAAAATCTGGAACGGACCAACATACCTAGGGGCAAGTTTCCCTTTGGCATGAAACCGTTTGACACGTCTGAGTGGAGTAACTCGTAGATACACGAAATCTTCTGGTTCAAAGCTGAGGTCACGACGACGATTGTCAGCATAACTTTTCTATCTCGACTGAGCTATCTTCAACCTTTCTTTGATCATGGCTACTTGTTCTTCTGCTTCTTGGATAAATCTTGTCCAAATACCAAACGTTCAGCAGTTTTTGACCAATTCAAATGGGTTCTACAGTCACGACCATACAAAGCTTCAAATGGTGATTTTTGCAGACTAGCTTGATAACTGTTGTTGTACGATAATTCTGCATACGACAAACTCTTATCCCAACTGGTAGCATTAGCTAAAGCACATGCTCTCAACATATCTTTCAATATTTGATTGACTCTTTCAGTCTGTCCATCTGTCTGAGGATGATAAGAAGTACTAAAATTCTGCTGAGTAACCAGAGCTTCATGCAGACTTTGCCAGAAACGAGAGGTTAACTGAGATCCTCAATTTGATACTATCTTCTTAGGCACATCCTGCAGACTGACGATTCTTGATATATATAACTCTGCAAGGCGATCTCCTGAGTAAGTGGTTTTGACTAGTAAGAAATGGACAACTTTGGTTAGACGATCGACTATTACCCCAATCGAATCGTAACCCAATTGAGTCCTGGGTAAACCAGTAATGAAATCCATTTCGATCTCTTCCTACTTCCACTCTGAAATCTTTAGCGGCTGTAACAAACCTGCTGGTCTCTGATGTTCTGCCTTTACTTTCTGACACACGTCGCATAAGGCAACGAACTCTGCGACCTCTCGCTTTAAATGTGGCCACCAGAATTTACTCTTGACATCCTGGTACATCTTAGTACTACCAGGATGAATTGAATACTTTGAGTCACGAGCTTTCTTCAAGATTAGCTGTCTTAAACCATCACTATCTAATACACAGATACGTCTAATAATCCATAGTACATCTTGATCATCTCTGGTGAAGTCCTTGAATTTCCCTTCTGCCATCTTCTTCTTGATGTCAGAGATTTCTGGGTCATTTGGTTGGGCTTCATGAATCCGTTTCTCCAAAGTAGTCTGTACTTCTAGATTAGCTACAAATCCTTCAGATACAACTTCGAACTTCAGCTTCTGAAATTCTTCTTGAAGTTTTGAACAAATTTCTTTCACTTCCAAGGCATTGCAGTAACTCTTACGACTCAAGGTATCTGCGACGACATTGGCTTTACCAGGATGGTAGTGGATTCCAAAATTATAACCCTTTATTAGCTCCAACCATCTTCTTTGCCTCATGTTCATATCAAATTGAGTGAAAATATACTTTAGGCTCTTATGATCTGTATATACTTCACAATGATTACCAATGAGGTAATGAGCCAAAATTTCAAAGCATGCACTACGACAGCTAATTCCAGATCATGGTTAGGATAATTCTCCTCATAGGGTCGCAGTTGCCTTGACGCATAAGCGACGTCTCTTCCTTCTTGCATCAGGACGCATCCTAATCCTTACCACGATGCATCACAATAGATATCAAAATCCTTGCGAATATCTAGCAAGATCAGCACTGGGGCTGAAGTCAAACACTTCTTCAACTCCTGAAAACTTTCTTCACAAGTTGTAGTCCAAATGAACTTTTTTCCTTCTTCAACAATTGCGTAAGAGGCTTAGCAATCGTTGAGAATCCTTTGATGAAATGGCGATAATATCCTGCCATTCCCAAGAAACTGTAAATATGAGTTAAGGTCTTGGGTTGCTCCCAATGTAACACGGCCTTAACTTTTCCGGGGTCGATGACTACTCCTTCAGCTGTCATCACATGTCTAAGAAAATTAACTTCCTTCTTTCAGAACTCACACTTGCTAAACTTAGCATACAACTGGTGCCCTCTAAGCTTCTCCAAAATTATTCTCAAATGCTCAGCACGTTCTTTTCTATCTTGGAATAAACCAAAATAACATCAATAAACACAACTACAAACTTGTCCAAATATTCCATGAATACCTTGTTCATCATGTTCATAAAATAGGCAGGGGCATTAGTCAGACCAAAGGACATGACTAGGAACTACATAATGTCTGTATCGTGTTGAGAAAGCGGTCTTCGGTATATCCTTCGGACAAATCTTCAACTGATGGTAACCTGATCGCATGCCGATCTTTGAGAACACTCCGGCTCCTTTCATCTGGTCGAACAAATCATCAATTCGGGGTAATGGGTACTTGTTCTTGATAGTGACTTCATTCAGAGAACGATAATCAATGCACATTCTCATGCTTCCATCCTTTTTCCTGACAAACAAAACGGGTGTTCCCCATGGCGACGAACTAGGTCTTACGAAACCTTTCTCAAGAAGTTCTTCAATCTGCTTCTTTATTTCTACCAACTCATCGGCTGGCATCCGATAGGGTCTCTTCGATATTGGTGTGTTCCTGGTACTAGATCAATGACGAACTCGATGTCATGGTCTGGTGGCATTCCTGGTAACTCCTCTGGGAACACATCTGGGTATTCTCTAACAATGGGCACATCTTCCAAAGATACGGCCTTCACACTGTTGACTAACAGATGTCCATATGAACAAAGGTGGCTAAAAACTCTACTTTCTTTTCATTGGTATCCTCGAGTGTTACGGCTCTTCGGCCACAATCTAACACAGCTTTGTGCTTGGAAAACCAATCCATGCCAAGGATGACATCTATAGTCTGCGTGTTTAGAACAATTAGGTTGGCTAGAAACTCGACTCCATCTATGAGTAACTTAGCTCCTAAACATCCCACCTTAGAACTTAGCTCTGGTCCAGGCGACTGAAGTAACAGAGTATGCTTAAGATGTATAACTTCCAAATTATTCTTAGTCGCAAAAACTCCCGAAACAAACAAATGCGAAGCTCCAGAATCAAACAGAACTGATGCAGTTACTAAATTTACCAGAAACTTACCCAGTACAACATCGGGTGTTTCCTGAGCTCCTTCCAAAGTGATGTGGTTGACACGGCCTCTGACTATTGATTGCGGTGCTGCTCCGATTTGACCGGTGGCTTGAGAGGTTCCTTGAGGGTTGCTTTGCGTTGGTATCTTGGCTACTGTAGCTCCAAGGTTGAAGCGTACTAGAGTTATCGTTCCATTCTGAGGGCATCAATTGGCGAAGTGCCCTGGCTGACGGTAAATAAAACAAACCCCGGGTCCATTCTGTGGGTTACTTCCTAGATTGGGGTTGACTGGTACAGGACTGCGGAAGTTCTGGGCAGAAGTTATTACCATGAGGTTTGCCAAGAAGTCAACCCCTGGATCTGTACTTTTATGTCCCGGTAGACTTGATCGGTTTGAAAACTCGATCCCAGAGACTGTATGCGATAGGGCGATTGGAGTGTATGCAATTCAATTTGATGGCGTGCAGCAAATGACTTCTTGATGAATGAATGAGATGCCCCAGAATCGAATAAGATAGTAGCTGGACTGGAATTAACAAAGAGAGTACCCAAAACGACGTCCGGTGCGTTGGTTGCCTCCTCGGCAGTGACGTGGTTGATGCGGCCACGTGCCATGACTTGGGGAGGTGTGGACACAGCCCTCGGGGGTGGTGAAGGTCTCGTCGGAGCTGGGGTAGGAGTTGGGGTTGAACCATTGTAGACCCGCGGCATCCCACGTGCTTTTGCCAAGCACTGATGCGCATAGTGCCCCGGGCGTCCACAATGGAAGCACGTAACACTCGGCCGGACATAGGCGCTGTTTGGGGGCTGCATGCCCCCGCTCTTTTGCTGCACAAAAGGTTGGGGAGGCCTTGGTACAAAGGTTGGTGGCCTCGGTGGTGCTAGAGCTGAAGCTCGGAGTGCTTGGGGCTGTCCGGCGCGGTGCCGAGGAAAACTGCCGCCTGCTGAAATTTGAGCGGTCCTCTTCCTCCTCCTTGACTCTTCCACGGCCACACTCTTGTGTTCCACCACTATGGCCTTATTGACCAGCTGTTGAAAGTTGCGGAAGTTGTGGACTGCAAGAGCTAACTGCATTTCTTCAGTCAGGCCGTTGGTGAACCGGCTCTGCCGGCGTGCATCGGTAGAGACATCATCTGGAGCGTAACGAGCTAAGAAGTTGAACTCGTGTAAGTACTCCGTGACAGTTTTCTTCTCTTGCTTGAGGGCTAGGAACTGTTGCTGCTTGATCAGTAGTACGTCCTCCGGAATGTGAGCTTCGCGGAAGGCCGCCTTGACCTCATCCCAAGATGGAACGTCTCCGTCGGGCTGCATGGCGGAAAAGTTATCCCACCATGCACTTGCAGCGCCCTCCAGCTGGTAGCTGGCGAAAAGGATCCCCTCGGCGCCGGTGCACTGAGCGATAGTCAACTTTTTCTCTACAGTGCGGAGCCAATCTTCCGCCTCCATTGGATCCTTGGTGCTAGAAAAGGTGGGAGGATTGGTTCGCTGAAAATCAGCGAGCCCCCACGTGTCCTGGATGCTCCCGCTCCCCCAGATGTGACGGGAGCCGGAGAGGTGTTGCGAGCAATGGCTTCGAGAATCCGCGTTTGATCCATGCGGTTCCTCTCAATCTGAGCCAGCACTTCTGCCATTGTGGGAGGTGGTGGAAGCGCTTCTTCGCATGGTCATTTTGCTGATTTTGCCGACGAGGGGGCTCGTTAACCCTTCCCTGGGCGTAAAGCTCATCGATAGAGCGAGCCCGAGGGGGTGGTGACCCTTCCTCTTGTTGTTGTGCTCTTGAATGCGTGTTAGGCCCTGTCATCCTGAGGTGACAAGGAGAGTTAGAGAAAAAGGCTAGGGTACTTCCTTTTTAGAGGAAACACGAATTAGGGACAGCAAGCATATCATAAGTAATTATTCATGTACGATGGTAAATAAAGCACGAAAGCTTAAAGCCAAATAGGGGTACAAAGGCACTAGGGCCAGTACAAGATCCAATACTTAAATCGTAGTTTTCCAGAACGATTACATCCATGTTGGCCCGTAGGCAAATGGTAACTGCCCGAACAAAAGTCTTTGCGAAAGAAACACATCTGGTTTAACAACTACTAACCGATCGCACAAAATAGGAGGATACATACCCGCTAGACACACGTACGGACAACGAGCGCACTACTCTAACACTCTATCTATTTTCCCGATCGAAATTCACCGAAAACTCATCCAGAAGGTGATACCCAGGAGATCCCGTATCGTCGGGGTCAAGTGGATTGGTGAGGCGTAGAAGGGATCCTATGATGCGTCCCTCTATAGGTTCCGACCTTTGAGTGCGGGGAAAACCCACCGACATGCGAGCCTGACGCCATTGTCCGAGGTTGGGAACTTGCCCTCCTATTTCAGGGAGACGGTACTCCGATGGCACAGAGGCATATGGGGAGATCTCGTTTCCCCCATAAAGCACATGTCGGGCTACAAGCCCCATATTGCATAGGGGTTGTAGATGCTCATGAGCTATGAGAAGACAACACCGCGTCTCCCAAAGCTCATGAATGACGCATCGGCGCATCTGGTCCGTGATGCGAACCAACCTTGCGAGTTGCCGAACATGGGGATCCTCCCCGTACTGAATCCCGGCGAAGGTGTTCACCTCCATGCCATGTGCTTGCATAGGGAAGTGGTCGTATGGTGGCTGAGACAACTCCGTTAAGTCATAACGAAGACGACTCATGGCCATACGGGCCACCTCTTGCAAAGCCATGGCCTCAGAAGTGCCACGAGCCTGGAAGCGGTACGGAATACTTCCCGTAACTTGTCTTGCAACGAGATGGATCACACCGGTAGTCTTCCATTCTGGGTCCTATATCTCGACGGTAGATGAAGTATACGGGTTGGTATGTGAAGTTTGCCCTCCACATCATATCTCGAAGAAGTGCCGGGTACCCATCCATATCTTCAGCTTGAGTCTCTCTGACCAGATACTGATGACCCATCTAAAGACAAGAATAACCCAGGTAAGTTAGTTTTTGCAAATCAAATGAGAGTAAGGTGAGGGATGAAACTAAGATGGATGAGGAATAAAAGATATTATTACTTATCCTTATGAAATAATTTGATAGTCCAAAGTATTTTGACTCAAGAAACTTACTACAATAACGCCCGTGCCATTTCTAACCTACAGTCAGTATGGCTCTGATACCAACGCTGTGAGGACCCCCGGGTTAATCCCGTAAGATTAAGGTAATCACGATCTTAAGGGAGTAACTCTGGGCCTCAAGTAAATGAATTCCACCTTAACTCCATCCAAGTGAGGAGCCCAACCGAAACTAGAGCCCCGGTGATCATGTGCACTGCTCCTCTGCAAGCACTACATGATTATCGGTTCTCCAAACGGTCAAAGCCAATGCTTAGACAAGTTAAAGTGGGATTCATAACATCAAGTATGAGGTCGTGTTGGCTCCCAGGATCAGCGACCAACACGCTCATACTCTCACTCAACGTTGATCACATCCATACAACATCGTACATTAACAATCCAAAAGACATACAACATAATAGTTATGTCTACACAATTACATAACGGCCGACCGGCCAAATTCAAGTAAGAGTGATAAATAACAGCGGAAGCATGATAAATAAACCAAAAGTCCAGCAAGGTATGTCCATAACCCAAGGCAACCGACTGGGGGTTAAATGATAGCACTACTCGTCACTGCCGCCTAAATCGGCACTACCGAGCTCATCGGGCTCGAAATCGTCCTCATCTGAAAAGAAAACAAAAAGGCCCGCCAACATCTGGCTGAGTACAAATGCACTCGCAAGTCTTACACAAAGGAAAGTAGTTATGCATATTGGGCAATCAAGGGATAGCATTAGTGGTTCTAGTTTAGCATAAAACGCAACATCTTACATTCCTAGACTATCTAGTTTTCAAAAGCCAAGTTGCAATTCATTTATTCAAACTAAAGTTTCACAAGACATAGATAATGTAATAATCAAACAATACCAAAGTGGCTGTCCACTTTGATAAACTAAAACACACGAACATCCCATTCGTGTCGTAACCAATTTATAACCATGTCAACTTTTAATTTGTGAGACTAACGATGAAGCATACTTAAACCAAGTGTTGTCCATAACCGTGGACACGGCTATTCGAATAGATTATCTCTGCAGAGGTGTACTACTTTACCCACATGACTCGACTAGCCCGTAAGCCTCCGGATGCCTCTGGAAAATAGCACACTTCCTTAGGTATGCCTGCCGGGGAGAATCGAGATACAGTCATTTTTAGCAAGAAAATCCTATTGAGATAGACCACCCATGTGAGACAAACCCCAACTTAGACATAAGCATATAGCAAACGCTAAGCGGGCACATACGTTGTGCCGGAGGGGTCAGTGTGAGGTAGTTAGTATGTTGTTTTTCCTCAACATAAGTAATCGTGCTCATTAAGCACAGTATATATCACACTGGGTTCCTAAGGAACATATGATTTCACTGTCTCTATATCCTCACACCACCTGCGGTCCAACCCAATAAAACTTTCCCCTTACTTAACCGTACGGTAACCATATACCGTATGTGATAGTACGCTAGGTACTTAGAGTATAACGTCCATGGCTCGGTCCTTAATGGTCCAGACAAGACCACCACAAACCCGGGTCTCGTGCATAACAACACCCACACTACAACCACTTGTCTGGACCCAAAAACCTTTTTAACATAACCAAAATTTAACTCAATAACCAGAAGTAACAATCTGGACAAAAATTAATAAAAGGATAAGAATCGTTATGTGTCTCCCACAATTGACGAGCTAGTCCCGTCATCTAGACTCGCAACGCTAAGCATACAACACACAACGATCATATCATCACACCATCTATCTTAAGCATACGTGTATCGAAATATCAGGGATAACCAGCAAGTATAGGATATACCTAATCTACTCATAACATAACGGTATACCAAAATAGCATGCAAGCAATATCATTGCATTTCAAACACTAGTGTAATAAAACTAGGATCAATATGATGCAAAAGAAAGTTCAAATGATGCTTGCCTTGCTGGAAGAGTGTTTGTTCGCTCTCGGTGGCGTAAGAATCTACGCTGATTTCGTCGGTATCTAAAGAACGGAAAAATCGATAAACATCGAGAAATAGCATAAAAATCAAAGTGCTCCAAAATGCATGATTTTTCTACAGTCGATAGTTTATGTTTTAATATGAATTTAGGTATAATAATTATTTCAATTGGATTTAGTATGTGGAAGTTATGACCGCTGGAAGTTCGTTTGTCCCCAAAAAGCATTTTATCCAATTTAAAGTTTTGACCAAAATTTGAAGAATAGTGGGGAGGTAATTGATTTTATAGATAAATTGGGTATATTATTGTGAGTCCATTGCAAATTGGTTCATCTCATTAGGAGTTTCCATGCAAAAGTTATGAATTTTTCAAAGTTATAGCCATTTTCCTATTGTAAAGATAATTCATTAAATGCTCATTTGCCAAAAATATATTCTCTGCTACAGTGAAAAAAATGTGCAACTTATTTTGAAATAAGGTTCATCAAAATTAAAATTACCAGCACTGGTTTCATCCCATTTGGAGTTAAAATGAATTAGTTATGCATTTTGAAAGTTAATCCTATTTTTCAGTTTACCAATAAACACATTCTGATTTTCTTAAATGGATTTATACTTTTCTTACCGAAGCTCACCTAGCCGCAGTCGCTGATCAGTGGGACCAGCAAACAGTGTTGTTTCTCATTTACCCATGGTTTTATTTTTTTTTTCTCGGCTGACAGATGGGGCCTACATGTCAGTGACACGGCCTACCGCATAGTGTGTGGACCACAAGTCCACGGCCAGCTCACAGCACAGTGAACATGTGTTTAAGTGGCCAGGCCCACCTGTCAGCCACAGCTTAACCTTTTCGTTTTTGTGCACGGGCCCACATGTAATAGACTCATTACTTACTGACGACATCATGTGGATATCGTGAGGATATGTGCACGATCTTAGAATGATGAGTCAATTGGCAATGGCTTTGTTAGTTTGCAAAATCTCGCGTTTTCGGTTTTGCTTGATTCTGTCGGACCAGGCGATGCGGACCGTGTCGTGGCGATCAGACCGCTTGTGGAGAAGTCCGACCGTAGTGGTTGCTTGGTCCGACGGACTTGCCTCAAAGTGGTTTTTGGAGCTGAGCCAAAAATAGGTTGTGTAGGAAAGTGAGGGGAGTCTCCTGGATGTGGTCACATTATTTTTGGAGCTCCCAGTCAAAAGTTCTTTTCATTTGAAAATTCCAGAAGGTTTCGGATTTTCAAGATGAAATTATGGCTAAGTCTTTTCGGGCGGTCCTACCGCCATTGAGGAATCGGTCCGACCGGCCTGAAATCGGTTGGACTGGCCGTGTTGGGCGGTCAGACCGCCGATCACTTGGAGGTTAGCCATTTTGGCATTGATGAGATTTGAATGTGTTTTATGTATGGATTTCAATGCTTTATTGTTGCATATTGCATTGTTGAACTAACGTGGGTCAAGTTGTGAAGAACTTGTTCCCGGAGATGATTTATTTGTCTATTGCTGTGCAGGTGGCTTGTAGGTCAACGACGTCAACGGTGAGGTGGATCGGGACTACGCTTGGAGAGCTGAGGTCCAGAACGATCATGGATGCCGGGTGAAGTCGTGTGACTCAAGTAGGGTGCAGAATGGGCAAGATGGATCGAACGGGTAGTTCGGTGCAGCTGGTTGGATCAGGCGGTGCGGAAGTCGGTGCAAGTCTCTAGGAGGTTCCGATGGGATTCGGACAGGAGAGATTTGCCGACGTGATGAGAGCCGCTGATCAACCTACACGTGGTGAAGCAGGCGATTGCTTCAACAGATTGATGTTTGTGTGGGTCCCATAAGTGAAACCCTAGGCCTCTCCTATAAATAGAAAGGGGGGAGATGTAAAACCCTTAAGCACTTTGAATCCCTCATTTGCAAACCCCTTGTTAGGGTTAGGGTTTGGAGAGGAGAGGAGAGGAGAGGAGAGATCATGTGTGCTCCTTGGTGAGCTCTTGTCCTCCTTGAGGGAGTGGCTTTGTAAGCATCTTGTTGGATCAATCAATCTTGTGATGCTTGCTTAAGAGATCGATTGTCTCTCTTGTGTTCTTCTCTCTTTTGATGATTTTGGTGCTTCCTTGATTCAAGTGTTTATGCTTGGTCTCTTAACCTATTTTATCTTGCTTTGATGTGTGGGAATACTCCTAGAGTCATCTAGATCATCAACCCCCACAAGCAAGTCTTGAATCAAGTTTTTCTTATTTCTAGGGTTTGTGCACTTCTTTGGTTAAACCTTAAGAGATTGTTTCTACGAAGTGGATCTGAACGATCGTCGCTAGAAATAGGTCTCTAATATCCTTAGTGAGGTGTGCTCCAAACTTGGTCAAGTTTCATTGGTTGAATCAAAAGTTGGACCAAATTTCGTTTTGGATTTGGGCATTGTGTTTCGGTTCTGGACTAAATCGGTCGGACCGATTTATATACGGCGGTCAGACCGCCAGCATTCAGACCGCCCGTTAACGGCCGGTCGAACCGATTTAAATCGGTCGGACCGCCCTTTGGTAGCCGGTCAGACCGCCAGTGCCCAGACCAGACCAGTGAGATCAATTCTTCACATTTGTGTCTTGTGGTTGAGGGGGTTATCAAATTCAGCACAAGGCTTCCTCTGTGCGCTTACTGATCTTCTTAGCTTTCATAGCTAAAGGAGTAAAGTTCGTGTTGAATTTGATTAAGGCGAGAAATTTGAGAAAGCGCCTATTCACCCCTCTCTAGTCGCCTTTACGGTCCTACAAGTGGTATCAGAGCCGGTTAGCTCTTCTCATAGATCTTAACCAGTCTTTGGAGCCATGGCGACTGACAGGTATTCAATCGGGCCACATGTTTTTGATGGAGTTGATTTTTCTTATTGGAAGGCCCGAATGCAGGCCTACATCGAGGCTCAAGGGCACGCAATTTGGCTTAAGGTGAAAAACCCTTATGTCGTGCCAGCCGATGACAATTTGATCACTCCAGATGTGGAGGCCAACAGCAAGGCTCGAAATTTTTTGATTTAAGGTCTTAGTCGATCTGAGTTTGAGCGTGTTGCTCATTTGCGGTTTGCTCATGAGATCTGGCGGACTCTTTGTGATTATCACGAGGGGTCCACTGCGATCAAGGAAGTGAGACAGAACCAGCTGAAGAAAGCATATTCTAAGATCGAGCAAAGACCTGGTGTGTCTTTAGATGAGCTGTGGGAAGATTTTCCAAGATTCTTCATGATCTCCGCGCTGTTGATCTTATTTTCACTGAGTCTAAAAATGCACGTCAGCTTTTGGGTGCTCTTGATGTGAAGGTCTGGGGGATGAAGATCACTGCCATAAATGACAACACTGTCATGAGTGAGCTTACCATGGATAAACTTTACTCGAGGTTGAAGACGCTTGAGATTGATTTTATCTCGCGTCTCCCCAAGACAGATCCAATGGCTTTAGTGGTCGACAAATCTAAGGGTAGTTCTTTTGATTCTTTGGAGTGTAGCTCATCTGGTTTTTCTTTATCTGCATTGCATTCTTTGAGCGATGAGCAACTTGAGAGACTACCTGAAGATGACTTAGCCCTCCTATCCACCAAATTCACGAGAGCTTACAATAAGGTGAGGAGTAGGAGGAGAGGTGGACCTATCACATGCTTCGAGTGTGGTGAGCCAAACCACATTCTATCTAGGTGCCCCAAGCTGAAGGGCAAAGAGGAGAAGGAGTCACAATGGCATCCTCAAGCGAGGGATGCTAAACCCAAGAAGACAAACTATCGCAAGTTTGTCAGCCGGGTCCTTGAAGCTCTAGAGGATGTGAGCATGAGCGATGTGGACTCGGAGGCGGAGGACGACAAGAGTGACTCCCGTGGCAAGAAGAAGGCTCGTGATTTCACGGGCATGTGTTTCATGGCTAAGAACAACCACGACAGCGACTCCTCCAACAACGAGGATCCTTTTAGTGATCCCGATGAGGTATGCCCTCCACTTCCTGACATGAAAAGGGCTTTGGTGCTTGCTGAACAGAAATTGCATAAGCAAGCTAAAATGATTAAGAAACCGGACACCATGATTGATAACTTGAACCTAGAAGTTGTTAGGCTCAAACCTATTAGTCCTGATGATTTTTGTGATTCATGCTCTAGCTTGCTTATTGAGTTGACAAGCTTGAAAACTGCTCATTCCTCTGTTGAAAATCAATTAAAAGATGCTCTTGTTGAACTAGAATCTCTCAAGTCTAGTTCTGTTTGCATGGATGCCATTCCGCTTGATGTGACTGCTTTAGACGTTATTCCTTTAACTTGCTCAAATTGTGCGTTGCTTGAATTAAAACTGGATAGCTCTTTGAAAGAATTGCAAAAATTTGATGCTAGTCACACTTGCTCTCATTGTAAGAATAACAAGATTAAAATGCAAGAGATGACCGAAATGGTTGTTTACTCTAGAGCTGCATCTTGTGAAAATTGTTCTAAGCTTACAATTGAGATTGAAGCTTTAAACAAGACTCTTGAAGAGAAAGCTAAAATTGAAAAATCCATGTCTCTTACTGCTTCCAAGAAAGTCATTGATTCTTCCTCTTGTATGTTACATGCTGAAGTTGAAACTATTGTTGGTAAGATACAAGAGACTTTTAGAGTCAAATTTAAGGAGCAGTTGAATAGGATTGGAGAGTCCTATTGTGTATCTTGTGAGGCCTTCAAAGTGGAAGTGGTTCTTCTTAAGAGTAAACATGTTGAGGCAATCAAGTCTAGACAGTGCACTAGATGTGAGGTTTTAGCTAAAGAGAATGATTACCTCAAAATGACTCTTGAGAAGTTTTCTAGTGGGAAAAAGAAACTCAACTTGATTCTCGACCAATCCAAGGTGGGTGTGAAAAACAGTGGCCTAGGTTTAAGTCCCTAGAGCATTCCAAGAACCACCCACCTAAGGTTGCAAAAATTGTGAAAAGTGGTCTGGTTGAGCAAGAACCTTCTAAGACTTCCAAGGTTGTATTCAAAGCTGCAGGTTTTGCTCAAACTCTTTCTGGTAAGAAAGGTGCTTCTGTTTCATCAGTACAGACCCCTCAAAAGGTCAAGTACCATTGCACCTTCTGCAAGAAAGAGGGTCACACTGTTGAGTTTTGCTTCCGGAGAGCAAAGATTGAGAGGAAAGAGAGAATGAGCATTTTGAGATCCATTAGAGGAGTCCCGTCACCAGCGGTAGTCTCTAGAGCTAGGCAGCCTGTTTATCGTACCACATATAGGCCTAGATTCGTAGAGAACTTTGTTGACTCTTTTGGTGGGTCCAGGCAGCATTGTGGTTTAGGATATCGTGAGGAGAGACCACGGGTAGCACCTAGACAGGGGGAGTTTCGATCTTTTGGTAGATCATTTTGGAGAGGTCCAGGTGGTTCTCGTGTGCATTCTTATGATTTTGTTCCTGATCATTTTTCTGCTGCTTCTACTGCTATTCCCAGGTATCGTGCGTCTCAGTACTGGACTCCTAGATCTTTTATCTCTAACCCCAGTACCGAGGAATGGATGTTTTGAGGGGATTTTGCTCTTTCTGCATTCATTGTATCATAATGCATTTTCATTTCAAATGTCTTGCATTGTTTAATAAAACTTGTGGAGCTTTGAGTATTATCCTTGTATGGCTTGATTTCATACTCTATACCTTGTCATGTCAAGTGATAGTCTGCTAGACTTCTTTTATGGCTCTTCGTGTTTTAACTTAGCTTTTGCCTTGCTAGCTTTATATCTGTGAGCAAATTGAATCAAATCATGTCTTGTTGGATCTTGTATCTAGTTTTGCTCTAGTGATCCTCTTATGATTCTCGCCATGTCACATAAGTTAAATTGAGTTTTGAACTTATTTTGAGATGTAAAATGAGCTTTTTATTTCTTAAGTCAAGCAAATGAAGAATGAGATTTTCTGTGCGAAAAAACTGATCTCACCAATCCTTTCTCATGAGACGGCTTGCCACTGCACTAGGCATGAACTCAGGGGAGCTTTGGATGACCTAGACCACTCTTTTAAGCTTCTTGCTTGAGATGGTCGCGGAAAGGCTTGAGATCTAGCACAATGAAAAAAAAATCCTTTTTAGGAAAATGCTCAAAATGCTAAGTGCTTGAATTTTGCTTCATATTTGAACTCTTAATGCTCAAAATGCCTCAGTTCCAGTTTTGAGTCTCCTTTTACTTATAGACATGGCTTGACTCATTGTTGGTTGCTTTTAGTGAAACTATGATATTGAGCAACCTTTCATGGTATTATTTCTTTTAATCTCAGATTACTGCTATTTTGGTTTTAGCTTTGTAGTACATGTTTTGCCATGATTGAATATAGCTTCTTCTCTTTATATGGCTTGGTATAATACTTGTACTGTCTACATGGATAATGGTCATGGCTCCTTTTTACTAAAGTTTAAAAATAAAGTCATTCCTTCATCTCTTTCTTTCCCCATGCATCTTGATGAATTCATTGTCAAAGGGGGAGAAAGATTGTGAAGAAAAATGTTATTTTGGAGTTGGAGCTTTTGGGTTCATATAAAAGAACTCATATAAAATTAAAAAAATGAACCTTCTGAGCTTTTGAAAAGTTGTGATCATAGTGAGTTGAGTCTCTGGGTTTTATTGCCTTTTTCTGATTATATTTGCAATTGAAGAAGACTAACAATGATCAAAGGTCAAATATAACATTTGTCTTTCATATGGACCTAAGTGAGATTTTTGGCTACTTTCTGGAAATTGAATCTGTTTGTGCTTTCATTGCCTTATCTCACTTGCTTATACTATTCTGAAGCCAGCTTGGTCGTTTCCTAGGCTTTTTCTTGCTTATGGACCAAGTTGTGCCTTTATGCGAAAACGGTGAATTTTTTACTTTTCAAACCTTGAAACTATATTTTCTGGGAAATTGCCAATGTGTTCATCAAGGGGGAGATTGTGGATATCGTGAGGATATGTGCACGATCTTAGAATGATGAGTCAATTGGCAATGGCTTTGTTGGTTTGCAAAATCTCGCGTTTTCGGTTTTGCTTCAGTTCTGTCAGACCACATGCGGTGTGACCGGTGTCGTGGGCGGTCAGACCGCCTGTGGAGAAGTCCGACCGGCCGTGGTTGCCGGTCCGACCGGACTTGCCTCAAAGTGGTTTTAGAGCTGAGCCAAAAATAGGTTGTGTAGGCAAGTGAGGGGAGTCTCCTAGATGTGGTCACATTATTTTTGGAGCTCCCAGTCAAAAGTTCTTTTCATTTGAAAATTCCAGAAGGTTTCGGATTTTCAAGATGAAATTATGGCTAAGTCTTTTCGGACGGTCCGACCGCTGTTGAGGAATCGGTCAGACCGACCTGAAATCGGTCCGACCGGCCATGTGGGGCGGTCAGACCGCCGATCACTTGGAGGTTAGCCATTTTGGCATTGATGAGATTTGAATATGTTTTATGTATGCATTTCAATGCTTTATTGTTGCATATTGCATTGTGGAACTAACGTGGGTCAAGTTGTGAAGAACTTGTTCCCGGAGACGATTTGTTTGTCTATTGTCTGCGGTGGCTTGCAGGTCAACGACATCAACGGTGAGGTGGATCAGGACTACGCTTGGAGAGCTGAGGTCCAGAACGATCATGGATGCCGGGTGAAGTCGTGTGACTCAAGCAGGGTGCAGAATGGGCAAGATGAATCGAACGGGTAGTTCGGTGCAGCTGGTTGGATCAGACGGTGCGGAAGTCGGTGCAAGTCTCTAGGAGATTCCGATGGGATTCGGACAGGAGAGATTTGCCGACGTGATGAGAGCCGCTGATCAACCTACACGTGGTGAAGCAGGCGATTGCTTCAACAGATTGATGTGTGTGTGGGTCCCATAAGTGAAACCCTAGGCCTCTCCTATAAATAGAAAGGGGGGAGATGTAAAACCCTTAAGCACTTTGAAGCCCTCATTTACAAACCCCTTGTTAGGGTTAGGGTTTGGAGAGGAGAGGAGAGAGATTGTGTGTGCTCCTTGGTGAGCTCTTGTCCTCCTTGAGGAGTGGCTTTGTAAGCATCTTGTTGGATCAATCAATCTTGTGATGCTTGCTTAAGAGATCGATTGTCTCTCTTGTGTTCTTCTCTCTTTTGATGATTTTGGTGCTTCCTTGATTCAAGTGTTTATGCTTGGTCTCTTAACCTATTTTATCTTGCTTTGATGTGTGGGAATACTCCTAGAGTCATCTAGATCATCAACCCCCACAAGCAAGTCTTGAATCAAGTTTTTCTTATTTCTAGGGTTTGTGCACTTCTTTGGTTAAACCTTAAGAGATTGTTTCTACGAAGTGGATCTGAACGATCGTCGCTAGAAATAGGTCTCTAATATCCTTAGTGAGGTGTGCTCCAAACTTGGTCAAGTTTCATTGGTTGAATCAAAAGTTGGACCAAATTTCGTTTTTGATTTGGGCATTGTGTTTCGGTTCTGGACTAAATCGGTCGGACCGATTTATATCTGTGGTCGACCACCAAAGATTCGACGCCTGTTAACGGCCGGTCGAACCAATTTAAATCGGTCGGACCGCCCTTTGGTAGCCGGTCAGACCGCCAGTGCCCAGACCAGACCAGTGAGATCAATTCTTCACATTTGTGTCTTGTGGTTGAGGGGGTTATCAAATTCAACACAAGGCTTCCTCTGTGCGCTTACTGATCTTCTTAGCTTTCATAGCTAAAGGAGTAAAGTTCGTGTTGAATTCGATTAAGGCGAGAAATTTGAGAAAGCGCCTATTCACCCCCCTCTAGTCGCCTTTACGGTCCTACACATCATTTACTATAGTAAACAATCATCAGTCATTAAATGACCGGATTAACGCCTTAATGGCTTTCCTACAGTATTGTCGGTAATCCGATAATACTGAGCTGTATTTGCCGGTGTATTGCAGATGATTCCGGCCACGGCGTTGCCGGCCAAGGGCTGCTACAGCTGCTCAATAGCCATGTGCATCTTTGGGAGGTGGCGGCGACACCTGAGGTGGCCTGTGCCGACGGCTCGTCGGAGAGGAGCGGCGGCGTACATACGGCAACAGTGCACACGCGAAATAAAGCTCCGCAAAGGTCCAACAGCGGGTGCCCGAGCTACTAGGAACTACCAGGGAGCTACCTTAGCGTTGGAGGGAAGGAGAGATTGTCGGAGCTCTGCTGGCGACGGTGAGGTCCCTGGCGGCAATGGCGGTTCATGCGGAGGCGTCGCTCTGGCAAAAGAATAGAGCAAGAAGCTGTTGGATATGCTCCCGTAGGGTGCCAAGATAGTGTGGGTGGAAGCAATAGGGGAATGCCTTATCGGCCGGAGTGGAAGACGAAAACCAAGGTCCTTCGGTTGAAAAGTAAATCCTCAAAATGTCACTAACCCTATGGTTCATTGGCAAAATTGGTTGAGGGGTTCTCAATACCATTCCTAGGGACTTGATATGACGCGCAAGTTAGGTCAAGGGCCTCACCCGAGATGATGATAGCAAGCCGATGTCACGTTGGTGAAGCTCTGGCCGCGCTCTGGGCCGTAGGGGTTGCGACGGCGTTCTGGGAGCTACATGCAAAACAGAGAGCTGGCATAAGGGAAAATGGAAATGGCGACGAAGATAGAGAAGATGGGGGCCAGGAGCTTGACATTTACGTGACAATGGTGCTAGGGTGGGCGTCCCTCTCCTCGGTCAACAGAGGAGAAGTGAGGGGGTAGAGAGAGCCGGGAGACAGGTTATAGGCGGGAACGGACGGAGGAGAAGCGGTGTTACTCGGCGAAGCGCGGTGGTTGGCTACTGCGGCGGTGGGGGCACGGCGTCGACGGAGCTCAACAGAGGACGCGAGGCGCGTGGTGCTCGACTTCTGCGCAAGTGCCAGCGCGAGGGAGAAGACAGGTCCAACAGGTGGGCCCGAACTGTCGGTGACTCAAGGAGGCGGGCGTACGAGCCTTCGGTCGACGGCTTCGCGAGCCGTTCGATCGGGATCAGATGGTCCGCATGAAAGAGGGTTCGGCCGAGTCATCTTGCTGGTTGGCTCGGTCGGGTACTGTGTGGCAGGTTTGACCAGAGCACTAGTAACAAGATTTGACTGATTTTGAAATCGATTCTCCTAGTTTGACTGGCCTTCAAAACATAGCAATTAAATTCATAAAAATATGAAATTAATCAGAGTGGTTCCTGGGGCAACCTAGTACCCACAAAAATTTGTAAAATACATTGTTCATCATTTATTTGGTATATTTCAAATTCCCACAAGCATATGTTGACAATCGAGTCTGAATTTTCTGTGGATCAGGTTAGATTCCAAAAATTTCGAAAAAATTATATTAATTCATGATAATTAATATAGTAATTGAATAAATTGTTTCCAGAGCATGATCATAAGTTTTTGATATTGTTTCCTTTATGATTTATTCTTGTAAGTGCATATTGAAATATTTGGATAGGATTTTCCTAATACAAAGTATAATTCAAATATTTAAAAATATAATACATGCTAATGAGCTGCATAGTAATCCTCTTTATTAAATTAGGGATGTGACAAATACCAAGAGTTCGAGCAAGACAAGTTACACCATTGATCATTTTGACTATAGTATTTCAAATTATTTAATTCTATTTTAAATTATTATTGCATGCAAAATTTTATACAGTTATTTTAAATTCATGTTTTAATGTCTAGTTAATCCAATCCCCTTGTATAGCCAAATTTGAATGTTGAATCATCATTCCCTTGTCACCTTAGTCAAATAAGATTTGAAAATACAAATATGCTTAGACATTGCTTTGATCACAAATATTTTATTTTGGAGAATTTTAGCCAAAACAACAAATATTGATTAAAAGTCTATGACATTGTTTTGTCATGGTAAATTTTTGCAATTGTCTTTGAAAAATAAAAGTGAAAAATGGGTTGGACTTGGGCGGAATGGATGCATGGTGGGTGCAGGTTTATGCACGGGCTCAATCCGGGTAGGATTGAGGCCTATGGGTTATTTTGGAAGTTGCTCAAGTTAGTTAAGGACCGGTCTTCGAGCCGCATCTTGCAAAGCTCCACCGTACTACCACAATCCTGGAATGGGACAGGCTAGGCTAAATAATTTGCAACACTCCATTGTTAATTGTGCCATTTTTGGTGTGCGGGTGACGGTTAGATAGTATTCCCACTTGGCGAAAGAGGGGGTTTCCGACGGTGGTTAACCCAATGGAAGTAAAACCTTAGCGGCGCAAGAGGGGGCTTCTAGCGGATGGTTAATCCAATGGAAGTGAAATCTTAGCGGGCATGACTAATTTGGAATGACGCATTGTAAAGGTCTCGTGATAATCACTTAGTCGCACACCTACAGAAATGTGTCAAACTGATATTAAAAGTTGATTTTCTCTTGTGGGTAAAGCTGTACAACCTCTGCAGAGTGCAAAACTATTCGAATAGCTGTGTCCACAGTCATGGACATGCTGAGCAAAGCCACTCTAAGTTAGACTTTGTTTTTGGTTTTAAAAATAATTTTGTACATATTTTTAGGATGGTTATCCTTGTGGTAAAATTGGGCGGTTAGCCATGTGATAGGAGGATATCCATCACCATGTTTCATATGGAGGTTATCCACTATAAAATTGTCAATTAAAAATTAGATTTTAAATTATGGATTAAAGATATGCCTTGAAACTTAGTATGATTATTTAAATTTTAAAATACTAATTTATGCAAATAAACCCTTACAACCTTTCTTGGTTTACTTATGTATTCATTTTAAATTCTGTATTAGGTGTAATTTGCGAAAACGGTAGTTGTGCTCATCATTGCTGAATATTATTATTTAGGAGAAGACTTCGATCCAGACGGTGAGGATCCAGACGTTTAGACTACGCCTCCAAACGATTGCATGTGGTGCATCGTGTGGCCTACTACCTATTTGCTTTCGCTATATTTTGTTATTTGGCCTCAGGCCCATTTTGTAATAAACTATGTTTCTTATTAATAAAGCGCTTGATATGATTGTGATAACACTATTTGTGAGACTGTGTACACTAGAAATCCTGGACTAGTGTGTAAACAAAGTGAATTCGGGATCCTTCGTTCCCGGGTTCGATAAGCAAGTTATGTTCTATTTTGGAGTATTTTATTTATGTGTGGATTGCTTTCTACCCCATATTAATAAATACTTTATATATCAGAACATGTGTAGTGCCCTAAGGAGGAAGTGTGCTTAGCAGATAGCGGCACAACGAATACCATCTTGAGAGAGGCAAAAAATTTCCAGTCGATCAACAAGAATGCTAGTAGTCTTACGACAATCGTAGGCCATGATACTTGTATAATAGGATCGGAAGAGCCACAATTATACTCCCAATGGGCATAACATTGGTCATTGAAGAAGCCTTGTTGTACTGATAATCGACTAGAACTCTCTTAAGCTTTAAAGATATTCGCGCTAACGGTCTCCATGTAGAGACTGAGGAAGAGTATGGTAATAAATACCTGCTCATTACAAAGAGTGAAGAAAATGGAAATAGGGTATTAGAACGACTTCCTTCGTATGAATCTGGGCTATACTACACTAATATTAATGCACATGCAGCCTATACTGTCCTGAAAACTATTTTTAGAAGCTCTAAATTTTCTATATCTGGCATGATTGATTAGGTCACCCCGGTCTTAGGATGATGAGAAATATAATTAACAATTCTCATTGACATGATGTTAGTGTAAAGAATTTCCCAAATCTGGAATATTTTGTGTGCCCTGTATGTACCACCGGGAAACTAATTACTAGACCTTCTACTATGAAAGTAAATGATGAAATCCCTGCATTCCTGGACCGTATCTAGGGAGACATTTGCAGTCCTATATAGGGGCATTTAGGTACTTTATGGTACTCATCGATGCTTCCTCGAAATAGTCGCACGTATGTTTATTGTCTATGAAAAACCATACTTTTACAAAAGCTGATCTCGCAGATAATTAAAATTAAGAGTACCTTCCCTGATCATCATGTGAAGTCTATCAGAATGAACAACGACGGAGAATTTACTTCAAAGGCATTTGATGATTATTGTATGGCAATGGGAATTATCATTGAGCATTCCGTACCGCATATCCACACCTAGAATGGACTAGTAGGGGCATTAATTAAAATAATTAAATTTGTTGCTTGACCGCTCTTGCAGAATTGTAATTTACCAACTACATGTTGGGGACACGTAGTCCTACACACAACAACTTTCATCAATTTTAGACCATCGGCATATAACATCCATTCACCTATGCAACTAGTGCAAGGGCCAGCACCGAAAATTTCTCATCTTCGCATATTTAGTTGCCAGGTTTATATACCTATACCACCACCGTAGCGAACTGTAATGGGGTCTCTCCGAAAGTCTAGGATATAAGTTGGTTATAAGACAACATCCATAATCAGGTATCTAGACCCTATGACTGGAGATTTGCATACAGCCCACTTCGTTGATAGCATATTAGATGAGGATAATTTCCCGTCATTAGGGGGGAAATCAACCCCTTAATGAAAAATATTGGAAAATAACGTGGCAAGCCACGAGAATCCATGCACATGACACACACAATAATGAAGCAAATAGAGAAGTCCAAAAGATAATTGATTTGTAAGCATTAGCAAATTAACCGCTTGACCACTTTAGTGATTTGAAGAGTGTGACCAGAGTTGAAATACCAAAGAAAATTGAAGGTATCCCTAATCCCGTCCAGAGGCCTCATAATAAAAAGATGAGAACTCTGGCCGCTCGAATCCCAAGTAACCGGGGACACTTGGCAAAAAGGGTAAGAAGGACTTGATACAACTGATCACTGAAGTTCCCTAGAGCCAGAAGGGGAGTCAGTTGAGATCTAGCACCAGTATGGAACCTTCAGTAAAAGGCATACCAGATTTGAATATTCCCATGGAGAGAGATATCGGCATGGATGTGTGCGCTGACATTAGAGCTGAAAAACTAAAGGGACTTGCCCCCGCAATTGGAAGCAATAGTCAGCAAGTACAAGCATTAGAAGTATCGCCCCATGAATAAATAGTTATAAATTATGTGACCATGGGAGAATCTATGAATAGGACAACTGCCAATGTCGATATTTATTTTACAAAGAAAATTGCTACAATCATCGATGTTGATCCAGAGCCTGCATCGCTTGCTGAATGTAAGAAAAGATCAGATTGAGAAGATTAGAAGAAGACAATAGAAGCAGAATTATTATCTCTAAATAAAAGAGAGGTGTTTGTGCCCGTAAGTCGCACGTCTCCCTATGTGCACCCCATAGGGCACAAGCGAGTATTTGTTCAAAAGAGAAATGAAAATAATGAAGTTGTAAAACATAAAGTATGGCTCGTTGCACAAGGTTTCACTCAATGACCAGGAGTTGATTATGCAGAAACCTATTCCCCAGTCATGGGCGGAACTACCTTTAGATATTTAATCTTAATGGCAGTAAACTTGAATTTAGAAATAAAATTGATGGATGTCGTAACTGCATACCTTTATGAAAACTTGGATTCCGACATTTATATAAAGGTACCTGAAGGTATCCTTGTCCCGAACCAAGACGGAGCAAATAGAAATATTTACAGTGTGTAACTCAGAAAGTCACTGTATGGACTTAAGCAATCCGGCAGAATGTGGTATAATCGCTTAAGCGACTTTCTATGCAAGAAAGGCTACATGAACAATGAAGATTGTCCCTGTGTATTTATACTATGATCCCAGAATGAATTTTGTAAAATCTCAGTATATATGTAAATGATCTGAATATCATCGGGATCCTGGAAGATATTAAGAAAGCAAGCTCTTACCTGGAATCAGAGTTTGAAATGAAAGATTTGGGTAAAACCAAATATTGCTTAGGCTTGCAGCTTGAGCATACCTCTGAAGGGATTTTAGTACATCAGTCAACCTACATTCAGGAGGTGTTAGAAAAGTTTAGTTTTGAAAAGGCATGCCCTTTGAAATTGTCAATGGTCGGGAGATCTTTACAACAAGACAAGGCTCCATACAGACCTAGAGAAAAGGGCGAGGAAGTACTGGGAATGGAATTCCCGTACTTAAGTGAAATAGGAGCACTCATGTATTTAGCAAACTGTACTCGACCGGGCATTGTATTTGTCGTGAACCTACTAGAAAGGTATAGTGCAGAACCTAAAAAAAGGCATTGGCAGGGAATAAAGGACATCTTCCGGTACCTCAAAGGAAGCAAAGATCTTGGTCTATTCTACATAAAGAACCAAGACCTAACTATGACTGGCTATGCAGATGTCGGGTACCTATTAGACCCGCATACCGATAAGTCGCAAACAGGCTATGTATTCCTGTGTGGTGGAACTGCAATTTCATGGAAATCGTCTAAGCAAATTATTATATCAACTTCGACGAACCACTCAGAAATTATAGCACTGTACGAGGTCCCGCAAGAATATTCTTGGCTTCAGTGGATGATTCACCACATCAAGCAATCGTGTGGATTGAATACCGTGCAAACCCCTACTATTATCTATGAAGATAATGCAGTTTGTGTTGCACAAGTGCAGATGGGTTACGTGATGAGTCCTCTTACAAAGCATATCAACCCCAAGTTCTTGTATGCTTATGAATAGCAAAAGATGGATGAAATTAATGTATTGTATACTAAGTCATGTGAAAATCTTATAGATTTATTCATTAAGTCACTTACAGCATCTAGCTTTGAAAGGTGCATACGTGGGATTGAAATGATGACACTTCGAGATGTGCATAATTCAAGGGGATCTTCACGAACTCTTTATTGAACTTGATCACGAAGATCAAATACCCAAAGAATAAATCCTGGAGATTAAATGGAATTAGGTGGATTGTACTATTTTTCCCTTAACGAATTGTCCTGAAGTTTCTCGGCTAAGATTTTTAATGAGACAATTTGTGCAGCACAACAGAACGTGTTTAATGCACTCTTCCTTCAAATATTTCCTACTAAGTTTTGTGGAGATTTGACGAGATATGAACATGATGGATGAGTATCTAAGGGGAGTGTTAAGAAACCGGACCCACGCCAGGCAGACCTGTCCCATGGTGAGCTCCTCATCCTCCCAGGAGACTATATACAAAGGGAACCCTCAACAATTGTACTACAGTTTTACATAAGAGCAATAAAAAAATAAGAAGTCCCCTCATATCTGTGTTCAATCTACTATTATATTCTTGTGTTCTTGTATTGTTCTTATAATTATGAATTTGTTTGCCTACGAGGTAATCGCTTGAACTGAACTCGCCAGTGACGGTTGCTCACTATGGTGTAGTCACGGTGATGCCGTAGACGTCGCTTGATTGATAGCTTGCGCGAAACAAAAACTGCTAGATGTGTTTTCTCAGAAACTCAACAGGAAAGAAAAACATATAGCTAAACCCCTTGCATCTATTCTAGAGATAACTACACCACGTATCAATCTACTGGAAAGCACTCAACATCAAAAAGCCTTTATAATGTCGCACACAGAAGAATCTCTGGTTCAGACCGAGCAGCGCATGTGTATTCCGCAGCACCTCGGTCCTCCCACTCGTTGCAGGAAGCAAAACGACGCCAACAGCAAAAGCCAAAGACCGAGTCCTCCAAGTCTTGCTGCCGAAGAATTTTTGCATTAACTGGTGGCTACAGAGACTACCACAATGTGATCTTACAAAATTTCCATAGCACCGTGGGTAGCTATCCTCTTTCAACATCTTAGATCCAAATTTTGTCCCTATGCGATAGATTTCAAACATACCATCTAGCTTACACTTTTGAACTATGTCAAAATTATGATATGTTTGGATCCAACAAATATTATATGCTTTTACAACTCACTTAGATATGCAAGACAAGGCGGAATTAAACCACCACGACAACTCCACTTGAGCCACACCGACGACCTAGGCATCACACCTTCTTGTTATTTTTCTAGTTTTTGAGGCGAGTTACACCTTTTTTTTTGGAGATGAGTGTGAGGAGTAGAGTGAAGACGGGAAGCAGACACTCATGAGCGTGTGCATTGGCGCAACTGCACGTCCTACAGATGCTCCAACGGACATGGCGCGTGTTGACGACGGGGATTCGAATCCTGTGGATCAAACACAGAGAACACTATGTGAATAGTGTTCCACACTATGTGAACAGTGCTCTGTCATAGTACTTCAGCAATAGTTGGGAAAAGTATTATATAGATTTTATTGTATCAAAAACAACAATAGTTGGGAAAAGTATCGTATAGATTTGGTCATTTAAATGCTGGCGGTTTAATGCTCTTTTCTCTTACTATTACGCTGGAATTAAATTTGATTATTTGCTAAAACTGTTCTACAGCATACTCTTCAGTCTGCATGATTTGCACATGGCAAAAGCTACAGATATCCAGAGCAGACCATATATGAAGTTCTCAACTTACTTCCTAGCATGGTTACATAGAGCTGCACCCATGCAGAGCAAAACAAGCACCGGGTCAAAGCAGTGGCGCAAGCTATCCCTACATGACGCGCTGGCGCATGGGTGCATGGGACAAGACGCGCTGGATTGCATGGGAAAAATTAATGTGGCCAATATCCGAGAGAGGTCTTGGTTAGCAAACCAGGGCTGGCGTCTTAGCCAAAATCCTGAATCACTGTGTGCTATGGGGCATGGGTGGCTCAGCCCGAAAGCCCAAACAAGCCCACTGAATACAATAAAATAATAAAAACTATTTTTATTCTTAAAATGAATTAAATATTACTTTTATATTCCAAAAAAGAATTAAAATAATATTTTTATTAGGAAAATCATTTTTCATCTTGGAGCTTACAACTTTTGTTATTACGTTTGAACATTGTCTAGAGCAAGGATAGAAAACCATTCAGGGCTTACACGGGGTTATATGTTTGGAAAAATCCAACAAATTTGCTAAAATCACTTTTGAAATTTGAAATTTGAATTTGCAAGGTAGAACTAAACCACCATTTCAACTCCACTTGAGCCACTCCGACGAGCTATCCATCACTAGAGTGCTCGTTAAAATACTTCCAGTGGGCAAGTTCTTGAGGCTAAGGCTGTTGATGGGATATCATATTGTCGGTGCTGGATTTCGGAATCTGAAACCCTCTATTTATATCTGCACTGGTCCCTGGATCAATAGTTAGTGCACACAGTTGCATCATTGAATATCAACACATAATTTGGAAACGTCAAACTATTGTATAATATAGAATAAAATAGTAATGATTTTATGGTCAAAGCTTACAATTATCGCCCTTTCAGACTAAACAACTCGAATAAACTGCAGCGGAAGAAGATAACTCCAAGTGATGGCCCATCCATATGCTCACAGGCAATCGATGGGGGGCTCATGACCTAGTACTCTGGTGTCTTTCGTTGTAGCCACACGCGTAGAAGTTGTAATCCTCCTCGGCAACTTTGAAGGCTTTTGAGATTTATTTAAAGTGTAGCATGTGAGTACATAAAGCACTCCGCAAGTCTTGGAAAAAATACAATATGCAAGGATTAACAATGGGGCTTATATGGTTATTTTGCACAAAATAATATTTTAAGTTTCAACGGTTTTCATAAAGAATATTTGACAAAAGTAGTTTCGATAAATAAATTAATTGTATCACTAGTGGAGGTTCTAGTTACCAACCACTAGTATCAAGGCTCTAGCTACCAAGGTTCAAAAGATAGGGCTCTAGCTGCCCAACTAGCTCTAGCTACCAAAATATTTACCCGAGAGTCCCAACTGCTCCTAGGTTCCCAAAATTCACTCTTTTGAAATCAAAACCAAAATCTACCATGTGAAAATGCACCTTGTTTGCCCTTGACCGTGGGCACGGATATTCAAATAGTTTTATACTCTGCAGAAGTTGTACAGCTTGACCCACATGAGATAATTAACTTATAATGTCGGCCATGACACGCTTCCTTGGGCATGCGACTAAGCGATTATCACAAATCCTTTACAATACCACGCTCTAACACTAACCCACCTGATGAGTTTAACCCTAAGTCATAGGCGTCATTTACCATATACCCATATCCCATCGTTGTGGGGGTTACCCTGCCCAGACATGGATGTCTGTTACCATCGTCCGGAGCAAACCTCGACATACATGGATGTCAATTACCATTGTCTGCACAATCCCAAAAAGGAGCACCTAACAACTACAACCTGCGGGCATAATACTAGAACATGATAAATTAGTTGGTCAGGTCCTCCCTATTCTGGATATGTGGTTGTACGACAGTACTCAGTTTGGATAGTCACAAGCATCGGTTCTTAATATGACTTGGGCGGAACTTAACACAATACAAGCTATATAATCCACAAAGATGTCCTTCTTCACTCTATTCATCTAATTCCGCAATATTGTATTCTCATTATCTGACAATAATGTAATCATTACTGAGGATTTTATGCACTAAGGCGACAATGATTCAAGGGTAACAACATCAAATGGAGGTATAATCAAATTAGGATTAACTAACACTCCTAAGATATGAACTTATCATTTTATGTAAATAGCAATGCATAATAGTTTTCAAAATTAAAATAAGATTTCAAAAACATAGGTACAACATGATCAAAAGATACTTGCCTTCACCAAAGGTTGAGGTCACTGCGTCCGGTTGGTCCAAATTGACTTCGGCGTTGTCGGACTCTACACGCGCGAAACGAGGCAAAATAAATAACAGAAAACAAATAAAAAACATTGTACACAGTACTGGAAGGAAGATATTGAATTTATATGAATATAGGAACATGAATTGATTGATTTGGAGTTCGTATGAAAGAGAACGAGTCTTCGAAAGTTTATCGGATCGGAAATTCATGAAAATTAAGGAGGGAATATTCCTTTTCAAAATAAAAGGATTAAAACTAAAGAGCTGACATGTGGGTCCCACTTGTAAGTGAGCCAACAGGCACTAGAATGAAGAGAATAGAGCAGGAAGTAGAGGAGGGCACAGGTGCATGGGACGACGACGCAGTAGTGCTACGCGATGGCCAAAATAGGTGGCCGGTGGTCCGAGGAGGGGATAGGAGGTGGCAGTGGTGGCCGGTGGCGGGCCGGCGCGGGTGGAGGTGCAGCGGCGTGCGGTGCTCCAGCGGCGACCAGGCGAGGGGAAGCTACTGACAGCGTCTGGGTGGCACGGGGACCAGCGGTGGGTTGATGGTAGCAGCGGCGGTGACATGCTTCTGTGACGGGAAAAACCGAATTGAGAAGGGGGATAGGTAGAAGAGGACCGAGAACATGATGTGACGTGTCAAATTGGTGGGAAGCTCACCGGAGAAGAAGATCGACACGATGGCGATGTTTCGGCCTCGAGGAAGAAAATGGCGAAATTTTGGTGATGTGCTGCGGCAAACATCAAGAAACTCACTAGAATACAAAGTGATGTAGTTAAGAAACTCATCGGAATGACGGGAACGCGAATTGGGTATGGTGACCGGTGTTCGAGAAGACGACAAATTCGTCGTCAACAGAGCTCGGTTGACTAAGGGATTTCGTGGGGAGTGGGAAGGGGTGAGAGAGGTGATGTGGCTTCCATTTAAAGGCTCGGGCAAGACTTGAAGCGACGGGAACGCGAGCGTCAATGCCGGCAACGCCAAAGCTCTGTTTCGGAATTTGCATGAAACGACAACTATTGAATGCCATTGCAACGGAAACTTCATGGCACGATGATGGTGGAGTAAAGACACGGACGACATGGGAATGTGGGAGCAATGGGCGCCGGTGGTGCGGCTCGGCACAGCTTGGGCGCAGCGTGGCGTGAAGCAGAGCAAATGGAGGGTGAGAGAGAGAGGGAGAGGGGATGGGCCTGGTGGACCGATGAAAATGAGCTTTGGCCCAAAAACAAATTGCAAGAGGGAGATTCAAGTTCAAATTTGAATTTGAATTACGGATTTGGAATTTAAATGAATGCAAAAACTCCAAAAGAAGACCAATACTTTGAATTAATTATTTGAATTAAATTTTTACAAAGAGCAAAATTTAGGATGCTACTAATATGCATGGCACAACATTTTGACGGGGATTGATCTTCTAAAGAAGGGCGTTATTTGGCGTGTGGGGAACGGGCAACAGATCAAGATTTGGGAGGATGCTTGGATACCACGAGGTTGTACCAGGAAGCTAACCTCTTGTCGTGGTCAAAATCTGCTCCAACATGTTAGTGGGCTAATTGATCCGATTACTAACAGATGGGATGAACAGCTGGTGAGGCAAATGTTCAAAAGATTCATTGGCCATTCTCTCCATTCCTTTGAAGGACCATATGGAAGATTTCTTAGCCTGGCACTTCGATTCTAAATGAATTTTCTCGGTGAAATCGGCGTACAAGCGCTGCGTGGGTAGTATGTATGAAACGACACAATGTAGTACTGTTCATAGTCTGACAACGAGACGTACTTTCAATTGGAAGAAGATTTGGTCTTTTGCCATGCCCCAAAAAAGTGAACATGTCCGTATGGAGAATGACACATAACAGCTTGCCTTTTCGGATGAATATTCGAAGACGTGGCGTAGATCTGGACATGCTTTGCCCTATGTGTCATCGATTTGACGAAGACGGAGGTCACCTATTCTTCAGATGCAAAATTCAGAGCATCTCCAGACCAAGATTATTACCTTTTTTTTATGGGTCTTGTGGACAGCGAGGAATGTAGTAAGTCAATGCAGGTGACCCTCCCGTTCCTGTCTATGAAGTTGGGCATCGTACTGAACGCCATGTCAAAGATATTAACTGAGAAAATCAACGGTGGTCAAGGTAAAGCAAAACCCTCCTTGGAAGGCTTCTGGAAATGATTTCCTCAAGATAAAAGTAGATATATCTTTTCCTGAAGAAGGCAAATCAAGAGGGTAGGGTGGGGTTTTGTCATACGGGATGTAGATGGCCAGGTGCATGGAGCAGGTGCAGTGCAGGTAATTTGCAAAATGTTCAAGATGCTCTTCATTGTGAGGCGGAGGCATGTCTTGAAGCTTTGCATTTTGCTGCAATGACAGGTATGGGGAGAACTGAGGTAGAAACTGATGCTATAAATTTGAAAGCTGCTATGCACAGATCGTGATCTTTCAAATATCGGTGTGTTGTTTAGGAAGCTAAGTATTGTTTGCGTTTTAACTTTCTAGAATTCAGAGTACTATTTGCTATTTGCTCCTCGGTCATATAATAAAGTAGCTCATGTGTTGATTGGTTTTGGTGCCGCGATGGAACCGGGGGCGTCCACGTTTTGGCCAGATTCCATCCGAGCAGTTGTAATTCCGGTGGTAGCTAGCGATTCTGCTGATGCCGTGGTATAATGGAACGGAACGATGAGGATTCCTTATCCGAAAAAAAAAAAACAAGCACGACATTCATCTTCCTTGAACGCCAAAGACCAAGGGAAGAGCACAGTGAGACTCAAACGAGATAGTAAAACTTACGATAATTTCAGACAGAGTTTCTTGATACTATATTTTACCATGCGTTGATTCGTAGCCACTTTCACATCGACAAACCACTGTAGATTTGTAATACTAGCATTTCACTCTTTCTTCTGGCGTAAACACGCTATAAACTAGCACTGTACAAATACTTTACAGTACTAGTTGAACAGGATTTAATGAGCACATGATCTGATCTGCAACCTCGCTGCCATCCTTTCCGATTTCTGACCGAATTCCTTACAACAACTGGTCTTAGTGCGATCACCCACTCCAAGCACACCTTTTGCATTGTCTCGTTCCCGGAGTATATTTCCTAATCTTGATCATGCTGAAAATAGGAAAACTGCATCAATCACAGGTTTAATTCTGCTGCATGCAAACCATAATCTATTTATCAGGTGTCTCAACCATCCTTTAGTTACATCCTATAAGATCCAACCCCAATTCTATATGCTTAGAATTAACCACTTCATTCTCTGGTTTACAAGCATGGTAAAACTTAAAAGGACGTCTGAGGTTTTTAATACCGTATTTGGGATTGGTACTCTATTGTTTTCAAAGACTGGGATTGGTACTCTATATAGGCCCACCAATTAGCCTCCATTTGGTATTGCAGTGGCTTTTCAAAAGTACATTTTTTTTCTACTTTTGAAAATAACAGGTAGTTGCGAGCATCATTTTTATAGCGTAACAACAAAATCTTACTGGATCAGGAAAGATTCATGTAACCAACTAGCACAGTTCACCTAGACGCTAGGCGAACGGTGGGTAGCCGCCTAGGCGCCCTAGAATTGCAAGTGAAGCAAGCGAGATGAACACAGAGTAGCAAGCATCAATCCAAACTTATGTATATGTTATATGTATGTATTTATATATGTAATTATGTAAGAAAATATGTTACAGATATGCATGAATATGTGTAATTATGTAAGAAGAGATGCTACCTTGGTAGCTTGGTGATGCAAATATATTTGAAGACTTGATGTAATGACCTTCATGAGTTTTCAATTGATGATTTGATGCAATAAAAATATAATTCAAACAAGTAACATCAAATAGTTTAAACAATGAAACAAGTCAAATAAAACAAGCAAGCCAAATATAAATATTTCATAAGGTCTCACAAATAAAACAAGTGCTTAAATATAAATAGAGTCGTATGATAAATTGATGATCAAATGAGTGAATAACTAGTCATCTTCTTCCTCATAATTTTGGTTGGAAGCACTTTTTCTTGATAGGACTCATACTCAATTTCCTCATTGACCTCCTCTTCTTGGGTATCGAACTTGAAACCTTCTTTATGAAGTTGTCTCACTCTTACGCTCTTACGAAGTTCTAAGACCTCATTAGCCCCGCATGCACCGTAGTCACCTCCACCGTGCTAGACGCAACGGATGACATCTTACAATTCATGAACATTGATAAACAATTGTTACAAACTTACAGTCATAATTGCTACTTGCTATTTGCTAATTGACTACTAAACAGTAAACACAAATACATCACAAATTGAGAATTGACTACTAAACACTAATCAGTAATCACTAAACAGTAAGTACTATTATATGCCTATTTGGCATTTGCTAATTGCTATTTGCTAGCATCAGTGCCTGACTGCTATAAGCTATTTGCTAGCTTCACTCAGTCCCATCCTCTACAGCTCCACTTAGCACTTAACCACTTACTAGCAAATCGCCGAGTCAGAGCTCAGCAGACTCAGCACAGCAGAGAGAGGAGGCGGCGGACCTAGGGGGCCTCTGCACAGGCTGCAGCCGCAGAGGGACGACCGGACGAGGCGGCTGATCTTGGGGGCGACGTGGTTGGAGACGCGGCGGCGACGGGGAGCCGGGGAGGTGCCACGCAACGGACAGGGGGCTGGGAGGAGGAGCGCGCAACGGGGAACCGGGACGAGGAGCGGCACAACGGGGCCAGGGAGGAGGTGGCGGCGCACAATGCTGACCAGCGCAAGAGGGGAGCAAAATGCTAAATCGGGTAGAGTTCTTTTACCTTGTGGCTTATATATGTATATGTCCGCTCTGCCCCCCGCCCAGCGCCCAACGCCGCCGAGGACCGGCGTTGACCGCCTGTGCCGAAGTCGCGGCGGGTAGCGCAAGCCCAGCGCCTAGGCGGCCAAGGCGCCCGCCCAGGTGATCACTGCTAACTAGATTCCACATCACAAGACAGCAACCACAAACTGGCCACATGAAACTGGAACTGGTATTGCTAGATTGATTCATCGTGAAGTACACATTTATAATATATCTATTTTTAGATTTGTAAGATGTAACAACATATTATGATAGCAGTTAACGGCCCATGTAGTACCTTAGACCATGTCAATACTCAAAATGACATACATTTGCAATTGGAGGGAGTGCCAGTTCACTGTGATCACGAAGACATGGAGGACCACCTTCTGGAGGTCTCAACATCATCTCCATCAATCCAAGGGCATGAAAGCTCCAATGTGGCAATGCCCCACTATCTTGCGATTGGTCAGATTCAACACCATCCTTTCACCAGATATAAGAGGATTGCAGTCTGACAGAACATAAACACGTGTTAGAATTTTAAAGGATCGAAATACAAATGTAGCTGAAATCTTCAAACAGCATGTTTGTGCCAATCTGACGACATTGTCCATCTGAAATGGTTGAGATGAAGGTCTGAGAAATACAAGTCTATAATTTTCTCATGAGACTTCATATTTTTCGTCTACATTCATCTCAAGCATCAATAAGATGGAGATCTCAAAACGTCACAAGCGAATCATTTGAACTGAATGTCAGAGGATATGAATTATGTTCTTACAAAGGAAGGGAACACACTATTCTTTATGGGAGCCTGTAAGATTTCAAATCCTTGTGAGGATGGCACCTCTGAAATAACTAGATCAAATAAAGTGTTATAAACAAGTTACAAGTGCACAGATTCAAAAAGAAAAGAATGAAGGCATGTCACAGTGCAAATTAGAGAGATTATTCAAATTACAAATATCGTCATTACGGCCAAATGTTATATTTGCACAGCAATGGATCACAGAAAATCTAATTTATCATGCAAAACAGAAAAAAAACCACTCGTTACTAGAGGAATCCTTAATTCAACAGTCATTACTGGTGAATCCTTAAGTCAACAGTTGTTGATAGGTTAGTAGGTGTCCTGACTGACCTGGGATCATGGTGCAAATACCTATATGGGTCCTCCGTTCGCTGGGTCCTGATGGCTGTTGTGCCAACACATGCTGGGTTGCACTATGTAGCGAGGTCGCCCACCGAGCATTGTGCATGGCACAGTACGCCGACAACCCAATTTGAACTTTTTAGAAACCCAAAGTACTTGTTTTGCATGATTATAAAATACTCAATGGCAATTACGCTGCTAAGTTTATTCTCCATTTACTTGTGTATGTTGAAAGCAATCAAAGCATAATACAGGTGCATAGGCAAGTGCAGGCAGCACACATTGCCATACATGTAGAATAACAAATCATCAATGAACAGAAACCAGAACAAACAATTGATGTTAGTAAAGGTCAGGCAGTGCAGCCCAATGAGCACAATATTGATAAAATCAACAGAAAAACAACACATGAAAAAGAGAAGATTAACTGTATTTATTCCCAAGGTCATTAGATAAGGCAAGTTGAAACCCCATTTTGTGGAAGAGAAAGTGTAAACTGAATCTCTGGAAATGGTTAATAGTTCCATAAGCTCGATGTAAAACTAGCCCTACAACAGTAGCGGAGGAAGATAGGTCACAAACATGAACACACACGTGGCACATGCAAGAGGCTGTTAGATACTTACATATCCTATGAGAAATTTCATTTCTTGAAGCCTTGAGTTAAAATAAAAAGAATTGTTGGTTATATGGTTCCCCCTATGAATTTTTGTCCTGGAAACCCATGCTATATTTCAGTTATAGTATCATCAAGTCAAGATATTACAGATAGATGGTATTGAGATTCAGAAAGATGGAGTCAGGCAAATCATTTCTATTACAGGTTTTAGTGTCTTCATTTTGCACATGCCAATTATCAATTAAACCAGAATATAGTAAGCATAACTACTCAAACTGTTTAAACAAAATAGCAGCGCAAAATTTGCAGCACTCAGATTGAGTGGGGGCTATCATACAAGTCTGCCCAAACAAAAGTATAATTGTTGCTTTCTAGAAATGATGCTCATCTAAACACTACAAATTGAACTGAAAACAAGGATCATATAGTTGGACAATATAGATGGGACAAAGGACTACAGATCACAGATGTAATGCCAATTCTGCAATTCATATGAAAATGGAAAACAGTTAATGTGTCTAATAATAGTCTTAACAGTACAAGGGAAGAAATCATTACCTTTTTGTAACTTGCAGCTATCTTTTTTGTTCAATTATCGTCTATGCATTGATCATCTGTAGAATGGGCTCTCAAGGTGTTTTAGTTGTTAACCAAAGTTAACCTGTATAAATGGGTGCCAATGAAAAAACAAGAGCTTGATAGGTTACAATTCAGTGCTTATGCATAATGTGTTGCTTGTTTTGTATTTTGATATTTCCCCTTATCCCGAATGAAAGGATGCACCATTTGACAACAATGTTATTTTCTTCAAATGTTTTTTTCAGGAAACAATTGAGTGCTACACCAATGAAACTATTACCAAGAAAACATTTTAGGTATCAGGTTTTCAGTTACACACAAGCATGAACAGCAAACATGACTAGTGCGTACAGCACAGAATTTGTTATATGTCATATAAGCAGTAATGAAGCATTAGTTTCTGCCCTTTAGGAAACCAAAATCTGTCAAGATCATTTCAGGGTTGAAATAGACAAAAAAAAATTCTATGTTATCATGACAGGCAAACAAATAATTAATTAATCCGGTAAGAGTATATAGTATATACTTTACCAATTATAAACCGTCAGGACAATCTGCTACTGCCGTTGGGCATCCCTCCAAGGTAGCAGGTTGATGACCGTGTTTACTTTACGAATAATAAACCTTCAGAACAACCTCCTGCTGCTGTTGGATAGCCCTCCAAGGTAACAGGTTGATGGCTATGAAATGACTTGGGTAGCATTGTTGCTAGATGTACAAGTCATATGACGAAAGGCAAGCTGAGACCAAGAGCCTACATATTCTCTCTGGTTCCCATTCATGCTTGGACGAAACCTGTCAGAAAAAGCAGTCTTCCCTATGGTTACTTGATCAAACATCATTCAGCACTGGAAGCAGATTCTTTCTGGCACCAAGGTGTAGTTATCCCATTAACTAATACATTGTACGAACAATCATCTTGTGTCAAAACACTTGAGGACATTTCAGCTGGCAGTTCTATAGCCTTATCCAACGAGTCCACTTGAGAACACCCTGTAATTAGTGTATTGTAAGAAACATTATCACGAACAATGCCTGAGCTCACCATATCGTCAAAAATCTTGGAGGCTTTTTCATTGTTACCAGATTTACAATAGGCATACATCAGAGTGGTGTAAGTAATCTTATTTGGAGGTATACCCCTGGAACGCATTTCCTCGAAGTACTTCACAGCTTCATCCATTTTTCCTATTTTGCAAAAACCATGGATCATAATTGTGTAGCCAATTACTCCCACCTCAATGCTGTTTTCCACAGTTTGTGAAAAAATGGTATTGGCCTCTTCAACAAGTCCAGCATGACACATCCAATGCATAAGACTGCAGTAAGTTACAGCAGTTGGTTGTATGCCATTAGACTTCATAGTGTCAAGGGCATTGATCGCACCAGAAATGTCACCATTCCTACCATAACCACCAATAAGTGCATTATAGATGACTACATTTGGTTTTAATCCATAATTCATCAGTTCAGTCAAATATTCATTTGCTTTGTGAATATCCTTTGCTTTACAATAGCCATTTATTATGGTGCCATATGTCACTATATCTGGCTGAAAGCCTTCAATTTTCATCTGATCCAACATATGAATGGCCTCTTCAATTTTACCCAAATTGCAATAACCACACAGGAAAGTATTAAACATGAAAATATCAGGCTTCAACCCTCTTCTAATCATGTCATCACGGAGCTTAATCGCTTCCTCCATTTTACTATCTTTGCAACAACCTTGAATCATTATGTTATATGTGATGCTATCCAATTCAACCCCCTTATTTACCATGGTTCTTAGAACCTTAGTAGCTCCTTTCATGTTCTTCCCTTCACAAAGCCCATGAATCAACGCATTGGAAGTTGCAATATTGGCACCTAAACCGCTGTCCAACATCTTGAACCAAATTCCAACTGCTTCTTGGTGTTTCCCTCCCTCGCAAAGCCCCTTCATACAAGCTGTCATCAGAGCATCATTTGGTCTCATACCTCTCGTAACCATTTCGTTTATGAGGCTTACCACAGATTCCAATCTTCCAGTCCTTCGAAGAAGCCATGCAACCACTGTATTAAACAAACCACAATGAACAGTCATCCCAGTTGACAACATCTCCTCCAATATCCATTCAGCACGCTCCATCTCCCCTTCCTTGCATAGCGCTTTCGCAATCAAGTTGTAAGTCACAGCTGTCGGCTTCATCTCCTTTGAAACCATTTCATCAAACAATCTGAGTGCCTCTGAGCAATGCCCCTTCCTACAATGCCAACCAATAAGCTCATTGTATATAACCTCATTTGGGGTGATTCCTAACCCTTCCATCTCCCGCAACACTGCACCAACCTCCTCGAACCGCTCACCCCTTGCAAGACCGTTGATCAAGATGCCAAACGTGACCACACTCGGAGTCACCATGCCCTCTTCCATCCTCCCCTTCAACCGGAAGGCTGCCTCCACCCTCCCAGTCTTGCACAATCCATCCATCAGCACATTGTACGTCACTACTGTTGGCTGCAGCCCAGCCTGCCCTAACTCTGCAAGCATCTCGAAACCAGCATCCACCTTTCCAGCCCTGCAGAGGGCCTTGATCATCGCGGTATACGAGTACACGTTCAGGGCGACATTCTTACCATCACGCATTTCGTCAAACACCTTGCGGGCGGCGTCAAGCTGGCCAGCGCGCACGAGAGCTTCGAGGAGGGCATTGCAGGTCTTGATGGAAGGCGAGGCGCCCCGCGAGGTGAGCACGCGGAAGGCGTCGGCGGCGCGGCAGAGGGAGCCGGGGGCGGGGGAGGTGAGGCAGGTGTGGACGAGGAAGTCCGAGGAGGGGGTGGAAACCGTGTCCGCGACAGCCTCGGCGGCCGTAGGGAGGGGGTGGATGCGGAGGAGGCGGGAGAGGAGGCGACGCGCGGAGGGGAGAGCCGAGCGATCCGCGATGAGGGAGGGGAGGAGGAGCGCGGAGACGCGCGGGCAGAGGAGGTCGTGGTCGTGGCAGGAGGAGGGGGAGGCGGAGGTGTCGGAGAGTAGGTGGTGGAGGAGGCGGAGGGCGGACGCCGCGGGGAGAGGGGAGGGAAGGGATGAGAGGGCGGAGGCAAGGCCGCGGCCGCCGAGGCGGCGGAGTAGGGCAGCGAGGTCGCGTGCCGCGTCAGGGGAGGGGGCAGCGGCGAGCGCGCCGACGATCTCGGCGGCGACTTCCGTAGCAGCCGCGGCAGCGTCGGGAGAGGACGATGAGAGGTGTCGGCGGCGAAGGGGGAGGGGGAGGTGGGGTGGTGGTTTCATGGCGCAAGTCGTGACGTGGAACGGTAGGGGAGGGCGTTGGAAGTTAAGAGGAGATCGACTGGAGGGCGGGGATTGGGTGCTGGGAGGGATGAACGGTCGAGATTGGATCCAGGAGTGGGAGGTGCGGAGGAGCGACGCGTCGAGGGCGTGGTGGCGCCGGGATTGGTGGAGACTGGACTGGAGCCGATCCGAACTCCGAAGTTAGGTTTAAGCTTGGGCATCAAGATGGTTAATTGCCTGTTAGCGTGACTTTGGAATAATGCTTGTGTTCTTATGGCCTATTTGTTAGGACTCTATTCTTTATTTTTCAGCTCTCAGCTCTTGATTCTCAAATGATCCACTCTTACGAGAATCTAGAGCTAGTTAAGAGAAGCGTTTAGTAGGAGATTGACTTCCAAAATTCTAAAAGTGAGGATTTGATGACCATCGTATACTCTATGGTTTTAACACTTAAGTGTATTTGTTACTTACTCATTTCTATTTGTACCTTTCATTTTTGAAATTTATTAGCTAGAAATTTCTCGGGACTAATTGATATTCTATTTGAGTGCAAGCATTCCATTTTATCTCGTCAGAGTCAAAGCAGTTGAAAGCAAGAAGAGAACACGAAGGCTGGGTTATTTAACCTATTCTATAGCCAGCCTGAATCTCGGGGATGGTACCGTTCCAAAATTTGGCTTTTCAAAAAAAATCTTATGAGTAGTTTAGATCCCTGAAAAATTTCACCAATTTTATTTGAATTAATAAAACTTAATTAAGAATTTCCTAAATTCATAATATTTAATTTTACTAATCTAAACATCAATTAAATAAATAAAAACCAGTGTTATTTGACTTCCTTGAGTTCCAAGGAATTTTTGGGTATTTTATGATAATTTTTCAGATTTATTTGCTATTTATTTGGTCTCCTTGATTTTAGGCTCTTTCTATATTCTGAAAATCATTCTTTTTTCTATCTCCTCTTAGCTGCTACAGTACTATGCAGTTACTATTCATCTTCAATCCCCAACCGAACCGAGAACTTGTTTCCTGTACGTTTCAACCGAATAGCTTTCAAAAATCATCTCCCTCTACGGTGCATATAAAAGCAAACTGTTCGTGTCCAAACATCCGTCTTGATCTCCTTTTCCAATCTCCTAAATTGGTTTCCTTCGAATCAATCTATTTTCGTCGCAATTGGCAAAATACTAAGCTCCAACCAAAGGTCTTCTACGGTGAGTTGCGCCTTTATCCAATGTCCCCCGGTCGAACCGTCTACGGCATTAGGTTCGCGTCATCGTGTTATACGTCTACATCCCGTCCCCTTCGCCGAAAGATCGCCGGAGCATCGTTGGCCATGTCAAGCAATAAAGTCAAAACGTGTTCATCGCATTCCTCGCTTCCTCGGTGAGTTTTTTCAAAATTCGATCGCATCATCTTGTAGCTCTCGTAGAGACCTTTCTTTCCCATCTTTTATATTCAAGTTTGATCCACCGTACGCTGAGAATCAAGTGCTCTCTCTCCTCTAAGCCTATCAAATACTCCGCAACCGTTAATCCCCGACCTTCAACTCCACCACCGTTGAGTTCGCGTTGCTGCATTCTATGCCATGCTCACCTTCCTTTTCGCAGAACATCGCCCGAAGTGGTACGCATCTGTGAGGTCGCCGCCACTACCGTTCTTAGCCACGCCACCGTCACATGGTGATGTTCCTCGTCGTTCGGGTCGGGTCATCACCTCCGCCTCGTCGTTGCCGTTCCATTTTACGTGTTCACCAGAGTTGGTTTGCCACCAATTGTCGCCGCCACTGTGCGCGACAAACCGGCCACCTCTCTCTGTTCTGCGCTTTTAGCAGGACGTGTATGCATCTGTTCTTCTATTATGTTGACTTGGTCAATAGTTCCTTTCTCTCTCTTGATTGGTCCCACTTGTCATTCAATAATAAAGCCAAATATCTATTCATCTCACCTACATATGGGTCCCTTATGTCATCCACCTAAGCCATAGTTTGATATCTTCTCGCACTTGCACGTAGACCCCACGTGTCATCCTCCCAATATAAAAATATTAATTATTTCTCTCACTTACATGCAGCTCCCGTATGTTAGTCAACCCTTGGTCAAACCCTAGTTCGTGAGCTTGGTCCACCATGGACTAGCATCTCTCCATGGAACTAGTCCATAGACCAGTGGCCCACATGTCAACCCCTAATACTATTTTAGAGAATTAATTTAATTTTTGATAAATCCGTTTATATCATTGGTCCCACATGTCGCTCTCTCTACCTTATTTCGGTAATTATTTTAATTCTAGAAAGTCATAAATATAAGTAGGTTCCACCTGCCATACACTCGGCCATTTTCTAATACTTTTGGAATAGAATATTCTAAAAATGTTCAGTAGACCCTAATTGTCAGTTCTCTCTCTGTTTTCCTTTTTCATCATTTCATGTGAATTTCAAACTTCCGAGAGCTCATTCTCCTCCGTCCAAACTTCGATTGAACACATTCAAGTTTTTAAATTCATCTAAATTTAATATATATCTTCTATAACCATTAAATTTCAATTTAGAGTTTTTTTTTTGTTTTGCGTTTTCTTTCTCGTTAGACGTCGAAGTCTTGGAATCGTCCGAAGGAGCTGAAGGTCAAGAAAGCTGAAGATTGAAGATTGTTGGACCGAAAAGGCGACTAGAGGGGGGTGAATAGGAGCACGCTCACTTTTTCACAAATAATTGATTCAATAATATTTCACTCCAGTAGCTATGGAAGCTATGAAGATCAGTATATCAGTACAGCGGAAGACTAATATTGAATCCAATTCAAACCCCTAAGCAATACGATAAAATCAACAAAGATTGAAACAATTCAATGCATTGGCAGTCTGACCTCTGGCCTTGGGCGGTCTGACCGCTGGCCTCCAGAACATATCAAAACAGCCCGATGGCAAAGTTGCAAATAGATGAAACTTTTGATCTACAACTCCAAACTTGATGAAACTTGGAACACACATTCTCTATGATATCAGGAACCTATTCCAATCGAAGATTATGATAATTCAAGGAAGAATAGCGATCCATTTCGGTTTGATTGAAGAAGGGTTCAAAACCGGGTCCAAACGAAAACTTGATCCAAGATCTTTCTCGTGGGTGATTGATGATCAAGATGATCCTAGGTATGTTCCCACATGTCACAACAAGCTAAATCACGTGAAGAATTCAATAAAAAACTCGTGGATCAAAGAAAGACTCCAAATCATCAAATATAGAGAAAGAACACAATGAGACAAAACATTGATCAAACTTTCCTTTGATTGATTGATATGATATGGGCTTACAACCTCTCCCTAAATGGAGGACAATGCTCAATCCAAGAGCACAAAAATCACATCAAACTATCAAGAACCCTAGCCTCCACAAAAGCACTCCCTAAGAAAATTAGGGTTTACAAAAATAGCAAAAGAGACGAAGCAGAGGTGTAACCACCTCCCTCTCCTGTTTATAGCGGAGGCTTAGACCTTGTAGAAGTTTGATTCAATTGGGCTCCCGTTAAGGCCCAAAACAAACAGGACACATACACACATATTTTAATGCACCGTGTTTAACACCCCTTGACCTAACTTGCTACACCTTGCGCCATCTTGCGTCTCGGATTAGCTAATAGATCACCCTTGTCCATCTTTCACCACGCTTGAGAACTTTTACCCCACCCGGCATCGTCGATCGTTCTGGACCTCAGCTCTCCAAGCCTAGTCCCGATCATCCTCGTCGTTGACCGTCGTTGACCACCAAGCAACCTGCACAACAATAGACAAGCAAACCGAATTTAGAAACAAGTTCTTCAGAACTTGACCCATGTTAGTCAAAATATGCATCATGCAACATATATGATGCGGGGTGCCCGATCTTCTCGACGTAGAACCTCTCGATAACTTGTGTATCCTGATGAACCACCAGCTGATCCCCCGCGCCAATGCACGGACTTGCAACTCTATGGAAAATTCGCCTAAACACACACTTGATTGGATCCTCGCTGACCACAAGCGAAGATCGTCGAACCCTCAATTCCCAGCGGAAAAGCAAGAACGACCCCTTGTTCTCAGGTTACGACTACCTGGTCGTAGAAGGTTACGACTAAATGGTCATAGACGGTCCTACTGGTTCACAGGTTCATGGAACAGTGATATGGCTAGTGGACCCACATGGCATAGACAAGGTATATGGTGGACTAGGTTTACACCAGATCGGATCTCGGTTAGGGTTCGGACATGACACACAAGCGCTGACGTGGCTGACCGAGTAGACACACGGGCGATATGAGTTGATGTGCCAAGTGAGGTGGCAGACACGTGTTCCCATGAGTATGTGTCGTACGACACGTGTGCTCACGAGTTGATGTGGCACGACACATGAGATCACGAGTTGATGTGGCTGATGAGGTGGCACGACACGTCGACAAGACGATGGCAAGGCTCCGGTTAGTCCATCAACGATGAACGTCGGCAAAGCGGGTAGAATAGGTTATATCGCACATACTGGTACTGGTATTGGCATGAGAGGTCGTCGGAGTTGGCCAGAATTGGCGACGAAGCAGTGGAGCAGGTGCGGCTATCGGCGGCGGCGAAGACCAGTGATGTCTTGTGGTCATGAAGGGATGCTGGAGGTAGCTCTGGTGACGGCGCAATTCGAAGAACATAAGCTTCGATTGAAAACCCTAATTCTCCGATTGCGGTGGTGCTAGGGTCTATAGGTGCGACGGTTTGGGGTTTTGGGATCAGGGTGAGAAGGCGAACCTTGCGGTTCTATTTATAGGGCACGAGCGAGTCCGGGGTGGCGTATCGGCAGTGGAGTCCAAATCAGATCTGAGACAAGATAAGAAGATTCAAATGAATTTGGAAGGAGATAAGGAGTAGAATCGGTTGTGGGGATTACAACGGATTCAGAAATTGTATGTGCAAATGATTCTTCGGTTGGATACGCCATTGTCAGATGGGACTTGGACACGACAGCCATGGTGGTCGAAGGCGACTCGGACGCGGTGAAGACGAAGGTGAGGAGGACGACGAAGGGTGGGCTCACCTGGCAGAGGAACAAGGAAACAACTGGCGTGGCTGCGCGGAAATGGGTCGAAAGGAATAGAAATGGGACAGGTCAAGGAAGATTCGGCCCATGAGCTTTTCTGAGATTATTAATTAGTTTTTCCTTTTAGAAAATACAGAAAATGCAAATGGTGATTACAAAATAGCAAATGAACTCAGAAAAAATTCTAGAAAAAACTAGAAAATATATTCAAGCCCATAGAATCCAAATAAAATAGTTTTAACAATTATTGATGTTGACATTAATCATATTATATTTTTTTGATACTGAAAGTTCATGTTAAGCTTTATTAAAATTCAAATAAAATCCCAATGGTGAATTTTCCAACTACTAACTAACGGGTTAGAGAAAACCAGTGTGGATACAATTCGTCAAATGCGTTCGGATAGGATCCTTCACGAGCACTATTTTAGGAGTTGCTTGAAGCTATTGGAAAGAGACTAGGTAACAGAGGAGACACACGACAAGAGTTGACGTGAGTTACTTCAAACCCTAGCCGCCATCTTCTTGAGAGAGCCTTTCCGTGCGAATTGGTGCTAGCACACCGGTGTACGGTGTTCCTGCCCTGGACGTGTGGATACCGTAGAGGCGCTACTGCGGTTGCTGTTGTTTTCCAGGACGATTCGCGATATTGCAAGGAAAGCGATCGGTTGCTGTGGGTGATGATCGGCGACGACTACGTTGGACAATCGACTACGTTCAACGATCAACTGCGTCACATGATCGACTACTACTACTACATCGACGCGCTCTTCGTTGGACCAGGCTGCTCCAATTCTTCTTTCGCTGTATTGCGCATCAAGTGGTAACGATCTGTGATCTCTTGCTTGCCTAACATTCTGGTTTATGTAGTAAAATTTTTGAATTACCAACAATAGTATACCCTCTCCTCTGCAATGAATATTTGATTAGCCATGCATTGAATTCCAAACTGGATCCCTATAAGTAAACAGTCGCACGCTTAGATTAATCGCTTGCGTCATTCTCGCAATGCAAATGCAGCAACCACAAAATAATAATTCCGAAAGGAGTGAACAAGCAAACGTTGCATGTACCAACTTTGATTAGTCACATGCGTAGCGCTCAGGCATATGCCGATTACCTGCGAGTCGTACACGCAATGCAAATTAATGCATTTGAACTGAATCATGGTAACTCAGAACAGAGTACAGTCAAGGTGAAAGTAGCAGGAGCCCGCATGCACAGCAACATCACGCTTAGTGGTCGGCTCCAGAATAAAATGATATCTAGTTCTACATGCTGGGACTAATCTGATTAATTAAGTTTAATCGAGCTAACTCTATTGTTCTCTATTTAGGTTCACATGATGTACAATAATGCTATCGTAATAGATCAGGAGAAGCATTACTTCTGACAGTTCACTGTTCGAGAATCCAATTAAGACATCTCCAGGTTCACTACCATTCTTCCAGATATCTGACATGTGGGCGCAGGACCCCTTGGCTACTATTATGAAATGGCATGCGAGCTAGGTGTCAGATACATCACTTATTTGCGTACACCCAAGTACAGGTGGGAGTTGGGCTGGGCCGAGCCCGGACCCACCGTGCTTCGGGCCACGTCGTGTCGTGCCGGCTCGGCCCGATCACCCTACCGTGCCGGTCCACTTCGCCTCCGGTCAAGCCCAAGCACGGCCCAAAGCCTATCGTGCTGGGGTCGTGCCGTGCCAGTCCAAGCCCAGCCCAAAATTACTATAGACGACGGAGGCGGCAATGATGGTGGCGACCGCCATCTTCATTCCTCTGTGCCTGCTTAATTAAGAACCTAGTCATTACCTCTGTCGGATTCTCTCTCCCCCCCTCTCCCCCCCGGTTTCTCTCCCTCCCCCTCTATTTTCCCTCGCCCCATCGCTTCGTCTCCCTCACCCTCTCTCTTTTTCCTCGCCCCCACGGCGCTCCCGCCCCTTCGCCACGTCTCCCTCGCCCGCTCCAACCCCCTCATCTCCCTCGCCCCCTCGGCCCTCGTCTCCCTCGCCTCGTTCCTTCCCCGGCTCCCCCGGTTGCTCCCTCGCCTCGCGTCCTCGCCTCCCCCCGTTACCTCCACCCCCCCGTCCCCCGGTCGCCCCTTCGCCTCCCAGACGCCGGTCGACCCCTCTCCCGTGCTCAATCAGGCTCGCCCTCTCCCGGTAGACGTGGCCTTCGGCCACCGGCCCCTCTTCCGATGGCTCGGTGGGAGGCGGGAGGTGAACCGGCGGCAGGCGAAGTGGCGGGGGGCGAGGATGCGCGGCGAGAGGCGAGGAGGCGTGGAGGCCCTCCCCATCCCTCCACCACCAGTCACAGAGTCCATCCCACTGTGCCACCACCACCACGCGGGAGGCGGCCTACCGAGCTGGCGCAGAGCCGAGGCGGGAGGCAAGGCTGTGGGGCGGCGGAGGTGGCGGCCGTCGTGCTAAACCGCAGTTGCCGCCGCCCGGCCGGGCTTGGCTGCGCTGCCCAAGACGGCTCACCATTCGGGCGGGCCAGCCCGCCCGCCACGTGTCGGGCCGGGCCGGCCGGGCTTTGGGTAGGCCCGAAAAAGCATGGCCTGACTCCCACCTCTACACCCAAGTAGCGTCGGCACTTTGTGATTATACTATTCCAAAGCTCTGATACATGGATCCAGATCTTCTACGCTACCGCAGAGATCTACTTTGTGATCAGTGTTTTGCTTGATGGGACCAGAGGAGATGCTGTAGCAAATCTTGACTTCAACATCTTTGATCTGACCGCTCATAATGTCAATACAATGTAGCACCTCTGATTTACCGCAGCGGATCCCTCTCCCTGTAACATAGCTTACAACTAGGAAGCCACCAAATTTTTTTGTTGTATTAGCATATTTTCGTTTCTTACAGAAATAGCCATAGCATAAAATCAATTGCAAATCTAGTCATCTACCGTACGGTCGCTGTCGGTCCCGGGAGTAACACCCCTAAATCCTCTGTGCATTTATGAACTAGTTCCATGATCAGTAGTTAGTTCACACAGTAAATAAATATGGTAACATCCATAATTCGCATAACTTTATTAATAATCAACAGCGTTTATTACAAAACAGGCTTACAAGCCAACAATAAACAAACACATCGGAAGACGAAGAAGTAGTGGAGTTCAGCTGATCTACCACAGGCAATCGACTGGGGTAGCGGCCTAGTCGTCAAGATCTGAAGTCCTTCTCCTCTGAAATTTATTTGCATGAAGCAAGGGTGAGCACAACTACCGTGCTCGCAAGTTACACCCAATAACAGAGTTAATGCATGCATGGATATATCAAAGGAAGGCTTATTAGTTAAATTTGCATAAAGCAATATTTTCTTTAAATATTTGTACTAAGTTCCAAAGCAGTTATTTTATAACTAAAATTCATTTTATAAATTCTCAAATTTTATAGTAGGATAACCTCTATATGAAATATGGTGATGGATACCCTCCTATCATATGGCTTCCTGCCCATCTTCCCATTTTGATAGAAATCCAAAATCATTTGATAAAGTCTTTTGAAAACAAAATCAAAGTCTAACTTTGAGCGGTTTTGCTCAGCATGTACATGACCGTGGACATAGCTGTTCGAATAGTTTTACACTCTGTAGAGGTGGTACAACTTTACCCACAAGACATGAATTTTCTAGTTTATTTGACATCCGTCGATACCATTGCTCACTACCTTAGGTAAGCAGTCTAGAACACGTGTCAAGGACTTTACAATGCGCCATCCTACCATAGTCCCGCCTCGCTAAGGTTTCGCTTCCATTGGGCTAACCACCCGCCGGACTCAAGTAGGGATGGCAATCGGACGCGGTGGGTACGGGTAGTGCTCGCCCATACCCATACCCGCGACCCTGAATTCCCCCCACGGCCAATACCCGCGAAGGACAACGGGTGAAAAACCTCGCCCATACCCGTCGCCCGCGGGCATACCCGTTTACCCGCGAATAATGCATCGCCTCCTGTGGGTACCCATCGACCGCGGACATGCTCGTTACCCGCGAGCAATGCATACAACAAGTTCATCATAATTCACACATCAATGGTGCATCACACATTCAACAACTAATAAAGTTCATCACAATTCACATATCATGTTCAACAAGACAACTAATCAAGTTCAACAAATAAAATACAAATACAAATTGACATAGTTCATTACACATGTGGGTATATTACGGGTAATCGGGCGAAGCGGGTACGGGTGGAGCTTACCCATGCCCATACCCGTTTACCCGATGGGCAAGGAATTGTGCCCGTTTTCATGCCCGTGGGCAAAGAAAGATGCCCATACCCGACTCTATTAGGGTATTCGCCCGCGGGCACGCGGGTAATCGGGCACAATTGCCATCTATAGACTCAAGCCCCCTCTTGCACCACGTGGGAATATATAAAAGTAGGTCACCCTGACACCCACACATCAACATGGCACAACTACGGTGGAATGTTACAAATTATTTAGCCAGGTCCTGCCCATACAGCACATGTGGTAGTACGATGTGGCTTAGCAAGATACGACTCAAAAACTAGTCCTTAACTGACTTGGGCGACTTGCAAAATAACCTCTGGGCCTCAATCCTACCCAGATTAAGTCCGTGCATAAATCTGCACCCACCAAGCATCCATTTTTGGGTCTAAGTATGTCTTTGCATAATATTTTCAAATGAACCCAGTTCATACTATCGTATCAACTAGGTTTTTATCTAGGGTGACACTGTATTTGATTCAAATATTAACATTGGTCATACAAAGGATTTAGGCATAACTATAAATTTAAAACATGTATTTAAATTACATTGAATAAAAATAAGCATGCAATAACAATTTAAACTAGAATTTAAATAATTTGAAATAATAGAATCAAATATGATCAAAGGTATAACTTGCCTTGCTTGGTTAAATGTTGTTCTCAAACGGCATCGAAATCCGGTTGTCCGAAGTCGTCGAAATCTATACGCGTAAACGGTCCAAATTCAAACAACATTCACATAAAATATAAATAAAATCCAGAAATTATAAGATAAATACTGAAAGTAAGATATCGACTTTATATGAATATAAGAACTTGAATCGGCGGAATCGTAGTTTGTATGAAGGAGAACAAACATCCAGAAGTTTGGATAGCACAAGAAAAGATGGAATTCGAGTATTGTTCTTCTTCTGAGAACTGTTCACTCCAAACACTGTTCATCTCCAAGTACTGTTCATCTTGCGTGGTCGGAAGGAATTATGACAACACTGGTCGAAAGAAAGGTTTCGATTGGTCGAAAGAGATTTCAACTGCACTGGTCAAAAGAAAGGCTACAATTTCCTAGTCGGCAGAAGCTATGACTGTCAGGTCGAAGGAAACTACGACTATCAGGTCGAATATAGGTTTTGACAACACTGGTCGAAGGAAGGGTTTCAACAACACTGCTCGAAGGATGGTTTCGACAACACTGGTCGAAGGAAGGGTTTCAATAGCACTGGTCGTGTCGGTGGTACGCAAAACAATGCTTGGTGAATAGTGGCACCGGTGAACCGACAATGTTTCAGAGAAAAGGAAGGTAGCACAACGTAGAGTATCGCAAGGCGAAGCTAAACGGCAGTGACGACATCACCAGGGAATCAAAGACGGCGAATTCCAGGGATAGGAAGGGGAAACTGAGGGGCACGCGGCGGCGCAGTCGGCTCGGGAAAAGAATGAACGAGGAGGGAGAACAGAGGTGGAGAAGTTTGGTGCAATGGGTACGTAGCATGGATTGCATGCTAGTGTGCACTTTACGCACATGAATAGTGAAAGACATAGAAGAATTGGTCGTGCCGGCGAGAGGAAGGGAGAGGCGGCCGACAAACAACAAAAATAGAATCCCGGGGAGGTACTCTACCCGATGGTAGTGACGGTTCGGCCGGTGATGACTGGTGGCGGCGACGACGCGCAAATGGAATAAACAATAAAAATAAAATAAAAACTAAAAATTACAAAATAAATACTGAAAAATAAAAGAAGAATTTAGATGATTTTAGGAGAAAGAATCATTGGATTCAGAGTTTGAATGAGAGAGAAAGAGTTTTGGAACGAATATCATGCACGTGCACAAACTCACGACCAGTTATTTGCTATGGCTACTGTTCATCTTCAAGCATCAGCCGAACAAAACACGCACAGGCACTGGTGAGAGGAAGGGGAAAGGTGGCCGGGAAATTACCAAAATGTATTGCTGACGTCGAGATGGAGCCGTAGGAGGTGGTGGTGTGGTCGGGGACGACTGGCGGCGGCGCACGGGGGTGGCGGCCATGGAGGCGGGCGGTGCTCCGGCGAGGTTTTGATGGCACGAAGGTGTGCATGAGTAGAGCACGACGTCACGATGCCGGCGGTGGTGACGAAGGTGGCGGAGCTCGATCGGAGGCGGCGCTAGAGTGGAAGAACGACGATCGGCCGACGAGCTTCAAATCAAGAATTCGGCCAAACTACCAGGAGCTGGGAGGAGAGGTTTTGGGGGTGGGTTGAAGATGGAGAGGAGCTCCTGGTGCTCACTTTATATAGGGGAGGAGGTGCTTGAATCCATATGAATTCGTCAGCGAGAAAGCTTCAATTTCGGGTGTAATAAAGAACGAAAGAAAACTGAAAATTAGATTAAATGCAAAGGAAGAAATGCCCAATTGATGGTATGGTAACGTAGGTGAGGTCAATGCGGACGTTTTGCTTCAGACAGAATCAAATTTGATGCAATGAGTGCGGAGAAAAGAGGAGAGAGGTGGTGGCAGCCATTAATGGAGCTCAAGCTCGGTTCTTCGGTTGCATGGCAGCAGGGAGCAAGGGGAGAGGTGGCCGAAGCTGGGGAAGGGGGAGGTGAGGTAAGGGGTGGCCGGTGGTGAGGTTGGCGGTGGCCGGCGGCAAAAGGTGGTGGTAGTAGGCGTTGCCATTGAAGTCCACAGGAGGAAGACAGAGAGGCATAGTTTTGGCTGGAGGAACAAGAAAGGAGGGGGAAGGAATAAAAGGAAGGATGGAAGCTTTAGTCACAAGAAAGAAAAGGGAGAGTTGGTAGTGCGGGGAGGTTAAGGGAGCTGGGCGGTCGGATGGGTGCCCGATCGGGAAATTTGATTTTTGATTTATTTTTGAAAGAAAAAAGACATAAAAGAAAGAAGGGAGGTATTGGTGAATGAGAAGAAGAAAGGAAGGATGGTAGTGGTTGAGGGAGTTTAGTGTGCTGGTCGTGGAGTACTGGTCGGATCGGTGACCGATTGGGAAATCCTATTTTTGATTTTTTTTTTATTTTCGAAATACAGTTTAACCATAAATCCAATACATTTTTAGAATAGAGTAATTAGAGTCCAAAAATTCTAAAACAATTCATAAAAATTCATAGAATTATTTTGAACTTAATAGAAATAATTCCAACTTAAATTTTGCTTTTTATTTTTAATTTTATTTCTAGAAAATAGGAAAAACCTTTTTAAATACCAGAAATTAATTAAAATTTTATTTTTCACTTTAAATCCAGTAAATCCCAAAAAATTCAATAAACTCAATAATTTTTCTTTTTGACCAAGAAATAATTGATTTTTTATGTGAATGCTCCAAAAAATAGGAAAAATTCTTGTTGCAATAAGAATTATTTTGTCGAATAAGATTCGGATGGCAATCATGAGGCTGTGTTATTTTATGTGAATGCTCCTAACATGATGTACTTTTTTTGTAATTTTTTTAACATAATTTTACTTATTCCAATTTTAGCTCATAATTTCATTTATGTGTATTGATTTTATCCCAAAGACGTGTCAACAGTCCCCTCCCGCACGCTGCGTCGCCTCTCTTGACCACTGCTCTTACCCCCTCCCGCACGGCCCCACCCCCGTGGCCACCTTTCCAACCGTCCATCCTCCTCATCTGCAAATCACCGACTCCTCGTGGTCATCCCCCTTGCAGCATCTTTGCAGCGTAGATAACGCATCCGAAATTCCCAACACCAACGTAGCAGCTTCTTCGCTCAGCTATAAATACCAAAATCTCGTAGTCACTTTTCGTTCATCCCAATTGTGTGTCTCTAACATGGCTATTTCTTAGATTACGATACTAACTCACCAATAAATATTATGTTAGTGTTTTCGAACAGGCATGACATGTTAGTGTTTTATGGCGATGGTCTCGTATGGGCCGGACCTGACGGGTTGGACCTGTTGAGATGCCAGTACAAGGTGGTCCGGTAAAGGAACTCGACGCGATGAATATTTGCGAGCTTCAAAGCTGCATCCATAGAGAGTTCGGCACGAATGATGTGTGGGAGCTCATCAAGGTGGCTGAAAGCATAGTATGGAGCCAGTACATGCAGATTGCCTCCCAGCCCGAGGCGGCCATTTATGTGAAGTCGATGGTGTACATGAATTTTGTACCTAGGGCGCATGCCACCTTGATGATGCCGGGGCCTCTACAAGCGGGCAAGCGCAGCCCGAGCTTGAAGACGGCAGCACGAAAGGTGCTGCCTCGGAGGGAAGACCTATGCATAATTTTGTACGAAATGAAGGGGCGGAAATGTGGTGGTCGACCGGCATTGACTGCCACGGTTGTCTACTAGACGAACCTCTCGGGTTGGAGTTCGACGAGGATGCTAACCCAAGCTCGGTTGGTAGTGACGATGACGCACACCAGGCCGGTGGTCCAACCGGGGGAATTGTGTCATCGGAGGTGCCTTACGTGGCATCGAGACTTGATGATGTCGTAGTCGCTCGCTCGTCTTGCCACAAGAAGAAGGCTTCTACTAGGGTTTGATACCAACACCCTCTTAGTTGGGTAGCGCTTCCTAGTAAGGAGGCCATGCAACTAGCTATAGTACGGTACACCTTGTCCATAAGCCGTGTGTACCGAGTGCACCGGTCCAACCCCAGACATTACGCAGTGAGGTGCGTAGTGGAAGGCTGTCCTGGCAAGGTCTGCGCTCACCGAGCAAAGATCTTTGGCTCGGTATTCGCTGTCAAGGTGGTGACCGACCACACTTGCGAGCTTAGCGAGCACCGCAAAGACATCGAGCGTGACTTCCGTATATATGGCAAACATCATCAAGCACCTAGATGCAGCGGACGTATCTGTCTCCCTCAAGTTGCTTATGTCAGAACTCGCCAATCAGGTTGGATATCCAGTCAGTATAACAAGGACCGACAAGCCAAGTAGAAGGTCATCGAGTTCATGTACGGGGCATAAGAAGAGATGTACAACCTTGTGTCAAGATTGTTTGATCAGATTGCCGAATCAAACCCCGACACATACATAAATAAGCTTGATCATGAAGATCTTTGAGAGAGGATCCAACCGCTTCATACTGGACCGGATGTTCTAGGCTTTCGCTCAGGCCATCAAGGGCTTCCAGTTCTGCCATCCCGTGATGATGATGGATGCATGAAACTTTCCTCATGGGGAGGTACAAAGGAACCATCCTCACTACGGTAACGACCGACACGAATGACCAGCTTCTCCCGGTGGCATTTGCCATTGTGGAAGTAAGAACACATCCAGTTGGTTGTGGTTCCTATCGAGCGTGAAGACGGCGGTGGTGGGATACCGCGTAACGTATACCTTATCACGCATCGCAATGTTGGTTGTTGGTGGCCATCAACACCATGCGGCATGGGGCGGCCCCCTTACCACCGGAACGACGTGCAATCCGTGGTGCATGAGGCATCTTGCATCGACTTGTTCAAGCGGTTCCACAATCGAGGATGTCATGAAGATGTTCAATACATTGTGTTTGTAGAACCGAGCGAAAGTTTGAGTCCATCTAGAGACCTCGAGCAGTGCTCGAGGCATACAAGGGGTCCACTTGAAGGCACTTGAGGGAGAGTAACCCAAGAAGCCATAAGTTTCTCGAGTGGATTCATGGCCATGCTCCTAAATTAGAGAAACGGTCCCTTCTCTATGACACAGACGGTGCAGTGCGGGATTATGGCGACCAACATGTCCGAGGTGTACAACAATGTTCTCAAAGTTGTGCGGTGCCTCCTTATCACCGTGATCATCGAGGAGACATGGACACGCACTGTTGGTTATTTCACAATAGAGCCACCGCAGACCAAGTGATGATGGAGGAAGGCAAGTAGTGGTCCGAGAACATGCGAGGCACATGGTCCGAAGATGGAGAAACTTGGATCCACGACATCCGGGTGATCGATGGCCTCGGGGAGGAAGTATGAGATCGAGCTTCAGCGTAAAATACATCAACAAATCATGCGGGAGGAAAGAAAAGCAGGCATGCACCCTGGTGATGTGGTGACATGCACCTACAACAAGCGAAGCTCTGCACAAGCCATACTACTTGCGTGTACAAGGCGTGCGCTTGCAGATGAGGCGGATGTGTATGTCGTACATCTCCGAGTACTACGACATGCGAGATGTTTTCGGTACATGGAGTGCGGAGTTTCACTCGTCTGAGTTGGAAATGAACTACAAGGATCTTTGGGTGGACATGATGTCATGGGACCCAAACAAAGACTTGAAGACAACGAGGAAGGGCGCGGTAGTCGCGACGCCTTCGAGCGATATGGATGCTAGTCAACGTGCAAGATTAGCCGCACAAACAAGTGCGGGATATCAAAGACCTCTGGGATAGGAGCTTCCCAGCTGATTTTGCCTAGCGGAGAAACTTCGATAGGAGCTTCAAAGACTTCAGTGCATAACTGAGAAATATAAGGTTTGGGTTGAATACAGATGGAATGAATCCTTTCAGGAATATAAGTAGTGACATAGTACATGACCGTGAATCTATGTATGTACAACATTTCTCCTTGGTACGTATGAAGCGAAAGTACATTTTGATGTCACTACTTATCCAAGGGCGAAGAAACTTAGGAGCGATATTGATGTGCACCTAGCACCATTCTTTGGAAGATCTTGTGACACTATGGAATGAAGGGTCACTACTACAAAAGAGTCTATAGCGAGCGGCCCATCACCGTCGGTGTTGGGTCCGTCTCGGCTTTGTTTTGGCTCTGTGATGTTACATGCATTCGTTCTATTTAAGAACCGTCAGGATATCCTGACGGTTATTAAATAGAACCGTCATGTAACATCACGCACGGTTCTATATCGTAACCGCTGTGATAATGACAATCACGCAGGCGGTTCGAAATAGAACCGCCTGTGATTTCGTGCTTCATATAAATTGAGCCGAGACATCCTCACCAAGATCTTCTGCCTGCTGTGTCTACCGCTCGAGCGCCACTTCCTGCCTAGCTCCTCATCTGCGCAGTGTCACCGCTCCAGCGCCACTTCCCTGCCTAGCTCCTCCAACTGCGCCACTTCCTCGCCTCTAGCTCCTCAACTGCTGGTGTCTACCGCTCCAGGCGCCACTTCCCTGCCCTAGCTCCTCCAACCTGCGGCTCCTCCTCTAATACTAGTATGAGCACATGATCTTGCACCGTCAATGTTGGAATAAATAATATTAGCCCTGCAAATCTTAGTTTTGAAACCTTATAACTAATGAACTAAAATTTGACTTAGGAGTGGTAACTTAATAAAATTGAATTAGGTCTAATAATCACTAAAATTTGAGTTAGGATAATTAATTGGCTTAAAAAAATAAAATTTACACACCGTTCACGATGCGGTGGGGTTTGGGTCAAGCAATATTGCATTTACTTGTTCCGGTATTTTAGGTTAATAAGTGTTGTATGAGGTGATGCCTATATTTGGGTTGCATGATTGTTCAATTGAGATAGATATCGGTGTCGAGAGGTAGGGATCATGGTTGTGGCCGTAGGCATGGCTACGCTATGCCACCGCGTGTGGTACATAACTAGTGAAGAGTTTTCTTTCAATAACCTTAGATACAAATGTTGGAGAATGAGTTTATATTGCACATTTTCGTTTGCTATAAATTAATCGCTAATCAATTTGACACTAATTTGTTACATGCGTAGTGTAGATGGATCGAAACTGGATGTACGGTGTGAACCGTGTGAGTCAAGATTACATTAATGGCGTGGTTGCTTTTAGAAGAGCCGCTGAGCAGGATATGTTGAAGAAGGGGATAAATTTTATGTACTGTCCGTGCATTGATTGCGGTAATCTGAAGATGTTTAACAACGCGGCGCAGATCGAAGCGCACTTGATTCGAAGGGGTTTCAAAAAAGGGTATACATGTTGGACCAGTCACGGTGAAGAGCAGATTATACCAGAAGTTAATAATGACGACATCGCCGAGGAAGTCAACGATTTGCCGGATGTGGACTGTGCTTTTGATGAGGATAGGGGGCACGATGACAATCTGGATCAGATGCTACGCGATGCAGAAGAGAACTACAGTGAGAGAGAGTTTTGTAAATTCGAGGGCTTAAGGGAGGACTCGGTGAGACCTTTGTTCCCTGGCTGCAAGCCGAATACACAAGGTTGTCAACCGTGCTTGAATCGCTGAAATTGAAGGCAAGCAATAGTTGGTCCGATAAGAGTTTCACGGCGTTGTTAGGTCTCCTAGCGGACATCCTTCCGGAGAAACGTGTTGCCCAGCACCACCTATCAAGCAAAGAAGGTTATTTGCCCATTGGGAATGGAAGTAGAAAGAATACATGCATGTCCGAACGATTGTATCCTCTACCGTAAAGAGTATGCAGACATGCATTATTGTCCCGTGTGCAAAGCATCCCGATACAAGCGTCAAAATACTGCTAAGGTGAAGCAAGGACCTCCTGCTAAGATGTTGTGGTATCTGCCTGTAATCCCACGTTTGAAGCGTTTATTTGCGAACCCAAAGGAGGCAAGATTGCTGCGTTGGCACTCAGAGGAGCGTAAGAGAGATGGAAAGCTAAGACACCCTACCGATTACGCGGTGGAGAAACTTCGATCGGAGCTTGAAGAGTTCGGTCGCGAACCGAGGAACATAAGGTTAGGGTTGAGTATGGATGGAATGAATTCTTTCGGTAACATGAGCGTGACCGACATAGCACTGCCCGTGAATCTATGTATGTACAACCTTCCTCCTTGGCTCTGTATGAAGCGGAAGTACATTTTGATGTCACTACTTATCGAAGGGCGAAGCAACACAGGAATGATATTGATGTGTACCTAGCACCATTCTTTGGAAGATCTTGTGACACTGTGGAGCGAAGGGTGCAGTATGGGATCCGTACAAGCGAGAGAACTTCACTTTACGCGCCATGTTGTTCTCGCACCATCAATGATTTTCCCGCCCTTGGTAACTTGTTGGGCTTGAAGACAAAAGGAGCCAAAGCCTGTCCGCACTGCTTAGATGCTACGGAGAGTGTATGGCTGAACAACTCGCGCAAAACTGTGTATATGCGTCACCGTAGGTTCCTTCCGAGGAGTCACCCATACCGCAAGATGAAGAAACAATTCGACGGAAATAAGGAAGACGGTTCAGCTTCAAGGGCTTTTAGTGGGAAAGAGGTCTATGATATGGTTAAGGATATCGATGTTGTGCTTGGGCGGGGCGTAAATTAAGAACCCGTGAGAAGAACATCTGGAAGAAGCGGTCAATTTTTGGGACTTGCCTTATTGGGAGTACTTAGAAGTTCGCCACTGCATCGACGTTATGCACGTAGAGAAGAATGTATGTGATAGCTTGATTGGTCTCTTGCTGAACATTAGTGGCAAAACAAAGGATGGTGTTAACGCACGGCGTGACTTGGTCGATATGAACATAAGGACCGAGTTAGCACCGAAAGAGACCGACTGGAGACGAACGTACCTTCCCCCAGCTTGCTACACTCTGTCCAAGGCCGAGAGAAATGAACTGTGCCAGAGCTTGCACGGTGTGAAAGTCCTGTCTGGTTACTCCGCTAACATTAAGAAACTTGTTTCTATGCAAGATTTGAAATTAATTGGTATGAAGTCGCATGATTGTCGTGTGCTGATGACACAAATGCTTCTGTTGCAATTAGGAGTATCTTGTCGAACAAGGTCCGAGTGGCGATCTTGAGGTCATGCTATTTCTTCAACTCAATTGCTCGAAAGGTCATCGATCCCCAAGGACTAGATGCTCTGCAGCCGAGGTAGTGACGACTCGTGTCATCTTGAGATGTATTTCCTCCGTCATTTTTCGATATCATGGTCCATCTCATTGTTCACCTTGTGAAAGAGATAAAGATATGCGCCCTGTGTTTCTCGTCATATGTACCCGTTCGAGAGGTACATGGGAATTCTCAAGTCCTACGTCGGAATCGATCTCGACCGGAGGGCGACATCATCGAAGGTTATGCAACGGAAGAGGTCATTGAGTTCTGCGTCGACTACATGGCTCGTGGATCCGATTGGTGTGCCTCTATCTCGTCATGAGGGGAGACTGGATGGTATCGGGACCATCGGAAGGAAATCAATCACTCCCGATCTGGATACGTACGCTCGCATTTCACGGTCTTGCAACACATGACCCAAGTGTCCCGTACATCGACGAGCACAAAGACATGGTACGCCAATGTAATCCGGACGGTCCGGAGGTTTGGATCACGAGAGCACAACCGCTCGGTTCAACGAATGGTTAAAGGCGCGAATCACTCGGAGGTCATCAAGTGATGATACGCCGCTATGGTTGGCAAGAGGGCCACGATTTACAATTGTCACATGGCAAGGATCGACATAAATGGGTACACATTTTATCTGGCGATTCGGGATAGGAAGAGCACGATCACGTAATGCGGTGTCCGCATAGATGCATTCAGTACCGATGGGCTGAGGAGCTCGTACTATGGGCAAATAGAGGAGATATGGGAGATCGACTACGTGCTTTTCAAGATCCCCTATTTCGTGTCGTTGGGTCCATCTCCCACGGTGAAGGTCGACAAGTGCGGCGTCACTACCGTGGACCTCGAGCGTGTCGGATACAAAGACGAACCATTCGTCTTGGCTAACCAAGTTGTTCAAGTCTTCTATGTAACCGACCGGCAAATAAGAAGCGCCACGTAGTTCTTCATGGAAAAGGAGGATTGTCGGAGTTGAGAATGTAGTGGACGAGGAAGAATACAATCAATTTGACGAGTTGCCACCTTTCGGAGACGGCATCGATCGCTCGAGGAAGAACCCGGTGAGGAAGCTAGCTATATCTTGTCGATCATCATGAAGGGTCAGTATTTTAATTAAGAATTTAATTACTCCATTGTAATTAATTTATTTTTCCATTGTCATGTGTTAATGTGTTATGGACTTGTGATCTTTAATATTGATGTCAATGTGGATATTCATGGTAATGTTGAGTTGAATTAGATATGAACTTTTGAACTCAAACTTGTCATCATATCGCTTATCCAACGCATCATACATCTTTGTAGTGGGGATATCACGAGCGGTTCTAATATAGAACCGCTGCGTGATGGGTTCACATCATAGACGGTTCTAATATAGAACCGTGCGTGATGGTGCATATCACGAGCGGTTCTATTAAAGAACCGTGCGTGATGTGTGCATATCACGAGCGGTTCTAATATAGAACCGCTCGTGATGTGAACCCATCACGACGGTTCTATATTAGATCTGTCATGATGTGAATTCCATCACGCATTTCGGTTCTATATTAGAACCGCTCGTGATGGTTCACATCACGACGGTTCTTTCGAGAACCGTGCGTGATATTATATCACGCAGCGGTTCTCTGAAAGAACCGTGCTGTGATGTTATCTTTATAAGGCCGGACCGCTAGGGTTTTTCTTATTCTTCACCTCTCACGCGCCCTTGCTGTCCGGCCCATTGCTCGCCTCCGGTTCCTCGGTGCTGCTCCTGCGCCTCGGCCCGCCTCGATTCTGCGCGCCTCCCTCGAGATCTCCGCCTCCTCCTTCGCCCGGCGGCATGCCGAAGCCCGGCGCCTGCTGCCACGCCTCGGCGCCCTCGGCCGTCGCTCCGCTCCTCGCTGCTCTCGGCGCCTCTGCTGCGCCGACCTCGCTCCGCTCGGCCCGCACCGCCGCGTCGCCTCTACTCCACCGGCTCGCCCTCGGTGCTCTGCCCGATCCCTACCCGTGGTACTCCTAGTTGCATATTAGGTTAAAGTTTGTTCTGCACAAAATTTGTTACGATATGGAATTAAGACTACTACTCTTTTTTCTCATCCATTACCCAAATGGCTCAAATGGGATGATACGGTCACGCTGTAAGCCGTTGCTCAAGACGATAATTCACCTCACTATGTCCCTCAAGCCTAAGTCCGTAATGTGAAGCGATGGCTTGGTCATGAATTCTTGGTTTTAGCATTTGAGTGATTGCATGCGATAAGATTGTGGATAGATGACCTGGTGGTAAATAAGTTTAGTTACTCATGTATTGAGTATTGACTTTTAATCATTTTCTTCGCTCACCAGTTGCTTAATTTATGTATGTTGGTCTCGCACCAAAGCTTGGTATTATGGTTAGAAAGCCGGATCTCATTTGCCTCTACCTTACGTATCCTTGCTTCTAGTCTTCTCAAACACTACCTCTACTGGGTACATTGGACGATTACCTGTTCGATGACTGAGCAAGATATATGGACATGCATGCTCCTCTGTATTGGGTTGGGGGGGGATATAGAAAGGGCCATTACTGGCTCCAGAGTTTTGTAGTTAAGGCTCTATAGATATGTGATTTATGTTGGTGGTGGTAAGTTCACCATTGTACTAACCATTGAGTTACCGTAACTCGCTTCTTGGCTAACATGAAACACGAGGTGTAAACCCACATTAGATGGTAATTGTATCTTGTAGTTTACCTTTCCCACTTGGTGCATTACTCTAAAGGGCCCATAAAACTTAGTAGCAAGTTTAAGAGCATGTTTGAGTCCAAAAGCGGCGATCTGTAAGGTTGCATCTTTAAGTAAACCATATCCCCATCGCTCTGTTTTTGGTTTTGCAAATCTGAAACTGCAGATTTGATTCAAACAAAAATTTGATTTTAGTGTTAGCAAATGTTAAGTGATAAGTTAGACTTGTAGTTGTACTTATCTAGCTGTAGCTCCATCAAGTATACCATTTTGTGATAGTCTATTGGAGCATTAAATCTTTTATCTTTAATCATCTGTTTGATTTAGGATGTAATCTCTAAGTCGATCAAACTGAAATCATTCTTGAGTGTTATCTAATGATTAATGATGAGTTAAACTTTAACTACTACTCATCTAGCTGTAACCTCATTAGAAATGTTCATTTATCATGGTTTAGTGAATCAACAAGCATTCATTCTCTAACTTTGTCCGCATTTCGGTTTTGGTTACAAATGACATCAGAGCCATGTTTTAACCGAATCGTCAATGCTTGCTAGCTGGTGGTATGTGTTGAGATGAACTTTAATTATTACTCATTTAGCCATGAATTAATCAATGATATCATTTTGCTTAAAATCATGGCTCATTAATCATTTTGCTATTTATTGGATTTTTGTGTTTTAGATTACGGTTCTTACAAGTGATTGAATCGATTCTTGAGCAACCAACCCTTGAGGCTTACCTTTAATCAGATCATACACTCAAACCTAGGGTAGTGTTTTTATACTAATCAGATCATTCTAGCTTCTTAAACAACATCATTAGAAAGATTGGTCTGTTTTGGACTGTTAATTCTAGGATGCCATATATATCTTTATTAATTACATCTTGCATATTCTTGGATTTCTTAATTAATTTTCGATCCAAACTTGAGGTATAGTGCTTAGAATGATGAAAACCTATGGAAGTAAGGCGGTGCCGATTTACTAGGTTGGCCTAGGTATCATGGGTATCTCGGTCTTGACTAATGGGTTAGCCTAGGTGACTTGAAAAACCAAGATGCTTGGGTTAACCTAGGTTGGTGTGGGTAGTCTCGATACTTAGGGTGCCGACTAATGCAGGTAAACACAGGAACCGTGATGATTCTTATGGTACACCGACGGCAATTTATTTTATTTTACTCGAGATGGCAAACGCGATTATATTTGTTTATATTTTTGTGCAATTTCCATATATTATATACTATGTAATAATTGCGTCGTAACTTATATAGATAGCAAGTAAGCGAGATGGCAGAGGCACCGTCTTCGCCGCCGTCATCGGCGTCGCCAAATCGCCCGGATCTCCGATCAAGGTGGTACGCAGCGAGAAGGCGGAGGAATATCCAAATTGCCCTCGGGCGCATGACGATCACGGAGGTCGGTGGCGTCGGGATCCCGCCGAGTCCCAAGAAAGCAAACCGCGAGAATCCGGACCGTCTGCGGGGTACTTGTAAGGAACGGGTCCCCATAACCACCCCAACTCGGAAGTGTCGGACGGATGTACAGAGAGACGGTTGTGGATCGACTTTACGCCTCGTTCACTTTCCCCGGCGGACCGACACGCAGCGATGCGCACGCGCCGCTGCGATGTGCCACGCGTGGAGGACCTTCAAGAGCACGCTTGTCACGCGGTTTGTGAACACCGGTGGACGCCCTTCACGAAGTATCCTTTCTTGTCGCGGATACATGGGATGCCTTCGCGCGAGATGAAGACGACGGCCAATTTCAGAGCAAAGTGTGGCGCATGAGCTCTCGGGCCCAAAACACTCACCCCACAAAACTCGGCACCACTGGTACGCGGTAAAGCCACGAAGTGGGCGGCGGAGGACGAGACCGATGCCCGACCGCTTGTCGGGATCTCGACGAAGCGCCGAGCACGGTTAAGAGCGAGGGCATCAGCCACGTCTTCGGGCAGCATCTCTTTCGCAAACCAGGCAGACGAGGCAGTGTCCCAACGCCTGGTAAATATGTCAAACCACTTAGTTGTTAATAAGTCCATAACTTCATGGTGTCTATAATAACATGATGTCCTCTTGCAGGAAGCATTGACTTCCGCATCTTCCCAAGGTTCCTCGAAGTGGGCGGGAGAAGGATGTACTATCTACGCCCAGGGAAACAAGGAGCACCGGTCGCACGCGAGGCGTTGGGGTTTACGTACCTTGGAGGGATGGATTCCCACGACTCCGCCACATATAGGAGTAGGAAGAGATCCAAGGACCAGCACGACGCTCGGCTGGAACATGTCATTATTGAAAAATTTCAAGGACAAATAACAAGTTTACAGAACCAAGTAAATGAACTCATGAGGGCGCAAGCCGCCCCAGTTAATTTGGGAGCAAGTCCTCCTCAACATCGGAGTAGCGTCGCGTCCACATATATTCGGACATGACGACGTGCAATTACCGATCGGCGACATCGAGGTAATGTACATCTCGGAATGCTCCAAATATAGACATATAGGACGCCTTAGCTAATTGTGTACCGCTTTGTAGGAGCCGACGCCGCAAGCTCAAGTGAGGATGGTTGGGTCGATTGCTATTGAGGCTGGGCGGGGTATGGTGTATCCATACCAGGAAGAGGCAGTGCAGCACGGTGCCCAGCTGGCGCAGGGTTACGCCAGGGTGCAGGTGGACATGGTACATGACAATTTCATGGCCATCCCGCTGGAAATTCCCCCGAACGAAGAAATCACAACACTAGGGGATGCCGTGCACACTTTTATCCAGTGGCCCAAGAAGGACATCGCTCGACCTGCGATGGACGCGATATCGCCACGACCGCTGCCTCTCCAATAGGACCCTCGATGAGTCCGCCCCAGCCTTCGCTTCAGAAGCCCGCCTCATCGGTTCCCGTCGAGAAGACGCCGAAGGGACAAGACAAGCGTGTCACCATATCAGTCCCTGAGTCATCTCCAGAGAAGACGTACCGCAGGCGTGTCATTACGGGCAAATCGATATCGAAGAAGATTCAAGCGCCTGCCAAGCCCGGGCAATACTCCCTTGGATATCCGTTGGTCTCTGACAAAGAACTAACCGGCTCGGGACTAGCTTGTCAATCTTTGCATGAGTGGTACATGCGCAAGACCCAAGAGGAGGGGAGCCATACTGGAATCAGCGTCAAATACGGGAGCGAGCATTTTCATCACGAGGCGGGCCACTTCGTCGTGGGCTTCGAGGACTTATTCGACCTATACAACCTAACTGCCCTCGACGCCTCACTTCTACGATGTTGGACACTGTAAGTGTGTACAATCAATTTCTACACTCACGTGATAGCGATAAATATCACAACTCATTCCTTACGTACAGATACATTATGAAATGTGCCCGTCGAATCAACGAACCGGTGGGTTTCCTCGACCATACGTGATCTCGAGCAAACAATAAACCAAGACGCATCCTACGTCGAGAATTACATAAAAATGGGATTGCTTGCTCAGAACGGCAAGGAGTACATAATGGTGCCGTATAACCAGAAGTAAGTGCTTCACTACTTGCTACACAAAATTCGTTTGAACATATATAGGTTTATGACTATAGCGACATACATGAGTAGGTTCCATTTGGATTTTGTGATTATTGTGCCAAAGAGGAACATGGTATTGTACCTTGATTCTCTACTCAACAAAAACCATGACTTCACCCTTCTTAAAGGAATACTCGAAAGGTACGATCATTTCCTCCGCACATAATTGTATTGTAGTCTTCCTTCATTTGAAATGGGCGAGGATAACTTTTTGGAATCATGTAGAGGCGTTCATCGGCTATGTTCTTTGAGGAGGTTTATACAAGGAACGAGCGCCATACTAACCCACAAGATGCGATTTCGACGCGATACAACACAATAATAATATATCATACTTCAGAAATATTGCATCTCGAATATTGTACCTATATATGTATATCCATTTTTGCGGTGCTTGGCCAAAAGAAAAACAAGATCACCTATCGCATTCTACGTATGCCATCATATGCGGCTATTGATTAATTCCACGACACACCATCCCAGGTAGGTCAATCTCGCTATAGTTATTTTCTAATTATAAATTTAAATATATATTCTTACTACTTTACTCTTGCTAGCGACAGGACTTAAACCTAGAGTTAAAAGCACTCCAGAAGAACGAGGTCACACATGTTCGAGGGTTGCTCTGCGGCTTCATCAAGTCGGAAATCGTTAACCCCGACGGAGAGTTTCACGTCGTCGACTAGTTGTAATTGATTCAATATTGTAACTCATTTTGACTAGTTGTAATTCAATTTGTAACTCTAGCGACAATACTTCAAACATTCTTTTTTAATTGATTTTGAGTTAAATAAACACTTTGAGTGGTCAACAATAATCTGTGATGTAGCTGTTTCTGCTTGTTTGTTTTGAGAGGGCATGGCTAGCAATTCACGAGGCTAGTGAAAATACGACAAAAACTAGTTAGTGGAAGGACATATCACGACGGTTTAATCCAAGAACCGTGCGTGATATGCAAACCTCACGAGACGGTTCTTAGCTCAAACCGCTGCGTGATATCAATTATCACGAGGCGGGTTCTATTAAAAAACCGTCGTGATCTTTGAATTATCACGCAGCGGTTTTTAATAGAACCGCTCGTGATATTGAAGTATCACGACGGTTTGAGCCAAGAACTGCTGCGTGATACTTCCGTATCACGAGCGGTTCTATTAAAAACCGCTCGTGATATTGAAGTATCACGAGCGGTTTAAACCAAGAACCGCTCAGGATACTTCATATCACGACGGTTCTATTAAAAACCGTCTATGATAAACTTATCACGATTTGGTTATAAAACCGTCTGTGATAACCGCTGTTATCACAGACATAAAAATTCGCATTGGTTCAAAAACCGTGCGTGATGACGATTCGAACCGTCTGCGTGATAAGGTTTTACGTAGTAGTGGGTACATATATGTGATGCGCACAAACGAGACTTCACTTCTGCGCCATGTTGTTACGCACCGTCAATGATTTTCCTACACTTAGTAACCTACCGGGTTTAGTACAAAAGGAGCCAAAGCACATCGTCTCTCGCTTAGATGATACCGAGAGTGTGTGGTGAACAACTCGCATAAAGCGTGTACATGCGACACCATAGGTTCCTTCTCAAGTATCATTCGTACCAGCAAGATGAAGAAACAATTCAACGAAATAAGGAGATCGGTTTAGCTCAAGGGCTTTTAGAGGAAAGAGGTATATGATATGGTTAAGGATATCAATGTTGTGCTTGGAAAGGGACGTAAATTGAGAACCCATTAGAACAATATCCGGAAAAGCGATTAATTTTTAGGACTTACCTTGTTGCACTTAGAACTTCGCCAATGAATCAAAATTATGCACGTGGAGAAGAATGTATGTGACAGGTTCATTGGTATTTTACTGAATATTTATGATAAAATAAAGGATGGTGCCAACACAAGGCGTGACTTGGGTGATATGAACATAAGGACCGAGTTAGCACCGAAAGAGACCGATAAAGGCCGAACGTACCTTCCTCCAGGTTGCTACACTTTGTCCAAGACTGAGAGAAATGAACTATGCGAGCTTGCATTTTGTGAAAGTTTTGTCCTGTTACTCCACTAGTATAAAGAAACTTGTTTCTATGGAATATTTAAAATTAATAGGTATGGCGTCTCATGATAGTCATGTGTTGATGACACAAATACTTCTTGTTGCAATAAGAATTATTTTGTCGAATAAGATTCGGATGGCAATCACGAGGCTGTGTTATTTTATGTGAATGCTCCTAACATGATGTACTTTTTTTGTAATTTTTTTAACATAATTTTACTTATTCCAATTTTAGCTCATAATTTCATTTATGTGTATTGATTTTATCCCAGCACGTGTCAACCCGTCCCCCTCCCGCACGCGTCGCCCCCTCTCGCCAGCCCTGCTCTTACCCCCTCCCGCACGGCCCCACCCCCGTGGCCACCTTTCCAACCGTCCATCCTCCCTCATCTGTAAATCTGTCGACTCCTCGTGGCTGTCCCCCTTGCCCGCAGTGCTGCGCGTAGATAACGCATCCGAAATTCCCAACACCAACGTAGCAGCTTCTTCGCTCAGCTATAAATACCAAAATCTCGTAGTCACTTTTCGTTCATCCCAATTGTGTGTCTCTAACATGGCTATTTCTTAGATTACGATACTAACTCACCAATAAATATTATGTTAGTGTTTTCGAACAGGCATGACATGTTAGTGTTTTATGGCGATGGTCTCGTATGGGCCGGACCTGACGGGTTGGACCTGTTGAGATGCCAAGACAAGGTGGTCGAGTAAAGGAACTCGACGCGATGAATATTTGCGAGCTTCAAAGCTGCATCCATAGAGAGTTCGGCACGAATGATGTGTGGGAGCTCATCAAGGTGGCTGAAAGCATAGTATGGAGCCAGTACATGCAGATTGCCTCCCAGCCCGAGGCGGCCATTTATGTGAAGTCGATGGTGTACATGAATTTTGTACCAAGGGCGCATGCCACCTTGATGATGCCGGGGCCTCTACAAGCGGGCAAGCGCAGCCCGAGCTTGAAGACGGCAGCACGAAAGGTGCTGCCTCGGAGGGAAGACCTATGCATAATTTTGTACGAAATGAAGGGGCGGAAATGTGGTGGTCGACCGGCATTGACTGCCACGGTTGTCTACTAGACGAACCTCTCGGGTTGGAGTTCGACGAGGATGCTAACCCAAGCTCGGTTGGTAGTGACGATGACGCACACCAGGCCGGTGGTCCAACCGGGGGAATTGTGTCATCGGAGGTGCCTTACGTGGCATCGAGACTTGATGATGTCGTAGTGCGTTCGCTCGTACTGCCACAAGAAGAAGGCTTCTACTAGGGGTTTGATACCAACACCCTCTTAGTTGGGTAGCGCTTCCCTAGTAAGGAGGCCATGCAACTAGCTATAGTACGGTACACCTTGTCCATAAGCCGTGTGTACCGAGTGCACCGGTCCAACCCCAGACATTACGCAATGAGGTGCGTAGTGGAAGGCTGTCCTGGCAAGGTCTGCGCTCACTGAGCAAAGATCGTCGGCTCAGTATTCACGATCAAGGTGGTGACCGACCACACTTTGCGAGCTTAGCGAGCACCGCGCAAAGATCGTAATCGACTTAGTATATATGGCAAACATCATCAAGCACCTAGATGCAACGGACGTGTCTGTCTCCCTCAAGTTGCTTATGTCAGAACTCGCCAATCAGGTTGGATATCCAGTCAGTATAACAAGGACCAACGAGCCAAGTAGAAGGTCATCGAGTTCATGTACGGGCATAAGAAGAGATGTACAACCTTGTGTCAAGATTGATTGATCGATTGCGAATCAAACCCCGCACATACATAAATAAGCTTGATCATGAAGATCTTTGAGAGAGGATCCAACCGCTTCATCTTCGACCGGATGTTCTAGGCTTTCGCCGTGCCATCAAGGGCTTCGAGCTCGCCATCCGTGATGACGATGGATGCATGAAACTTTCCTCATGGGAGGTACAAAGGAACCATCCTCACTACGGTAACGACCGACACGAATGACCAGCTTCTCCCGGTGGCATTTGCCATTGTGGAGAGTAAGAACACATCCAGTTGGTTGTGGTTCCTATCGAACGTGAAGACGGCGGTGGTGGGATACCGGCGTAACGTATACCTTATCACAGACCGCAATGTTGGTTGTTGGTGGCCATCAACACCATGCAGCATGGGACGGCCCCCCTTACCACTGGAACGACGTGCAATCCAGGTGGTGCATGAGGCATCTTGCATCTAACTTGTTCAAGCGGTTCCACAGTCAGGATGTCATGAAGATGTTCAATACATTGTGTTTGTAGAACCAGAAGCGAAAGTTTGAGTCCATCTAGAGAGACCTCGAACAGCGGCTACGAGGCATACAAGGGGGTCCACTTCGAAGGCACTTGAGGGAGAGTAACCCAGCAGTGCCATAAGTTTCTCGGAGTGGATTCATGGCCATGCTCCTAAATTAGAGAAACGGTCCCTTCTCTATGACACAGACGGTGCGAGGTACGGGATTATGACGACCAACATGTCTGAGGTGTACAACAGCGTTCTCAAAGTTGTGCGGTGCCTCCTTATCACCGTGATCATCGAGGAGACATGGACACGCACTGTTGGTTATTTCGTCAATAGAGCCACCGCAGCCAAGTGACAGATGGAGGAAGGCAAGTAGTGGTCCGAGAACATGCAGAGGCACATGGTCCAGAAGATGGAGAAAACTTGGATCCACGACATCCGGGTGATCGATGGCCTCAGGAGGAAGTATGAGATCAGGCTTCAACAGAAAATACATCAACAGTCATGCCAGGAGGAAAGAAAACAGGCATGCACCCTGGGTGATGTGGTGACATGCACCTAAAACAAGCGAAGCTCTCAGACAAGCCATACTACTTGCGTGTACAAGGCGTGCGCAGATGAGGCAGATGTGTATGTCGTACATCTCCGAGTACTACGACATGCAGCATGTTTTCGGTACATGGAGTGCGGAGTTTCACTCGTACAGGTTGGAAATGAACTACAAGGATCTTTGGGTGGACATGATGTCATGGGACCCAAACAAAGACTTGAAGACAACAGGGAAGGGGCAGCGGTAGTCGCGACGCTTCGAGCGATATGGATGCTAGTCAACGTACCAGTATTAGCCGCACAAACAAGTGCAGGATATCAAAGACCTCTGGGATAGGAGCTTCCCAGCTGATTTTGCCTAGCGGAGAAACTTCGATAGGAGCTTCAAAGACTTCAGTGCATAACTGAGAAATATAAGGTTTGGGTTGAATACAGATGGAATGAATCCTTTCAGTAACATAAGTAGCTGACATAGTACATGACCGTGAATCTATGTATGTACAACATTTCTCCTTGGCTGTGTATGAAGCGAAAGTACATTTTGATGTCACTACTTATCCAAGGGCCGAAGAAACTTAGGAACGATATTGATGTGCACCTAGCACCATTGCTGGAAGATCTTGTGACACTATGGAATGAAGGGGTCACTACTACAAAAGAGTCTATAGCAGACGGCCCATCACCGTCGGTGTTGGGTCTGTCTGGGCTTTGTTTTGGCTCTGTGATGTTACACAGACGGTTCTATTTAAGAACCGTCTGTGATATCACAGACGGTTATTAAATAGAACCGTCAGTAACATCACGCACAGTTCTATATCGTAACCGCTCGTGATAATTGACAATCACTGAGCGGTTACGAAATAGAACCGCCTGTGATTTCTGTGCTTCATATAAATTGAGCCGAGACATCCTCACCGCATCAAGGCTGCAGTCTACCGCTCGGCGCCACTTCCTGCCCTAGCTCCTCATCTGCCAGTGTCTACCGCTCAGCGCCACTTCCTGCCCTAGCTCCTCCAACTGCGCCACTTCCCGCCTCTAGCTCCTCATCTGCACTGTGTGTCTACGCTCCAGCGCCACTTCCCCTAGCTCCTCCAACTGCGGCTCCTCCTCTAATACTAGTATGAGCACATGATCTTGCACCGTCAATGTTGGAATAAATAATATTAGCCCTGCAAATCTTAGTTTTGAAACCTTATAACTAATGAACTAAAATTTGACTTAGGAGTGGTAACTTAATAAAATTGAATTAGGTCTAATAATCACTAAAATTTGAGTTAGGATAATTAATTGGCTTAAAAAAATAAAATTTACACACCGTTCACGATGCGGTGGGGTTTGGGTCAAGCAATATTGCATTTACGGTTCCGGTATTTTAGGTTAATAAGTGTTGTATGAGGTGATGCCTATATTTGGGTTGCATGATTGTTCAATTGAGATAGATATCGGTGTCGAGAGGTAGGGATCATGGTTGTGGCGTAGGCATGGCTACGCTATGCCACCGCGTGTGGTACATAACTAGTGAAGAGTTTTCTTTCAATAACCTTAGATACAAATGTTGGAGAATGAGTTTATATTGCACATTTTCGTTTGCGATAAATTAATCGCTAATCAATTTGACACTAATTTGTTACATGCGTAGTGTAGATGGATCGAAACTGGATGTACGGTGTGAACCGTGTGAGTCAAGATTACATTAATGGCGTGGTTGCTTTTAGAAGAGCCACGAAAGGGATATGTTGAAGAAGGGATAAATTTTATGTCTTGTCAGTGCATTGATTGCGTAATCAAGATGTTTAACAACGCGCGCAGATCGAGCGCACTTGATTCAAGGGTTTCAAAAAGGGTATACATGTTGGACCATCCACGGTGAAGAGCAGATTATACGAAGTTAATAATGGCGACATCGCCGAGGAAGTCAACGATTTGCGAATGTGGACCGTGCTTTTGATGAGGATAGGGGCACGATGACAATCTGGATCGGATGCTACGCGATGCGAAGAGAACTACAGATGAGAGAGAGTTTTGTAAATTCGAGGGCTTAAGGGAGGACTCGGTGAGACCTTTGTTCCTAGCCGCAAGCCGGAATACACAAGGTTGTCAACCGTGCTTGAACTGCTGAAATTGAAGGCAAGCAATAGTTGGTCCGATAAGAGTTTCACGGCGTTGTTAGGTCTCCTAGCGGACATCCTTCCGGGGAAGCGTGTTGCCCAAAGACCACCTATCAAGCAAAGAAGGTTATTTGCCCATTGGGAATGGAAGTAGAAAGAATACATGCATGTCCGAACGATTGTATCCTCTACCGTAAAGAGTATGCAGACATGCATTATTGTCCGTGTGCAAAGCATCCCGATACAAGCGTCAAAATCTCGCTAAGGTGAAGCAAGGACCTCCTGCTAAGATGTTGTGGTATCTGCTGTAATCCCACGTCTGAAGCGTTTATTTGCGAACCCAAAGGAGGCAAGATTGCTGCGTTGGCACTCGAGAGGAGCGTAAGAGAGATGGAAAGCTAAGACACCCTACCGATTACGCCTAAAGGAGAAACTTGATCGGAGCTTGAAGAGTTCGGTGCGGAACAGGAACATAAGGTTAGGGTTGAGTATGGATGGAATGAATCCTTTCGGTAACATGAGCGTGACATAGCACTGCCCGTGAATCTATGTATGTACAACCTTCCTCCTTGGCTCTGTATGAAGCGGAAGTACATTTTGATGTCACTACTTATCGAAGGGCGAAGCAACACAGGGAATGATATTGATGTGTACCTAGCACCATTCTTTGGAAGATCTTGTGACCTTGTGGAGCGAAGGGGTGCAGGTATGGGATCCGTACAAGCGAGAGAACTTCACTTTACGCGCCATGTTGTTCTCGCACCATCAATGATTTTCCGCCCTTGGTAACTTGTTGGGCTTCATACAAAAAGGAGCCAAAGCACATCCGCATGCTTAGATGCTACGGAGTGTATGGTGAACAACTCGCATAAAATCGTATATATCGTCACCGTAGGTTCCTTCCGAGAGAGTCACCCATACCGCAAGATGAAGAAACAATTCGACGGAAATAAGGAAGGCGGTTCGACTTCAAGGGCTTTTAGTGGGAAAGAGGTCTATGATATGGTTAAGGATATCGATGTTGTGCTTGGGCGGGGGCGTAAATTAAGAACCCGTGAGAAGAACATCCGGAAGAAGCGGTCAATTTTTGGGACTTGCCTTATTGGGAGTACTTAGAAGTTCGCCATCGCATCGACGTTATGCACGTGAGAAGAATGTATGTGATAGCTTGATTGGTCTCTTCTTTGAACATTAGTGGCAAAACAAAGGATGGTGTTAACGCATGCGGCGTGACTTGGTCGATATGAACATAAGGACCGAGTTAGCACCGAAAGAGACCGATCTGAGACGAACGTACCTTCCCCACTTGCTACACTCTGTCCCAAGGCGAGAGAAATGAATCGTGCGAGCTTGCGGTGTGAAAGTCCCGTCTGGTTACTCGCTAACATTAAGAAACTTGTTTCTATGCAAGATTTGAAATTAATTGGTATGAAGTCGCATGATTGTCGTGTGCCGATGACACAAATGCTTCTGTTGCAATTAGGAGTATCTTGTCGAACAAGGTCCGAGTGGCGATCTTGAGGTGTGCTATTTCTTCAACTCAATTGCTCGAGAAGGTCATCGATCCCCAAGGACTAGATGCTCTGCAGGCCGAGGTAGTGACGACTCTGTGTCATCTTGAGATGTATTTCCCTCCGTCATTTTTCGATATCATGGTCCATCTCATTGTTCACCTTGTGAAAGAGATAAAGATATGCGGCCTGTGTTTCTCGTCATATGTACCCGTTCGAGAGGTACATGGGAATTCTCAAGTCCTACGTCTTTAATCGATCTCGACCGAGGGCGACATCATCGAAGGTTATGCAACGGAAGAGGTCATTGAGTTCTGCGTCGACTACATGGCTCGTGGATCCGATTGGTGTGCCTCTATCTCGCCATGAGGGGAGACCGGATGGTATCGGGACCATCGGAAGGAAATCAATCACTCCCGATCCGATACGTGCGCTCGCATTTCACGGTCTTGCAACACATGACCCAAGTGTCCGTACATCGACGAGCACAAAGACATGGTGCGCCAACGTAATCCGCACCGGTCGGAGGTTTGGATCACCAGAGAGCACAACCGTCGGTTCAACGAATGGTTAAAGGCGCGAATCACTCGGAGGTCATCAAGTGATGATACGCTGCTATGGTTGGCAAGAGGGCCACAGTTTACAATTGTCACATGGCAAGGATACGACATAAATGGGTACACATTTTATCTGGCGATTCGGGATAGGAAGAGCATCACGAGCAGCGGTGTCCGCATAGATGCATTCAGTACCGATGGGCTGAGGAGCTCGTACTATGGGCAAATAGAGGAGATATGGGAGATCGACTACGTGCTTTTCAAGATCCCCCTATTTCGGTGTCGTTGGGTCCATCTCCCACAGGTGAAGGTCGACAAGTACGGCGTCACTACCGTGGACCTCGAACGTGTCGGATACAAAGACGAACCATTCGTACTGGCTAACCAAGTTGTTCAAGTCTTCTATGTAACCGACCCGGCAAATAAGAAGCGCCACGTAGTTCTTCATGGAAAAAGGAGGATTGTCGGAGTTGAGAATGTAGTGGACGAGGAAGAATACAATCAATTTGACGAGTTGCCACCTTTCGGAGACGGCATCAGGCTCGAGGAAGAACCCAGTGAGGAAGCTAGCTATATGCGCGTCGATCATCATGAAGGGCTGTATTTTAATTAAGAATTTAATTACTCCATTGTAATTAATTTATTTTTTCCATTGTCATGTGTTAATGTGTTATGGACTTGTGATCTTTAATATTGATGTCAATGTGGATATTCATGGTAATGTTGAGTTGAATTAGATATGAACTTTTGAACTCAAACTTGTCATCATCTCGCTTATCCAATGCATCATACATCTTTGTAGTGGGGATATCACGCAGCGGTTCTAATATAGAACCGTGCGTGATGGGTTCACATCATAGACGGTTCTAATATAGAACCGCTCGTGATGGTGTGCATATCACGCATTTGGTTCTATTAAAGAACCGTGCGTGATGTGTGCATATCACGCAGCGGTTCTAATATAGAACCGCTCGTGATGTGAACCCATCACGACGGTTCTATATTAGATCCGTGCAGTGATGTGAACCATCACGCAGCGGTTCTATATTAGAACCGCTCGTGATGATTCACATCACGACGATTCTTTCGTAGAACCGCTCGTGATATTATATCACGAGCGGTTCTACGAAAGAACCGCTCGTGATGTTATCTTTATAAGGCCGGGACGCTAGGGTTTTTCTTATTCTTCACCTCTCACGCGCCCTTCGCTGTCCACCATTGCTCGCCTCGGTTCCTCGGTGCCGCTCCTGCGCCTCGGCCCGCCTCGATTCTGCGCCGCTCTCCTGAGATCTCGCCTCCTCCTTCGCCCGCTGGCAAGCCCAAGCCCGGCGCCGCTGCGTCGCCTCAGCTGCCTCGGCCCGTCGCTCCGCTCCTGCCCGGCTCGGCGCCTCTGCTGCGCCGACCTCGCTCCGCTCGGCCCGGCACCGCCGCGTCGCCTCTACTCCACCGGCTCGCCTCGGTGCTCTGGCCCGATCCCTACCCGTGGTACTCCTAGTTGCATATTAGGTTAAAGTTTGTTCGCACAAAATTTGTTACGATATGGAATTAGACTACTACTCTTTTTCTCATCCATTACCCAAATGGCTCAAATGGGATGATACGGTCCACGCTGCTAAGCCGTTGCTCAAGACGATAATTCACCTCACTATGTCCCTCCAAGCCTAAGTCCGTAATGTGAAACGATGGCTTGGTCATGAATTCTTGGTTTTAGCATTTGAGTGATTGCATGCGATAAGATTGTGGATAGATGACCTGGTGGTAAATAAGTTTAGTTACTCATGTATTGAGTATTGACTTTTAATCATTTTCTTCGCTCACCGTTTGCTTAATTTATGTATGTTGGTCTCGCCACCAAAGCTTGGTATTATGGTTAGAAAGCCGGATCTCATTTGCCTCTACCTTACGATCCTTGCTTCTAGTCTTCTACAAAGACTACCTCTCCTAGACATTGGGCAGATTACCTGTTCGATGGTGAGCAAGATATATGGACATGCATGCTCCTCTGTATTGGGTTGGGGGGGGGATATAGAAAGGGCCATTACTGGCTCCAGAGTTTTGTAGGTAAGGCTCTATAGATATGTGATTTATGTTGGTGGTGGTAAGTTCAGCCATTGTACTAACCATTGAGTTACCAGAACTCTGTTTCTTGGCTAACATGAAACACAGGGTGTAAACCCACATTAGATGGTAATTGTATCTTGTAAGCGACCTTTCCCACTTGGTGCATTACTCTAAAGGGCCCATAAAACTTAGTAGCAAGTTTAAGAGCATGTTTGAGTCCAAAAGCAGCAGTCCTGTAAGGTTGCATCTTTAAGTAAACCATATCGCCCACTGCTCTGTTTTTGGTTTTTGCAAATCTGAAAACTGCAGTTTCAGTTCAAACAAAAATTTGATTTTAGTGTTAGCAAATGTTAAGTGATAAGTTAGACTTGTAGTTGTACTTATCTAGTTTGTAGCTCCATCAAGTATACCATTTTGTGATAGTCTATTGGAGCATTAAATCTTTTATCTTTAATCTGTCTGCTTTGATTTAGGATGTAATCTCTAAGTCGATCAAACTGAAATCATTCTTGAGTGTTATCTAATGATTAATGATGAGTTAAACTTTAACTACTACTCATCTAGTCAGTAACCTCATTAGAAATGTTCATTTATCATGGTTTAGTGAATCAACAAGCATTCATTCTCTAACTTTGTCCATTTCGGTTTTGGTTACAAATCGACATCTTGTAGCCATGTTTTAACCGAATCGGTCAATGCTTGCTAGGCGGTGGTATGTGTTGAGATGAACTTTAATTATTACTCATTTAGCCATGAATTAATCAATGATATCATTTTGCTTAAAATCATGGCTCATTAATCATTTTGCTATTTATTGGATTTTTGTGTTTTAGATTCGGTTCTTACAAGTGATTGAATCGATTCTTGAGCAACCAACCCTTGAGGCTTACCTTTAATCGGATCATACACTCAAACCTAGGGTAGTGTTTTTATACTAATCGATCATTCTAGCTTCTTAAACAACATCATTAGAAAGATTGGTGCATTTTGGACCGTTAATTCTAGGATGCCATATATATCTTTTAATTACATCGCATATTCTTGGATTTCTTAATTAATTTTCGATCTCAAACTTGAGGTATAGTCTTAGAATGATGAAAACCTATGGAAGTAAGGCGGTGCCGATTTACTAGGTTGGCCTAGGTATCATGGGTATCTCGGTCTTGAGCTAATGCAGGTTAGCCTAGGTGACTTGAAAAACCAAGATGCCTGGTTAACCTAGGTTGGTGTGGGTAGTCTCGATACTTAGGGTGCCGACTAATGCAGGTAAACACGGGAACCGTGATGATTCTTATGGTACAGCGGCAATTTATTTTATTTTACTCGAGATGGCAAACGCGATTATATTTGTTTATATTTTTGTGCAATTTCCCATATATTATATACTATGTAATAATTGCGTGCGTAACTTATATAGATAGCAAGTAGCGAGATGGCGGAGGCACCGTCTTCGCCGCCGTCATCGGCGTCGCCAAATGCGTCTGGATCTCCGATCAAGGTGGTACGCAGCGAGAAGGCGAGGAATATCCAAATTGCCCTCGGGCGCATGCGATCACGGAGGTCGGTGGCGTCGGGATCCCGCCGAGTCCCAAGAAAGCGGCGAGAATCCGGACCGTCTGCGGGGTACTTGTAAGGAACGGTCCCCATAACCACCCCAACACGGAAGTGTCGGCGGATGTCAGAGAGAGACGGTTGTGGATGAGCTTTACGCCTCGTTCACTTTCCCCGGGCGTACCGGACACGTGTGCGATGGCACGCGCCGCTGCGATGTGCCACGCGTGGAGGACCTTCAAGAGCACGCTTGTCACGCGGTTTGTGAACACCGGTGGACGCCCTTCACGAAGTATCCTTTCTTGTCGCGGGATACATGGGATGCCTTCGTGCGGATGAAGACGACGGCGAATTTCAGAGCAAAGTGTGGCGCATGAGCTCTCGGGCCCAAAACACTCACCCCACAAACTTCGGCCACTGGTACGCGGTAAAGCCACGAAGTGGGCGGCGGAGGACGAGACCGATGCCCGACCGTTTGTTTGGGATCTCGACGCAGCGCTCGAGCACAGTTAAGAGCGAGGGCATCGGCCACGTCTTGAGCGACATCTCTTTCGCAAAACCAGCAGACGAGGCGGTGTCCCAACGCCTAGTAAATATGTCAAACCACTTAGTTGTTAATAAGTCCATAACTTCATGGTGTCTATAATAACATGATGTCCTCTTGCGAGAAGCATTGACTTCCGCATCTTCCCAAGGTTCCTCGAAGTGGGCAGGAGAAGGATGTACTATCTACGCCCCGGGAAACAAGGAGCACCGGGTCGCACGCGAGGCGTTGGGGTTTACGTACCTTGGAGGATGGATTCCCACACGACTCCGCCACATATAGGAGTAGGAAGAGATCCAAGGACCAAAGACGACGCTCTGGAACATGTCATTATTGAAAAATTTCAAGGACAAATAACAAGTTTACGTAACCAAGTAAATGAACTCATGAGGCGCAAGCCGCCTCATTAATTTGGGAGCAAGTCCTCCTCAACATCGGAGTAGCGTCGCGTCCACACATAATCGGACATGACGGCGTGCAATTACCGATCGGCGACATCGAGGTAATGTACATCTCGGAATGCTCCAAATATAGACATATAGGACGCCTTAGCTAATTGTGTACCGTTTTGTAGGAGCCGACGCCCGCAAGCTCCAAGTGAGGATGGTTGGGTCGATTGCTATTGAGGTCAAGGGCGGGTATGGTGTATCCATACCGGAAGAAGCGATCGCGAAGACGGTGCCCGGTGGCGCAGGTTACGCCGAGTGCGGTGGACATGGTACATGACAATTTCATGGCCATCCTACCGAAATTCCCGAACGAAGAAATCACAACACTAGGGGATGTCGTGCACACTTTTATCCAGTGGCCCAAGAAGGACATCGCCCTGGACCTGCAGTGACGCGATATCGTCACGACCGGCCTGCCTCTCCAATAGGACCCTCGATGAGTCCGCCCGACCTTAACGCGAAGCCCGCCTCATCGGTTCCGTCGAGAAGACGCCAAGGACAAGACAAGCGTGTCACCATATCAGTCCCTGAGTCATCTCCAGAGAAGACGTACCGCAGGCGTGTCATTACGGGCAAATCGATATCGAAGAAGATTCAAGCGCCTGCCAAGCCCGGGCAATACTCCCTTGGATATCCGTTGGTCTCTGACAAAGAACTAACCGGCTCGGGACTAGCTTGTCAATCTTTGCATGAGTGGTACATGCGCAAGACCCAAGAGGAGGAGAGCCATACTGGAATCAGCGTCAAATACGGGAGCGAGCATTTTCATCACGAGGCGGGCCGCCGTCGTGTGGCTTCGAGGACTTATTCGACCTATACAACCTAAGCGCCTCGGCGCCTCACTTCTACGATGTTGGACACTGTAAGTGTGTACAATCAATTTCTACACTCACGTGATAGCGATAAATATCACAACTCATTCCTTACGTACAGATACATTATGAAATGTGCCCGTCGAATCAACGAACCGGTGGGTTTCCTCGACCCGCACGTGATCTCAGAGCAAACAATAAACCAAGACGCATCCTACGTCGAGAATTACATAAAAATGGGATTGCTTGCTCAGAACGGCAAGGAGTACATAATGGTGCCGTATAACCAGAAGTAAGTGCTTCACTACTTGCTACACAAAATTCGTTTGAACATATATAGGTTTATGACTATAGCGACATACATGAGTAGGTTCCACTGGATTTTTGTGATTATTGTGCCAAAGAGGAACATGGTATTGTACCTTGATTCTCTACTCAACAAAAACCATGACTTCACCCTTCTTAAAGGAATACTCGAAAGGTACGATCATTTCCTCCGCACATAATTGTATTGTAGTCTTCCTTCATTTGAAATGGACGAGGATAACTTTTTGGAATCATGTAGGGCGTTCATCGGCTATGTTGCTGAGGGAGGTTTATACAAGGAACAGCGCCATACTAACCCACAAGATGCGATTTCCGGTACGCGATACAACACAATAATAATATATCATACTTCGTAAATATTGCATCTCGAACTGACTGTACCTATATATGTATATCCATTTTTGCGGTCACCAAAGAAAAACAAGATCACCTATCGCATTCTCGTATGCCATCATATGCGGCTATTGATTAATTCCACGACACACGATCCCGGGTAGGTCAATCTCGCTATAGTTATTTTCTAATTATAAATTTAAATATATATTCTTACTACTTTACTCTTGCTAGCGGCGGGACTTAAACCTAGAGTTAAAAGCACTCCAGAAGAACGAGGTCACACATGTTCGAGGGTTGCTCTGCGGCTTCATCAAGTCGGAAATCGTTAACCCCGACGGAGAGTTTCACGTCGTCGACTAGTTGTAATTGATTCAATATTGTAACTCATTTTGACTAGTTGTAATTCAATTTGTAACTCTAGCGACAATACTTCAAACATTCTTTTTTAATTGATTTTGAGTTAAATAAACACTTTGAGTGGTCAACAATAATCTGTGATGTAGCTGTTTACGCTTGTTTGTTTTCGAGAGGGCATGGCTAGCAATTCACGAGGCTAGTAAAATACGACAAAAACTAGTTAGTGGAAGGACATATCACAGACGGTTTTAACCCAAGAACCGTCGTGATATGCAAACCTCACAGACGGTTCTTAGCTCAAACCGTCTGTGATACTGAATTATCACAGACGGGTTCTATTAAAAAACCGCTGCGTGATATTGAATTATCACGAGCGGTTTTTAATAGAACCGCTCGTGATACCAAGTATCACGCAGCGGTTTGAGCCAAGAAGCTATGCGTGATACTTCCGTATCACGAGCGGTTCTATTAAAAACCGTCGTGATATTGAAGTATCACGAGCGGTTTAAACCAAGAACCGCTCGTGATACTTGATATCCTGCACAGTTCTATTAAAAAACCGTCTATGATAAACTTATCACAGACGGTTATAAAACCGTCTGTGATAACCGCCTGTTATCACAGACATAAAAATACAGACGGTTCAAAAACCGTCTGTGATGACGGTTCCGAACCGTCTGTGATAAGGTTTTCTGTAGTAGTGGGTACATATATGTGATGCGCACAAACGAGAGACTTCACTTTCTGCGCCATGTTGTTCTGCACCATCAATGATTTTCCTACACTTAGTAACCTACCGGGGTTTAGTACAAAAGGAGCCAAAGCCTGTCCGCTCTGCTTAGATGATACCGAGAGTGTGTGGCTGAACAACTCGCGCAAAACTGTGTACATGCGACACCATAGGTTCCTTCTCAAGTATCATTCGTACCGCAAGATGAAGAAACAATTCAACGAAATAAGGAGATCGGTTTAGCTCCAAGGGCTTTTAGAGGGAAAGAGGTATATGATATGGTTAAGGATATCAATGTTGTGCTTGGAAAGGGACGTAAATTGAGAACCCATTAGAACAATATCTGGAAAAAGCGATTAATTTTTTAGGACTTACCTTGTTGCACTTAGAACTTCGCCAATGAATCAAAATTATGCACGTGGAGAAGAATGTATGTGACAGGTTCATTGGTATTTTACTGAATATTTATGATAAAATAAAGGATGGTGCCAACACAAGGCGTGACTTGGGTGATATGAACATAAGGACCGAGTTAGCACCGAAAGAGACCGATAAAGGCCGAACGTACCTTCCTCCAGGTTGCTACACTTTGTCCAAGACTGAGAGAAATGAACTATGCGAGAGCTTGCATTTTGTGAAAGTTTTGTCCTGTTACTCCACTAGTATAAAGAAACTTGTTTCTATGGAATATTTAAAATTAATAGGTATGGCGTCTCATGATAGTCATGTGTTGATGACACAAATACTTCTTGTTGCAATAAGAATTATTTTGTCGAATAAGATTCGGATGGCAATCACGAGGCTGTGTTATTTTATGTGAATGCTCCTAACATGATGTACTTTTTTTGTAATTTTTTTAACATAATTTTACTTATTCCAATTTTAGCTCATAATTTCATTTATGTGTATTGATTTTATCCCAAAGACGTGTGTCAACCCGTCCCCCTCCCGCACGCGTCGCCCCCTCTCGCCAGCCCTGCTCTTACCCCCTCCCGCACGGCCCCACCCCCGTGGCCACCTTTCCAACCGTCCATCCTCCCTCATCTGTAAATCTGTCGACTCCTCGTGGCTGTCCCCCTTGCCCGCAGTGCTGCGCGTAGATAACGCATCCGAAATTCCCAACACCAACGTAGCAGCTTCTTCGCTCAGCTATAAATACCAAAATCTCGTAGTCACTTTTCGTTCATCCCAATTGTGTGTCTCTAACATGGCTATTTCTTAGATTACGATACTAACTCACCAATAAATATTATGTTAGTGTTTTCGAACAGGCATGACATGTTAGTGTTTTATGGCGATGGTCTCGTATGGGCCGGACCTGACGGGTTGGACCTGTTGAGATGCCAGTACAAGGTGGTCCGGTAAAGGAACTCGACGCGATGAATATTTGCGAGCTTCAAAGCTGCATCCATAGAGAGTTCGGCACGAATGATGTGTGGGAGCTCATCAAGGTGGCTGAAAGCATAGTATGGAGCCAGTACATGCAGATTGCCTCCCAGCCCGAGGCGGCCATTTATGTGAAGTCGATGGTGTACATGAATTTTGTACCCAGGGCGCATGCCACCTTGATGATGCCGGGGCCTCTACAAGCGGGCAAGCGCAGCCCGAGCTTGAAGACGGCAGCACGAAAGGTGCTGCCTCGGAGGGAAGACCTATGCATAATTTTGTACGAAATGAAGGGGCGGAAATGTGGTGGTCGACCGGCATTGACTGCCACGGTTGTCTACTAGACGAACCTCTCGGGTTGGAGTTCGACGAGGATGCTAACCCAAGCTCGGTTGGTAGTGACGATGACGCACACCAGGCCGGTGGTCCAACCGGGGGAATTGTGTCATCGGAGGTGCCTTACGTGGCATCGAGACTTGATGATGTCGTAGTGCGTTCGCTCGTACTTCCACAAGAAGAAGGCTTCTACTAGGGGTTTGATACCAACACCCTCTTAGTTGGGTAGCGCTTCCCTAGTAAGGAGGCCATGCAACTAGCTATAGTACGGTACACCTTGTCCATAAGCCGTGTGTACCGAGTGCACCGGTCCAACCCCAGACATTACGCAGTGAGGTGCGTAGTGGAAGGCTGTCCTGGCAAGGTCTGCGCTCACCGAGCAAAGATCTTTGGCTCGGTATTCGCTGTCAAGGTGGTGACCGACCACACTTGCGAGCTTAGCGAGCACCCGCGGCAGCATCAGAACGTGACTTCCGTATATATGGCAAACATCATCAAGCACCTAGATGCAGCGGACGTATCTGTCTCCCTCAAGTTGCTTATGTCAGAACTCGCCAATCAGGTTGGATATCCAGTCAGTATAACAAGGACCGACGAGCCAAGTAGAAGGTCATCGAGTTCATGTACGGGGCATAAGAAGAGATGTACAACCTTGTGTCAAGATTGTTTGATCAGATTGCCGAATCAAACCCCGACACATACATAAATAAGCTTGATCATGAAGATGCCGAGAGAGGATCCAACCGCTTCATACTGGACCGGATGTTCTAGGCTTTCGCTCAGGCCATCAAGGGCTTCCAGTTCTGCCATCCCGTGATGACGATGGATGCATGAAACTTTCCTCATGGGGAGGTACAAAGGAACCATCCTCACTACGGTAACGACCGACACGAATGACCAGCTTCTCCCGGTGGCATTTGCCATTGTGGAGAGTAAGAACACATCCAGTTGGTTGTGGTTCCTATCGAACGTGAAGACGGCGGTGGTGGGATACCGGCGTAACGTATACCTTATCACAGACCGCAATGTTGGTTGTTGGTGGCCATCAACACCATGCAGCATGGGACGGCCCCCCTTACCACTGGAACGACGTGCAATCCAGGTGGTGCATGAGGCATCTTGCATCTAACTTGTTCAAGCGGTTCCACAGTCAGGATGTCATGAAGATGTTCAATACATTGTGTTTGTAGAACCAGAAGCGAAAGTTTGAGTCCATCTAGAGAGACCTCGAACAATGCTACGAGGCATACAAGGGGTCCACTTCAAGGCACTTGAGGGAGAGTAACCCAAAGAAGCCATAAGTTTCTCGGAGTGGATTCATGGCCATGCTCCTAAATTAGAGAAACGGTCCCTTCTCTATGACACAGACGGTGCGAGGTACGGGATTATGACGACCAACATGTCTGAGGTGTACAACAGCGTTCTCAAAGTTGTGCGGTGCCTCCTTATCACCGTGATCATCGAGGAGACATGGACACGCACTGTTGGTTATTTCGTCAATAGAGCCACCGCAGCCAAGTGACAGATGGAGGAAGGCAAGTAGTGGTCCGAGAACATGCAGAGGCACATGGTCCAGAAGATGGAGAAAACTTGGATCCACGACATCCGGGTGATCGATGGCCTCAGGAGGAAGTATGAGATCAGGCTTCAACAGAAAATACATCAACAGTCATGCCAGGAGGAAAGAAAACAGGCATGCACCCTGGGTGATGTGGTGACATGCACCTACAACAAGCCGAAGCTCCTGCACAAGCCATACTCGCACGTGTACAAGGCGTGCGCGCAGATGAGGCAGATGTGTATGTCGTGCATCTCCGAGTACTACGACATGCAGCATGTTTTCGGTACATGGAGTGCGGAGTTTCACTCGTACAGGTTGGAAATGAACTACAAGGATCTTTGGGTGGACATGATGTCATGGGACCCAAACAAAGACTTGAAGACAACAGGGAAGGGGCAGCGGTAGTCGCGACGCTTCCAGAACGATATGGATGCTAGTCAACGTACCAGTATTAGCCGCACAAACAAGTGCAGGATATCAAAGACCTCTGGGATAGGAGCTTCCCAGCTGATTTTGCCTAGCGGAGAAACTTCGATAGGAGCTTCAAAGACTTCAGTGCAGAACTGAGAAATATAAGGTTTGGGTTGAATACAGATGGAATGAATCCTTTCAGTAACATAAGTAGCTGACATAGTACATGACCGTGAATCTATGTATGTACAACATTTCTCCTTGGCTGTGTATGAAGCGAAAGTACATTTTGATGTCACTACTTATCCAAGGGCCGAAGAAACTTAGGAACGATATTGATGTGCACCTAGCACCATTGCTGGAAGATCTTGTGACACTATGGAATGAAGGGGTACATATATGTGATGCGCACAAACGAGAGACTTCACTTTATGCGCCATGTTGTTCTGCACCATCAATGATTTTTCTACACTTAGTAACCTACCGGGGTTTAGTACAAAAGGAGCCAAAGCCTGTCCGCTCTGCTTAGATGATACCGAGAGTGTGTGGCTGAACAACTCGCGCAAAACTGTGTACATGCGACACCATAGGTTCCTTCTCAAGTATCATTCGTACCGCAAGATGAAGAAACAATTCAACGAAATAAGGAGATCGGTTTAGCTCCAAGGGTTTTTAGAGGGAAAGAGGTATATGATATGGTTAAGGATATCAATGTTGTGCTTGGAAAGGGGCGTAAATTGAGAACCCATTAGAACAATATCTGGAAAAAGTGATTAATTTTTTGGGACTTACCTTGTTGCACTTAGAACTTCGCCAATGAATCAAAATTATGCATGTGGAGAAGAATGTATGTGACAGGTTGATTGGTATTTTACTGAATATTTATGATAAAATAAAGGATGGTGTCAACACAAGGCGTGACTTGGGTGATATGAACATAATGACCGAGTTAGCACCGAAAGAGACCGATAAAGGCCGAACGTACCTTCCTCCAGGTTGCTACACTTTGTCCAAGACTGAGAGAAATGAACTATGTCAGAGCTTGCATTTTGTGAAAGTTTTGTCCTGTTACTCCACTAGTATAAAGAAACTTGTTTCTATGGAATATTTAAAATTAATAGGTATGGCGTCTCATGATAGTCATGTGTTGATGACACAAATACTTCTTGTTGCAATAAGAATTATTTTGTCGAATAAGATTCGGATGGCAATCATGAGGCTGTGTTATTTTTTTTTAACTCAATTGCTCAGAAGATCATCGATCCTGATGAACTAGATTCACTACAGGCTGAGGTGGTGACGACTCTATACGGTCATAAAATATTACACATGTTGCACTTTACTTGATCACTATGTTGCAGATTAAATTAATCATTAAAGTGCTCTCTACTACAACACAGTCTTATCCGCTGGCCGAGGTTTGTCTGAATGAAACACATGTTCAGGCTGTGTGCTCTGTTGGTTGGTGGAGAGGTTTGGGAGGTGTGGATCAATGGCACGAGAGTGGTCTATCGGCCATGTTTTTCGGGGATCGGTTTCTGACTGGTCTTGTTTTCGGGACATGACACATCTACCAGCCCAGCCCCAACGTGGTCAAATTACGTGCTGGCTCGTATGATTTTTTAAATCCGGAGCAACGCACGGGAATTAAACCAGTCAAAAATTTATTCTAAATCTAATCACATCTGTAGATATTATTTTGTATGATTTTTTATTGTCCTAATGTACTGATAATTTGTTCTTTTATGTTAATATGTTAGTATAATATATACAATGTTTTGAAACTACCTTTGATATTAAATATAGAAATGTGATTTTTATATGGTCAATAAAATACTTGTCTGTAATGATTGCAATTCATATATTGGTAATCAATAATATCCCTCCTTTTCACCATTAGAAATATAAATATGTTTATGTGTACGAGTTATCAAATTTTAATAAGTTTGATGCATATTCGAAATGGTTTTTGTCTAGGAACATATATGGGGTAACATGGATTATTTATGTTGTGCAATGAACTAAACTAATGGCTTATATGTATTTATTTTAGCGATCGATAAAACTGGATAACAATTTATGTAAATTCATTTTTTAAGGAGTTATAATTGGGAACATGGACCTTTCTTTTTGTGAGAAAAATTAATGGATGGGAGGTTTGCATGTTTAATTATGTGATTTGCACTTGACAGCATATATGTGTCTCAACATGTGTGCGAGCGACACACACACACCAACACACACACAGAGAGAGAGAGAGAGGGAGGGGAGGGATGATCCATTGGATTAGTATGAACAATAGATATATCGATTTAAGTGACCTGGCACAATATTATTTTCTTACTCAGCTTTACGAGAAAATCGGGGTTCATTATTATACTATTTCCTTTTGGTACCTAGACTACTCATACAATAATGTTACTAGGAGGATATCAAAGGAAAAAAAACACCCAAGGCTCTTGTGAGAGGTTTTCCTTTGTATATACCAGATTTTACACTTTGGGTACGTTTTACACTTAATCGAGTGCTTCCATTGGTTCATGCATAATGCATCATTCTTTCTCCTAGTCACAAAAAATTTGCTCGTTTCGTCATAAATTCTTAACGTTATCAGTTTTTCCGTCTTTGAGATGCAATTTGAACTTTAGTTCTTATCGCAGTATATTTGCAATAGTTATATAAGATTATGATTGTATTAATAGATAAATATACTTTTTTAACGTGACCAATCTACATATTAAAAATAAATTATTGATCAAAGATAAAAAGGAAGATTTGTGACTAGATGGATTAAAAGGTTTCCTTTCTGTGACTGTGGTGGCACCACGGGAAATAATTTCGTTTTGAAAAGAAAAAAAATCGGAGGGGGGTGGGTTTTCAAACCGGATGAAATCTGAACAAAATTTGGACGAATTTTGACCAAATTTTACCCAAAATCAATTTTTTGATGTAATTTGTCCAAATTCAAATATTTTTTTGAACAAATTGTAAAAATTTCGGAGGGGGGCGAAATCTCTGAAATTTTGGTGAAATTAATTTCCCTAGGTGGCACTCAGCACCTGACAAGTAGGTTCACCTGGTGCACCAACAATCATCCGTGACTTTATGGGCATGGCATTATCCAACGTATCACCCCTGGCACTATTTCTCTACCGCTCGTCAACGTGCTCAGGACGCTTCTTCGCCTCAGCTGCTCGGTCATTGTCATAATATACAAGCCCATCATGTAGCATACCATTTCAGTTAATGTATATAGGCAAGTCATGTTTTTGATTCTAACATTACCCACCACATCACACCTTCTGTAAATAGCATGAAAAAAATTATATGACACCGGTGCTACACATGACTATCTGACACCACCCCTTAGGATGCGAACACGTAGCAAGCACAAATCTTTAGAAAAAATAGGGAAGCGTGGGGGTTAGATGGTGAGATGCATAGCACCAGTGCCATAGATTTTTTATCCCGTAAATAACACCTCACTAGCACCATGGTAATTTTGTGGATAACAGTAAACTCACCACCTCAAATCTGCAAACTCCCAACTCCAAATCGGAATCAACTCCACCTCGATCTAGGGTTTGCCGACACAAGTGCAGAAGTGCCTCTCCACATCACTCCGCTTGGAGACGACCGCAGGGGGATACTCTAGGATTTTTAGGGTTTGCCAATGATGACCATGCCACCACATCGCCTTGGAGATGTCATGGCTAGGAAAGTCCGTTAGCGGTCAGTGAGGTACTTCTTTAACATTCTGAGTGATACCCCCTCCCAAGCCCACCACTCCCAAATCCACCGCACTCCCATCTCCAAATCACAATGTGAATATACGGATGTAAATACCAGATGTTGTGAATTTGTGTATTCTACGCTCAGGGGTTTGACATGTTCAGTCTTTTGACATAGGAAAGGTCCATGTTCCAATTATAACTACTTAATTAAAAAATGGATTTCCATTTATAAATCGATATCCAATTTTATCGCCCGTTAAGAGAAATATCGATAATCCATTAGTTAATGTAGAGAACATAAATAATCCATCCTACCCTTTATATGTTCCTAAACAGAAACCATTTCGAAGATGTATAAAAATTTGATAAGTAGTCCACGTGAAAGTATATATATTTTTTAGATGAAAAGGAAGATATTATTGATTATCTATAGGATTACTCTAATCGTTAGGAATGGTTAAGTTAAGAAGGTGCTAGATTATTTCCTTAATAGATATTAATCTTGAATTTGGCTTCTATTTAGCTATTTGATGATCCTATATAAATGACTAGATTTATCTAATTCTTGACATGCTAAATTGATTGAAACATGTATAAATGACTAGATAAATGTTGATGTATCAGTTTCTGAAACCTTGTCTTAATGAAGATTATGTTATTAAATCTTTAACAATAGTTTTTTTGCACTAGTTTCTAAGCATGAGGTGGAATATTGAATATATGTTTGTATACTCGTGTGATTGCAAATAGAGATAGGACCATAAATATTTTCATGATTAATATGATCGCAAGTTGTTAATTATAGTCTCTAGAGTATAATTATACCCCAGCACGCATGAGCATGGAATGCTACTAAAGAAAACATAACATAATTATAAACTAAGATTTTCCTCCACAAATTCGGTAGAATCTCCTTTGTAACTTTTAACATTTGAGGAGATTAATAAGCATCTAATAGAAATCTAATTACGACAATACTGTAACATTATTAAAGATAACAATCATAAGGATCACCATGGAGTCAACATCCGACTCTTATTACATTTAATCAAAAACACCTCGAAGGATGGATATAAAAACTGAAAGATTACGTTCTAGGATTCTCCAATTAACCTTAAATTGCTGATTTATTAAGACATGTGTTTATTGAAGTAAAGGGTGAATCAAATGATTCTAGCCCTTCCTATCAATGACATCCTCCCAAAGGGTACCTAAAAATATAAACAAGCAACAAGAGTGAGTCTAGGACTCAGCTGTTATACTCTAATTTATTCTAAGAAAGAAAGCTTTCAAAAGAGAAATTAGACATAAGAAAAGGATGGTTTCTGCAATTCTTCGGCAACCTGGGTATCGGGCCTTGGCATAGGAGGCCCGTGAGGGGTCGGCCACCTATAAAAGGAGGGGGGAAACCCTAGCCTGTTACTGTAGCTATAGTAGCACCGCCGCCACTACAGTGCCCGCTATAGTAGACATCCTCTCCCCTTGCATTCCATTGTCTTTTTCCTACCCCTTGGTGGTGCTCTCCCATTGCTATCGGTAAAGGAGATGTTAGTGATGTGCCCAAGAGGCAATCATAAACAATTCGGGTTTATGGGTTAAGAGAAATATTGATCCATATGGGACTAGGGTTCTATTGGGTCTACAACGTGGAAGCCCATTAGCATGCTATAAATATGGAGGCGGGGCTGCAGGCATAATTGGACGAAACCCTGGCCGCCACATCCCCTTAGCCGTATCCCGAAACCCTAGCCGGGCGCGCTGTGCTAGCACACCAGCGCACGGCGTTCCATCCCGACCGTGTGGACTCCGTGGAGGCGTCGATCTTTATTCTTCTTTGTCTTTGATTGGCGAGCGCAAGGCTATTGCGTAGGACTCAAGGAGGAGATACTCAGTTCGTGAAACGATCGACTGTTCCTTCTTCATCAACACGTATCTACGTTGGACCGGGCTGCTCCAACTCTTCTTCCGCTGCGCAGCGCATCTAGTGGTAACTATCCATGACTCCCTTACACGTATGTTTCTGGTTGAACACGGTAGAAAAATCAATTGTTGTAGCTAGCGTAGCCTACCTGTTCTCCTTTCAGGAGAAAGGTGGGGGAGAGAGGAGAAGAATATGGGAGGAGCGCCTCACGGGGAATTACTTTTGTACATATGAATATATGGATGTGACATCAATATTGAAGTTGTGTATACTAGCCACTGATCATGGGATTAGTACGGTACACACACGAGAGCTTGGGATATTCAAAACCTATGGTTCGACAGTTCAGGCCATCAAGGGACGACAGATGTAAATTCTGTGCGCGGGACGAACGGTGAAGGACACACGTGCGTTCGTGGTGCCAAAAATGGTATTACAGCCGCGAGAGCGCCGTTTTTACTAATAGCTGTGTCAACAGTGCTATTTATATCGAAAACTCCGGATATTATGGGCCTTTGAGCTGAACTACCTAGAATATTAAAGCACATTGTCGCGGATGTTTGTGCCAAGACCTGTTGGCTTCATTTTGGATGCCACTAGGGACATCGCCATTGTCATGGGTGGCTGTGTCGATATCGTCGACAGCCTTATGGCCGGACTATACATAACTATTTATATATCAACCTCAATGTATAAATAAATATTACACTGGCATGCATATGTCCTGATCTCTGTGCGTATTGTGGTGCAGCATGGCTGGTCAGAGATGTTTCCAGGCATATCTGACATGGTTGTCAGTATACACAATGGGCTCGCGTGTGGTGGATTTATGTGTGAAAAATTACAGATGCATGCAGAGCTGCAGGTTGTCACCTATGGTGCCGGTCTGCAATGTGACATTCTTGAGGTACAAAGCTGCTATCGATGGCATCCTTCCTGCAGAGAGCACATAAAAAGAATCATGTAGAGGCAATTGTTGTATAGTAGATATATATTTGTATAGTCTTTATATGATTTTAAAGAAACCTTTCAAAATGGTATAATGGTGCCTCTACGTGCACTATCCCTATGGTCGAAGAGACACTTACTGAAATGCTTTTGCATTCTATTAGACATTTTGTAAAAGAGACACTGACTGAAATGCGTTTACATTCTATAAGATATTTTGTTAAAGACACTTACTGAAATGCTTTTGCATTCTATTAGACATTTTGTAAAAGAGACACTTACTGAAATGCGTTTACATTCTATAAGATATTTTGTTAAAGACACTTACTGAAATGTCTTTACATTCTATAAGACATTTTGTAAAAGAGACACTGAAATGCGTTTACATTCTATAAGATATTCTGTTAAAAAGGCACTTACTGAAATGTCTTTACATTCTATAAGACCTTTTGTAAAGACACTATACTGTGTCTCTATACCCTCTATCACAACCTTAAGACCTTGCGGAAAAATAAGTAGCCTGACTAACTAGATCAACCTCACTTCTTGGTTATACTCATATTGTAATTGTTATGAGTAGAATATAACATTTCTCAAACATCTAAGAAATGTCTCTAAAGAACCAAAAGTGCCTCAAAAAATATCTCTACAAGATAAGATAGATGTAAGAAGTGTCTCAAAAAATGTATCTACATGATTTTTTGTTTTAATAATATACAAAATACCTCAAAAAAATGCCTCTATAAGCCATATTCCATATTCTTTATACAAAATATCTCAAATAGTATCTCTCATTTAAGACACCTTCTAAAGTGCCGCAAAAATATCTTTACGACATGACATAGCAATCCGTAGAGACAAATAAAAAAATACTATGAAAAAGTGCCTTCACGCGAGGTTTTTTTTTTTTTTTTTTTGCTGTTGTTGATGTAAGAGTTGGGCACGGTTTGTCCTGTTGTTAAGGATGCCCACCTGCAACATGAAGTAGTAATTGGATACAATTAATGGATGAGATTTGCATGCCTCAGAGCCTCAGACTACGCACTGACAAATTACCAAGGTTTTTCAGAAAACCTACCCAATTATCCCCACTTATCCTATTTTTAAGCGTAGTTCCCACTCGATATGTTCCCACCCTTGTAGAATCAAATTGCTCAGAGAACTCGTAATTCAAACACAATGCAATACCACCGTCATTAGAGGGTGAAGTTTGTGTTTCCGTCTGTGTGGTGCTGATGCTAATATGATCCCTTTAGGTTCAATCCCCCATCTAAGAACAACCGGCCGGCCTACGCTATTTCCAACCTATAATGGAATGAGATGCCCTTGAAACTGGTAACTGACAAGAGATTTTTCAAATTTGCTAGGATTTTTTTTAATGGTACACCACTCTTAACAGGAGCCGTTGATTTCTTTTGATCCCATGGCTATTATTAAGGTTGGTGACCTATACAGGCCATCTTTGAGTTTTAAAAGGAATAAATTGTATGCAATTCATAATTTAACATTAATTGTAAATAATAGGAAGGAAAGAATCAATAACAATGCTACCTATTTGACGTTTGGAGGAACGGTACTTTATATCGGACGCCCCACTCCACTCTTGTAACTACACATCCTCTTTCCTCAACCTTTAAAAAAATGAATGCATGTTCTAGCTCTTCTCTCCCAGCTACTTCTCTATTCTGTCTCCCAAGCTTTTCACTCCAACCCCTTTCCTTCCCCCAAATACACCAATCAAATACCAAATTAACTCGTGCATATATGATTTTTTTGATTCCTATATCCTTCAGTCTACCCAAGCATCCACTCAATTTAGACATGCATGACCATACGAGGAGTTTCGAATTGAGAAAGAGAAGAGGAAATAGAGTGATTGAGGACCTATGCTTTTTCCCCATGTTCTGCCCAATCTGGTCCCTCCTGCTTGCACCAAAAGCACGAGGCTAGCCACCACTGCTTCGGCTCCTTGCCACCACCCACAGTGATTCTTCATACGGTAGGTTGTTACAATTATTTTCTCTATTTTGTTACCCCCATTTTCTTAATTGTTGCAAAAAGTATTTCGCTTTGTTGCAGTGTGTTCTCTCAAAGTGATGTTGCAACTTATTTTTATGTTGCAATCGAGTCGATGATTTGTTACACTTGAACATTTTTTTTGTTGCAACAAGTTGATGCTATAGACTGTTGTGATGTATTCTCTTGAAATGTTGTAGTAAGTTGTTTTATGTTGCAATTGAGTTGATGATTTGTTGCACTCGAGTATTTTTTTCGTTGCAATAGGAGTTACATTTTGCTGCAATGTGTTATTGCCATTGGTTTTTGTTGCACGCTTTCGTAATCGACTGCGGCCACCATCAACCAGCTCCTCTATCTCTTTTTTCTCCTGCATCACAGTGGCGCAGATCGAAAGGGGTGTCGGGACGGCTTTGCCCTGCCAGATCTCTCCCTTCCACTGACACGTAGACTCCGGGATTAGCTGCCGCTACCTCCTACTTCAAGATCGCGTTGTTGCCACTAGCCACACCCAGACGACCCACGAGTGGGCGCAAGGAAGAAACAAGGGGGATGGCTGTGTTCACGTTGATTACATTTGTTGCATAATGTGTTCACCAACGTTGTATCGGAGCGTGCGTTTAGGCGCTAGTTGTGTTGGATTAATTGGGCTTGGACCATTTTAATTTAGCAATTAATCAAATGAAATTCCTAGGCCCACATGGAAAATTGATTAGTCCCATATGGAGAATTGAATGGGAGTTACACCACTTTAAAAGGTGGAATGTGGTAACCCCCTTGTGCAATTGGAGAGAGCCTGTACACGCACGCGCTCGCTCGCCTCACCGCGCCGTGCCGCGCCGTGCGGTGCGATGCGTGTGCGTGTGCGCGTGCGCACGCAGGTGTGTCGGGTGCGGGCACGTTTTTCTTTATCTATTCGAAAATCGAAACGCACTGACTCGCAGTAAATATCATTAACGAATAGCTGGCAGTAACGGTGCAGTTACTAGTGAATTATGGCTACGGTTACTTTCGAGTAATCGAGGCAGTTGCTAGTGACTAATGGCTGCAGTTACTAGTCTCTTCGTTTTTGCTGTTACTGAGGAGGAGAATAAAAGAAAGGCTCTTTACTCCATAAAAAAGGGATACAGAATACTTGGTCTAGTTCGGTTCTTTGTTGTTGCTGCTCTCTGCAATCTCCGGTTCAGAACCTTGCGCGCAGAAGGCTCTGGGCGAGTAGGCCTCCGAAACTCCGTCCGTCTGAGTACCTGCTCGGGTAGACGTGCGATCAAGTTTTTGGGGAGCGCATTAGCGATCGCTCATTCGTGACCGTCTTCATCCTGGTGGTGAACTGCTCGCGATACTGCACGGCGAACATCTTCCTGCATCACGCCTCGTCCTGCATCACGCCTCGATCGACTACATCGAATAGGCCATCATGTCGACTGATGGTAACGGCGCATCCGGTGTCACCGACACTGGCCCCGCCCGAGGGTATACCCTGAGAACTTATCTGATGTATTTGTTTCTGTGCGCTATGAATATGTTAATAGGATCTGCTGTTATCCTGTTCATTAGCGAATATGAATACATCATTGTTGAATCACTCATGCTCTTGTTTGTCATGTTTTATATGCTTAATTTCTGGATTAAAATATGCCGAAAATTGACTAGATTTTCAACAATCCAAAAACTTGATAGGTCTTTTTCGGTAGTTGGCTTTGCTGCGTCGCTTAAGCCGCACCCTCAGTTTGATGGTTCCAATTTTAAGAGATGGCGTGCACGTGCTATCCTGTGGTTTACTGCCATGGAATGTTTTCATGTTGCACAAGGCAAGCCCGCTGAGCCTCTATCTCGCGAGGACTAACGCAAGTTCAATTTAGCGTATAACTTGTTTCGAGGTGCACTTGTCAACATACTGGCAGATAACATTGTGGATGTGTACATGCATTTGCCTACGGGCAAAGAGATGTGGGATGCACTTGAGGCCAAGTTCGGAGTTTCCGATGCTGGTAGTGAGCTGTATGTCATGGAGCAGTTCTATGAGTACAAGATGGTCGATGACCGTTCTATAGTAGAACAAGCTCATGAGATTCAGGCGCTGGCAAAGGAGCTTGAGCATAATAAGTGTGAGTTACCGGACAAGTTTGTGGCTGGCGGTATTATCGCAAAGTTACCACCTTCTTGGTCGGATTTTGCTACCTCTCTAAAACACAAGAGGCGGAGTTTATCATTCTTGATCTCATTGGCACTCTTGGTGTTGAAGAGAAGGCGAGGGCAAAAGATACTCATGGCAAGAAAGTTGCTGCTGAGGGAGGTTCTAGTGCTAATTTGGTGCAGAAGAAGAACCCTCAGGCTATCCACAATAAGAAGAAAAATAAACCTTTTGTCAAGCCTAAGGCTATTACTGAGTTTAAGAAGAAAGGCAAAGGAAAGGCGCTTTGCTTTGTGTGCGGTGATTACGCCATTGGGCTAAGGATTGTCCGGACCGCAAGGATAAGCGAAGAAGTCACCAACATGATTATTAGTGATCTTTGGAGGAACATCGGGTGCAGTAATTATTTACCTACGCTTCTCTCTGTTTGTCAATCACACGAGTGGTGGGTTGACACTGGTGCTAATATTCATGTGTGTGCTGATATTTTCTTGTTTTCATCTTATCAGGTCTGTCGAGGTTGCTCCTTATTGATGGGGAACGGATCGCATGCTGTTCATGGTGTTGGTATGGTCGATCTGAAGTTTACTTGGGAAAGACCGTGCGGTGAAGAACGTCGACATGTCCCTCCATAAAGAAGAATCTCGTCGGCGGATCTCTACTGTAGAGATGGTTTTAGGCTTACATTTGAGTCCAATAAATGTGTCGTGTCCAAGTATGGAACATTTGTTGGTAAAGGTTATGAGAGCGGAGGCTTGTTTCGTTTCTCTTTGATGGATTCCTATAATAAAGTTGTGAACCATGTGTGTAACGATGATGATGAATCTAATGTTTGGCATTCATGACTTTGTCATGTTAACTTTGGGTGTATGACGCGCTTAGCCAATATGAGTTTAATCCCGAAATTCACTTTGGTCAAAGGTTCTAAGTGCCATACGTGTGTTCAATCGAAACAATCTCGCAAGCCTCACAAGGCAGCAAAAGAGGCGAGGAATTTGGCACCGTTAGAACTCATTCATTCCGATTTGTGCGAGATGAATGGCGTGTTGACTAAAGGTGGAAAGAAATATTTCATGGCGCTTATAGATGATTGCACTAGATTTTGCTATGTGTATTTATTGAAAACAAAAGATGAAGCATTTGATTTCTTTAAGATCTATAAAGCTGAGGTAGAAAACCAACTTGAGAGGAAAATCAAGCGGGTAAGGTCTGATCGTGGGGGAGAGTATTTTTCAAATGAGTTTACTTTATTTTGCGAGGAACATGGAATTATTCATGAGAGGGCGCCTCCTATTCTCCCGAATCAAACGGGGTTGCCGAAAGAAAGAATTGCACTCTAACTGATTTGGTTAACGCCATGTTAGACACTGCGGGACTTTCTAAGGAATGGTGGGGTGAGGCTATATTGACCGCGTGTCATGTCCTGAATAGAGTTCCTACAAAGAATAAAGAAGTAACACCATTCGAGGAATGGGAAAAGAAGAAGTTGACTCTCTCATACTTGCGCATCTGGGGATGTTTGGCCAAAGTTAACGTGTCAATTGTCAAGAAGCGCAAACTTGGACCAAAAACCGTAGATTGTGTATTTCTTGGTTATGCTATGCACAGCGTGGGTTATAGGTTCTTAATTATAAAAACTGGAGTACCTGACGTGCGTGTTGGTACAATCATAGAGTCCAGAGATGCTACATTTTTTGAGAATGAATTTCCTATGAAATATGATGTACCTAGCTCATCTAGTCAAGAACCTATAATTTCCCTTGATTCTTTTGTGCCGATAGAACATGTTGAGCAAACGCCTATGGAAAATCCTGAGGAGGATAACAATGAAGTTACTCGAAAGAGTAAGAGACAGAGGATTGCAAAATCTTTTGGTGATGATTTCATTGTATACCTCATGGATGACACTCCAAGAACCATTGAAGAGGCATATTCTTCTCCTGACGACTCTTTGGAAGGAAGCGATGCAGTGAGATGGATTCTATTATGTCTAATGGAACTTGGGAGATCGTTGACCGTCCTTATGGGTGTAAACACAGAGGATGTAAATGGGTTTTCAAGAAAAAGCTTAGGCCTGATGGTACAATTGAAAAGTACAAGGCAAGGCTTGTGGCCAAGGGTTATACTCAGAAAGAAGGCGAGGATTTCTTTGATACTTATTCACCTGTTGCCCGATTGACCACAATTCGAGTACTACTTGCCCTGGCTGCTTCTCATGGTCTTCTCGTTCATCAAATGGACGTTAAGACAGCTTTCCTAAATGGAGAATTGGAGGAGGAGATTTATATGGATCGTGAGAGACGTTTGTGGTAGAAGGTCAAGAAGGAAAGGTGTGCAAGTTGTTAAAATCTTTGTATGGCCTAAAGCAAGCACCTAAGCAATGGCATGAGAAGTTCGACAGAACTTTGACATCTGCTGGCTTTGTTGTGAATGAAGCCGACAGATGTGTGTACTATCGCTATGGTGGGGGAGAAGGAGTGATCTTGTGCTTGTATGTTGATGACATATGGATTTTGGGACCAACCTCAATGTGATTGAGGAGGTCAAGGACTTTCTGTCCAAGAGTTTTGAAATGAAAGATTTGGGAGTGGCTGATGTAATTCTTAACATTAAGCTACTGAGAGGAGGTGATGGTGGGGTTACACTTGTGCAATCCCATTATGTGGAGAAGGTCTTGAGTCGCTTTGGTTATAGTGACTACAAGCCTGTTTCTACTCCTTATGATCCTAGTGTGTTATTGAGGAAAAACCGAAGAATAACAAGGGATCAATTGAGATACTCCCAGATTATTGGCTCATTGATGTATTTAGCTAGTGCTACGAGGCCTGACATCTCGTTTGCTGTGAGCAAGCTAAGCCGGTTTGTTTCGAATCCGGAGATGATCATTGGCGTGCTCTTGAGAGAGTGATGCGCTATCTAAAGGCAACCATGAGCTATGGCATTCACTATGCTGGGTACCCAAAGGTACTAGAGGGCTACCGTGATTCAAACTGGATCTCTGATGCTGATGAGATAAAAACTACGAGTGGATATGTGTTCACACTTGGAGGTGGTCTTTGTTTCTGAAGTCTTGCAAGCGCACCATCTTAACGAGGTCAACAATGGAAGCAGAACTCACGGCGTTAGATACCGCCATCGTTGAAGGTGAGTGGCCGTGAACTCCTTATGGATTTGCGGTGGTTGAAAAAGCGATCTGGCTATCCTAATGAACCGTGATAATCGATCGTAATTATCAAGGTGAGCAGTTCTAAGGACAACATGAAGTCATCTAGGCATGTTAAGAGGCGGTTGAAGTCTGTCGAAAAGTGAAAAACTCGGAGTGATAGCATGGACTATGTCCGAATACTAAGAATCTGGCCGACCAATTTACAAAGGGTTTATCACGTAATGTGATAGATAGTGCATCGAGTGAGATGGGTCTGAGACCCACGTGAGTCATACCACAGTGGTAACCTGTTCTACGTGATCGGAGATCCCGTGAAGTAGGATGATGAAACAAGCTGTTGGTTGACTGGGAGGAGAGACCTTTACAGGGCTCATTTCTTCAATGACGCGCTTCTTTCCTATTCTGTATGGCAGGTTGGTTTTACCTTAATGTGATCCGAGTGGCTTATTTAAAGCAGAGATGTCGGCCTACAGGACATCTTAGAAGGAACACACCTATATGAGTTCGACTGCTGGTCACAGTCTATGAGATTTGGGTGATCTCTAGATACTCATGAATAGGCCTGGAGTATGACTTATACGCTCCAACCAGTGGGGATGCTTTAGGCAGCCTAGTACTAGTAAAGGAATTAGGTAAAACTTGTTCACACAAAACTGTCAATTCAATGCATAGTCCATTGTTCAGTTGTGGATGAGTGTAACTCCTTTCCTAGGTGGATGTTCAACTTAATCTCCATCGAAACACCGGTATATCAAAACAACAAATAGATCGAGAGCATTTCTTGTGTGCCTTGAAATTTGGTGGGGATTGTTGGATTAATTGGGCTTGGACCATTTTAATTTAGCAATTAATCAAATGAAATTCCTAGGCCTACATGGAAAATTGATTAGTCCCATATGGAGAATTGAATGGGAGTTACACCACTTTAAAAGGTGGAATGTGGTAAACCCCTTGTGCAATTGGAGAGAGCTCAGACACGCCAAGCTGGGCCGTCATTGCCCTTTCGCCTCGCCAAGCGCCACATGCGCATGCGATGCGTGTGCGTGTGCGTGTGCGACGCTGCGCAGCGCAGCGGCGTGTCGGTCTTTGGCGCGTTTTCTTTATCTATTCAAAATCGAAAGCATGCGACTCGCGGTAAATATCATTAACGAATAGCTGGCAGTAATGGTGCAGTTACTAGTGAATTATGGCTGCGGTTACTTTCGAGTAATGGAGGCAGTTGCTAGTGACTAATGGCTGCAGTTACTAGTCTCTTCGTTTTTGCTGTTACTTAGGAGGAGAATAAAAGAAAGGCTCTCTACTCCATAAAAAAAAGGGATACAGAATACTCGGTCTGGTTCGGTTCTTTGTTGTTGCTGCTCTCTGCAATCTCCAGTTCAGAACCTTGCGCGCAGAAGGCTCTGGGCGAGTAGGCCTCCGAAACTCCGTCCGTCTGAGTACCTGCTCGGGTAGACGGGCGATCAAGTTTTTGGGGAGCGCATTAGCGCGACTGCTCATTCTGTGACTTCGTCTTCATTCTGGTAGTGAACTGCTCGCGATACTGCACGGCGAACATCTTCCTGCATCACGCCTCGTCCTACATCACGCCTCGATCGACTACATCGAATAAGCCATCATGTCGACTGATGGTAACGGCGCATCCGGTGTCACCGACACTGGCCCCGCCCGAGGGTATACCCTGAGAACTTATCTGATGTATTTGTTTCTGTGCGCTATGAATATGTTAATAGGATCTGCTGTTATCCTGTTCATTAGCGAATATGAATACATCATTGTTGAATCACTCATGCTCTTGTTTGTCATGTTTTATATGCTTAATTTCTGGATTAAAATATGCCAAAAATTGACTATATTTTCAACAAGTTGTACCCAAGAATCAAACACACTGTACTAAATCCGTTCATAATTTCCTTTCATCGAACTAACTTGCAAGGAAAGAATCAATCTTTCCACTCGTATTCATTTCTTTCTACACTTGTATTTACATCATGAAAAGAATCGATTTTACCATCATTGTTACTCGGGAGTGCTTATTATTACATGGACATGGAGCATGTATTTCGAATTAAATTACCGTCAAATTTGTGAAAATTGTCTACTTGTGAATTTATCAAAAGAACCTGTTTTTAAGTCGAACTCATATATTTGTTTTGTACTTTTTGATTGATTGGACAAATTGTCTGTTTATTTTGGCAAGTATTATGTGTATGATGAGCACTTAATGCACCTTTAGAAAGTGGAATTAAATGCAAATAAACTTGCCCGTTTTGAAAGATTTGGCAACCGGCAGCTATAGGTAATATTGAGCATGACGTAAAAATATTTTTAATCGACCAATGGTTGATTTCACTACTACAAAAGAGGCTATAGCAGACGGCCCATCACAGACGGTTCCAAAGGAACCGTCTGTGTTGGGTCTGTCTGAAACTTTGTTTTACGCGGCGAGCCTATCACGACGGTTCTATTTTCGAACCGTGCAGCGATAGTAAATATCGCTGACGGTTCTCAAATAGAACCGCTCAGTGATTTCTGTGCTTCATATAAATTGAGCCAAGACATCGCTCACCCGCGACCGCCACGTGTCTACCGCTCCAGCGCCACTTCCCGCCTCTAGCTCCTCCAACTGCGGCTCCTCCTCTAATCTTGGTATGAGCTCCTCCAATCTGCTTGTGGACTTGGCATTGTATTGTGTGTTAATGCATTGACTAAAAGAAAGGAGAAAACATAGTGTAGATGCTAACGTGAATTAATATTGAGAAGCCCCGCAAATCTTAGTTTTGAATAATGGTTTCCCTTATAACTAATGAACTAAAATTTGACTTAGGAGTGGTAACTTAATAAAACTGAATTAGGTCTAATAATCACTAAAATTTGAGTTAGGATAATTAATTGGCTTAAAAAATAAAATTTACACACCGTTCACAAAGATGCGGTGGGGTTTGGGTCAACAATATTGCATTTACGGTTCGGTATTTTAGGTTAATAAGTGTTGTATGAGATGATGCCTATATTTGGGTTGCATGATTGTTCAATTGAGATAGATATCGTGTCGAGAGGTAGGGATTATCGAGAGATATTAGATATTTTCTTCGTGAGCTCCGAGGGTAACGATCTATAACCCTTTATGTTTGCTATAAATTAATCGCTAATCAATTTGACACTAATTTGTTACATGCGTAGTGTAGATGGATCGAATCGGATATACGGTGTGAACCGTGTGAGTCAAGATTATATTAATGGCGTGGTTGCTTTTAGAAGAGCCACGGCGGTGATATGTTGAAGAAGGGGATAAATTTTATGTCTTGTCCGTGCATTAATTGCGGTAATCAAGATGTTTAACAACGCGCGCAAATCGGCGCACTTGATTCAAGGGTTTCAAAAAGGGTATACATGTTGGACCACCACGGTGAAGAGCAGATTATACGTGGTTAATAATGACGACATCGCCGAGGAAGTCAACGATTTGCGGATGTGGACTGTGCTTTTGATGAGGATAGGGGCACGATGACAACTGGATCGGATGCTACGCGATGCGTAAGAGAACTACGGTGAGAGAGAGTTTTGTAAATTCGAGGGCTTAAGGGAGGACTCGGTGAGACCTTTGTTCCTGGTCGCAAGCCGAGAATACACAAGGTTGTCAACCGTGCTTGAACTCTCAAATTGAAGGCAAGCAATAGTTGGTCCGATAAGAGTTTCACGGCGTTGTTAGGTCTCCTAGCGGACATCCTTCCGAGGGAAACGTGTTGCCCAAAGACCACCTATCAAGCAAAGAAGGTTATTTGCCCATTGGGAATGGAAGTAGAAAGAATACATGCATGTCCGAACGATTGTATCCTCTACAGTAAAGAGTATGCGGACATGCATTATTGTCCGTGTGCAAAGCATCCCGATACAAGCGTCAAAATATCGCTAAGGTGAAGCAAGGACCTCCTGCTAAGATGTTGTGGTATCTCGCCAGTAATCCCACGTTTGAAGCGTTTATTTGCGAACCCAAAGGAGGCAAGATTGCTGCGTTGGCACTCAGAGGAGCGTAAGAGAGATGGAAAGCTAAGACACCTCGATTACGCGGTGGAGAAACTTGATCGGAGCTTGAAGAGTTCGGTGCAGGCAGGAACATAAGGTTAGGGTTGAGTACGGATGGAATGAATCCTTTCGGTAACATGAGCACCGACATAGCACTGGCCCCGAATCTATGTATGTACAACCTTCCTCCTTGGCTCAGATGAAGCGGAAGTACATTTTGATGTCACTACTTATCCAAGGGCCGAAGCAACCTGGGAATGATATTGATGTGTACCTAGCACCATTGCTGGAAGATCTTGTGACACTGTGGAACGAAGGGGTACATGTATGGGATGCGTACAAACGAGAGAACTTCACTTTACGCGCCATGTTGTTCTGCACCATCAATGATTTTCCTGCCCTTGGTAACCTGTCGGGCTTCAGTACAAAAGGAGCCAAAGCCTGTCCGCACTGCTTAGATGCTACGGAGAGTGTATGGCTGAACAACTCGCGCAAAACTGTGTATATGCGTGACCGTAGGTTCCTTCCGAGGAGTCACCCATACCGCAAGATGAAGAAACAATTCGACGGAAATAAGGAAGACGGTACCTGGTTAAAAGCGAGGGCAAAAGTCTCGTCTGATGGCAGCGTCACTTTCCCAAACCCGGCGAACCAGGAAGTGTCCCAACGTGTGGTAAATATGTCGAACTACCTACTTGTTTATAAGTCCATAACTTCATAGTGACTATAATAACATGATGACCTCTTGCAGCGTGAATTGATTGCCCAAACTTCCGAAGGCTCCTTCCAAGAACACAGGGAGAAGGATATACTATCTACGGCCCTAGGAAACAAGGAGCACCCGGGTCGCACGCGAGGCAAGGGGGTTAACGTACCTTGGGTACATGGATTCGCAGACGACTACTTCATGTATAGAAGTAGGAAGAGATCCAAGGCCGAGTACGACAATCAGTTGGAACTGCTTAAGGCAGAATTTCAAGGACAGATAGCAAGTTTGCAGGATCAACTGAATTAAGTACTCCGCAACCAGTCGCAAGCCGCCCCTGTTATTGCGGGAACAAGTCCTCGACATCGGAGTAGTGTCGCGTCCACGCATAATTTTGAACATGACGAAGACCAATTACCGATAGACCGCATCAAGGTAATGTACATCTATGGAATGCACCAAAGATAGACCTATAGGACGCCTTAGCTAATTGCGTATCGTTTTGTAGGAGTCGACGGCCTGCAAGCTCCAACTGAGGTTAGTTGGGTCCATTCCTATTGAGGCTGGGCGGGGGATGGTGCATCCATACCAGGAAGGAGCAGTGCAGCACGGTGTCCAGGTGGCGCATGGTTACGCAAGGGTGGAGGTGGACATGGTACATCAACATTTCATGGCCGTCCCGCTGGACATTCGCCCGAACGAAGAGATCACAACACTAGGGGATGCCGTGCGCGTTTTATCTAGTGGCCCAAGGCGGACATCGTCCCGGACCCAGCGAGGCCGCAATCTCGACAGACCATTCCTCTCCAACGGACCCTCCATGACTCCACCTCATATTTCGCCTCGGAAGGCCACCTCGCCGGTTCCGTGGAGAAGACGCCAAGGAACAACAAAAGCGTGCTCAGTATCGGTTCCCGAGTCGTCTCGCAGAAGACGCCGCCAATCGTTAAGGCCAAATCGAAATCGACGAACATTAAGCCGCCTCCCAAGTCCCGAAGCAGGGAAGTACTCCATCGGAAAACCGTTGTGCCCTAACGCACAATTAGCCCACGCTGATTTGCTTGTCGGGCTTTGCATGCACGGTACTGCGAATACCGCAAAGAAGGGTGCGATATTGGAATCACCGTCGCATACAAGGATGAGCATTTCTTCAACGGGCGCAACCGTGGTGGGCTTCAGCGACTTATTCAACCTATTCAATCTCGAAGCCCTCGACCCTCGCTTCTACGATGTTGGACAATCGTAAGTGTGTACAATCAAGTTCTACATTCATGTAATACCGATAAATATCGCAACTCATTGCTTATGTATAGATACATGATGAAAAATGCCCGAAGGGCGAGAACCGTGGGTTTCCTCGACCCACACGTGGTATCTATGCAAACCATCCAAGCGACGCGACCTTCGTCGAGAACTATATAACGACGGCATTGCTTCTTCGTAATCGCAAGGACTACATCTTTGGTGCCCTACAACCGAGGGTAAGTGCTTCACTATTTGCTATTCAAATTTCATTTGTACTTAGGTTTAATAGTTATAGCGACATACATGAGTAGGTACCATTGGATCCTTTTAGTCATTATACCCAAGAGGAACAACGTGATATATCTTGATTCCCTAGTCAGAAACGATCATGACTTCAGCATTCTGCAAGGAATACTCGACAAGTATGATCATTTCCTCCATACATAACTCTATTGTAGTCTTCCTTCGTTTGAAATGCCCGAGGATAACTTTTTCAATTATGTAGTTCGTTCATCTCCTATGTTAGCCAACAAGGAAGATACAATGGATCCAAATACCAACTAACACAGGGATGAAATTTCCGTTCGCTACCACACAATAATCCTATATATATCATACTTCATAAAAATGTGTCTTCAATCGACTATACGTACATATGTAATTCTATTTTTGCAAAGTCATGACAAAAAATGATGAGCTATGTGCATTCTCGTTTGCCATCATATGCAACAAATTATTAGTGCTAAGATGAAGAATCCGGAGGTTTGTCGATCTCGAAATAATTTTTTTGTAATTGTAAATTCAAATATATATCCTTACCATTTTTTCTTGACATAGCGGCAGGGTTTGATAATAGATTTACATAGACTCGTTGCGCAAGAGCTCGTGGAAGTTCGAGGCAGCTATGCACCTTTATCATGACGAAATAGTTAACAAAGGAGAGTTTCACTCCATCACCGACCAGATTCACACAAACAATTGACTTAATTGTAATCCAATTGTACAACTATAGCGAAAATACTTCAACAAATTCGATCTTTATTAATTTATTTTGAGTAATGATCAATTTGAGTTGTCAACAATTGATTATCTGCGATGTATCTGTTTTTTGTACATGCTTGTTTTCAGAGGGCATAGCTAGCAATTCCTGAGGCTGGCCAAAAACAACAAACAATGTAGCTAGGATCGCTCGGTACCACGAGCGGTTTTATGTTGAAATCGTGCAGTGAAGGCTATTACCACGAGCGGTTTCAACATAAAACCGTCTGTGGTAATAGCCTTCACAGACGGTTTTTAAAGTAAACCGTTTGTGATACTAGACATATCACAGACGGTTTACTTACAAAACCGTCTGTGATAACCACTTATCATAGACGGTTTTTTAAAGTAAACCGTCCGTGATAAGTGGTTATCACAGACGGTTTACTTAAAAAACCGTCTGTGATAATCACTTATCACGAACGGTTTACTTACAAAACCGTCTGTGATAACCACTTATCACAGACGGTTTTAAAGTAAACCGTCCGTGATAAGTGGTTATCACTGACAGTTTACTTTAAAAAATGCGTGATAAGTGTTATCACAGATGGTTTTGAACCGTGCGTGATAATCGCTGTTATCACGAGCGAACAAATATAGACGGTTCGGAAACCGTCTGTGATGACGGTTCCGAACCGTATGTGATGACGTGTTCAGTAGTAGTGTTTAATAGTCCGGGAGTAACTAGTGATCGGACATTGTACGCTCTGATACAACAAAAAGAAAGAACGTATGCATTTTTTTTCAACAGAACGTATGTATTTTTTTTCAACAATCGCAATAAAAAGGACTTGATTCAACGTATCAAAAAGAGTTTGTAACATATCAAAAAAAGAGGATGCAACCTTTCAGAGAAGAGGATTGAACATCCCAGAAATCTCAAAATCAAAACAAAAAGAGAAAACGTCTGGAAACACCATGTTGCAACTTGGAAACAATGGGCTATAACAAAAAGTTTACTCTTATACAACAAATCAAACACAACTTTCCAACAAAAAAAATATATCTTACCGCAACATTTGATGCAACAACACCACAACAATAAAAAACGCTCCCTGCAACCTTTCGAACCAATTGTTGCGACAAAAAAAAACTGAAGCTTCAAAGTCCTAATTTGTTACCGAATGAAATACTAGACTAATCACTGGAGATCCGTACCATCCGCGCGGACTGGAGAACGTACTCTACCATCCGGAATGCCTTGAAGTCACTGATGGCTTCCGCCGCCACCTTCGTGTCGTCGCGCCGCAGCTCCGCCCCCATCGTCTGCCCCTCACACCTCCCTGCGAGAATCCCGCGCTTGGAAACCTAGCAAACTCCATCGACCAAATCAGCACCGCAACGAGTGAATCGGATGATAAACATAGCAGGAAAAAAGGGGGTCGGGAATCCTCACAGGTTTGCTGGGAGGAGGAAGGCGGCGACGGCGGCGTGGAGGCACGAGGCCTCTAGGATTTTTATGTGAGTGAGCGAGAGATCAAAGGGAAGTGGAAGAGACACTTGAGAGAAGAAAAGATGAAGCGGAGAAGACGAATGGTTGGGAAAGTGGATTGAGTAGTGGTGACATGGTTGGAATCTCTTGTAACAGTGAGTCATGTCGGGAGTTGCCACGTCCGAAATTTTCTTCTCGATTTGGACGCCCGAACACAGGAGCATTACCCTAATAGTCCTCCTACCTCTTAAGAGGGTCAAGTGGTGTACCATAAAAGTACTCGATTTGCTAACATTGATGCTCAACTTAAGATATATAGACTTGTAGAGGTTTGGTTTTGAGAATCCCAACCTGGCACAAGGAAAGAGCTATTGTATAAATAGTTGTTTGCAAAGCCTAAGTGAGCGGTGAAGATAAAAGGGTAAATAGTTGGTTGCATTTAGAATGTGTTTGGTTCATAGAATTTGCGGTGTAAACCGATCAGGGAAAGAGATCCTGTCATTTCTTGTTCGGTCATCCGATTACAATGTTGGAACCGCATGCCCCACGACATTGCGCCTTCTCTGTCACCCATCTCTCTGAGAATCCTCTCTCCTCATTCTCAAGGGCCTAACGCTAACCCACTCGTCGTCAACAAATTTGAAGCCCAAATCGGTTTTGGAGTTACCATGTTCTCGAATTATTCAGCTTATCTCCATAATTTTTGCTCTTTGGTTCCTTTTTTGCAATTCTGGTGTCATGCTTCAGATTTCCTAGAGTTGTATTGAAATCAGAAGCCATTCCTCAGTTGGAAAAAAACAAGTCTAGTAATCATCTATTACACCACCAATTCCCCTATCATCCCATTCCATTTACGTTTACCTTATCATTCTTGAACCAAATACCACCTTAGAACATACGAACTTGAGAGGAAATGTAAAATCCGTTCTTGCAAAAAAAAAAAATTCTTTTCTGTGGAACACTTTGCGTTTCCAAGGCTTACAGGACACTTGGGTGAAGTTTGTAACATTGGAATTTTGGGAACGCTAGACGTTTCATTTCATATGAACTATCTTCCTTTTATTTCCGAGGGGATATATTATTAATGTATATATATTTTAGAGGGTATGTGGAGGACACACACCCCACTGTGTGGGTGTTGCATGAGTGGGGTGTGTGTACTACACATGCTAGGAAATTTTACAGAGGCTCTAAGACCTCACGAAACGCGGGCATATGCTTTGCCCCTGAACGCATTCGTATGCGTACTCTGATTAAATAAGACACACATGTGTACTCCCACCACTAGGCCGCTAACCCATCCTTATTAATGAATATCTCCCAACTTTATCTATAGTTGTTGTTGTTGTAGAAAACTGTACCATCAAGTAATGTGATTAGTTATCAGATATTACTTCTAAGGTTAAAAAGTCGGGATAACTATAGGGGAAACATTTTTTAGCTACAAAAAACTTCCTCATTTTTTTCCTGCACACTTTGTTCCACTTCCACTTGTAAGAAGAGTAATGGATGGCGAAAAGGATCATAAATTACATACACACATACCATAATGACTCGTAAAGAACACTTAGATATATGTTTTATGCGGTGGGACCAACACGGGGCACCGTCGAGTAGATGGAGCTTAGAGGCAGTACAAATCTAGGGTATGGAGAGTTGTAGGACAGGCGGTGTGGTTGACCAATGTAACACCCCAGGCAAACATGAGCCTAGAATGTTACTAAAAACAACAAGGTAAAAATTTAAAATCTAAAATAACAATTTTAAACCTAAGACATTACACTAAATTTCGACAGAACCTCCTTTATTTAGTTAACTATACAAGATATTGCATCAATTATCAATAACATAAACAAATACTTTAAACATCCAACTTAAATCATAATCATAAAAGACTTCGTAATACGATAATTAACTCCATTTCAAAATAACAGAAGCATGGAGGCATATCCAAATAAAACATCCTAATAGTTTGCTCAAATGTGAATTTAGAGTCTAAATTTATTCATTCATGAAAATTCGTGGAAGTGTGCAACAATTCATATCACTAGCCCTTCCCATGCATAACATCTGCGCGAGGGATACCTAAAATACAAACAAACAACAAGGATGAGTCCATGACTCAGCAAGTGCAAATAAATAAGTAAACCAATTTTACCACTTTGTCACAGTCAATTAATCATAATATCCATCTCAAGAACAACTCATATGCTGCATGCAATGCAAATGCCAACAGATGCACCTTTTTTTTCTCTTTGCATTTACCGGTAATGCGGAGTATGCATCTGTCGATGCATACCCATGCTTCTGCCTTCTAGCATACGGACCATAAGCCTACACTCCACAAGTGTAGGGACCATAAGCCCGTCCAAGCATGATGGGGATCTCAAAATCAATACTTGGCCTCCACATGGCCAAGTCTAAAGGATAACAAAATGATGCATATGAATCTATACCATTATCCATCATAAGAATGTAATATTCAGCAATGACATTCATGAAAAGAACATAGTCACAATGCAAGCATCCATAAGCATTCACTTCAATATTACTACCGACTAAAAACACTTGCCTTGACTATGCGAAGATGGATGATGCGGAGGGGGTAGCGCGGAGAGGGTGATGCCCCCCAGAACCAACCCACCGCCTGAACATTTTAAACAACCTTAAAAAGAGAATATTTCTAGACAAGACATTGCTAAAAATAAATATATGACAAGCAATGCTTCCTAACGTATCCCAAAACATCAACTCCCATAAACAACACTCTATCCCAGAACGGAACAATCCCCTTCTAAAAATCATAACTTTCTGTAGGTTTAACCAAAATTAGTGATCTTTGATCCCCTGGAAAGCTTACAAAATTTCCCACAATAAACTAGTTGCAAGATTCCCAGATTCTATCATCCTCTATCCCTACTAAACATATTACTCAACCTACTAAAACTCGTTAGAGGTTCTGGACAGCGAGACTAAAAATTCCGTAACTTCGAGTACAAACATCCAAAAATATGATCTTTAGCTCTCTGGAAAGCTTATAAAATACCTACAACTTTAGTGTTGGTGTAATCCTCTAAAAAATTCATTATCTAATTCCTAATAACCAGTTACTACAATCATTAGAATCGACATCAAGGAACAACAGTACAAGAAAAATCTGTATCTTTCAAATGGCTTATGCAAAATTCACGATCTTTATCAATCTGGAAAGCTAATGGAATTTTCCATGAAAGTTGTGTTGGAAGGCTCCCCTGAATCGGTCATTATCTAAACATTATATTTTAAACAAGGTGACTGCTATAATCTCGTTAGGATTTCTTGACAGCTGTAAAGAAACTAACGTATCTCGCAAACCACAACTTCGAATGACATGATCCAGGACTCTACGGAAAGCTAATGACAATGGCCACAAATCTCTAAGAGATGTTCTGGCCAAATTCCGTGGTTAACGACCCTAAAATAGCCGCACACTACAGACTACCATAAATCATTCTATTACCGATATCGCCTAAACACAAAATTACAAAACTAATCGAACGGGATTGGGAGGGTTACCCTTCAAGAACCTGCTGAAGAATGCCAAAACCACCACGTGAATCCCTCACCCTTCCCTCCTCTCCCCCCTTCCTTCTTCTTTGTCGGCCAACACCGAGGGCGAGCGGTCCTCCTCTTCTTCTTGGCCGGTAACGGGAGGGGCGTCCTTGGCCCAGCACAAGGGCCTCACCAATAGAGGAGACGCTCATCGGGAGGGGAGGAGATGCTGGATCTGGTGGCCAAGGGGGAGGGAGGGGGTGGCGGACAGGGGGGAGGGGGCACCCTAGGGTTTGCCCCCCTATGGTCGGCCACACCGCTCCACCTTTGGGCTTAGGTGTTGTGGGCCGAAAGCCCACAGCCCAGGTTGTCCAAAATTTGCAAAAATTCCCCTCTAAACTTCTGTAAATTCTAATTTCTAATTAATTCTTTCCCCCGAATTATTTCTTCCTTCTTAAATAAATTTCAAGGTATTACATTCTGCCCCCCTTAAACAGAATTCGACCCCGAATTCTAACCAAGCTTAACGCCCAAGAATAAAACCACTAGAATTTTACCATCAATACCACGTACTTACTGTAAATAAATCTGGATATTGCTCGCATGCATGAGACTCTAATTCCCAAGTGGCCTTTCTCTCGATGCGATGCACGTGTAGCACCTCGACATACTTTCGCATTTTGTTCCTGAGAAGTCGCTCTGATCCCTCCAGAATTTTGCACTTGTCGGGATTTGAAAGTAAGATTTTTTTTACTCGATGGTCAACGGCTCTAACGAAACCTCACACTCCAAGTCTCTCAAGAATTCCCCCAATACCTAGTCATACAAGACGTTGTGTACCCCGCGCATGGACTCGAGACGGTTCTAGTGATACGCTTCCTTCCAAAATCCCCGCAACTTCCTGAAACAAACCAACGTACCTTGGGCCAACCTTTTCTTTAGTACCACACCACACATACTGCACTTAACACACGGAACTCTTGTTCCATCTCTCAATCAATAACTTCACCTATAAGGAGTATCTCTTTTAACAATAGTCACGCAAACAACTCGACTTAAACCAACCCTCTTACAAACAAAACCTAATTGACAAACGAAGGATTCCATCGGAACCACTCATTACCAACTACCAACTCCTGTCCAAAAGAATCAAATCCAAAATCGAAGACTCGACATGAAAACTTTTCCATGTTTCAAGTACGCAGTTTAGAAATAAATGCCACATAAACCAAAAGTGAAATCACTCGAGTAACCAAATTAACCATTTTATTTCTTTTTCTAAACTGGAAAGAACCACACACATCAACAAGAACCAACTCAATTTGTAATTGACATCCGTCATAAGCAGATAGTTCAAATAAGAACTAAGGGAATATCTCACTACCCAAGATCACACCCTTTTTCACAATCTTCCTTTTAAGAATTTAACTTTCTCTTAAACCATAGGATCCTGAATCATCACATAACACACTAACTCATGTCTCTTAAATTGGCAACCTCAAAGCTATGCTCAATTGAACACAAAATTCACACTTATGCAAGAAACTCTTCCAATCCACAATATCACACTCTAGTAACTTCTCTACCAGATGGATCACTTTGACAAATAACTCCCAACGCACTCAATATAGATTTCACACACAATCACATTCCTCAATCCGTTAAGAATGATCAATTTGAAATTCACATCACACACTCTCATTTACTACACTCAAATGATACTATCAATAATCATCCCGCTATTCGGTATCCACTCTTATTCTACTACTTTTATACATAATCATTGGCAACCAAGGTCCTAGCATAAAAATACAAAGCCCAAATTCAACCTCCTAGACTCATACGACAAACTTCTCGTATAAAAGATTGAGAAACCTCGGATTCATTCACTAAAATTCCCACATTCTAAGCATACTCAATCATTATCATCTACATGTAAATATTTCCTCGACCAAATTATCTTTTACAAGAATTATATCTCCCAAAAGGTTATTCACTAAGCGGGGCATACCGTCGACATCTCAACACTCTCTACTATCCCATTAATTTACATTACGATTAGATTACTTCGCTACTCCTACTCTCATTAAATTTCACCGTCATACTTTGCCTACACAACCTAGCGAATTACCCAATCGCCGTACTCTGATAAACCGATTAAGATTCACATGCTTTCGATAATCCCAACATTCCAAAGATGAGCGAAGGTTCTTGGATTATGATTCGCTATGGTTTCCACTAGTTGTAACACTAATCAATTTTATTTCAATGACAATCATTCCATTTAAATCAATTTCTATTCAAGAATTCTATAACGAAATCAATTCATCCTCCAACGCTTCTCAAATAACTTGCAACCCAAGGTCTCACAACACCATATACTTGAACTCTACTAACCAGCTGCCACTATATACTCTATAAGATTTTGTAAAACAATCGATTATATATATATATAGTGCTAATGGTTAATTGCGTGCTAAGGTGCTAATATCAATCTTGACCGTTGGATCACGAAGGGTGTTTAATGCAAGACATTTGCTATATTTAGAAATTTCTACGAATAATACTTTTCTGGAAGAGAGAATCTGCGCCTCTAGGGCCGGATGTGGTATTTATGTGCCTCTGGAGGTGGACAAGGCATTTTCGCGCCCTCTGAGGGCCGGATTCTCCATGTCCTGCGTCCTCGGCAAATCTGATCCTCTAGGGCATAGACAATGTGCTATTTTTTCCTTTGATATGCGGGGGGTTAGTTTTGCTATTACGCACGCCAACAAACGTTATATTAGAAGGGAAAAAAACTCCTTGCGCTAGGTGGGGCTTTAGTTCTTTCTTCTCGGGTAAGATGGCCATTTTACTCGGTCAGAAATAAATTCCAGTAGGATTTATTCTACTATATATTATGAAAATGAAGTGATGTAACATAGGTCTAAAAAATCATTGGATCCTGTAGGATTTTTTCCCCCATCGGTCTGGCGCCAAGTGCAGGATGGTGGGCCCAGAGGAAGAGGTCACGTGATGAACGCTTTATAGAGTGATTTGGACATTTGGGTTTGACGAGCCCACTATATAGTTGGGCTTCAAGATAGAGAACCGACTTAGAGTCTAATGGGTTTGATTCGGCCTGGCCAGATGTTGGATTTTGGGTTCGGTAGGCTTTGTATTCTAGCCCTGACCGCACAATTGAATCCTAAACATTTAAGCATGTAGGCTGTTTAATACAGGTGCATTGGAGGTGGGAGCATGCAAGGTGATTAAATGGTTTGGAGATGGAAGCCCGCATTAATCTTGGTTGTTCAATCCAGATCCAACGGTCAAGATTGCCATTAGCACCTTAGCACTCAATTACTCATTAGCACTAGATATGTTCCCTATATATATATATATATATAAAGCAAAGGCAAATAAAAAAAATCAACATATAGAAAAATTGTTTACCTTTCACAGTAAACACAAAACCAAAAGAAATAGTCAAATAACAGTGATCTCAGAAAAACAAAAGATGAGACCATAGTTGGGGGCAGATGTCCCACAAGAAGAAAATTTCAAAGCTCAACGACTCAGAATAAAATATTATCATTGAAACCCAAGAAACTCTTAAACGGCAACAACAGAAATGTTAAATACACTTTAATAAATTGCAAGCTACAAAATTTAACCCCAACCTCAATTACTTCTACAACACTTTTCCTTTAGCAAAGAAAATAATTATTTTTGATTACAACAGTACTTGCCAACCGAAAGAAGATGTGCCCTTAAAACTAATCACACTAATCATGAACTACCAAAAGTTCACGAATGCAAAACTCCAAACATTTCTTTTAACTGATATTACAAAAGGCAATCAATTACTTTCCCTTCAAAAGAATCATCAACACTCCGACAAGTCACAATCCCTTGCAAACAAACTTACTAACATCAAGAATAATCCATTCTTAGCATGAATTGTCAATGTCTACTCTTCCATTATAAAGCCCCCAAAGGCTCACCAAATTGTTACACACCACTTTATCATCTCTTCCTTAAATTAAAAGTAGAGTAAAATCTTACAACCTCATTACAACAACCACTTTATTTTAGAGGGAATCTACTAGGCAATATAAGAGGTTACACCAAAACCCCCTTTCATCATGGACATGACATCATTCGACTATTCCACAATCATGTACGCATAAGCCATCTATTAAATCACATGAATTCAACTCTTACAGATGCTCAACACCAAACGTCACCACACAACAGTTGCACTATGACCATCGTTGTTATTATAAAGTTTAGTTGCTACCAACTTTCCTTTGCGAATCACATGAATATTTACAAACACATATTCAACGGTTTCTCTTCATATTTAGATTTCGGCCAAATCACAATAGAATTTCAACAATCAAAATTTTCCATCGATCAAAAGTCTCAACAACACCACAACAAATTTCATCGCGTCATTCTATAAAGACAGTCTATCCAGAACTCCTCCCATAAACTCTTGATTCACCGATATTCAATCACTTCAACTTTTTGTACACTATTTCAATAATTAATCATACTAAGGAATATGTAAATCTAGCAACCATATATGATCATCAAATAGCCTATTTTACGATAATTTTTGGATTAATATCCTCTAATGCAACGTTCAACCACATCCTTAACACAACCATCTCCAATGGTTAGCTTAATCCTTTGGGATCCATTACTCCAAATTATCTAAGAAATTTACCAAATTTCACAATCTTAATGATCAGATAAATTCATCAATATCTCACACTTGTTAATAAATCTCGCATTCCTAGTAGGTATAAACATACCTTTAATCACAGTTCATCAAGACACTAGAAAACAACCTCAGCTTATTCGATTTGACTTCCAAGAATACTAGTTAAAATTAATCATGTACCATGCCATTGACCCCAACCCAATATGAGCCTGGAATGTTACTAAAAATAACAAGGTAAAAATTTAAAATCTAAAATAACAATTTTAAAACCTAAGACATTACACTCTAAGTTCAAATTACATAATCACTTAAGAATCAAATAGAACTTTTCCAATACTTTGCCTTACTCAATAATTTTTAGCTACTACCCGAATCATGAGGTCCAGAAGATCACAAACGGAAAACTCAAGGCATTTTCACCTCTTCTATATCACGAAAGACAATCAGATTACTTTCTTGTTAAAAGGGTCATTACCACTCCCACAAGTCTAAATATTACCATCTTACTAATATTTAGAATAACACACTCTTAACATGATTCCATATCGTAAACTATTCTATTATAATACCCCAAAAGTTCACCAAATTGGTATATAGCACTTTATCGTCTCATCCTCAAATTGAGAGTATACTAAAATTTTATACTCACTGCAACAATCACTTTATTTTAGGGGGAATCTACTGCACAATTTTTAAAAGGTTATACCAAAACTCGTTCCTCAAAGGCATACTATTATCCGACGATTTCACCACTATGCAAACACAGGTCACCTATTGAATCCTATCATAAACCCTTCCAAAAGAAACACAATAGATTATTCCATAATACTTCTGTTATCTCAATAAGATCTTAGCGGTCAACTTGTTCTAGAGATTATCTGATACACAAACCATACTATCAAAGCAAACGCTTTTTTTCAAGGGTATGCAGCCACAATTCATCCTCATAAAACGCACGTGAATAAATCGCTTTCAAATGTCAACCCTTCACCTATTAGGAATGCTCACACTAATTCCAACCTAGAGGTTATCATAAACCATTGATGGTTATTCAATCATGGACGAATTTATGGTCCTTTCTCTATTGTATTCCCACGGCATAAATAAGATCATCAAATAGACAATCAAAGAAAATTCCATATAATTATCTACTGAGACAACAGTTGAACAAATCCTTATGTTTCTCATTCTACACAGTTAGATTAGGCCATCGAAACCAAATAACTCAAGAAGTTTAGCAAACTACACAATTCTAACGATCAACCATTTCGTCAATGCTCTACATTTTTAATAACTCTATTGATTCCAACCAAGTATAGGCATACTCATAATCACATCTCATGAAGAACTACTAGAGGACAACATCGACTTATCCGATTTCACTTCCAATGATACTTGTTAGGATTTATTATGCACCACACTGCAGACCCAGCTTGATAACCCATATCATATCCATTAATTTCTTTGATTGTAACCTCTCACTTAACCACGAGAAAACAACGCTAAAGGGTTTAACATTTTCTTTCATAAAAGAGAACCATTCAACTTCAACGCTCAAAATAACCAAAAGAGTTACATTGAGTCAAAGCTTCCACAAACTAAAAGACTTGCAAAAGCAAATTTTTATTATCCAAATCATCAAGTGAAATAAATGGGTCATTGTAACACCCTGGCTATTCGGAAGCCAAGATGTCACGCAAAACTATCAAACTACTAAGAATAGCATTAAAGTTGGATTATACAGATTCAATCAACAATAATTTCTAAAGAATGACAATAAACGATCACCAGATTCATGGAAAAGAATGGATAAACAGATATAATACCACGAACAGTCAAGCAATAACAAAGTTGGATTATTACAAATCTGGAAATTTATTTAACAAGTTGGCTTGACTAGAAGGTAATAATAATTATTCTGATTGGATAAAAGTGAAGTGCAGTGTGCCGAACTACCCCACCAAATCACCTTGTCTTCTCCTCAATTACCTAATTAAAACATACAAAGCAAGGGTGAGTCGAAGACTCAGCAAGTACATACAAGAATAATCAAACATAGAGTGGACAACACAATCCAGTTGAATTACGAACAAATCTTGGAACACATATATGATTGAATGGATGGAATGAAAGAATGCATTGAAGGAATGGACTAATCACAGCTTATACCGGTATAGCGAGTGATACACCCGTCGGTGTTCACTTAAGCCCGTACATCACAAAGTACGGGGACCCAATCACCGTATGAAGAACGTTTCATACGGGTGTCCAAGTTGCCACATTGGAATGGTGGTCAACACTACCCACATTGGAATGGTGGGTTTTCAAATGCCCATGCTGGAATTGATGGGTCTTTCAAATAACCATACTGGAATTGATGGGACTTACCAAAAGAATCCACTCCCGTGGTCATAATGAATTTTATGAATGAATATGATGATTTCTCATGGTATGAATGAATAACACACATTAGTGGAAAAGACACATGGCATTCAACAACATATGTAAACAAGTATGAGTATGCATTCCCACACAACATAATATATTAATGATGCCACACAAGTTAGTTGCATGTAATGGAATGCAACAACTGAAATGAATGCTAATTCTTTAATCACAAGAATCATATTCTTGAAATGAAATAAACATCAGGATGGATAGAAAAAGGCATTCACAATTTATCCCAACATCAAGCAAACAATTGGAAACATCACCAAACAGCATAGGGTACTTGCCTTCCGCGATGTGACGTAATAGGAGGACACGAAGATGCCCCTCCACTCACCGCCTCACCGCCTACACAAATGTATAATCGAAATAAGAATAACAAGGTATGACATTGCTATAAGAGCCCTTCCATCCCCTCTATCTCTCCCACCCAAACAACGGGATCAATTTTACCAAGTTTACCCAATAGCCCGATTACCGCTAAACTGGCAGCGATACTAGAAAAATCACCATTAATTATCTGTAACTCCAAAATACCTGAAACTAGTGCTCACTGAATCTTAACAGATCAGGCTACAAAATATTAGTTGGTGGAATCCCCTGATTCGGCCAAAACAGAGGGCTATTTAACAGCTAAACACAACCCATCTACGTCTGTCCAGAATACAGATCAGATATAAAGAAAATGGCGTAACTTTCAACATATTGATCCAGTGAGAATGATTCTTATCAGCTTGGAAAGATAATTTTAAGGGCTAAAATAACTTAGTTGGGTGAAGGTTCTGATTCGGCCCCTAATTTGAACAAAACCGAGGGACAAACCTACTGACCTCAGTTTTCAGACAGACTGGACAGTTCGTAATCAAAAATTCATATCTCCCAAACTACAGATCGGATTTTCCTGATCTCGGTGCCAAAAGAAAGCTAACGTTCCCAGGAATAAAACTCTAGAAAGGCAAAGCCCCAGATTCGGCCTCTACAGTAGTCTAAACAATAGATGAAAACACTAACAATTATCTGCCCAAAATTCAGAACAGTGGTAAAGAAAATATCATAACTTTCATTATATAGATCCAATGGAGATGATAGTTATCAGCTTTGAAAGATAATTTAAAGGGATACAATAACTTATTTGGGTGGAGGTTCTGGAAATGCCTTTAACTAAATCAAAACTTAGGATCAAGCCGACAGATCTTTCTCGTCAGACAGACAGAACAGCGCGCACTAAAAAAATCATAGCTCCTAAACCGTAAGGTGGAATCACGTGATCTCAGTGGCTATGGAAAGCTAAGAACAATAACTACAAGTTTCTAAGAGATGGGCAGGACAGAAAACGAACGCACCTTACCCAAAATCGACGTACAAGGTGGTGCACAGCAAGGGGGAACGGGGGCGGCGGCTCCAAAGGGGGGGAGGGGGAGAGAAATGTGGAGTTTAGGGTTTGGGGGGTGGGAACCCCCTCTTATGGCCAGCCACCACATGGGCCCCTCCTGGGCCGTGGCCCAGGCCCAGGTTACCGTGAAATCACAGAAAACCCCCCGGTGAAAAGATGATTCTGGTTTTTCGATTAGCTCCCTCTTCCGAAACTTTTTCTAATAAGCCGAATCACCTTCGGGGTATTACATTCTACCCCCCTTAACGGAATTCGACCTCGAATGTTAACCGGCAACTAATACCAGAACGAATTTCCAAGGAGTTGAATTCAACGGATTTAACATGTACCAGAAACAAACGGGTCTGGATACTGCTCGCGCATGCGAGACTCTATCTCCCAAGTAGCCTATCTCTCGGAATAGAGAAACCACAAAGCAAAGATGTGATGCGACGTCTGACCTAACAATCAACTTGAACTTTCTAGGTACACTCATTAGAAGAGGATCGAAGGTAAGGCCTTACTCGATGGTCAACGTGTTTAACTTAATCTCAAACTTTGAATGGTCCTGCTGCTCTCTCAAGACCAAAGACGCACCTTACGTTATGTGCATGGCGTATGTACCGTGACGGTCAAAGCGATAAGCCGACTTCCTAATTTCTTCTCTGCGGGAAATGAAGAGAATCCAACTGAAAAATAGAGAGTTCTCATCGCAACCACGCAATGTTAACTCTTCACCAAAAAGGTTAAATCCCAAATGTGATTATTCATCAGTAAAGCAATTCCACTTCCAATGAATCAATTTGCGAAAGAACACCACGAAAACAAAAAGAGAAATTTGCTTGAATACTCAAATCAAATATTTCTTTTACTCCGATCGAATCGAAAGATTCACCATGCCAACACGACCCCAACTCAAAGTGCGAAAACACTTATCAACAAAGACAAAACCCAAACGAGAAGCAAGGAAACACATCATTTTCCGAGGAAACATCCTTTCTTCTGCTTCTCTCTTCGAGGAGTAAAACTTCTCTCCAATATTGGAATTCGAATTCATCGCATACCTCAAGAGATTAAACCTCTTAATTGAACATTATCAAATTATGCTCAAGCTGAAATACATCATCCACACCATGGTGGATAGACTCCATTGATTTTTTTTTTGATTGCTCTAGACATCTCATTCTACTATTCAACCTTAATTTGATTAAAGGCACCCAAAGCGCCACAGGATAGATACCACACAATCACATTACCTCAAATTTTCAAGAACAACTCAGAATTGTCAGTACGCATGCTAATGTACTGCTTCAAAAGGGTCCTAGCATAAACAAATGCAAGGCCCAGATTTAACTTCCAAAACCTCTACAACAGATTGCTCTTATAACTGATAGTGAAATCATCGAATTAAATCTCCAACATTACCACCATTCTAACATACTCACTCATTGACATCATCAGAAATCACCCACACCATCTCGCAATGCTATCCAATTGCGTTACTCTAGAAATTCAATCAAGGTTTCCATACCTCCGATAATCACCAACCTTTCAATCCTGAATTGAAGTTCTGGAATTTCACTATACCAGGTGTTAATCAGCCGTAACACTTTTCAGACTTACTTCGAAGCCAAACATTCCATGTGAATCAATATTTTTTTTCCTCAAGAGATACAGATCAAATCAATTTCACATTCTTCTACTCATCCAATAACTTGGTAGCAAAATATCACCACTACCAAAACTTAACCACCACCAAACAGTTGCCAATAAACGCTTTGTAAAACCCTGCAACAAAACTTTTGGGTCTTTCTCAAAAGAAAGAGGCGAATAAGGACAAGCTTCACACAGAAAAACGTTGTTCATCACGGCGAGCAAGAAACCATAAGAAATATTCGATAAAGGTGACTTTAGAAAACGGAAATTGAGTTCACAGTTGAGGAACACATTCCTCAGAAGATAATAGCAAATAACAACCGATAAGAAAACGGCATTACGATTGAAACTCAAAATCTTTTGAGTGAAAAGGGCAGAAAAATTTAGGCAATGAACTCATTGAACCTAGGTGGAGTCCACAATTGAAAACATGAGCCTCACAAGAAGAGAATGTCGGATCTTTACAGATAAGAACAACGAGCATTCAAGATCAAAACGCTCGCATCACTGAAGAACCATTATAACTCGCAACAAATCGTTTTACGTGGCAAACTTCATTTATCATAATTAACTGGGACCTCCAATAGGTCATGAACACAAAACTCGAAATTGAATCATTTTAGAAACATCAAGAAAGGTGGTCAAACTTCTTTCTCTATAAAAGAATCAACCTTAGTCTCACATTACTGATCGTGTCAATAAACCTTCTAAAGGGAACATGACAAATCGGGTCATAAAAATTTTTAGCATCAAATGGAATTGTAATAACAACTTATTCTAGAAAAGAATTCTGGTACGAAAACCACAAAGTTGAACAAACGTCACACCCAGCACTACAAAACTCTAGAGAATGGGGATTTCGACACTTTTCTTTCCAAAGGGAGGTTCTAAACTCCAACACTCCAAATATTCCGAAGAAATGAACATAGTCGAAATTTTCTTCAATGAACTTTGTGAAAGGAAATTTTTATTCTCCGAACTGTCAAACGGATAACCGAGCTACCCTTATCAACAAGAGAGATATGGCTAACATAAAGAGAACGATCTTGTCAAGAATAACGTTCTCAAACAGCAATGAGAGCTCCGCAGTCAGAAAGGCAAGAAACTATTTTGAAAAACAAATAGGGTCTAATAGAAACCCGTAGCCCATAATCTTTGTTTGGGTGCAACCCCCGACTTAAGCATAACCAAGCACTCCAAAAGGGTTTTAACGCTTTTCTTCAGAAAAGAGATGCATCAAATTTCAACAAGCGAGAGGTTCCAAAGGAATACATTGAGCCAATGCTTTCTCGTGTTAACGATCTTGCAACAAGAATTCTCATTAGGCAAACCATCAAACGAGTAAATGAGTCGCTCTTTTCCAATGAGAAAGAAAGAACAACCATGAAAATATCAATGTTGCCAATTTACAAAGATCATTCGTAGTAAAAACAATTCGACAATCGAAAAATAATAATGTTTTCGGAGTACCATTAAATGCCTATTTAAACTCGTCTACCAAAATCATGAACCCAAGAGAAATTCATCAATCGCCACCGGACAAGAATTTGTCAAATTCGAAAATCAAGGAAGAGAACGACTTACTAAAGCAGCCCAAGAGAAATATGCAAGATCAATACACACTTGATAAAGAACTTGCAAAAGAAGTCTTCTAATACCGAGATTCCAAACGAACGAATGAGTTAAATTTCCCCAACAGGGGTAAAACAAGTCTTTTGTGAAAAGAGGACTCTTGCATTTGAACTATGCTCACGTGAAGCAGAAATATCACAATAGTCGAAAGGGCAATATTTGTTTCAAAGAACGAATCAGAGAACTGCTGGAGCTTACCTTCTTCATTAAAACCCTAATTTCAAAAGAATTCACGAACTGCCAGGAACCACAACCAGGAAACCAGATATCAGTTCGAGAAAGGCAACAAGTTCATCAATGAGCTCATGCTCAATACAGAGCTTATGGAACAGAGGTAAGAAGTTCTCTAATATCATACTACAAACAGTGGTGTAGCCTGGCAAAACCCAGGACATCAACCACGAACTCAACTGATCAACGCCCGCTAGCGAAACGCATAACTAATGCAATCAATTGTGAATATATATATTTATATCGGATCATCTCATGACGATCATAGAATAATTTCATAGATAGATGTTATCACATCATATCATGGATTAACACATCATAGCACAACACAATTTAACAACGACTCAATACTCGAGTCACCACATTTGAAATGCGGAAGCAACAGTTTACCCAACCCTCCTAATGTGCAAAAGTGTGTCAATTTAATATGTTTGAATGAACCACGGACCTAAAGCCCGCTCTGATACCAATCTGTAACACCACGGCTATTCGAAGCCAAGATGTCACGCAAAACTATCAAACTACTAAGAATAGCATTAAAGTTGGATTATCTGATTCAATCAACAATAATTTCTAAAGAATGACAATAAACGATCACCAGATTCATGGAAAAGAATGGATAAACAGATATAATACCACGAACAGTCAAGCAATAACAAAGTTGGATTATTACAAATCTGAAAATTTATTTAACAAGTTGGCTTGACTAGAAGGTAATAATAATTATTCTGATTGGATAAAAGTGAAGTGCAGTGTGCGAACTACCCCACCAAATCACCTTGTCTTCTCCTCAATTACCTAATTAAAACATACAAAGCAAGGGTGAGTCGAAGACTCAGCAAGTACATACAAGAATAATCAAACATAGAGTGGACAACACAATCCAGTTGAATTACGAACAAATCTTGGAACACATATATGATTGAATGGAATGAATACATGAATGGATGGAATGAAAGAATGCATTGAAGGAATGGACTAATCACAGCTTATCTGGGATAGCGAGTGATACACCGTCGGTGTTCACTTAAGCCCGTACTTCACAAAGTACGGGGACCCAATCACCGTATGAAGAACGTTTCATACGGGTGTCCAAGTTGCCACATTGGAATGGTGGTCAACACTACCCACATTGGAATGGTGGGTTTTCAAATGCCCATGCTGGAATTGATGGATCTTTCAAATGCCCATACTGGAATTGATGGGACTTACCAAAAGAATCCACTCCCGTGGTCATAATGAATTTTATGAATGAATATGATGATTTCTCATGGTATGAATGAATAACACACATTAGTGGAAAAGACACATGGCACTCAACAACATATGTAAACAAGTATGAGTATGCATTCCCACACAACATAATATATCAAGGATGCCACACAAGTTAGTTGCATGTAATGGAATGCAACAACTGAAATGAATGCTAATTCTTTAATCACAAGAATCATCTTCTTGAAATGAAATAAACATCAGGATGGATAGAAAAAGGCATTCACAATTTATCCCAACATCAAGCAAACAATTGGAAACATCACCAAACAGCATAGGGTACTTGCCTTCCGCGATGTGACGTAATAGGAGGACACGAAGATGCCCCTCCACTCACCGCCTCACCGCCTACACAAATGTATAATCGAAATAAGAATAACAAAGTATGACATTGCTACAAGAGCCCTTCCATCCCCTCTATCTCTCCCACCCAAACAACGGGATCAATTTTACCAAGTTTACCCAACAGCCCGATTACCGCTAAACTGGAAGCGATACTAGAAAAATCACCATTAATTATCTGTAACTCCAAAAGACCTGAAACCAGTGCTCACTGAATCTTAACAGATCAGGCTACAAAACATTAGTTGGAGGAATCCCCTGATTCGGCCAAAACAGAGGGCTATTTAACAGCTAAACACAACCCATCTACGTCTGTCCAGAATACAGATCAGAGATAAAGAAAATAGCGTAACTTTCAACCTATTGATCCAATGAGAATGATTCTTATCAGCTTGGAAAGATAATTTTAAGGGCTAAAATAACGTAGTTTGGTGAAGGTTCTGATTCGGCCCCTAATTTGAACAAAACCGAGGGACAAACCTACTGACCTCAGTTTTCAGACAGACCAGACAGTTCGTAATAAAAAATTCATATCTCCCAAACTACAGATCGGATTTTCCTGATCTCGGTGCCAAAAGAAAGCTAACGTTCCCAGGAATAAAACTCTAGAAGGTCAAAGCCCCAGATTCGGCATCTACAGTAGTCTAAACAATAGATGAAAACACTAACAATTATCTGCCCAAAATTCAGAACAGTGGTAAAGAAAATATCATAACTTTCATTATATAGATCCAATGGAGATGATCTTTATCAGCTTTGAAAGATAATTTAAAGGGCTACAATAACTTATTTGGGTGGAGGTTCTGGAAATGCATCTAACTAAATCAAAACCTAGGATCATGCCGACAGATCTTTCTCGTCAGACAGACAGAACAGCGCGCACTAAAAAAATCATATCTCCTAAACCGTAAGGCGGAATCACGTGATCTCAGTGGCTATGGAAAGCTAAGAACAATAGCTACAACTTTCTAAGAGATGGACAGGACAGAAAATGAACGCACCTTACCCAAAAGCGACGTACAAGGCGGTGCACAGCAAGGGCGAACGGGGGCGGCGTCTCCAAAGGGGGGGAGGGGGAGAGAAATGTGGAGTTTAGGGTTTGGGGGGTGGGAACCCCCTCTTATGGCCAGCCACCACATGGGCCCCTCCTGAGCCGTGGCCCAGGCCCAGGTTGCCGTGAAATCACAGAAAACCCCCCGGTGAAAAGATGATTCCGGTTTTTCGATTAGCTCCCTCTTCCGAAACTTTTTCTAATAAACCGAATCACCTTCGGGGTATTACAGTCATGCTTTCCAATAAGAAAAAAAACAAAACTCCAATACATAGGTGAAGCCTGACAATTAACCAAGTTCACCAGTCGCAAGAATAACTCAACAATTGGAAAAAAGAATTGCTTTAAGAGACAAGTTAAGCCAACGGAAACACATCAACCTTTCTCAAAGCAAACACCAACCGCAATTGAACTAAGAACCCAAGATAAATTCATCAGCCACAACTGGACAAGAGTTGACCAAATTCAAATTCAAATTTAAGAAATAGAAAAACTGTAACACCCCAGCCCAACCTGAGCCTGGAATGCTACCACACTAACATAAATATAAAATAAGCTAAGACATTTTGCTACCTTTCGGCAGAACCTCCTTTGTATAAATAAGTGTACCGGAGGTTCCAACAGATGCATAAACTATTATCAATATCTCAACATCCAAAGTTCATCAAAGCATTCTTAAATAACCTATCCATCTAATGCATAAGCAAGCATAACTACAATTTACCGCTCTCATTATTACAAATAATCCAATGCATTCAAGCATAACTACAATTTACCGCTCTCATTATTACAAATAATCCAATGCATTCAAGCATAACCAAAACTAATCCTTAACCAGTTTGCTTATTATTAAGGTACGACCTAAATGATAATCATCTTTAAAATATTGTGTGGTAGTGAGTGCATCCAAAGCAATCCTACTCCCTCCCATGCATGCCGTTCTTGCAAGTGGTACCTAAAAGCACAACAAAAGCAAGAGGTGAGTCCAAAGACTCAGCAAATATAATAAATGGCATCAAGAACACACAAGCATGTAACACATCAACTATACTTCACAAAATCACTTATTAATCACTTTACACATGTATGCTACTTTACACATGTATGCTATGCAATATGCTCAACATGGTCTTTCTCTTTCTCTTTCCCTTTTGCATTTTACCGGTAATGCAAAGTGTGCATCCGTCGATACACACCCATGCCTGTAACATCTGTTACAGGGACCTTTGCCCATACTCCACGTGTATGGGAACTGAGCCCATGCTCTTCAAGCATGGGAACCTTTAGCCCGTCATTAACATGACGGGGACCACAAGAGTAGCTTGGTCCTCACATGACCAAGACTTCGGTAACCCAACATAATGCATATGTATGAATTCTCAAAGTAATACAAATATGCATCTACAACAGCATTGCATGTGAATAACCTATCCTTACTCCAAAATCTCATAACCATAGACCATCAACCATGAATTACACGTGATTCATATCTCTAACAACCATGAACAATACCAATTATGTCATCATCATCACAAACATGAACACACAAGCACTTATAATATATATCAAACATTGCCATTCAATAATACATATTATATTCATCATTATACTTGCCTTAACCACGAGAGAACGAGGATGTACGAGAAGGTCTTGCTCCGCACCGGTCCACCACCGAATAATAATTATAACACACGCTAAGACACACGGGGACCAAAACAAACTATATAACAACAACCATGAACTTGCAAAACTTCTAACTCGATCCCGTCCCCAAAGTCCTAAACGTCGATCTGTCCCCTCGGTGGACAGTCAACTTCAAAAATCCATATCTATTAGTACAGGGGTCCAAATAAGATGTTCTTAGACTTTCTGGAAAGGTAATTAAATTCTCCAACTAAGTCTAGTTGGTGAGACATTCTGAATCAGCCAAGTAATACCCCTACCAGGCCAATTAAAAAAACATCAACTTCACGTCGGGTTCTCTGGGCAGAGCACTAAAACCACCATAACTGTTGCTACGCAACTCAGAACGGGGTGATCTTGGACTCTCTGGAATCACTACAAAACCAGCTACAATAGTCTAGTTCGACAAGTCTCCCGATTCGGCCTCCTACTAACACTTATATTCAGGTAAAGTTTTTCTAAATTTTCTATCTCTGCAATCTGACAGTTAGCAAAACAGCGATGGTAAAAATTTCATAACTTTTGATTGCCAACTCTAAAAATTGTGTTCTTTATCATCTTGGAAATATTACTGACTGCTCTACAATATTCATTTGGGGTGGCCTTTCTAATTCGGCCTCTAAAAATTCATAATAGCCAGACAATACAATCTGCAACAACTCGTCAGCTCTCCTGGTCAGTCGCGGTAAAACTACCATAACTCCTAAACCGTAGGTCCAAATCAGGTGATATCAGTGCCCAAAGAAAGCGAAAATCGAGGGCTACAACGTTCTAAGAGACGATCTGATCAGAAAATGTACGGATCTTACCCAAAACTGACGAGCAACAGTACTGAACAACACCGATCTGCTACTACGTCTTGGCAGGGACTCCAATGGTGGTCTCCTCGCCTTTCCTCCAATGAACCACAGCAATGATCTTCGCCGGGGAAGGAGGTGGTGCTGCTGGGGAGGTGGTGGCGCAGGGGAGCAGCAATGAGAAGAGGGGGTGACGGCTTGGGGGGAAAAGAGAGAAGAGTGGGGTGGCTAGGGTTTGGGGCGCCCCCCTCTCTTGGTCGGCCTCCCCTCTTGGGCCTCCTGGGCCGCGGCCCGCGGCCTAGATTGGCGAAAATAAGCGATAACCCCCCTTTTTTCCAGGAATTTTCCCTTTTTTATTGTTCTTTCTTCTCCCGACTAGCTGTCTATTTACCCGACTAAATTCCGGGGTATTACAAAAACTTTTCTAAAGATAATCACTTTCAACACTTGTACTAAGATATCCGAGGTAACCACTTTACCATTCTCTTACTACGAACGATGGTATAACCTGGTAAAGCCCAAGGCCACAACCACGATCTCAACCTCGCAACATCAGCCATCCTTACTCCTAACCCAAGATAATCAATTAATTAGCAATCATGCTAAATTCATACCAGTAATCATCAATACGATATATCAGAAACGTAAATGCAATGCTTTGCCCATTCCCATCCTACTGTGCACAGTGTGTCAATTTAATTAATAGTTTTTTTTCTAGCTACCACAGACCTGAAGCCCGCTCTGATACCAACTGTAACACCCCAGACCCACCTGAGCCTGGAATGCTACCACACTAACAAAATTACAAATTAAACTAAGATATTTTGCTAACTTTCAGCATATTATCCTTTGAATAACTAACCATACCGGGGGTTTGCACAACTAACAATAGGAATAAACAATTATCCAAACGCATAAAGCATAAATATAAGAAACCTTAAGCAGTTTACTCAGATTCTAAACTATCATTCAAATTGTTTATTCAATGAAGAATTGGTTGGTGACAATGTGCATCCAAGCATAAATCTACTCCCTCCCATGCATGCTGTCCACAAACAGGGTACCTAAAACACAGTAACAACAAGAGTGAGTCCAAGACTCAGCAAAGTACATTTAGCAAGACAATAACATAAACAACTGTAACTATCATCATCCATCCACAATTCTGAACAATAAACATTTCATATGCTCATGCTATGCAAATTGCTCAAATGCACTTTTCTTTCCTCTTTTGCATATACCGGTATTGCGGAGTTTTACACCCGTCGGGGTTCACTCATGCCCGCATTATCAAATGCGGGGACCCTTGCCCATCCCTTTCAGATGGGGACCCATTACCCATATATTAAATATAGGGATCTCAATGCCCACTCCTGTGGGTATCTCATGCCAACATGCATGATTGATATGAAATGACAATGGACAATCCACAATATGTTCTCGTAAGAATTATCAATTATTGATCATCATATAAAAATGTGAAATAAACACTTTAATCACGCATAATCATATTAAGCACGCATCAAATCAACCATATTGCCCAACACATAATATCGTACTAAAATTGTACTTGCCTTTTTCCGCTACGGCGCGCGGAGAAGCAAAGATGGTGTCTCTACTCCAGGACTCCACCTCCTACACAAGAATAGCACTAACAATAAATACATTGAAAAGACGACTCGTTTACGCCCCTTAATGTAACACCCTAGCTATTTGGAAGCCAAGATGTCACCAAATCCAATCAAAATTCTAGTAATCGAACGGATGTAAACAATAACAATAATACTAAAACAATAATTGCTACAAAGCTAACATTATAGTTAACAATTTCAAATGAAGAATAGGTAAACAATCATATCGCGAACATATAGTAACAATATCCAAGTTGGATTATTACAATTCAACAATTATCAAATGGTTGACAAGAATTAAAATATCAATGAATGCTGATTTAAGATAGGTGGTGTGCATCGTGCTGGACTACTCCCTCCCAAGAATGCCTTCTTCATCATTTACCTAATTTAAACAACAAAACAAGAATGAGCCAAAGACTCAGCAAGTACCATACAAAAGAATTAAGCATGAAGAGAACAAGTCAACCACAACCGAATCATTAACAATGCCTCAGAGTATACCTATGAATGAATGGAATGAAAGAATGCATTGAAGGAATGGATCGCTCAACGACTTATAATGGGGTATAGCGAGTGAAACACCCGTCGGTGTTCACTTAATGCCCGTACTTAATAAAGTACGGGGATCCCAAATACCGTATGAAGAATATTTCATACGGGTGTCCAACATTGCCCGCATTGGAGTGGTGGGTCTTACGTGCCCATTCTGGAATTGATGGGACTTACAAATTTCCACTTCCGTGGTCAACATGAAATGATGTTTGAACATGATAAATTTTCATGCAATGAGCAACGATCACACATCAATTGAGAATAACACATGGCATATGAAAACATATGTAAACAAGTTTAATGATACATTCACACACAAACACCGTCAATCAATAATATCAGACAAGATACTTGCCTTCCGCGCTGTGACGTGTTAGGAGGCAACGAAGGTGCCCCTCCACTCACCGCTTCACCGCCTACACAAATATTTATTAGAAATAAGGATAACAAGGTATAAAAAAACAACAAGTGTCCTACCAAAACCCTCTAATTATTCAACACGATCAATGGGTTCAAACTGACAATCTAACTAATCAACCAGATTACAGCTCTACTGGGCAGCTGTACGATAAAAAACATAATTAAATGTCTGTAAATCGGAATGACTTGAAACTAGTGCTCAATGAATCTTAATGAACCAGGCTACGAAATTCTAGTTGACGGGGTTCTTTGATTCGGCCAAAACAGTTGGCTAAACCGCAGTTGAAAACAACTGCCAAACATCTATCCAGAATACAGAACAGCAGTAAAGAAAATGATGTAACTTTCATTCTACTGATCCAATGGAGGTGATCTTTATCAACATGGAAATATTATTTAAAGGGCTACAATAACCTAGTTGGGTGGAAGTTCTGAATCTCATGCTAACAGGGTCAAACTTAAATAACAAACCGACAGTTCCTTCTCGCTAGACATACAAAACAGTGCGCAAAGAATAATTCATATCTCCTAAACCATCAGGCCGAATCTCATGATTTTGGTGCCTATGTAAAGATAAAAATCAGGGCTACAAATCTCTTGGAGAGAGGAACCTCCAAATCGGCCTCTAAAGGGTCGAAACTGGCCGCGCAAGGCGCCGGACAGGTTCTGGAATTTCCATAATAGAACGCCGATTTAATCCTAATCAACAATTATGCAATCAAACCGAACTAAATTGCGACTTGGATCATTTGTTACTATTGAAGACCCGCAGGGAGACGTTGATCCACCTCCAGAAGATCTCCCTCCCTTCTCCTCTCTTCCCTCTTCAAAGGCCGGCCACAAGAACGCTGACGAATGACCGGTGACGACGGCGGGAGGAGGCGACTTCGGAGGAAATCTTGGGAAGCAACGCCAGGGATCACCGGGAATGACACCACAAAGAGCGAGACGGCGCCAAGGAGCAGCAAGGCGCCGGGGGAAGGAGGGAGAGGGTGGCGGTCGTGGGGGGGAGGAGGAGGGAGTGGGGTGAGGCGGCTATGGTTTGGGGCGCCTCCCCCCCTTGGCCAGCCCCCCTAGGCCGGTCATCCCCACTTGTGCCTCCTGGGCCGCGGGCCGTGGCCTAGGTTGTCGAATTTTTATGAAAACCCCCCTCTCTCAACAGAAGAATCAAATTCTTTAATTGCCTTTTCGTCCCCGACTTCTTTTAAATTCTCCCGATTCGATTCCGGGATATTACACTTAACCCAACACCTCAAGACCTAGGGTTCGAATACAGGTTTTACTCCACCTTCTCGACAGTCGGAACGGAGTGATCTTGGACTACGGGACAACATCGCTAAAAATGACATAATTTTTACTACGCAACTCGGAACGGAGTGATCTTGGACTCTCTGGAATCAAGACAAAACCAGCGACAATAATCTAGTTGGGAAAGTCCCCTGATTCGGTTTCCTACTAATTCTTATATTCAGGTGAAGTTTTATGTCCCTTCAATCTGATCGAATGTAAAACAATGCGGTAAAATTCCATAACTTTTGATTGCCAACTCTAAAAATTATGTTATTTATCAACTTGGAAAGCTTACGGAATTGCCCACAATTTTTATGTTGGGTGACCTTCCTGACTCGGTCTCTAAATATTTTTTACTGGCCAAAGAAGCAAACTGTCAAATCTCGTCAGCTCTCTTGAACAGTCGCACGAAAACTGCCATAAGTTCTAATCCGTAACTCCAAATCAGGTGATCTCGGTGCTTAAATAAAGCTAAGACCAAGGGCTACGACTTTCTAAGAGGTGGTCAGATCAGAAAACGTACGAATCTTACCCAAAACTGACGAGCAACAGCGCTGAACAAATCTAATCTACTACCTCCACTTGGCCGGCCCTCTAATTGTCGTCTCCTCGCCTTCCTTCCAATGGGCAGCAGCAAGGGGCTTCGTCGGGGAGGGTGGGGGCGCTACTGGGGACGTGGTGGCACAGGGGAGGCGCAAGAGGAGGTGGGGGTGGCGGCACAAGAGCAAAGTGGGGCGGCACCAAGGGGGAAAGGGGGAGAAAAGGGGTGAGATTAGGGTTTTGGGGGTGGGAACCACCCCTTTTGGCCGGCCACTAGGTGGGCTTCCCCCCTGGGCCGCGGCCCGCGGTCCAGGTTGTCGAATAAATGTGAATAACCCCTTTTTTTAGAAATTTCTTCTTCTTTCATTGTTCATTCTTTCCTCGACTGATTTCTTAATTACCCGATTCAATTCCGGGGTATTACACCCTCCAAAAATCATAACTTTCTATAGGTATAACCAAAATTAGTGATCTTTGTTCCTCTACAAAGCTTACAAAATTTCCCACAACAAACTAGTTGGCAAGATTCCCAGATTCTGTCATCCTCTATCCCCACTAAACAGATTACTCAACCTACTAAAACTCGTGAGAGGTTCCGGACAGCGAGACAAAACTTACGTAACTTCCAAAGACAGACATCCAAAAATATGATCTTTAACTCTCTGGAAAGCTTATGAAAATACCTACAACTTTAGTGTTGGTGCAATCCTCTAAAAAGTTCATTATCTAATTCCTAATAACCAGTTACTACAATCTGTCAGAATATGACAGTCTGAAGGAACAGCAGTACAAGAAAAATCCATATATTTCAAATGGCTTATCCAAAATTCATGATATTCATCAATCTGGAAAGCTAATGGATTTTCCCACAAAAGTTGTGTTGGTAGGCTCCCCTGAATTGGTCATTGTGTCAATCTTATCTATTAAACAAGGTGACTGTTGTAATCTCGTCCGGATTTCTGGAGAGCAGTAAAGAAACTAACGTATCTCCCAAACCACAACTCCGAATGGCGTGATCCAGGACTCTACGGAAAGCTAACGACGATGCCCACAAATATCCAATAGGTGTTTTGGCCAAATTTCGTGGTTAACTACCCTAAACCAGCCGCACACTACAGACTACCAGAAATCAATCTATTACCGATATCGCCCAAACGCAAAATTACAAAACTAATTTAACGAGATTAGGAGGGTTACCCTCCAAGAACCTGCCGAAGAATGCCAAAACCACCACGTGAATCTCTCACCCTTCCCTCCTCTCTTCCCCCTTCCTTCTTCTTGGCCGGCCAACACCGAGGGTAAGCGGTCCTCCTTTTCTTCTTGGCCGGTAGTGGGAGGGGTGTCCTTGGCCAGTAGCAGGGGGCCTCACCAATGGAGGAGATGCTACTAGTTGGGGGAGGGCGGTGGTGGCGGCAAAGGGGGAGGAGATGGGTGGCGGCCAAGGGGAGGAGGCGCCGAGGGTTTGCCCCCACCCCTATAGCCACCACACCCTCCACCTTGGGCCTAGGTCCTGTGGACCTAAGCCCACTACCTGTTTTTCCAAAATTTGCAAAAATCCCCCTCTAAACTTCTGTAAATTCCAATTTCTAATTAATTCTTTCACTCGAATTCTTTCTTCCTACTTAAAAATATTTTGGGGTAGTACAACCAAACTACACAACAAAAGAGCTCTCAGGTGGAGGATCCAAGAAAGATAATTACCAAAAAAATAGTCAATTTTTTTAAATAATATTAATTTGAATGATAATTACAAAAAAAAATAGTTGATTTTTTTCACAAAAATAGGCCACCGTCACCATTTGGAATGGCAAAAATTTTCTATCGCTATTCCAATTGGCGACAATATCCTTATCTCTACTTGGAATAGTGCGGAGATGTTCTTGTTGTCAATTGAATTAGCGACAATACAATTTCGTCGGTTCAATTTGCGACAGGGATAATATCGCCACTTGGAATGACGATAGGGACCTATATTTAAAAAAAAATATGTGTAGAGAATTCAGCATAAAGATTTGGTCTATTGCATGAATTTTTTTTTGTAATACCTTGAAGTGTCCGCGTAGTTCGGAATTCGAAATTGGAGAAGATAACGAAATGTGAACTAGAGAATACGATATCGACGGTGCAATTTGGGATGTGAGTTTAGTGGCACAATAACACAAATAGCACATGTCAGACCCGAGAGTAACACCCCCAAATCCTCTGTGTATTCTACACTAGTCCCTGGAACAGTAATTAGTGTACACAGTAAACAAATATGGTAAAACCACATCCCATACAACTTTATTAATAAATATCAGGGTTTATTATAAGAATGGCTTACAAGCCAATAATAAATAACACAGTGGAAGACGAAGAAGAGGTAGTAGAGCCCAGCTAATCTGTCAGAGGCAATCGACTGGGGTAGCGGCCTAGTCGTCGAGATCCACACCAGTAGCAAAGTCCTTCTCTTTTTAACAATATTTTATTAAGCAAGGATGAGTACAAAAATATACCCCGCAAGTTACACCAAATAACAATTTGTATAAAACAATATTTTCTTTTCAAATATTTGTACAAAGTTCCAAAACAGTTATTCTATAACTAAAATTTATTTTCTAAATTCTCTTGTTTTATAGTAGGATAATCTCCATACAAAATCTGGTGAAGGATACTCCCCTATCAAATGGCTAACCGTTCATTTTCCCAATTGGATAAACTATCTAAGAACATCTGCGCTAAAATCATTTTTAAAATAAAACCAAGTCTAATGCGGGAAAAGCTTTATTCAGCATGTCCATGACCGTGGACATGGCTATTCGAATAGTTTTACACTCTGTAGAGGCTGTACAACTTTACACACAAGAGATGATCAACTTTTAATGTCCATTTTATACATTTAAGTTGGTGTGCGACTAAGTGATTATCACAAGACCTTTACAATACTCCATCCCAAAGCAGTTATACCCACTAAGGTTTCATCTCTATTGGGCCACCAGCCCGCTGGAAGTCTCCTTGTGCCAAGTGGGAATTTATGTCTACCTAACACCCATACATCACAGAGAATTAACCCCCATACGTGTGACTCTTGATTAATTCATTCTATTAGAAAACGTCTCGTAGAACTTAGTTTTGCCGTCATACCTAATGAAGTGTGCTAAATAGCTTGGCATGAAGGGTAGTCTGACATGTGGGTAAAGTTGTACACCCTGCAGGGTTTTTAATCTACTCAAGTAGTCACGTTATTGGTTATAACAATGCTTGGTTAGGTCGTGTAAGAATTAGACTATAACATTTTCAATAAAACTTGAAATCGAGTGGTACGAATGAATAATTCATGCTATGTTGTAGTGGTTGTTGGGAAGTCACCCCCAGGATGTTAATTATGTTTATAATATTATCTCGCTGTTATTTAAATATTTAAAAACAAATTTGACAAAATAGTTTACAATCTATTACTCTATTACAAAGAAAACTACTTTATGCTGAAAATTGCTTAGTGTGGTAGTATTTTTTTAGATATATGAATGCATCTTGATGAGGATTATACAATCATATTTGCTATGCTTGCTATTTCAATTACCAGTGCTCGTACGCTTCGCTTAAATTATCAGATGAGCTCGTTTTTAGTAGTGCATTTATATTATTTGAACTATATGATGCTACCTAATAATGAAAATGTATATTTGTACAGCATCACATCACTTTTTGTCCAAGCTAAGCAAGAGTTCGAGTTGGACACGTTTTGGAATCCAATTCGGCCATCGGAGACAACACTGACTTCAAACGTGCATAACTTTCACATACGGAGTCCGTTTGAGGTCTACGAGTACTTAATTTAAAACTTATCTCGTCCTCTTTCCAATGGATCCGGTCTCACCTCCAAATTCCTTCTATGCACACCATAATCATCAAAAGAAGGTGTTGTGTCACCGATTTGGGTCAATTTGGACCTTTTAATCGCACCGGAATTGGCCCATACGCTGGCCGGGCACCCAAGGGAGCTCATACTGTTCATGTGAGCTATGTGCTATGAATAGTACTATCCTATTATCTCTTAGCTATGTGCGTCTCCCCCTCCCTAATTTAAGGAGTCTACAACCCTCTAGTTTCCTTGGATTTTGTTTAGTTAAAAGTTAGCTTCGTTGCAACTTCGTGTATTGGCTTGTGTCAATTAGACCAACCATAATACCGCTTCAAAATCCTAATTTTATCAAATATTTCAATCTTATTTGCAGTTTCAGATTGCTTATTATCTTGTTCTTACGTGTTCTTCGATTGCATGCAAAAATAGACATTCGTGGTCAGATCGACCATGCTTCTAGCAAGGTCGATAACAGTCTCAGAATTGGTTCAGCGATTGCCGGCCATATTGGTCGTGCGCGATTGGTAGCCGAATCGTGAGAGTTGTCTCCACCCAAATCGAGTTATACTTCTCACCAAAAGACCAGGACACCCATTGTCGCATCAAGTGGTATGAGAGCTTTCATTGATCGGTAAGATTCCTTTAACTACAGTCCCCGAAAATCAAAAAAAATATTAGGGTTAGTTCATCCCTGTCCGAGCTCTTTGTGCTTTGCAATTTTTCTTTTTGGTAATTTTTGCTCGTTGAATTATTGGTTACATTGTCGTGTCCAGTTGCTGATTTCTAGTTATAGTTATTGTCTAGTTGCTGATTTCTAGTTATAGTTATTGTCTAGTTTGCATCTTGATCTTCGTGTTCCATTGCGTAGCTTCATCATTGTGTCTGTCTTCACGCCAAACAATGTCCTATCGCCATTGTCGTGGCATCAAAACATCCTACCAACGCTGCCGTGGCAACCAAAAATACCATCTATCGCTGCCACGACAACTACAATCTCTACCGCTGCTGCCACTCCTTGCCGCGGCAACCACCACCTCTTGCCGCTTGCTGCCACGGCAACCAAAACATCCTACCATCGCTGTCTCTCGCTGCCGTGGCACGCATCTTGCCACTGCCGCTTCCCTAGCGTGGCACCAAAAACATCCTGCTACCACTGTCGTCGCACGCATATTGCTTTGTCACTGATTCCTCTTGCTATCGCGGCAACCGTAGCGCCTGCCGCCGCTTTCCTTCCGCTGTCGTGGTAAACACAACATATCCCCTGCCGCGGCAACCAACCACGCCAATCACAACCGTAGTGACCACCAAACGTCTGCCGCTGCGACCAACAAGCACCCACCACCACCACGCCAATCTATACCGTGGTAGCCAAACTCTGTCGTCGCTTGATCTTCGTTACCGTGGCAGCCCAAGTCCTCCTGCCACCGTTGCTACTCCCTACCGTGGCAGCCACTGATCGCTGTCGTCGCTGCCTCTTGCCGCCGCGACAACCTCGCGCCAAGCCACCGCTGCCACGCCTGCTGTGGCAACTGTTTTCTCTGCCGCGACAAACGTTTTCTCTACCGCGGCATGCTACAATATCCGCCGCTGTTTTGAAGTTTCAAAAAGGAGTAAGAATTAAAAGGGGAAAACCCTAATTTATTGGTTTCGGTTGTTCAAGAGGAAAAAAACATAAGAGAAAAAAAAATAGATATAGCAGTTCCCAAAAATTGAAAAGTGCGTCAAACTTTGGCCAAAACTAGTGAAAATTGGTGAAGTACTTCTACATATAGCCACAAGCTTCACAAAAAAATTCAGCAAGTTTGGCCCAAGGGTTTAAAAGATATAGCAGTTTTAAATTTGAACCCGAATCGGTTTCGAGTCCAAATACAATTCCGTTTCTGAGACACCTTCAATAAAACGGGCATAACGTTTGCATACGGTGTCCGTTCTGGACGTTCTTGTACTCGTTGGAAAGCTAACGACGAGGCTCATCCTTTCCAGCTAAGCCACTAGTCGTCCTCTAGGGGCCCCAAAATCGGCAATCTTCGGCCCCGAATTGGCGTCGCAAGTTTTCAGTTTCTGTTTTTGCCTTTTCTTTCAGTCTTGCCTTCGAAATTTGAGGATTGCCTCAACTGCAAAGTTGTAGATCTCATCGAAACCTTTCAAACGAGCATATATAAGCCATATAAAACTTTGCTTTTTCATTTTTTTAACACTAATTGTTGTTTATTGCTTCAACTAGAGGGTTGTTTACATTGCACGTTATTCTACTTTGTACTTTACATCATGTGAACAATTTTATGCCCCTACAAAGAAGTTAGAGTAGTTGGCTAGCGTATCTCCTAGCACTTGGTGTGAGAATTTTATTTGCTTACATCAAGTCACATTGATCTTTGCGTGTGCGTTAACACTTCTTTTTGTAGGCTTTGATTAGTTAACTCTTTCTAAGCTAGGATCGGCAACATTAACTAGTACTTTGAATAATTTTTTAACTTACATTTACTGATTGATTGTTGCTGATCCTTGCTACCATATTGAAGCATATCCTGGCTACACCTCTACCATTGCATAGGTACCAATTGCTTGCAATCGCTTTGTCAATCTTCGGAGACTGTCACACCGACACTAGTTGCCAGTCACCGCCTGTTTGCTTGGTAAGAATTGGTATAAACTTGGTATGAGCTTGAATGTGAGTGACTATTGAGACTCCAGAACCTAGTAGTTGCTAGGGAGATATACTTGTGATTTGTTTCCTTGTTTTCTACTAATAATGACAGGTTGGTTGAAGTTGGTAGATTACGATAACATCACGGACAGATTTAAACTCAAAGGAAAAAACAACTGACAACATACATCTTATTGCACCATCTAGTATTGACAATATGAATAATGATGTTGATGTATGGAAGAACTTACAAATCTTTTCACCCTTACTAGATGAATTTGCTAATGCTCAATTGAAATATGATTATATGGATAAACTTTGTTTGATTCCAAATGTTGTAGATTTACTCATATGTGCTACTACTACAGGTTTACAACTTCAAATATTTGAATTGCGTAAATGATTCACTTACATTTGCAAAACTAGTTGCAATAATTGCAGTGTGAGAAATTTTATTTTGCTTATTAACATATATGATTATTCTTGGGCTAATAATACAATGAGCTTTTATGATCGCTGCTGTTTTATAACATTAATTGTGCAACAACGAAGAACCGTTAAAACAAATAACATATACATATACCATGCATACACCTTGGCTTCTTTGTTACCCTATTTTCAGCTTATCAAAAGCCGAAGACGACTTTATTTTCAAGAAAGGGAGGATGATGAGGACATGACCCCTATGGATACAATCATATTTGTTATGCTTGCTATTCCAATTACAAGAGTTCGTACGCTTCACTTAAATTATCAAGTGAGCTCATTTTTAGTAGTGCATTTATATTATATGAACTATATGATGCTACCTAATGATGAAAATGTATATTTGTGCAGAATCACATCACTTTTTGTCCAAGCTAAGCCAAAGTTTGAGCTGGACACGTTTTGGAATCCAATTCGGCCTTCGAAGACCGCACTGACTTCAAACGTGCATAACTTTCACATACGGAGTCCGTTTGAGGTCTTCGAGTACTTGATTGAAAGCTTATCTCGTCCTCTTTCCAATGGATCCGGTATCACCGCCAAATTCCTTCTGTGCACGCTGCAATAAAAAAATGTGTTGTATCACCTATTCGGGTCAATTTGGACCTTTTAATCGTACCGGAATTGGCCCATACGCTGGCCGGCCACCCAAGGGAGCCCATACTATTCATATAAGCAGTATCACCTCCATGAACAATGACATAAATAGTATCATCCCACTATCTCTTAGCTATGTGCGGCTCCCCCACCCCTATTTAAGGAGTCTGCACCCCTCTAGTTTTTTTATACTTTGTTTAGTTAAAAATTAGCTTCGTTGCAACTTCGTGTATTGGCTTATGTCGATTAGACTAACCATAATAACGCTTCAAAACCTAATTTTATCAAATATTTCAATCCTATTTGCAATTTTAGATTGCTTATTATCGTGTTCTTACGTATTCTTCGATTGCATGCGGGAATAGACCTTCGTGGTCAGGTCGATCGTGCTTCTAGCAAGGTCGATAATGATCTCTGAGTTGGTTCAGCGATTGCTGGGCACATTGGTCGTGCACGATTGGTAGCCGAATTGTGAGAGTCGTCTCCACCCAAATCGAGTTATCCTTCTCACCGAAAGATCAGGACATCCATTATCGCATCATATCTAAATATTCTTTGACTTGTAAAACTTACGAGTACAACTTTGTACTCAACCCTGTTGCTGCAATTTCAGAGGTTGGTCCCCAAAGGATCAACTATTATGAGACCGACTTCAAGGTGACGACTAGCTCGGTGGGTTTCCGATAGATTGCCTTGTGAGTAAGAGCGATCGGTTGGCTTTTGTTTATTGTCATCTTATGGCTTGTTATTTCTGCTACTTTTTTGTACTTTATCATTTTATTTGGTCGGTCGAATTCTATTTGTATAATATGAACTTGGTGTGTCTTTTATGTTGTAAATTATGAAAACTTCGGATTGTAATAACTTATGTATAGAATTGATGCTTTAAATTTTGTAAAAGTGTATGTGTACTGCTCCTGAGAGATATACAATACAACGAGAGAGGAATATTTGATTTATGATGTAGGACCAATCGGATGCTTAAGTATTACAAGTTAAATACCCCAGATTCATGCAGGGACATAAAGAAAAAGGGCCAAGGTTCGTTGGTGCTGCCAGGAAGCTTTGCAGTGGTGCGGCCATGGCCAGGACTGACCTTTGGGCCTGAGCTCGAATTGAGCTCAGAGAAGGAGAGGAATGGAGAGGGAAATGAAGAGGGGGAGATGACACACTCGATGCTCGGCTTATAAGGAGAATTTTGCGAGATGGATGGCGAGAAGAAATGCATGTGGCAAGAACCCACGCTCAACCATTCGGCGTCTCCGCCAAAGTGGCGCTGAGTGCCATTAAGGAGGCGGGCGGCATGGGCGAGCTGACGGTGGTGACAGGTGGTTGGGTGGAGAAAGTGGTGGGTGGTGCGGCAAAGCAAAGGCGAAGGGGTGGAGCGCTCGTTGGCGGGCTGGCGAGGGTGAGCCGAGTTGGAAGAAAGTGTCTGGCGCATAGGTCCCACGCACCAGTGAGAAGAGAGAGGGAATTAAAATCAAGATTTTGGGTTTTGTTGAATTTTTGTAACGAGCAACCAAAGGCCAAATTTTATGAAATTTTTTGTCAAGGCTCCTAACCTAGTGTAGTTGTTTAGGTAAATTTTCCATAACTTTATCCTGTCTGTGAATTTCTCAAAAAAATCTTGCAAATTTCTGTCTTTTGTGAATGCATTATTGCTTTAGATGAAATTTTCTTAAAATGTGCTCAATAAATTTCTCCTTAAGCAAATATGCCCAAAATTATTCTTTCACTTATTGTCATTTTGTTTTCCCAAAATTCTTACAAGCGCTTGTTTGTTTGAAATTTTATTATTTGCACTATATAAATGTTTATAAATCATGCATAACAAATCTTCCATACGATGTAAACTCAAAATTAATTTTCCCTTTTAATTATACTATGTATAATTAAAAGGTGAATTTTGGGATGTTACAATAATATCATACTCTCGTCAAACGCATAATTTCCAGCAATTGACCCTTCAGGGTGACTTCTTGTTCGAACATATCCCTTCAACCTTAACCAAAATCTACATAGAATTTAATAAAAATTAATTATACCAAAGTTTGCCCAAAAAATAAGGAAAGTAAACTCTTGTAATATTTATATACCTTTTAATAAGGTACATGTTGCGATACTGGACAAGGCCAGCAAGCCTTGCCTCAGCTGGAAGATGCACCACGAGATGTACCATAACATCAAAAAAGATGGCAGAAAAATCTTCTCAAGAAGACATATAGTTTATTCAATTTCAGATCCTAGGTTCTCCATATCACTCACTGAGATTACAGGTGAGAATATTTTCTTAAAAGAAATTGCTCACACAACGTTTTCAGCTAAAATTCTTCTAACAGCCAATGGAAGCAAGTTCTCTAAAAAGACATGGCTATTATTGAATAATCCTTGATGACTGTCTATTGCATTTACTAGTTATTGTTTTAGTTTTTTGTAGCAGTAAGTAGCAGTTGTTTTTTTTTTTTTGCATGGCAACCTTGTGCGGTCATTCGGCAATGAAGTAACGGCAGTCATTAGTGGGTGCATGAAATGTACAAGGCCATAGTGGCATAGTTAGTATTGCATTGTAACAACATAGTTACTAGTTGCATCTTTGCATGTCTCTCTCACGTTGAATAAAAGGAGGCGAAAATAACCAAAAAAGTGTTGTGAAGTTTGGCCAGCACCAAAACATTTTGTGTGTTCATCTTCTCCTTGGAGCTTTCCAGTGTGCTCGTGTGTGTATTCACATGTTTTCACGTGCGTAGACACCGACGGTGCCAACATTTGGTATCAGAGCTTTGTGCTCTCCTGCCTGTGAAGATGCTGCGCTCGGAATCTCCATCACGTACCAGAACCCATGTCGAGGACGGCGCGAGAAGCAGAGGCACTGGCAGCACAATGGTGGTACCGCCGGCGATGGGGGGGGGAGTTGTGACCCTCCAATACTCCATGCTCACAGAGAGCAATTACGGGGTATGGGCGGTGAAGATGAAGATCATCATGCGTGCGCAAGGAGTGTGGGCGGTAGTGGAGGGCGAAGAATTGGTCTATGAAAAGAAAGACCATATAGCTCTCGCCGCCATAGTCCAAGCTGTGCCGGAGGCCATTGTAATGGCCATATCCGAGAAGGAGATAGCAAAGGAGGCTTGGGACGCGCTCAAGGAGATGCACGTCGGCGAAGAACGTGTCAAGAAGGCGCGTGTTCAAGCTCTCAATAGGGGGTTTGAACGCATCTACATGGGGGGACTCGGAGAAAATCACTTTGTTCGCCTTGAAACTGACCACCATGGTCAACGAGATACGTGCTCTCGGTACCAAGGTGGAGGAGAGTGCTGTCGTGGAGAAGCTCTTACGCTCCGTCCCCGATAATTTCCTACCGATTGTCAGCATCATTGAGCAATGGGGCGATGTATCCGGCAATGTCGGTGAAGGAGGCCATCGGACGCTTGAGAGCGTACGAGGAGAGCTTGAAGGGGCGGCGACATGACAAGGAATAAGGGGAGCACCTGTTGCTCACACGCGCTGAGTAGGAGGCCAAAGTCGCCCAAGAGAAGAGGAGCAGCGAGGAATCCGACAGCGGTACAAGGAAGAATGGTGGGCGCGACAATGGTCGTAGCCGTGGCCAAGACGGTGACAAGAAGAAGCACCGCAGAAAGTTCGACAAGTCGAAGATCCAATGCTTCAATTGTCGGGATTTCGGCCATTTCGCATCCGAGTGTGATGAGCCGAAGAAAAAATGAGTGTATCTCACCAATGTCCAAGAGGACAACGAGCCGGCTCTCCTAATGGCTGTGGCATGCGAGCATGCCGCGGACGTCGTCATGCTGAATAAGGAGGAAGAGGAGTGGCTTGCAAGCGCCAAGAAGAGGAAGCAAGGTGGCTACTCTTTCGGCGGTGACAAGGACAGCGGCAGCGGTGGTGACAACCGCCGAAGTCGGCGTCACGAGCGAGCCCACCTGATGCAAGCCGACGACGACAAGCCTGCGCTTCTCATGGCGCAGGTGTGCGCGCTCACCGAGGCATCCACGGGCACGCACAGGTGCATTTAGGGTGCGAAGGGGATGCCCATGACGATGCTTGGTACCTAGACACCGGTGCCAGCAATCACATGTCCGGGTGCGAGGCAAGCTTCGTGGAGATGGACGAGGGCGTCACCGGCTCTGTCAGGTTCGACGACGGCTCAGTGGTGGATATACGCGGGCGTCGCACCATCCTGTTCACTTGCCGGAATGGGGAGCGCCTTGCACTGACCGGGGTGTACTACATCCCACGACTGCGTAGCAATATAGTCAGCCTCGAACAGCTCGACGAAGATGGCTACCAAATGCTCATCCAGAACGACGTGCTCACGATCCGCGACTAGCAGCGTCACACACTTACTCGGGTAAACCACACTCACAATCGGCTCTATGTACTCACCCTCAGCATTGCACAACGTGCGGCGACGCAGCGGAGTGCGAGCGGCTAGGGGTGCGCGTAGCGGGCGCAAGTCGCCCGTGGCACGACGTGCAACCGTGGTGCACGGGCGAACTCGTGGCACGACGTCAGGTCGGCGACCAACGGTGCGGGCGTGGCATGGAGGGCGCGACGAGCTGCGCACAAGGATCGACATCGTCAAGAAAGCGCATCAAGGATTAGGGGGTGTTTGTTGAATAATCCTTGATGACTGGTTATTGCATTTACTAGTTATTGTTTTATTTTTCTTGTAGCTGTATGTAGCAGTCGTTTCAATTTTTGTTTTTGCATGGCAACCTTGCGCAGTCATGCGGCAATGAAATAACGGCAGTCATTAGTGGGTGCATTAGCTGGAAACGTATAAGGCCATAGTGGCATAGTTAGTATTGCATTGTAATGGCATAGTTAGTATTTCATTGTAACAGCATAGTTACTAATTGCGTCTTTGCATGTCTCTCACATTGAATAAAAGGAGGTGAAAACAATCAAAAAAGTGCTGTGAAGTTTGGGCAGCACCTAAACATTTTATGTGTTCATCTTCTCCTTAGAGTTTTCCAGTGTGCTCGTGTGTGTCCAGGTGTTTTCGTGTGCGTAGACAGCGACGGTGCCAACAGCTATCACGGGATTTTAGACCAACTATTTTCTTCTCCTGAACATTTACATGACTACGAATGTCAGCTGCATACCCATATAACACCTTTTAGCACTTCACAAAACATTTTCTTCTCACTAGAGCTCATTGTGTAGCACGCAGGAGGCAAATAAAACTGATCCCCAACAGAAATAGGGTGGAGATCCTTCCTAAGACCCAAAGATTGGAGGTCCAAACGAGAGCTCAAGTTGTCCTTGGATTTATTATCAATATCCAACAGTGTGTCGATTAGATTGCCACAAACATTTTTCTCAATAAGCATCTCATCGAGATTATGCCGCAACAAGATGTCCTTCCAATATGGCAACTGCAGCCCTATAGGCTGTTTGTTCCAAACAACTTTTTGGCCCTTGACTTAACTTTTTTGGCAAGGTTTTTTTCCCCTTTTGGGTCCTTCCCAAAATTATTCACAATTTCTTTGGTTTGTTCAACATCATATCCAGAAAGTGGGATGGGTGCTTCCCTAAACTCCTTTGTGCCACCAAATGACTTGGCATCATTCCTAAATTCATGATTACAATGTAAGAATCTGCGATACCCCATGTAGCACATTTTATGGCCTTTATTTAGGCGAAGGGAACAGGTCCCAAAGTGGCAAGGAACACATCTAACCACACCAGAAGTCACCTGACCATATACATATCCTAATCCCGGGTAATCAGTGATGGTGCACAACAAGCTGGCCCACAATTGGAACCATTCATCAGTTGCTGCCTCATAAGTTCTAAAACCATCACGCCAAGCCACTAACAATTCGTCAAACAAAGGCTGCAAGTAAACATCAATATCCTTTCCTGAAGCTTTAGGACCAGGAATAAGCAGTGAGAGAATAAAGTTTGGTTGCTTCATGCACATCCATGGTGAAAGGTTGGGAGGAATCAGGACAACGGGGCATGTACTATATGATGAACTATAGTTTCTAAAGGGATTAAGACCATCTGTAGCTAAAGCCAGTCTAATATTGCGACAATCAGAACTAAAGTCTGGATATTTATTGTCAAAATCCTTCCAAACTTTAGAATCAGCTGGATGACGCATTAACCCATCCCTTGGCCACCCTTGACTATGATATCTCATAATAGTTGCTGTCTTAGAGGGCATATATAGCCTTTGTAGTCTCTTTTTTAGTGGAAAATATCGAAGAACCTTTTGGGGAACCCGATGTATCTGTTTCCCATCTGGACTCCGCTTTTCTATTTTCCATCCGGTAGTTCCACATTTTGGACAGGAATCTAATTTAGCATTCTCTTTCCAAACAAGCACACAATCATGTTTTCATGCATCAATATTCTCATAATCTAATCCAAGGCTCCTCACCATCCTCTTTGCTTCATGGAAGTTCTTTGGCAGGGTGGTGCCCATTAGAAATGCATCTTTCAGTAATTCTAAAAGAGCATCAAAGCTATTGTTGGTCCACCCACCAAGGAAATTTGTGTGAAGAAGCCTCATAATGAAATGCAACTTTCTGAATTTGCACCAAGGATATAGCATGTGACTAGCATCATTTGCTAAGTTGTAGAAAGCCTCAGCATCCTTATTCTCTAAATCATAATCAGCACCTACGTCATCACCAATGTTTTCATACCCATATCCTACATCATTAAGCATTTGTGTTATCTCATCATCTGACTGTTGATCTATTTCTACATTAGGCTCAGGCTCTATATTAGGCTCCCAGTGTGGTTCATCGGATGCTGTGTGTTCCCCCATCAAAAACCCACTGTGTGTATCCTTCTATGAGCCCTTCACATATCAAGTGTCCGTACATTTTTTTCTTCATTCCAAGCACTATTGACACACCTCTTACAAAGGCATAGAATTTCATTTCCTTTGCTGAATTTGCAAAACCAAATTTTATAATGCCCTCTAGACCTTCGATGTATTCTTTTGAGTACCTACAATTCATCAATAATAGTATTAGCTAGGAATATTATATACAACAAATTACCATAACTATGTTTATTCAACTAATTGTTTCCTACCTAGGCTCACTCATCCACTGCTTATCCATGTTAATCCCTCCGACAAGAACTTAAGAACCTTGCTTCAAATTTAGAAGAGTCAATAACGATTTCCTAGCAGACGAGCATCAGGTTAAGATTAACGTCCACAAAACAGAATCATTCTAGTTACCTAGCTTGCCCCAAAAATCAGTATGGAAATAAGACAAAGAAATGTAGAACATTGGAAAAAGCAGCATCCAAAGAAACACGAAAAAACCCATGCCACTGCACAAACAATATAAGAAAATAGTACAACAGAGGATGCCTGCTCGGTTACATCTCCCCCGCTATATCCAATTTGTCCCTAAATCTATCCGAGGGACTCCAACAATATAACAAAATTACCTCTACTCGGTGGTAGATCTGACCGGAGGCTGCTGCTGGCGCCGTGGATGGAAGGAGCATGGCTGCTGCTGGCGTCGTAGATGGACCGCCTAAGCCCTAGAAGCCATGGGGACGAGAAGGCAAATGAGAGGAGGGGGTTAGTACTGTGTGTGATGTTGGCTGTAGCGGAGGCGTCATCTCTATTTTTTCACTGGCTTTGTCCCCAAGCTCGCGCGAGCTCAAGCACGAAATTTTCGTGTGGCCGTCGAATGGACTTTCCACATCGGTAGCGGTAGGGTATGTTAGAATTATATTCTCTATCGACGCAGCCGTTTGCAATAATCTGTACATTTACCACTGGTAGATCAAGTTACAATAGGTACTTTCCAAAGCGGTAGTGCCACTTGAAAACTAACATTTTATTGTCACTCGATGTGCCGCTTGTAAAAGGGGATTTTCCCAAGTGCAGTAAGTGAAAGTAGGTCATCCTCTGGTGTTTGGTCCTACGTAGGAAGGAGCGAATCAAGTTTTTAGAGAGCGCTTTGCGCGAGTACTCGTTGTTTCCTCGTCAACGAGTTTCATTATACATCTTTTGGTTATGGCTAAGTCTATCCTGATAGGATTATGTCGGACTCGGATTTTCTAATCCCGAATCCTCTGCGAATACACTATGCTATTCCCTGGATCAGTAGATAGCACTCACAGATATATCACTGAATCATTTTATGCATGACTTAAAACCATACCATTCATTAATTTAACACATCACAGTTTACATAAACCGCATCGGGTCAAGTTTTACAATAAAGGCCGAACATGCCAAATGATTACATCATAAAAGTAGCGGAAGCGACAACGGAAGCAAAAATGGTGAGGGCACATCTCTCCACAGGCAAGCGACTGGGGAAACCTGTGTACATCCGATATTACCCGAAAACTCAGATAATATAGGATGCACATAAGTACCAGCGGAGTCAGCTAGATTGGGGCGAGACTAGAACAACGAAGAACTAAACTACGCTTCAAGAACTCCTGGGTCTTCAGACATCTAGTTTCTCGTAGTAGTCGTAATCTACAAAATTTCCTGCTTCTGAGGGTTTGGGGGAAAGAGCGAGAATGAGCACAACCACCGTGCTCGCGAGCCAACACACAGTATGCAATAGTATACATGCAAGGCTTAACAAAGATGGCTCGGGTTCTTTTATTTGCTAAAGCAACATTTTCAATTATCATAAATACAAGTCCTATGACTTAGCATTTTAAACAGATTGCATTTTTATTAAAGAGAATAAGTGCAATATTAAATAACAATGAGAGTTACCTCCACCTCATTCTAAATTTTGATAGCGAGCATTTCCACCGATTATCAACACCGGTAAGGCTACCCAGAAAAATCCAAAACAAGGGCTAGGTGAGCCCAACACATTTCCATTCCACCCACAAAGATTTTTGAAATAGAACTAACTCAAGTTAAGTTCCCATGTCCGCCTTTGACCGTAGGGCGCTACTGCTTAAACAGCTTTAGACTCGCAGAGGTTGTACACTGTACCCATAAGAGATTATCATACTCGTTACCCCACATGATTCCTTAGTCATGTAGTTGAGCGATCGTCACAAGAACGCTTCAAACTACCTTGCCCTTCCGTCATCTCACCCCTATGGCCAATTCCATAAGTTGTGCGGGATACTTACCACAACGACTAGCGCAGCTGGCCCCGGCCACAACGACTAGCGCAGCTGATAACTTCACCGTTTTCGGTGTCCCATTCAAGCTAGCATACATCCTGCCGCTTGCACACTTCTAAACACCAGTTGTGGGATGACATTCAGGGTTCAATAATTTTACTAAGCCAAGTTGCAATTTGCAGACTTGCGGTTGTACTTGTTTTACACAGGAGGTCATGACAAGATTAAGTCCTTAATTCATCTGGACGGTTCATACCACATACCAACCATTCTCGTGCTACGTCCGCAACCACCACTCTTTCCATCCATCCAGATGTGGTACTTGCAAGTTGTTTAGGGTTTTGGGAAGGAAAACCAATTAATGCAACACATCAGTCATCTACGTCCAATGACTGCCCAAAACCATTTTTCATGTTTAAAGGATGATGATCGGGACATTTATTGTCCCGGTACTTAAGCAAGACTAGCATGTCATTTAAGTACAACCTAGGCTAGTATTTACCATATATTTACTAGGGTGACAAAGAATATTGGCTTCAATTTATCAAAGGATGTCTTAATAAATAATTAATCAGCAAATGAGTATTTAGCTACCTTAAGCTTTAACATATTATTGATTACAAAATTAAGGCATGCAACTTTGATATTTTAAATAAACATAGTTTGCATAAAATGTAGGCTCAGAATGATCAAAGTATTGACTCGCTTGGGTCAGATTATCGCGGCCTTGATCTTACTCAGCGCCTTCACTGCCAGGGGTTTTGAATTCCGGGTCTGTGTCTTTATCCGAATCTTGATCCTGCTTGAGTTGCTGCTTCTTCTGGACTCCGACTCCTAATTACACGATACAAGCAAGAACAACAAATAAATCCAAAGAACTTCCAAAAGACCAAATATAATAGGAGAGCTTTAAATAAGTTTTATGATGAACGAAATAAGAGACAAGGTTCAAGAGGAGGGATGATTGACAAAGTCAACCAACCAACCGAGCGAGAGGGTCGTGGTGAAAAATTTCGCCAGGGAAAACAAGGAGAAACGGTCAAGAACTTCCGCAGGATACTCCGCCTGATACCACTGATCGGCAAGATTTGGATACATGATAATTTGCCGGGCTTTTAACAAGATCGTAAAATATTTTATCAAAGACGACTTTTTAACGGGGATAAAAAGGGGATAAACAATATTTAGACCAAGGAATACTGGATAGGATTACAAGATTAATATACGTGTTTTCATAAGTCGCCGAGATTAACATGTTAATCTCGAATAGCCCTCCAAGATATTTTGAGAAAATACAAGTTCATATCAAAGCATTTTACACAACGCAGAAAATTTGAATAAATATGTTTAACAAAAATAGACATGATTGCAGAGACGATTACGAAGGTCATTTGCATAACTTCGATTTCCCGAGATTTTGCAAATTACGCTCTTAATCGATAGCTCTCAACTAAAAGTGAAAATGATAATTCTACTAGTACTTGACAATCGGCGAGTTAACCATTAACAACGGTTAATCGAATCAACGCAAGTCGTAGCACAATTATACGAGGATAAATATTTTGGAAACATTTTCGCCAAAAATGGAAAGCTACTAGCCGACCGAGGATTACAAAACAACACATACACGATCATCACACAAACCATTCTTTACCAAAAACTCACTACTGCTCCACGACTACCCTGCACAGGTTTAACAAAAATATTCGCAATAACAACACACACATCGACAATACATAAATCTCAATTGCATACACAAAACCACCGCCGCTAGTCTATCGATGCCGCTCGCTTCTCATGAGGAGGCCCACCGCCGAGAGACAGAGAGAGAGAGGAGAGAGAGACAGAGACAGAGGGAGGGCACACATGACAAATAGCCGCCATGGCGGCGGCGCGGCAAGCAAGCGAGGGGCGGCGGGCTAGGCAAAATGGGGCGCCATGAGGAGGGGATGCCGAGGAGGCGGCGGCTTACGGACGGCACCGAGAGGGGACGGCGGTGGTGAGAGCGCACGGAGCAGAGCCCGAGCGGCGACAACGGCGACCGAGAGGAGGAGAGGGAGGGGAGGTGCGACGGGCACAAGGATCTGACGGGAGGCTCACCGCGAGGTCGGCCGAGGTCGGACAAATGGAGACGGCCGGCGCGGGAGCGGAGGCGAGTCGGAGAGGCGCAAGGGGCGGCCGGCCGCAGTGTGGGGAGGCTCACCGACGGGCGAGGAGGAGGAGGGGCGTTAGCGTGGCGTCGGCGGGCGCGGATGGGCCGGAGAGGCGCCGGAGGGAGGGGAGATGGCGGCGCGCCCCGAGAAGAGGGAGGCGAAGAGGGAAGGAAGGAAGGCAGTGGCCCTTTATGGCCGGGAGAGGGGAAGCCGACGAGGCGCAGGAACGGCGGGCGGCGAGATGGGGAGAAAGCGGACGGCGCTGAAGGAAGTCAACAGACGGCTGGGAATCGGCGGACGGCACGGCGAAATCAAGCAGCGGCGCGGATCCAGAGGAGGTGGGGTGCTGGGCGGATGGGACGAACGGGGGTGGCGGCGGGTGCCGGAGGGGGCGGAGCGCACGAGGCGAGCGAGAGAGTGGCGGCGGCGCGTTCGGTGGGAGCGAGGGGAAGAAAGAGAGAAGGGAGGGTAGAAAAGAGGCTGGGCGAGGTGGGCCACTGGGAGAAACGCCCGGCTGGGCCAGTGGGAAATGGCCGGGCCGACTGGGCCGGGAGGGAGAGAAGAGAGAGTGGGCCGGGAGAAAAACCGGCCCAAGAAGAAAAGAATGAGTTTTGATTTTTGAAAATGGAGAATTCAAAGCAATTTTTGAATCTGGAATTTGAAAGAAGGTGTGAAACAGAAACCCGAGCTTAACGGAAGCTAGGAGATTTTGGAATTTAAAGCAAAATTTAAAAATTCGAATGAAAATCAGAAATCGAGGTAATTACTGTTTATCAACCGAAAAATGGGATGTTACAAACCTACCCTCCTTAAACGGAATCTCGACCCCGAGATTCGGCTACCCAGATGAGACGGGGAGCGTACCTCTCGTTACTTCTGAAGTTGCTTGGGCTTCTTCAGCGGCGACAGGGTTCACTTGGCCTTGATTTTGGCTTGGCGCGGAAGCGACTCTGAATGCCTGCGATGTTGGATGACTTTTGCTTGAAGCTGAAGTCTGGCCTTGAGCTGGTGTGGCTTTGAAGTTGAACCTCACCGGGGTGACTAGTTGATGGCATTTGTTGGCAAAATGCCCTTTTTCACCACACTTGAAACAGCGGAGACAAGCTCTTGGGTTCCGTACTGCAAGCTGTTTGACGGGGCGAGGAGGGCGGAGAACAATCTCACTTCTTTCCTTCTCTACTGAGGTACTCTGGCACTTCGGTGGAATCTGGCTATTATCTTTCAAAGTCCGACATTGGTTATCTTTGCCATTTCCATTTGTGATGAGTCTTGCAGCGACTTGAAGACAAGTCCTTTGCAACTCGACAGCCTTGATCAGGAGTGGACGCATGAAACAATCTTTGGGGCAGTGGTTTTGACCTTCGCAGAGAAAACACATGACTTTATTCATCGGCACTCACCGGCCGGTGATCTTTATCACAGCTTAAAGGCGCTTTACACAAAGATTGGACCGCTCGTGTCCTTTTCTCCACAACGTGCATGCTATTTGGTTCACAGGGCAATCTTCTGATTGATGGTGTTCCTCACAGCTGGGACAGTAGGGAACTGAACACGTGTAGCAATAGTGTCCAAATTGTCCACATGTGAAACATGCTCCTCTTGCAACTTATCTTAATGGAGGACATAATTGGGCGACATGTCCTATCTTGCCACATTCCAAGCAAGCGATTGACGGGCTACTGAGTCTGGTAGTAGAACTTCAGTAGGTACAACTTGCTTTCCGCTGGGACTCCTGATGAGTTCTTCGTTGTCAGGGTTGAGGTTGATGACGATGACGCTCCTTGTTGGTTCTTCAAAGATTCTCGCGGGGACAATCTGCTCATACGGTGCCCTAAGTTGCCGAAATGGAAACAGCTTGATCCTTTGACCTTGTTTTTTGGGGCATCTCTTGGCAAAGTGTTTTTTCTCCACACTAAAGCAAAGAAGGGGGCTACCGGGTTGAATGTCGCAGATTGATCGCGAGCGGGAGTGCAGAAACAATCCTCGCCGAGCGCGAGTTGGCATTGTGGCTCTTGGTGACTAGGTCCGATTGATTGAATGATGAGTCGCCGAAATACCGATCACGAGGATAGCTATCTTGTGGCCTTCGTGTTCGATTAACTTCCTTTTACAACCGCACCACTTCCTTGGGCCATCGCCTTTGGTGCCATCCGAGGAAAACAACTCGTATAAGAATTAGAGGAGATATATGAGGGTTCACTGCCCTCTAGAGCACAACAAAAGAAATTCAAATCAAACGAGGAAAACGACAAATACAATACAAAGCCTAGAATGGCTGCATTATATTAAGGGGTTAGGTATTACATGACTTCAAAACATAGCATATAGGGTATGCTAAGTCACGACACAAGATACACACACATCGCCTATAAAAGAAGAAAACAAAGAGTGCTTACAACCAAAAGATCGCTAAAGCAAGCAATCGCTAGCTAAACTAAGCTAACTACTCCCACATGGCGACGAAGACTTGGGATCGGCCTCTCATCCAGAGAGGCGTGTAGTAGTAGAAGGGCACTTCTCGCAGAAGATCTAGGTGCATCCGCTCAAGCGGTTGCAAGCGGCTGGTCCGCATCTTGGATTGCTTCGCAATACCGCTTGGGAGGTCTCGGGTGTGAAGGTGTGAGCGATGAACTCGCCCTCTCTGTCATAGAGAAAATCCTCCATGGTCCATGACTCTTGGTCCAGGGTTTGAGTCTTTCAGCCTCTAAAGATAGGCTTGCGGAGGTAATCCAGGTGGTGCATGAATTGGCGGAGAATATCCACGAATTCCACTCCGCCTTCTTGTTGAGAGCAAAAGTCTCATGGGCCATCGGACGACGGGGTTATCATCTACACATTTTTGAAAAATAAGAAAGGGAATCAGAATTGAGTAAAAACTCAAGTGAAGTCAGGGGAAGTGAAGAATTAAGAGAGATGAGTGAGAGCCATAAATACATTATATTTTGCTGAAGCTTTTCATAAATTTTAAAAGTAGGACTCAAGTCCTTAGGCTCGACCAGTCTAGCTAAGACTCCTACAGTCGTATGCTCTGATACTAGCTCTGTCGGACCCGGATTTTCTAATCTCGAATCCTCTGCGAATACATTGTGCTATTCCCTGGATCAGTAGATAGCACTCACAGATACATCACTGAATCATTTCATACATGGCTTAAAACCATACCATTCATTAATTTAACACATCAGAGTTTACATAGACCACATCGGGTCAAGTTTTACAATAAAGAACGAACAGGCCAAATGATTACATCACAAAAGTAGCGGAAGCGACAACGGAAGCAAAAAGGGTGAGGGCACATCTCTCTATAGGCAAGCGACTGGGGAAACCTGTGTACATCCGATATTACCCGAAAACTCAGATAATATAGGATACACATAAGTACCAGCGGAGTCAGCTAGACTGGGGCGAGACTAGAACAACAAAGAACTAAACTACACTTCAAGAACTCCTTGGTCTTCAGACATCTGGTTCCTCGTAGTAGTCGTAATCTCCAAAATTTCCTGCTTATGAGGGTTTGGGGGAAAGAGCGAGAATGAGCACAACCACCGTGCTCGCGAGCCAACACACAGTATGCAATAGTATACATGCAAGGCTTAACAAAGATGGCTCAGGTTCTTTTATTTGCTAAAGCAACATTTTCAATTATCATAAATACAAGTCCTATGACTTAGCATTTTAAACAGATTGCATTTTTATTAAAGAGAATAAGTGCAATATTAAATAACAGTAGAGGTTACCTCCACCTCATTCTAAATTTTGATAGCGGTTACTTCCACCGATTATCAACACTGGGTAAGGCTACCCAGGAAAAATCCAAAACAAGGGCTAGGTGAGCCCAACACATTTCCATTCCACCCACAAAGATTTTTGAAATAGAACTAACTCAGGTTAAGTTCTCATGTCCGCCTTTGACCATAGGCGATCGCTTAAACAATTTAGACTCGCAGAGGTTGTACACTCGCACTCCACAAGAGATTATCATACTCGTTACCCCACATGATTCCTTAGTCATGTAGTTGAGCGATCGTCATAGTAACGCTTCAAACTACCTTGCCCTTCCGTCATCTCACCCTATGGCCAATTCCATAAGTTGTGCAGATACTTACCACAACGACTAGCGCACTGCTCGCCACAACGACTAGCGCAGCTTGATAACTTCACCGCTTGGATCCCATTCAAGCTAGCATACGCCCCGCCGCTTGCACACTTCTAAACACCGCTGTGGGATGACATTCGTGGTTCAATAATTTTACTAAGCCAAGTTGCAATTTGCGACTTGCGGTTGTACTTGTTTTACACAGAGGTCATGACAAGATTAAGTCCTTAATTCATCCGGGCGCTTCATACCACATACCAACCATTCTCGTAGCTACGTCCGCAACCACCACTCTTTCCATCCGTCCCGCATGTGGTACTTGCAAGTTGTTTAGGTTTTGGGAAGGAAAACCAATTAATGCAACACATCACCATCTACGCCCAATGAGTGCCCAAAACCATTTTTCATGTTTAAAGGATGATGATCGACATTTATTGTCCCTAAGATTTAAGCAAGACTAGCATGTCGCTTAAGTACAACCTAGGCTAGTATTTACCATATATTTACTAGGGTGACAAAGAATACGGCTTCAATTTATCAAAGGATGTCTTAATAAATAATTAATCAAAGAAATGGGTATTTAGCTACCTTAAGCTTTAACATATTATTGATTACAAAATTAAGGCATGCAACTTTGATATTTTAAATAAACATAGTTTGCATAAAATGTAGGCTCAGAATGATCAAAGTATTGACTCGCTTGGGTTAGATTATCGCGCCTTGATCTTACTCACTTTCTCGCCAGGGTTTTGAATTCGGTTCTGCGCTTTATCCGAATCTTGATTCTCGCTTGAGTCGCGCTTCTTCCGGACCCCACTCCTAATTACACGATACAAGCAAGAACAACAAATAAATCCAAAGAACTTCGAAAAGACCAAATATAATAGGAGAGCTTTAAATAAGTTTTGCGATGAACGAGCTGAAGAGACAAGGTTCAGCGAGGAGGGGATGATTGACAAAGTCAACCGACCAACCGAAAGAGAGGGTCGTGGTCAAAAATTTCGCCAGGGAAAACAAGGGAGAAACGGTCAAGAACTTCCGCAGGATACTCCGCCGGATATCACGATCGGGCAAGATTTGGATACACGATAATTTGCCGGGCTTTTAACAAGATCGTAAAACATTTTATCAAAGACGACTTTTGAACGGGGATAAAAAGGGGATAAACAATATTTAGACCAAGGAATACTGGATTGGATTACAAGATTAATATACAGGTTTTCAAGGTAAGCCGTCGAAATTAACATGTTAATCCCGAATAGCCCTCCAAGATATTTTGAGAAAATGCAAGTTCATATCAAAGCATTTTACACAACGCAGAAATTTGAATAAATATGTTTAACAAAAATAGACATGATTGCAGAGACGACACGAAGGTCATTTGCATAACTTCGATTTCCGAGATTTTGCAAATTACGCCTTAATCGATAGCTCTCAACTAAAGTGAAAATGATAATTCTACTAGTACTTGACAATCGACAGTTAACCATTAACAACGGTTAATCGAATCAACGCAAGTCGTAGCACAATTATACGAGGATAAGTATTTTGGAAACATTTTCGCCAAAAATGGAAAGCTACTAGCCGACCGAGGATTACAAAACAACACATACACGATCATCACACAAACCATTCTTTACCAAAACTCACTATCGCTTCCACGACTACCCCGCATGTGTTTAACAAAAATATTTGCAATAACAACACACACATCGACAATACACAAATCTCAATTGCATACACAAAACCACCGCCGCTAGTCCATCGATGCCGCTCGCTTCTCACGAGGAGGGCCCACCGCCGAGAGAGACAGAGAGAGGGAGAGAGAGACAGAGAGAGAGGAGGGGGCGCCATGGCAATGGCCGGCCGGGTGGTCGGCATGGCCGGCGGCCGGAGGGGCGGCGGGCTAGGCAAAATGGGCGCCAAGAGGAGGGGATGCCGAGGAGGCGCGTGCGACGGACGGCACCGGAGAGGGGACAGCGGTGGTGAGAGCGCACGGAGCAGAGCCCGAGCGGCGACAACGGCGACCGGAGGGAGGAGAGGGAGGGGAGGTGCGACGGCACAAGGATCGGACGGGAGGCTCACCGTGAGGTCGACCGAGGCGGGACAGAGGCGGAGACAGCCGGCGTCGGGAGCGGAGGCGGAGTCGGGAGAGGCGCAAGGGGGCGGCCGGTTGCATGGGTGTGGAGGCTCGGCCGACGGGCGGAGGAGCAAGGGGGCTTTGCGTGGAACCGGCCAAGCGGCAGATGTGCTAGAGAGGCGCTGGAGGGAGGGGAAATGGCGGCGGTGGCTCCGAGAAGAGGGAGGCGATGAGGGGGAAGGAGGGGCGAGCCGGCCCTTTATGGCCAGGAGAGAGGGGGAAGCCATGAGGCGGTGGGAACCGCGGGGCGGCGGAGATGGGGAGAAAGCCGGACGGCGCGGGTGAGTCGGCGTAGGAGGCGCCGGATCCGGAGGAGGCGGGGCTGTCGGGGCGGATGGGACGAGCGGGGCGGGGGCGGCGGGTGCGAGAGGGGGCGGAGCGCACGAGGCGAGCGAGAGAGTGGCGGCGGTGCGTGTAATACCCCGGCCTGCTCATAGCGTGGCACATGTGGCCCATGAGGAGTTGTGTGGTGGGATTAGTCCCACATTGCTTATCTCAAGTGAGTTGTAGTAGTATATAATGCCTGTTGGATCCAAACGTAGCACCTCCGGGTTAACCCTTTTACACGAAGCGAGGACGAAAGTGTAAGTGAGGTGCTATGTGTGCGCGGGTCCGCCCCACGGTGGGCTGGGCATTGAGCCGAATTTGGGTCAGGGTGTTACAGATGGTATCAGAGCATCAACCTTCGCTGCATGGGCGCGTGCGGGACAGGGGCGCGGGCATATGGCGCATGGCGCATGTGGGCCCGGAGTGGACACATGGCATGACATATGTGCCGACCGACGCACGAACGTACCGAGGGGTGGTTCGGGCATTTGTCGCAGATGCGATGTCGCCGAGGGCGCCACTTAAGGGGGTGAGGTAATACCCCTACCGCTTCATAGCGTGGCCTATGTGGCCCATGAGGAGTTGTGTGGTGGGATTAGTCCCACATTGCTTATCTCAAGTGAGTTGTAGTAGTATATAATGCCTGTTGGATCCAAACGTAGCACCTCCGGGTTAACCCTTTTACACGAAGCGAGGACGAAAGTGTAAGTGAGGTGCTATGTGTGCGCGGGTCCGCCCCACGGTGGGCTGGGCATTGAGCCGAATTTGGGTCAGGGTGTTACAGTGCGTTCGGTGGGAGCGAGGGGAAGAAAGAGAGAAGGAGGGGAGAAAAGAGGCCGGGCGAGGTGGGCCGGCTGGGGGGGGGGAGAAAATGGCCTAGTTGGGCCGGCTGGGAAAATGGCCGGGCCGACTGGGCCGGGAGGGAGAGAAGAGAGAGTGGGCCGGGAGAAAAACCGGCCCAAGAAGAAAAGAATGAGTTTTGATTTTTGAAAATGGAGAATTCAAAGCAATTTTTGAATCCTGAATTTGAAAGAAGGTTTGAAACACAAACCCGAGCTTAACGGAAGCTAGGAGATTTTGGAATTTAAAGCAAAATTTGAAAATTCGAATGAAAATCAGAAATCGAGGTAATTACTGTTTATCAACCGAAAAACAGGATGTTACAGATTACTTCATGTGCTGTTCAGGATCTTTACATGTTCGGGTAGTATTCCTGATGATTTAGACTTTGCCTTAATAGTAGGTATACATGAGACATGCATATGCAATATTATGACCATGCTCTTGCTCTCTGTCTCTGCTGGTCACATGCCTAGCGTATATTTTGTGGATACTTTGATCATTGTTTTACGGATTAAATTAGCCAGAAAAGTGCGTGTAATTCAAACTACGATAGCACGGATATGGCTGGTCGTGGCTTCTCCATCAGTTCCTGTTGGAATTAAGTGGGGTTTAACCCATCCTTTATCAATAATTCCTAAAACAAATCTCAAAGGTCTACTCATGCATGGTAGCATATGGGACACTTTAGTTGGCAGTGAGTTGTATACCATTGTGCAATATGATGACTACAAGATGGTTGAGAATCGTTCTGTAGTTGAGCAACCTCATGAAATACAATTCATTGTGAGAGAACTCGACCACCTCAAATGCACATTACCTGATAAATTTGTGGGTGGTGGCATCATTGCCAAACTACCCTCTTCATGAAGGCATTTTGCTATATCTCTAAAATACAAGAGACAAAATATTTTCAAGTAAGGATTTGATTTGCGTCCCTTGATGTTGAAGAGAAAGCTCGGGCGAAGGATGTGCATCCTAAGGTGGCCGAAGGATATTCTAGCGCTAATGTTGTACAACACCATGGTAACAGAAAGTTCAAGAGAAAGGCCAAGGTCGTACAGACCACCAACTTTAAGAAAAATAAGAAGCCAAACAAGAAAAAAGATGTCTGCTATGTTTGTTGTAAGGACGGTCACTGGGCCAACAAATGTCTTGACCGTAAAGACAGAAAGAATGAGCATAGCTAGACCAAGTCTGTGAATGTGACTATTGGCGATACTGGAGCAAGGATATACGGGTATGGTAATTTACATACTCGCTCACGATCTCATCATTGCACCGACTGGTGGATTGACACAGGGGCTAATATTCGCGTATGTGCTGGTGTGTCCTTGTTTTCTTCTTATCATATTGCTCGGGCTTCCTTCGTGTTGATGAAAAACAGTTCACATGCCTCTGTTCTTGGTGTTGGCATGATAGATCTAAAGTTTACTTGGGAAAGATCATGCAGCTGAAGAACGCGCATCATGTCCCCTCAATAAATAAGAATCTCATCAGCGGCTTTCTTCTGTGTAGAGATGGGTATAAGTTGGTTTTTGAGTCTAATAAATTAGTCATTTCTAAATTTGGACTCTTTATTGGGAAAAGGCTATGATTGCGGAGGTTTGTTCCGTTTTTCCCTTTCAGATTTTTGTAATAAGGTTGTGAACTATATTTGTGATCTAAACAATGGGGATGAGCCCAACGTTTGGCACACACATTTGTGTCACATAAATTTTGGTTCTATATCTCGGCTATCCAATCTAAATTTAATTCCAAAACTCTCTATAGTCAAATGTTATAAATGCCAAACTTGTGTGCAAGCAAAACAACCTTACAAACCTCGTAAAGTTGTGGAGGAAAGAAATTTGGCACCTTTAGAACTCATACATTCAGATCTCTCTGAAATGAATGGTGTTTTGATAAAAGGAGGAAAAAGATATTTCATGACTCTAATTGATGATGCTTCTAGATATTGTTATATGTATCTGTTGAAAACAAAAGATGAGGCTCAGACTACTTTAAAACTTATAAGGCTGAAGTTGAGAATCAACTAGAAAGAAAAATCAAAAGACTCCAGTCATATCAAGGTGGAGAGTATTTCTCAAATGAGCTCTCCCAATTCTGTGTAGAGCACAGAATTATCCATGAGAGGATACCTCCCTATTCGCTTCAATCCAATGGGATTGCTGAAAGAAAGAACCGCGTGTTGAGTGACTTGGTTAATGAGATGTTAGACACTACGGGTTTATCTAAGGCATGGTGGGTGAGGCTGTACTGACCTCGACTCATGTCCTGAAGAGAGGTCCCACTAAGAATAGTGAGATTACTCCATATGAAGGATGGAAAGGGAGAAAACCATCACTATCCTACTTGTGCACTTGGGGTGCTTGGGAAAAGTTAACGTAACGATAACTAAAAAGGACAAACTTGGACCGAAAACTGTGGATTATGTCTTTCTAGGATATGCTCATTACAGTACTGCCTATAGGTTTCTAATACTTAAATCTGAGGTATCTGACATACATATCGATACAATAATGGAATCTCGAGATGCTACATTTTTTATAATATATTTCCCATGAAGGATACGCATAACTCTAATAGTCAAGCAAATTATTTAACTCCTGAATCCATAATTCCCATTGAGCATTCTGAACACACACACGAACAAATCCTTGAGAAGGATAACAGTATTGTTCCTAGAAGGGGCAAAAGACAAATGATTGAAAAATCATTTGGAGATGATTTCATTGTGTACCTTGTGGATGATGATCCCAAATCCATTTTCAGATACATATGCATCTCCTGATGTAGAGTAGTGGAAAGATGTGGTTCGTAGAGAAATGGATTCCATTCTCGCTAATGGGACTTGGGAAATCATTGATCGTTCATATGGCTACAAGCTAGTTGGATGTAAGTGGGTGTTCAAGAAAAAGCTTAGGTCTAATGGTACTATTGAAAAGTACAAGGTAAGGCTTGTGGCCAAGGGCTATACTTAAAAGGAAGGAGAAGATTTCTTTGATACTTATCAATGCTGCTAGATTAACCACTATACGGGTACTACTATCCTTGGCTGCCTCACATGGTCTTATTGTTCATTAAATGGATGCTAAGACAAATTTCCTCAATGGAGAGTTAGATGAGGAAATCTACATGGAACAGCCTGATGGTTTTGTAGTAACCGATCAAGAGGGCAAAGGTTTGTAAGTTATCAAATCTCTATATGGTCTCAAGCAAGCACCTAAGCAATGTCATGAGAAGTTCGATAGAGCCTTAACATATGTCGGCTTTACAGTAAACGAAGCAGATAGATGTGTTTACTATTGCTATGGTGGGCGTGAAGGAGCTATACTATGTTTGTATGTTGATGACATACTTATCTTTGGAACAAGTCTTAACGTGATTATCGAAGTTAAGTCTTTTCTATCCCAAAGTTTTGACATGAAAGATCTTGGAGAAACTGATGTAATTCTAATCATCAAGCTGATCAAGGGTGAGGATGGGATTACACTTCTGCAATCCCATTATGTGCAAAAGGACTTGAGCCGTTTTGGCTATATTGATAGCAAGCCTTCTCCAACACCTTATGATCCAGTCTAATACTTCGAAAGAATAAAAGACTAGGAAAGGATTAGCTGAGATATTTGTAACACCCCAACCCATCAAAGGGCCTGGAATGCTACTAAATAAACATGATAATCATTTAAACATAAGGCACAGTTCTAAATTTCTGCAGAACCTCCTTTGTATAATTAAGTATACCGAGGTTCCAATGATGAATATACTATTATCAATATCTCAACATCCAAAGTTCATCAAAGCATTCTCAAATAATCTATTCAGCTAATGCATAAGCAAGCATAATTAAAAATTTACCTCTCATGATTACAAATAATCCAATGCATTCAAGCATAGCCAAAATTAATCCTTAAAAAGTTTACTTATTATTAAGGTACGATCTAAATGATAATCATCTTTAAAAGAATGTGTGGTAGTGAGTGCATCCAAAGCAACCCTACTCCCTCCCATGCATGTCGTTCTTGCAAGTGGTACCTAAAAGCACAACAAAAACAAGAGGTGAGTCCAAAGACTCAGCAAATATAATAAATAGCATCAACAACATACAAGCATGTAACTCATCAGCTATACTTCACAAAACCATATATCAATCACTTTACACATGCAAGCTACGCAATATGCTCAATATGATCTTTTTCCTCCTCTTTCCTTTTGCATTTTACTGGTAATGCAAAGTGCGATCCGTCGATGCACACCCATGCATGTACCATCCGCATAGGACCGCTGCCCATACTTCACGTGTATGGGGACCTAAGCCCATACTCTTTAAGCATGGGGACCTTTAGCCCATCATTAACATGATGGGGACCTCAAGAGTTGCTTGGTCATCACATGACCAAGACTTCAATAAACCAACACGATGCATATGTATGAATTCTCGAAGTAACACAAACATGCATCCTCAACAACATTGCATATGAGTAACCTATTCATGCTCCAAAATCTCATAACCATAGACAAGCAACCATGAATAACACGTAATTGTATTCTAGCAACCATGAACAATACCAATTATGTCATCTTCTCAAACATGAACACACAAGTACTCATAATATATATTGAATCATTGACATTCAATAATATATATTATATTCATCATTATACTTGACTTAACCACGAGAGAATGAGGGATGTACAGAAGGTGCTGCCCCCAGTACCAGTCCACCGCCTGAATAATAATTATAACACACGCTAAGACACAAGAATGCACCAAAACAAACTAAATAACAACAACCATGAAATCGCAAAACATCTAACTCGATCCCGTCCCCAAATTCCTTAACGTCGATTTGTCCCCTCGGTGGATAGTCAACTTCAAAAATCCATATATATTGGTACAAGAGTCCAAATAAGATGTTCTTAGACTTTCTGGAAAGTTAATTAAATTCTCCAACCAAGTCTAGTTGGTGAGCCTTATCAATCATTAAATAATACCCTACCAGCCGCTTAATAAAACATCAATTTCACGCCGCTCTCGGATAGAGCACTAAAACCACCATAACTTTTGCTACCCAACTCGGACGGGTGATCTTGGACTCTCTGAATCATGACAAAACCAGCTACAATAGTCTAGTTGGAAAAGTCTCCGATTCGCCTCCTACTAATTCTTATATTCAGTAAATTTTCTATCTCTCAACTGACAAAATAAACAGCAATGGTAAAAATTCTATAACTTTTGATTGTAAACTCTAAAAATTGTGTTCTTTATAAACTTGGAAAGCTTACTGAATTCTCTACAACATTTATTTTGGGTGGCTTTTCTAATTCGCCTCTAAATAATTCATAATGGCCGACAAGACAATCTGCAATTCTCGCCGCCTCTCCCGGTCGGGGCTGTGTAAAACTACCATAACTCCTAAACCGTAAGTCCAAATCAGGTGATCTCGGTACCCACAGAAAGATAAACCGAGGGCTACAACTTTCTAAGAGGCGGTCAGATCAAAAAACATACGGATTTTACCTAAAACTAACGAGCAACATAATGAACAACACCGACCGCTACTCGCCTTGGCCAAGACACCAACGGTGGTCTCTCGCTTTTCGTCAATGGACCGCAGCAAGAATCTTCACTAGGGAGGGAGGTGGTGCTGCTGGGAGGTGGTGGTGCAGGGAGGTGCAAGGGAAAGATGGGGTGGCGGCTATGGGGAAAGAGGGGTGGCGGCTATGGGGGAAAGAGTGGGAAAGGGAGGGTGGCTAGGGTTTAGGAGGAGGTCATCCCCTTTGGCCGCCCTCTCTTCGCCACATGGGCCGTGGCCCAAGGCCCATGTTGTTGGAAATTCATGAAACCCCTTTTTCCAGTGATTTTTCTTCTTTTATTGTTCTTTCTTCTCCCGACTAGCCGCCTAATTGCCCGATTAAATTCCGAGTATTACAATATTCCCTGCATTATTGGTTCACTCATGTACTTAGCTAGTGCTACTCGACATGACATCTTATTTGATTTAAGCAAATTAAGTCGGTTTACTTTAACTGGGAGATGATCATTGACGGAACTCGAGCGAGTTATGTGCTACTTGAGAGGAACGACTAGTTATAGAATTCATTATACCGGGTACCCTAACGCACTCAAGGGTATAGTGATTCCAATTGATATCCGTGCCGATGAGATTAAGACTACGAATGGATATGTTTTCACTCTAGGTGGTGTCTTTGCTTCATGGAGGTCTTGTAAATAGACTATTTGACGAGGTCACCATGGAAGCGTAACTTACAACATTGGATACAACCACTATTGAAGCGTAATAGCCGCGTGAACTCCCGATGGACTTGTCGGTGGTTGGAAAATCGATTCGCCATCCTTATGTAATCGTGATAATCAAACGGTTCTCGTTAAAGTTAAAGCAAAGGATAATATGAAGTCCTCCAGGCATGAAATTTCAGAATAATAGCTGTGGATTACATCCCAACAGCTAAGAATCTGGTAGATCTCTTTACAAAGGATTTATCACGAAATGTGGTAGATAATGCATCAAAGGAGATGGGAATGAGACCTATGTGAGATACACCACAAGGCAACCCAACCTATGTGATCGAGATCTCGTGAAGTAGGACCCGAGAAAACAAACTGGTTGGTTAACTAAAGGAGAGTACATTCTATAACCCACTTCACTGAAGATGTCGTACTCTCAAATCTGTAAGGTAGGATGACTTTGTTTTAATGTGTTATGTGGCTTTAAGTAGCAAAGATGCTATCCTACAGAGCATTCTTGAAAGAACACACCTATGTGAGCCCAACTGCTAGTCACAGTTAGTGAGAAATGGGTACTCTTTAAGAAGCTCATGAAGAGGCACCATAGTGTGACTTATATGATCCACCCGAGGGGTAGCCTATTGGCAGCCTAGTATCAGTCAAGGCTTGAGGTAAAACTCATTCACACAAAATTGCTAATTCAAGGCTTAGTCCATTGTGTAGTTGTGAATGAATGCAGCTTAAAGCTCTAGGTGGATGTTCAACCCTAGCGTGTCTCCACCAAAAACTAGTATATTAACAATGCTTTGGAATAGCAGAAAACTTTGTGAGCCTCTCGGGATCTAGTGGGTGATTATTAGAATTAAGTGGGCTTTGGCCCATCCTTTAGTCTCATATTGCTAGCCAAGGTGGAGAGACACCACCTTATAAAGTGGAGCATGTCTAGCCTTGGTAAAGCAAGAGAAAGGACGAGAAAGGAGGACTATACGCGCTGCCTTCGCGCCGCCACACAAGGCCAAAGCCAAGCCAGGGTCGTGCGACTTGCACGTGAATGGTACAGCTTGTTTCTGGCTCGTAGTGGGTCTAAACGCAACTTTCTTTTGCAATTTTGTTTTGCCATGCAATCTCGTTAGGATGGAAAGAAACGGAAACACTATGATTACGAAACGGAAATGCTTTGATTACGTGGCAAATTAATTGTGATTAATGAGCCTTAATTTGATTGCGCTTAACTGAGAGCGTTTCTTTATGCGTCCTTTAATCCGACGCAGAGATGTCTTCTCTCTTGCATTGCGAAACACATCTGCGCGAAAGAACCATTCGAGAGCGCTGTGTTGTTGAGTGTTACTACATCCCTACGCCCGCTGCACCGTGGTGGGGAGAGTAGGTCCTCGAACCATTGTCCTTGTGATCCCGCACGGAGAGGACGAATCAGTTTTTGTGCAAATGACTCCACTACCGCTTGTCGCTCCTCGCATCATCTACATCGCATCTTATTCATCGGTGATGTCCTCCTTCGCCTCTCGCGACACTCTCACCTCGCATCGGTAACATCTAGTACTCCGCACTTACTTCTAATTGTTATACGCTTTGTTGTTGATATATGTTCTCTTATTGATATATGTTTTGTTGTTCTTGCTTATAATCATAGTTCTTCTTCCAACATATTTAGTTCTCATGCTATTTCTGCGGTCATGATCTATTTACAAAATTATATAATCACTAAAGTGCTAATGACACGGGATCAAGCATCGTGCAAATATTATGCTTTTCCCTGAAAGGCCAATCACACCACACACGTTCAAATAGCCTTTAGTAAAAAACAAGAAGTCTAAGGCACGTTTTCCCAAAATCAGAGAAAATGGACGAAAATGTGGATAATATTTCCCATCTTCACAATCTTTGAATCTTCTTTCCATCTTCATAACCTGTATTGACGTCTCGGTAATAACAGACGAAGGGAAGCTGTTTAGACGTGGACCCACATGCCATAGTCCAAACTAAAGAGGTAAGCGGACACGTGCTATTCGAATTAAGGCCCATGGGTTGAGGACCAGAAATTCAAGAGTTTTTGTCGAAATAGCACTGTTGGTTGTGTTTTTTTCAGAAGTAGCAATTGCAGCATCAGATTATCAAAAATATCACCACGTATGTCGCACCGACAAGTGTCCAATACCGGCCTCCCGTGCCCATATTTAATCTTTGCCGACCTCCTCACCGGACATCCTCGACGAACACATGTCTACCTCCGCTTGCCCATCGCCTGCTTGCGTGCCCTCGCCGGACGCGCCACGCTCGCACGCGGTGTCGCTCGGACACCGGCTCTACCAACCACTCGCTTGACGCCACACGGGCGACCTCCGCCTCCTATCCACGATAGCATTTCGCCGTCCCGCGCCTGCATGCACTTTATTCCCTATCGCACGCCCATCACCGCCATCACCGCCTTGTCTGCAAGCAAGCCACGTGCGGGAGGGAATCCGATTCTCCTCTAGTCGCCGCGCCTACCGTGATTTCCATTGGGTAGCTATAAATTCGAGTCGATCGCAAGACGCTTCACCATCGTCACCTCACACGCTTTCTCATTCTCGCCTGCTGATTTTGTTTTCGCAGAAAATTAAGGATTGTTTAGAGTCGTCATTAGCTGTTATATTAGCAAGTAATTTTTCCGTGTGTATTTTTTTATTAACTGTGTAGTTAGTTAATTAGTTATAGTCAATTAGTTGTGCTTATTTAGGCATAATTAATTTAGTCGTAATTAAATTTGTGTTAGTTAATTATATCTAAGTAATTAGGTCATAATTAATTATTCATAGTTAAATTAATCTTATGTAATTTTTCGTGGCATAGTTAATTAGTTACGAATTATTTAGTCGTAATTAGTTAGTGTTAGTAATTAATTAGTTGGAATTAATCAGTCATGGTTAATTAGGTCTTAATTAATTAGTCGTACTTAATTAGTTATAATTAATTTAGTGGTATTTAATTCATCGTAAATCATTTAGTCCTAAATAATCTAGTTGTCATTATTAAGTCGTAATTCATTTATGGTAATTAATTATTCATAATTAATTTAGTGGTATTTAATTACCCGTATTTATTTAGTCCCAACTAATTTAGTCATATTTAATTAGTCGTAATTATCATTTCACTATTAATTAAGTATTAATTAATTGGTCTTATTTAATTAGTCATAATTAGTCTGGTCACGCTTAATTAGTGTATATTAATTTTTGTCCAGTATTTAATCGTAATTTAAAATTCTAGTAAATAATTATCATCATTAACTTATTCACTAATAACTGTGTCTTTCATCTCTCATGCGATGCCTCTACCGGATCTATCGAACCCTTATATGATGAGCATCACCAAGCAACTTGTGGATCACCAGGACGCGAATGGCCCTCCACCCTCGTGTTTCGGTCCGAGTGGCATTATCGAAACTTGACGCCGCTACATCCCAATCCTTCGAGACACGGATTGTTGCCCTTTGCCAGTCGCTTTAATCGGACGCTACTTCACCCGGACGGTAATATGATGTTAGCACTTGTCGGCTGTGTGGTGACCGAGACACACACCTTCCACTTTCAAAGGGAGAGAAGATAGTCACTCTCCAAGATGTCTTATTTTTACTAGTCTCCGATCAAGGGTGAGTTACTTGTTCCGCATCATCCGCCGGTGGACCGAAGGCCTGGTTGGGGCATTGGTTCTGTATACCTATCCCTGACAATACTGTGGTGTCCCTTGGACATGGCCGAGGAATTTCACCAATGCCTAGCTGATGCACCTAATGAGGTTGTTAGGATGCACCTCGCCTCTTACCTTCATCTCTGGGTCCGCCTGCTTCCCACCACACGTATGCATTGGGTGTACCACAACTTTGTCCGCATTGCTAAGTCTTTGATGACGTGGAGGTCGGGCGATGCCTCAAGATGCTTGGTGATAAGTCGCCCTTTGCGCCACGCACATGGGGTTGTGTGATACTGCAGCTGCATCGGTGTGAAATCGGTCATTGCCGCTCGCCACGCACTCTCCGCAGCCAGGAGTTGGGAGAACTTCCGCTGGATGGCCCTCCTTCGAGAAAGTAGTGCACCGCACTCGAGTTGCACGACTCGATAGACGTGCCCACTATGGGAACCGTGGAATGCCGCCTAGTTACATTGGGCCAAGGATAGACTAGTGAGGTGCTACTCATTGTTCTACAATGAGTTCGAGTCGCTGCATGACAACGACATCATATGGGCTCCATGGAGCCTAGATTATGGGCGACGACCTACCACCGGTGTTTACCCATATGGTGGAGCATTACGTGAGAACCCGGTATTTAGCTTGTAATGCTTAGCCATCCACTTGACTCTAGTATCACAAATCAAATATTCAAGCGTCTTGTATTATGTACCTCCCAGAGCGGTACACATACACCATCACAAACATCAATATCAATCAGACACAAGTGCTTACAAATTAAAAACTTCATAATTTACAATATATTGAACTTACAAGGTTCAACATAAAAAGGCCGATCGCCAAATAACAAGATAAATATCTAGTACGCAGCTAAAATCAATAAATAAACTGAAATAAAATCATGAATTAACCATTAATGAAGTCCCAAAGGCTTGCCATAACCCATGTGGCAACCGATCAATAAACCAAAGCAAATCGACGCCTCTCAAGATATTTCCATACCCGATTGATCTCTTTACTCGCTGTCCCAGATTAGTAAATAAAGCAAATAGTGAGTACATGAATGTACTCCACAAGACTTATGAATAACAAACCTATACATAGCTACATGCAAACTGAATCAAAGGAGAAGGCTATGGGTTTCATTTTCAGCATAAAGTCACACTTTGTTTGCAATAATGTAGTAGATTGAAGGCAATTTGTTAAAGCAGTTTGTAACAGTTCAAATATCAGTGACAACAACAATAAGCATAAATATCATCCTGGAAGTGACTAACCTTAGTCACCACAACAATAGCACGAATTACCCATTCGTACCACCCATTCTCAAGTTTTAACAAAACTGATAGTCTAACTCTCGAACGACATTCCCAAGTGTGTCCATAACCTAGGACGAGGCTATTCGAATAGTTTAAAACCCTGTAGGGGTGTACCAATGTACCCACACGCCAGACCGCCTCTTTTGCCACCGGATGAAGCACACTTTCTTAGGTATACCGGCAAGGCTGAGTCTTACGAGACGTTTTCCAATATTATGTATTAACTACGAGTCGCTCGTATGGATAGAAACCCATACGCTGTGTCGGGTCATCGTAAAGCCTCACCAACTACTCCTCACTGTAAAGCCTTGACAACCACGATATTTCGAGGTGGAGATCCTACCCTAACTCCACCACCGCACACCCAACACATAGATCCTTTTCACACAATACACACAACCCTCCTCTCGCGACTGAGCTAACACACTACAAAGTACTAAGTCAAGAGGGGTTCCCAATACCCTCATGTGGTTAGCACGCAATAATGCTTAGTTCAAGGAACAAGATGTTCGGTCCTTGTTGACTCTGCACGCTACCACATACCAATAACCACACCATTCAACCAATGTGCCCAAGTCTAAATCTTTTGTTTTCATTTTTAATTTTTCTAAATATGATACATACATGAGGATCATGACTCATTTATATAAGGTGGTGTTGTAATAACCATCGCTAATGCGATGATTCCTACCACCGTGCTAAGCATACCTAAGCGACACAACTCAGATACTTAATATAATGTGACTAGAGCCCATCCAAATGAGCTCTAAGTCACAAATAATATAAACCTAGGCTCATGGTAAGGATGGATATTTACCGCAGCTCAAGTAACTACTAGGTAAACTATCGCGATCGAGAAATAACTTGCCAACATAGCATGCATACATACAGCTTGAAACTTTGAAATATTAGCATGCACAAATAATAGGATCAACGTGCATCAAAGGAAGAACCGCTTGCCTTTATCTCACTGGAACTCGACATTCGCACGATTATTTTGGTGGCACTCTTGCATCATCGCTGCCTAACGATAAGAACTGATAAAGTGAAAACACCGAATAAACACCAAGAATTCCAAGAGTCTCCAAAAATTAAGAAATTAAATCGTAAGAAAGATATTAATTTTAGAAACAACAAAACAAATCAAAATGATTTGGAGTTGAATTGAATGGGTTATAAACTCGACAATACCATCGTTCTTCCGATTCACTAACCTCGAATAGCACTATCAATATTAGAATTATCGCTTGCTCCGTTGTTTGCTTTCCCAAAACCTATCACTCTGCCCATTCCTCATATCTGCCATACCTCCTTTATGCTAACTCTATTGTGTGACATAATTGACAATATCAAAATTTGGTAGCCTTAGGCCGCTTGGTTTTACAAGAGGGCTCACCGACAATTCAATCTTTCCCTAATCCTCCTTCCCATCTCTCGTCATCAATTCACTCAAAAGATCTTTGCAGGTGTTGACAACTAACCTTTCCACTAAATCACCATTCACATTTGTTCTCGATTAGGTCACTATCATTAAATTATTATCTAAGACTAATTGAATCATTAACATATCCAACTACTCAATTAACAATACCCTATGCATGTCGACAACACTGATTCTTTTCATATTTCAGATCATATCCTTACAACAAAGAAACTATCTGAAATTAAGGTGCTGACAAATACATTTGCTTACTGGAATCACTTATACCATTGCTAACTAGGTTTGAGTAATCTAAAAGTTAATTAAAAGGTCTAATAGCATTTGAATTCGCTTGTTTCATCGAGGTACTGCTACCCAACGAAATGTATGAACCGCCAAGACAACACAGAGGTGAAGCTACAGGAGCAGACAGGGGAGGTCTAGGCGTGGCATCGTCGCCGGTGAGGGAGTAGCGCGGAGGCGACGACAACCACCAAAATGGTTTGCCCAGAGGACAAGGAGGCTAAGGGTGGTGGCGGCGCTGCCGGGATGCACTGCTCAGCGGTGTGGCGGCGAAGCGCGGGCCTCGGAGGAGAAAAGAGGCAAAGCAGACCGGTGAGAGAGGAGGGGATTTCAGCGAGCATGAGGAGGCCTGTGGAACTCACCAGACCGTAGTGGCGGCGGGGTGGCTCGAGGCAGTCGGGCGACGCGGGCCGACTGCGCAGGCGAGGCCGGGTCAACGTGGAGGCAACACTACGAGAAAGAGAGCACCAATGAGTGGCCAAGGATGGTAGAGGGAGTTCATGGATACTCATAGGGAAGGAATCGAATCGGGCTCTTTGAATCAACTACGGCGATGGTGGAGGCGGTTGCGGCCGACTTGAGAAGGAGGCAGCGCGGCACTCCGGTGGGGATTCTCCAAATTCACCGAGGGCTTTGATGGTGGGGTTGATGGGGAGCCGAGTGACGCGGCCTATGGTGGCTGGACTTCGTCGGCGTGGTCGGGACGAGTTCAAGGGAATGCGACGGCCTTGGCGCTGGAACTCGGAAGGTGTGGGGAAGAAAGAAGATGGAGAAAGAAAGGCAGTGAGATGAGGACAGACATGGGGCGACTTGGCGAGTACGTGGCCGACACGCGAGCTTGCTTCGGTAGCAGATGTTGGCGCGTGTCCCTGGCGAAGGCGGTGAGCAGCTGCGTGGTAGGACGGGGAGAAGCTCGGGCGATGCGGTGCCGCTTCAAGAAGAAGGCGCTGGAGATAGGGGCCCGCCAGTCAGTCAATGAGGGAGGGCGGCTCGGGTCGGACTGGGTCTAAACTATTTTTTTCTGGTTGCTACAGTGTAAGCCGATTCGGTCGGTCCAACAGTAAAAGGCTGATTTGGATCTTAAATTCCTCTACTTTGACCAAATTTCTAAAAATAGCAAATAAATTTATAAAAATCTAAAATTTGGAAGAAGTGTTACTGGGATGACCTAGTACACATATTTTTTTTTCTAAAAGCACTGTTCATGTTTTGATTTGTTCGCATTTTAAATTCAAATTCAATTTAAGCATGCAAATAAGATGGAAACCAAATAACCTCCAATAAATTCCTGAAAAATCGAAACAAGCATATCGAAGAATATAGAGTTCAACTAAAATTTTCCCACACTTGAAACCTATTTTCTGCAACAAAAAGTTTTTTAAGAAAGTCCAAATTTCATAAATGCACACTAGATGCTTAGCTAATCCAACTTAGAAATTTTGGGGCTATTACAATTACGTCTTCGCACTGTAATGCGACAGCTTGATTTGTACCGCTTGTGTCCCTCCCGATGGTAGGATCCTCGCCGTGAGCCGCCCACTTGTGAGTTCAACTCCATCTGAGTAATGTTTACACTTCATACCTACACCCGCTGTTCTAACATCAATCCTTCTCAAATGTAGGCAATTGAGGGCGGGCCGACATGCTGAGGACTGGCAAGCAGTCCAGCATGAGTGGGTTAGGCTTAGACGGAGACAGCCCACATCCAAGTCCGACAGGAGCAGTGACCGTACGATGTATGGACATGTGGTTAGTACATTGAGTGGTACGTACTACACCGTGGCAACAGACTCATCTATCCTCCACCAGAGTGTCCGAGTGGTGACATACTAGGAGAGGCTATGCCACTTGTTCGATCAACATAGTGCTTCGCGACGTAAGGACACCGTAAAACACTGACAATCTTTGCTCATTTTATTGATGATATTTGTATTGTTTGTTACTGAACAAGTGTTGTCTGTCATTTCAGTTTGGGGCTGTGGCAAATCTCAAGCGCATCCAAGACCGCCATCCATAACCCAAAGTACACCTCACCGGGGCTTCTGAGCACTATGAAGTACATCCTTGAGTAGTCGAAGAATATAATAAAGGGAATGAGCCACGGTCGGTCGAGAGATGATGTCCTACAAGCTGCGCACAGAGTGGGTCGATCGTGCTCGCCTGCTAGGTCGACATGGCCTAGTCAGTCTGGCCAACATTGTAGCGCTTCCCTTCAGTCATTCGCGTTGTAGATCGGCTCGGATGTAAGTTATGTACAAATTTATGTCCTGTTTTTTATTATGCCTTATTTTGTGCTAACATCATGTCGTCCTCCTGCCGCACGTCTGTAGGGATGCATCACTTCTGCTATCCAAACCCTGTACTCAGACTGGCGTTCCCCCTCGGTCATCCACACTACACACCTCGGTCATCCACACTACACATTCGGGGTGGAACGGGATGTTTAGTTTAGGTCCTGAATATTTATTTCGCCTAACATTATTCCATCTTGCAGCCTTCAGTTGACTGTGGGGGTGACGGTCATCTGTCAACCGATGAGGATACGGCCATCCCAGCTACTGTCAGGGAGCAGTGCACGGCGCTAGGGTTTGGACCATGGCACCTGTATGCCCATATCGTACTGGGCATCGCACTCAATGGAAGAGCTCCTCCGGGATCGCTTGCACATCGCACGGTCTATGCTAGAGCTCCTTCGCACTGAGGGACTTATAGACATCGTACCTGGGGGCGGACGATCTGGGCTTGGATGTCCTAATTCCTTCATTAATGACATGTTTGTAGGAGGTAACCAGTTTCACATGACTCAGATGAACGACATTGATGTTGGACAGACTCAGCTGGGCAAGAGTCAACTTGCAAATGCACCTATGCCCACTCAACAGTCTATTATCCCATCCAAACCGATACGTGCTCTTCGGACAGCTTAACGTATCCCACGGAACATGCTCAACGCAAAATCAGGATGTGCACGAAGACATAGATGTAGGAGCAGAGCGTGGCACAAATGAGAGAGACATATTGTATCCCATATGTAATTACACTACATAGATGTTATGCGCTTTTGTTGTGCTATATTTGTATACATATTTTATATGCTATGTGCAAATATTATCAAAGTAGATCGGTTCCGAATTTGAAATTATTCTTCGCGCCACATCAGCCCCTTCTCCTTGTCTCATCACTACCCATAGCAGTTGCGAGTGTTGAAGCCATCCATGTTCTGTGAGACGAGCATGATAATTGCATGATCTTAGAAACATATAAGGCCAAATACATAATTAGGATGCAAATTGTACATAACTCACCACTTCAAGATGGAGTGCGGCTGGAAACGCCACGACGGCCACGGTCTTAGTAGCGTGAACCTTCCTTATCTTAGCACCGCCCACATCGCGCGAGTGTCAAGTCATCTATGTTCTCGAGATGGGTTGGGCAATTGCATGATGTTAGTAGTGAAGGATTACAGGTAGGCTACGATAGTACAAAATAAAAAAATCTACCACGCAACCAAGTAACCTTTGCTAGTAATAGATCACAAGATTACCACAAGACACGCTGAATTGTAGCGGAAGTGGAGTCGATGTAGCGAGTTGATGCTGTGTGTAGTCGACTCGCCGCACGTCTTCTCCTCATGCTCCTGAGATCTTCATGAGTTACGGGTCGTCCTAGTGCTGATGCTTCGCAATAACACCTCCAAGGTATCCACACATATGGGGCAGGGACATCACGCGCTGGAGTGCTAGCGCCAGCGGTGTGGTATTGGATGAGGAAGACCAGATTGTTAGGGTTTCGAGAGTTCTTCAAAAAGGATCACCACACCCCATGCCACCGACCCTCTATATATGGGCATCCATAATGGGTATCAAACTTAAGGCCCATTAGGAACTCTGGCCTACAAGAATTCGAATCACCATCCAAATCAAATTCTAGCCCTTTAAGTGTGCAACCCTATAGGTTCATGTCTAATCGGTTGTGACTTGGAAACTCTTTTCAGACCACTAGTCGTTAGCGGTACCTAGCAAGATATAATGATTCCCGAACACACATATAATATATCCAACGAATCTTAATGCAATTCGATCTACGACCAGGTCTTTATCATATACGACCAGCTCATATCTAGTCACGACCAGTCCATATTTAGTTACGACCAGTTCATAACTTCTTACGACTAGTTCATAACTCCTTTAAGTATCTAATACTGATAGCTCTTGTGTGTGCCTCATGCTCTGGTTGTGTGAGAGGCTTTGTCAATGGATCAGCAATATTTAAATCCGTGTGAACTTTGCATATTTTCACATCACCTGTATCCACCAATTCACGAATAAGATGATAACGATTGAGTATATGCTTGGACTTCTGATGGGATCTAGGCTTCTTAGCCTGCACAATGGCTCCATTATTATCACAATAGAGATCCATTGGGCTCGAGGCACTCGGAACCATACCCAATTCAGCAATAAAATTCCTTATCCAAACACCTTCCTTCGCAACTTCAGAAACCGCAATGTACTCGGCCTCCTTCGTAGAATCAACAATCTTCTCTTACTTGGAACTTTTCCAGCTCACTACCTCTCCATTCAAAATGAATACAAAACCAGATTACGAACTATAAACATTTTTGTCGGTTTGGAAGCTTGCATCGGTGTAACCATTTACAACAAGCTCTTCAACACCGCCAGAAACTAGGAACGCACCCTTAGTCCTTCTCAAATACTTAAGAACGTTTTTCACAACTCTCAGGTGACCTTCACGAGAATCAGCTTAGTATCTGCTTATAACACTTAGAGCTATGATGCATCTGGTCGAGTACATATCATGGCATACATGATAGATCCAATAGCTGAAGTATATGGAATACCATTCATACAGCCTCGCCATCGCTTGTTGATCGACACTAACTCTTGCTAAGACATACGCCAAGTGATATAGGCAAGAACCCTTCTTGGCATCTTGCATGTCAATCGAATCAACACTTTGTCAATATAAGTACTTTGGCTTAATCCAATTAGCCTTCTTGATCTATCTCTATAGATCTTTATCATTAAGATATATGTTTCTCTCCTAAGTCCTTTATAGAAAAACTATTTTTTAATGATGCCTTAACAGACTCCTGCATAGGAATGTCATTCCCAATCAATAATACGCCATCCACATATGATATTAGAACTAACCTTCATGTAAACAAAAGATTCTTCTTTGTTCTTTACGAAACCAAACCTTTTGATCTCCTCATCAAAACGTATATTCCAACTCCAAGATGCCTGGTTCAACCCATAAATGGATTTATGAAGTTTGCACACTTTACTAGCATTCTTTGGTTCGACAAAACCTTCAGGCCATGTCATTTACACATCCACACTTAGATTTCCAATAAGGAAAGCCATTTTGACATTCATTTGCCATATCTCATAGTCAAAATATGCAGCAATGGCCAGAATGATCCGTATAGATTTAAGCATCGCTACTGGTGAGAAAGTCTCATCGTAGTCAACTTCTTGAACTTGTTGAAACCCTTTTGTGACTAGTTGAGCTTTATGAATGTGAATATTTCCATCCATGTCAATCTTTTTCTTATAGATCAATTTTCACTCAATGGTTTTAACACCATCAGGTGGACCGACTAGGTTCCAAACCTGATTGTCTCCCATGGAGTCTATCTCGGATTTCATGGCTCCAAGCCATTTCTCAGAGTCTGGGTCCATCATCGCTTCCTTATAAGTCTTAAGCTCATCATTACTCAATAATAATATGTCATACCCATACCTTATAGGCAATTGATATGGCCTTTTAGATCTACATGGGGCTAATACCTCATCTGCAGGTTCAACAATATTTTGTTCATCCCAGTAGAGTATCGAGAGGAGTTGAAACACTTTCAGACGTTTCTCAAATTTCTTCGAGTTGCACCTTTCTCCCACTGACTCCTTTTGAAAGAAACTCTTTCTCCAAAAAGGCACCAAATCGGCAACAAAAACATTGCCCTCTTCTCGGTTGTAGAAGTAATATCCTTTGGTTTCCCTAGAATATCCTATAAAGAAGCATTTATCTGAATTGGGTGTGAGTTTATCAGGCGTTAAACGTTTAACATAGACATCACATCCCCAAATCTTTAGAAAAGACAAACTAGGACTCTTTTCAGTCTACATCTCATATGGTGTCTTATTTACTGATTTAGATGTACCCTACTTCAAGTGAAAGCGGTAGTTTCTAGAGTGTAACCCCAAAAACACAATGGTAGAACCGATTGGCTCATCATCGACCGAACCATGTCCAACAAGGTTCGATTATGTTTCCGCACAACCCATTCCATTGTGTAGTGCCCGGTGGTCTAAGTCGTGGAACAATTCCACATTGCTTTAAATAATGACTAAATTCATGGCTCAAAATTCACCTCCACTATCGATCGTAAAGATTTTATTATCTTGCCAAGTTGATTTTTACCTCACTTTGGAACTCCATGAAATTTTCAAAGAATTCCGACTTGTGCCTCATTAAATAGATATATCCATATCTACTAAAGTCATTAGTGAAAGTAATGAAGTATTGAAAACCACCTCTAGCTGTCGTGCTGATTGGTCCACACACATCAGTATGTATGAATGCCAGCAAGTCAGACACCCTCTCAGTTAGATCAGTGAAAGGTGTCTTGGTCATCTTTCCAAGCAGACAAGATTCACACTTTTCAAATGATTCCAAATCAAATGAGTTTAGAATTCCATCATCATGGAATTTCTTCATACGTTTCTCACTTATGGGATCCAAACGACAATGCCAAATAAAAGTGGAATTCATATCATTAGGCCGAAGCCTCTTCACATTAATATTATAGATGGGTGCATCATCAAGATTTAAAATAAACAACACATTCAAAACAGGAGCATAGCCATAAAATATTTCATTTAAAAATATAGAACAACCATTGTCCTTAATAATGAATTTATAACCCTCTGCCATCAAACATGAGGCAGATATAATGTTTCTACTCATAGCTGGAATGTAATCGACAATTATTTAATTCCATAATGAATCTCGATGCGACATCCTTAGCTATGTTGTTTCATATAATATTTTCAATTCATTAAATACCTCGAACAACATGAGCTTACTAAGAGAGTTGAAAACAAGAGAAGCTTATCCAATGTGAATCTGCTTCACCGAATTTCCTTTTAAATTAGATGAGAATTTCATACTACCTAAAACTAGTGTTTTGCTTGTGCTCGATTGGAAGATTCAATAATGTACGGAGATGAAGGATATGAGGTCGTTCTTGAAGAAATGCCGTCACAATGGAGGAGAAGCTCGTGGGAGACAAGCAAGGGGAGAAGCCCAAGAATCCAAGTCAAATTCGAAACTTCCACAAGCCCAACCAAATTCAAATTCGAAATCAACTCAGAATTCAATTCGGATTCGGAATCAGCCTCAAATTCAGATTCGGAATCAGCAGGACAGTCCGGAGTAAAAAGGTCATAACGTTCTCATACAAAGTCGGATTTGAGTGTTTTTGGGCTTGTTGGAAAGCTAACTTCAAGCCCGATCCAACGGATCCTCCCTCACTCCGAAATTCATCCTGTATCAAAAAATATGACTGAAAACATATGACGGTTGTAAAATCATAGTTTCCTTTTCTGTTTTGGAATGTGTCGGAATTGGAGTAGGACTCCAAATCCGAATTAGAATAGGAGTAGGGCCTTTTGGCCAGCCATGAGGAGGAGTAGGGGCACTATATATTGAGGGGTAGACCCCCATTGTAACGTTAGACCACGATTAATATATTTTCAAAGCTTTTGCTTGATTCTCCTGTTGTGCTTATAGCCAAAACAGAGGGAATTGGGCGTTGAGAACAAGGGGTCGTTCTTACTTTTCCACTGGGAATTGAGGGTTCGACGATCTTCGCTTGTGGTCAGTGAGGATCCAATCAAGTGTGTGTTTGGGCGAATTTTCCATAGAGTTGCAAGTCCGTGCATTGGCGCGGGGGATCGCTGGTGGTTCGTCAGGATACACAAGTTATCAAGAGGTTCTACGTTGAGAAGATCGGGTACCGGATCGTGGTATCGAGTCCGCTGACTAGGTAGGATCTTTATCCGATTATCTAATTTTTCCCTATACACTAAAAAGCCATACAAAAAAGTCTTTCAATGTAGTATTTAATTTGTTATTCTAGTGAGTTTTGTTAAGTTTTTGTCCATTAGAATCAAGTTTAGTTTGTTGATCTTGAATTCTTTTGCGTTGCTTTTATTTGAGCCTAGTTTGATTTTTTTGTCGTGTTTATAAAAAAAACACCCAAAAAAAGTGAGTAACCAATTTATCCTTTGTGAACCTTTCAATCCTTTGCGAATTCTTTGAACCTATTGAAGACTAGCTAAATCGTTGCTTAGGGCTACATATTAATATTTGTGTTCTTGCAATTGTTCAAAGATCAAAAGGTGGGAAAGAACTTTTGCTCATTTTTGGTAGAACAAGAATTTTGGCAATAGTTCAAAAAAAAGGAAGGAAAAAGAGAAGAGAAAAAAAAAAGAAAGAAGAGAAAAAGAAAAGACAAAAGACAAAAGGAAAAAGAAAGCGCATAGCCAAACCATAAACTTGAGCGAAAATCCCCACTCATTCTTGGTTCAATTGTTAGAATATCAATATTTTGTGCAATCTTGTGCCCTAGTTTTATTATTTGCAACTAGCTAGCGTCTTTCTAAAACTTGTGCAATACGAGCTATTTTGTTCTTCAATTATATCTTACATAGCTCATTCCTTGATTGCACTAAGTTCCAATATCTTTGCGTGTGAGTTGCTTTGATTTTCACTTATATCTTTGTGATCGGCGACTAGGCATTGAATTATAGTTTGGATATTTACTTAGCCTTACAACACCTAGAATTTTCAAATTAAGTAGGTATCCATACCAAGCTCCACAAAACACCCGTTATCGTGCTTTGACTTGCTCTTGAAATTCGCTCACACATCACCTTGTGGTTCCTACCACTCAAGTGTAAGTATTGTTGATCTTAATTCTTTTCGAAACGGTAAAGAAACTTCACCTTGTTAGGATTGTGAGTTGAGTGACCTCTACATATACACATACACCTACATACATATTCTTTGCTTTGCTGCTAACAATGGCAGATCGCGAGTATACATATCTTCCCTTCTATGGTAGTAATGATCCAGAGGAGTATCTTGAGTGGGTACAATACATGGAGTTCGAGCTTGAATCCCATAAGTTCGAATCAGAAGCCAAGGAAGTGAGAGTGGCCACTTTGTTTTTACTGATCGTGCCTCTAGTTGGTGGCAACAACTAGGTGGAAAAAGATTCATTACATCTTGGTTCTGTTTAAAAAGCATCATGAGAAGAGAATTTGTTCCATCCTATTATGAGCGGGAACTACTACGACACGTGGAGAGCATTACACAAGGATGCAAAGTTGTCAAAGATTACTATATTGAGTTGAATCATGCAATGCGCCGTGCCAATATCACTAGTGCATATCAAGAAAAGACATACTTCAAAGCAGGCTTGAATTATCAGATCGTTGCTGCACTTCAAGATAAATATTTTCGTAGTCTGCAAGATCTTGTGAAATATGCTATGAAGATAGACAAGAGACTTAAACACATGCAAGCACATCAATTAAATCTGCGCCGACTCTTTAATTCTAATTCATCCACTGGTGTGTCACTTGAGAAGAAGATCGAGCATGGGAATTTTTCTTCGACCGAGGTGATGAGTAGTACTGCCCTGTCACAACCCGCAACACGTGAGGAGGTCGTGGTTGGTGGTAGTTGTGTCATTCTGGCCCAGTCTTACAAGGATGAGATGTATCAAAACCCATGTGAGAATGAGAGCCACATAGCCAAATTGAGTGAGAGTGATAAAAGGAGTGAGCTGTGTGATTCCACCATATGCGAGATTGAGAGCATCTCAATTGAGAGTGTGCGAGATACACCAAAAGAAAAGAGAGAGATAGATGATAGGATAAGTAAGATTATTTTTGAACCTAACAACTTACCCTCTATTTCTAGTGTTGTATCACACATTGTGCAGGTGGACCAAGCAAATAAGGAGTTGGACATTCAAGAGCCCTCACCATTGGAAGAGAAAGATGAAGATATAACCATGGTTGGAGAGGGAACACATGATACCCCGTGGTTACATGATGACATTACAATACCCGACACCTACAACAACTGAGGAGGACGATCAAGGTAACACTATTGGTACTAAATCGATAGATCATCAAGATAAGGTGCGTAAAACTAAGAACTCCATTATTCCTTTGATGATTCCAAGTTCTAAATTTGATATGTTTAATTTGCATAATATGGAATTGATTACTCATACAGAAGTTCTTACTAGAATATCCCTTAATGATTCTTTGTGTCATATCATATTCGATAAACCAAAAGAGGTAGTTAGTGTTATTAAGAAGGTTCTTGAAATTTCACATTTAAGATCACTAGTAAATAGCTACATACACACATATAAATTCAATTTGATCGGAGATTTTGGTGTGGACAACAACCTGTTTCAAGTTTATCGAATATGCATTACCTGTGATAATCTTGTTTATTTACAATTACATGTTTTGCGCAAACCATCTATTGAGCAATGTCACGGTCTCTTTAAGATGGGTTTAAATACAAGTGTCTATTGTTTAGAATGCAACATGATGCCTACTTTTTTATCTCTTAAATGTATAACTAATCAGAGTAGCGCAGTTGAATCATGGAATGGTATCAATTGGTTTTCGCCCACTTTACTTGACTTTGGTATTGGGAAGGTGAAATTTTATCATATGAGTCAGTTGTGCAATTTGAAATGTGATTCGAGCTATCGATTGTACAAAACAACGCGAATAACACAACAATTGATTCATACATATATCACGATATACGTTGTTCTCTTTGTTTAATACATGTTCGACAAATCATCATGCGCTACACGAACTTGTTTAGATGATAAATACATATACCATGCATATACGTTGTTTTCTTCTGCCTAGCACATTTTCAGTTATCAAAAGCCGAGGACGGCTTTTTTGAAGAAAGGGAGGATGATGCGACATCCTTAGCTATGTTGTTTCATATAATATTTTCAATTCATTAAATACCTCGTAACAACATGAGCTTACTAAGAGAGTTGAAAACAAGAGAAGCTTATCCAACAGTGAATCTGCTCACTGAATTTCCTTTTAAATTAGATGAGAATTTCATACTACCTAAAACTAGTGTTTTGCTTGTGCTCGATTGGAAGATTCAATAATGTACGGAGATGAAGGATATGAGGTCGTTCTTGAAGAAAGGCCGTCACAATGGAGGAGAAGCTCGTGGGAGACAAGCAAGGGAGAAGCCCAAGAATCCAAGTCAAATTCGAAACTTCCACAAGCCCAACCAAATTCAAATTCGGAATCAACTCAGAATTCAATTCGGATTCGAATCAGCCTCAAATTCGGATTCGGAATCAGCAGGACAGTCCGAGTAAAAGGTCATAACTTTCTCATACGAAGTCGGATTTGAGTGTTTTGGGCTTGTTGGAAATCTAACTTCAAGCCCGATGCAACGGATCCTCCTCACTCCGAAATTCGTCCTGTATCAAAAGATATGACCGAAACAATATGACGGTTGTAAAATCGAGTTTCCTTTTCTGTTTTGAATGTGTCGGAATTGGAGTAGTACTCCAAACCGAATTAGAATAGGAGTAGGGCCTCTTGGCCAGCCATGAGGAGGAGTAGGGCACTATATATTGAGTGGTAGACCCCCATTGTAACGTTAGACCACGATTAATATATTTTCAAAGCTTTTGCTTGATTCTCCTGTTGTGCTTATAGCCAAAACAGAGGGAATTGGGCGTTGAGAACAAGGGGTCATTCTTGCTTTTCCACTGGGAATTGAGGGTTCGACGATTTTCACTTGTGGTCAGCGAGGATCCAATCAAGTGTGTGTTTGGGCGAATTTTCCACAGAGTTGCAAGTCCGTGCATTGGCGTGGGGGATCAGCTGGTGGTTCGTCAGATACACAAGTTATCAAGAGGTTCTACGTCGAGAAGATCGCACACCCGCATCAAATCTCGAGGGCAAAAGTAATGGCAAAGTTTCGACGGCCAATGCAAAGAACCCTTGCTTTATTCCCGACGTGAAGATCCATCTTGCCTCTTGCAACTCTCCTACTCCTTATTAGACTTTGTATCGAATTGCAAATATGAGCAACCGATCCAGTATCAAATACCCAAGAGTTAACGGAAGAATCAGTAAGAAAAGCATCTATAACATTAATACCTAAAGTGGAAGGTTTAGTTCCACCATTGTTTTTTTGACCAGCCGGTATTTCTTGCGCCTCTTTAATGGCCTAGCTCTTTGCAAGAAAAGCATTCATTCTCTTGAGTCGGGTCGACTTACTCTTGGGCTTGGGCTTGGTAGTATGGATCCCATCCGAATCTTTAGCCTTTCCTTTCCTTTGACCCAAATCTTAGCCTTCTTCTTGAAGCTTGTACTCTTTGCATCATCATCACATGATGTTGCTTTTCTTAACGCTGCCCTCTGCAGCTTTGAGCATCATATGTAGCTCGGTGAGATTTTTGTACAAGCCATTCATATGGAAGTTCAGAATGAACTACCTATAGCTTGTAGGAAGAGAACCAATAATCAAATCAGTAGCCAACTCTTAACTAACTGGAAAACAAAGTTTTTCCAAGCTATATGTGTAACCAACCATCTTGATCACATGTGGGCTCACCAGACTAACCTCAACTAGCTTATGATGAGATACGGCGGCCCGATCTTCCGATAGGTTCGATTGATTTCGTCGTGAGGACGTTGATACTTTGAGGCTTCCGACCCGCAGACCGTCACCTCGCAATTCGCTACACCCGCACGACTGTCGTTATCGACCACGCTTGCACGCGATCAACCTTACCACGAGGGTTATTGTTCCTGCAAGCATTCGAAGCAACTCACAAGAACAAGGAAGATGTAATCTGAATTGTATTGCTAATATGGATGAAGTTCACAAAGTGGGTTCTTCAAACCGAACAATCGGCGAAACTACAAAGTGGTAGAATAATCTAAGAAAAACACAACCCTAATCTATGACGGCTACTGTATATATATAGGGGGCGCGAGGAGGTTGACCTAGGGTTATGCGGCTGTGGAAAGAGCCGTACACAACCTGGGCTCCGACCTCGTCACGCTTACAAGTCCCTATTAGACTCAAAACGGTGACGCAACACCTTATTCACTATTCATATCGCGTATCTTTGGTCGAAGACCTATTCGTAGAACTGGTCCTAGGGTGGTCTTGAGGAGTCCATGCTATCCCTAGTCGTAGATTGCTCCCAACGAGTCCTGGGCTCGCCGAGCACTGGTGAGACTAGCCGTAGGCCTTCTTGAAGTGGTTGTAGACCCTGCGGAACTGGTCGTAGACCTTCTTGAACTAGTCGTAGTCCTAGATTCCTAAGTACAAGTAAATCATCTCCGTTAGACAGCATCATAGAGTTCTCAAATAATACACTCAGCCCTAGAAACGAATTTGCTTGATAAATTAAGTGACGTGCTCGAGCTCTTGTCATAGGACCTTGTAGTTCAGCAACCAGATCTGAAGGATTTTGTGTAATGCGTGTATCCGAAGGAGTGATGTCCTCGTCAGCTTACTCCCAAATAATTTATTTGAGATCTCATATCTCTCAGTTCTTGCTTGTGTCTCAAACATGCCTTTGAATGCCACGATCATATCGTAGGCCTCTATGTTCTCAAACTGCTTCTGAAGGTCTGAGTTCATGGCAGCAAGCATGAGACAACTAACATCAAGGGACTCATCACATGCCTTTTTATATGTATTTTTAAGAGTAGCAGCAATATTTTCAGTACATGCATCTGGAATTGGTTCCTCTAGAACATGTTCCTTTTTATCTTGCCTAAGAATAATTCTTAGGTTGTGAGACCAATCCGCAGAATTTGTTCCATTCAATTTTGGCTTATCAAGTATCGAACGTAAAATAAAACTCGAGGTAGGTACAACAATTAGTGCCATGATCTACAACATAAAATATGCAAAACTAAGACATATGTTCAAGAAAAGTAACTTCTATTAAATAATTTAATAAAGATACTCCCACTAAATACCATATCCCTCCTATGACATTTAGTGTTTCAAGACCCACAATCAGTTAATCTACTAGTGAGCTTTGGCATCGCTGCTAGAAGATTAGTGAATTTGCTAAGCAACCCTTTGCTAATCATATCTCTATATAACTCTTGTTGTTGGACAGCATCTCTATGCTCTAGCACCCAACCCTATGCCCCAAGGTCCATAACCGTCATGATGACCTTGTCATGTTGTAGGACCGTAAAGGCGACTAAGGGGGGGTGAATAGGCGCTTTCTCAACTTTCTCGCCTTAATCAAATTCAACACGAACTTTACTCCTTTAGCTATGAAAGCAAAGAAGATCAGTAAGCGCACAATGGAAGCCTTGTGCTGAATTCGATAACCCCGTCAACCACAAGACACAAATGTGGAGAAATTAACTCACTAGTCCAGTGCGGCATCCGCCGGTCGATCAACCAGAGGTCGGGCGGGACCGACGGTCAACCAGCGGTCGGACCGGCTACTAACTACCGGTCGGACCGTTGGATATCGGTTCGACCCGCCGCCATCGGGCGGTTCGAAGCGCGCGCGGTCGGACCGTTGTAAACCGGTCGACCGATTTAGTCCAAGATCAAATGCCAAGCCCAAATTCAAAACAAAATTTGATCCAACTTTTGATTCAACCAATGAAACTTGACCAAATTTCGAGCACACCTCCCTAAGGATATTAGAGACCTATTTCTAGCGACGATCCTTCAGATCCACTTCGTAGAATCGATCTCTCAAGGTTTTACCAAAGAAGTGCACAAAACCTAAAAATATGAAAATCTTTGATTCAAGACTTGCTTGTGGGGGTTGATGGTCTAGATGATTCTAGGAGTATTCCCACACATCAAAGCAAGAGAAAATAGGTCAAGAGACCAAGCTTAACCACTTGAATCAAGGAAGCACCAAATTCATCAAAAAGAGATAAGAATACAAAGGGAGACAAATGATCTCTTAAGCAAGCATCACAAGATTGATTGATCTCACAAGATGCTTACAAAGCCACTCCAACAAGGAGGACAAGAGCTCACATAAGAGCACACTCACAATCTCTCCAAACCCTAGCTTCTCCTCTCCTCTCCTCCTAACCCTAGAAAAAGGAAGAAGGGGGCCAAATGAATGCTTAGGGGGTTTTACATCTCCCCCCTTTCTATTTATAGGAGAGGCCTAGGGTTTCACATTTGGGACCCACACAGACATGGGACCCACACACATACATCTTTTGAAGCAATCGCCTGCTTCACCACGTGTAGGTTGATCAGCGGTTCTCATCACGTCGCCAAGTCTCTCCTGTCCAAATCCCATCGGAACCTCCCAGAGACTCGCACCGACTTCCGCACCACCTGATCCAACCAGCTGTACCGAACTACCCGTTCGATCCATCTTACCCATCCTGCACCATGCTTGAGTCACACGACCTCACCCGGCATCCATGATCGTTCTGGACCTCAGCTCTCCAAGCGTAGTCCCGATCCACCTCACCGTTGACGTCACTGACCTGCAAGCCACCTGCACAGCAATAGACAAACAAATCGTCTCCGGGAACAAGTTCTTCACAACTTGACCCACGTTAGTTCCGCAATGCAATATGCAACAATAAATCATTGAACTCCATACATAAAACACATTCAAATCACATCAATGCAAAGAAGGCTCACCTTCAAGTCATTGGCGGTCTGACCGCCCCACACGGCCGGTCCGACCGATTCCACAACGGCGATCGTACCGCCCGAAAAGACTTAGCCAAATTTTCAGCTCGAAAATCCGAAACCTTCTGGAAATTTCAACTGAATAGAACTTTTGACTGGGAGCTCCAAAAATTATGTGACCACATCTAGGAGACTCCCCTCACTTGCCTACACAACCTATTTTTTGGCTCAGCCCCAAATTCCATCATCTCCTTTTGGCGGTCGGATCGGCAAGCACTGCCGGTCAGACCTTCCCACTGGCCGGTCGGACCGGCGACCTGGCTGGTCGGACCGCCCGTGACCTGACAGCCCTGGAGCAAACCCGAAAACGCGATAAATTGCAAACCAACAAAGCCATTGCCAATTGACTCATCATCCTGAGATCGTGCACATATCCTCACGATATCCACAATCTCCCCCTTGATGAACACATTGGCAATTTCCCAGAAAATATGATTTTTCGAATTGAAAAGTAAAAAATTCGCCGTTTTCGCATAAAGGGACAACTTGGTCCAAAAGCAAGAAAAAGCCTAGGAACCGACCAAGCTGGCTTCAGAATAGTATAAGCAAGTGGGATTAGGCAATGAAAGCACAACAGGATTCAATTTCCAGAAAGTAGCCAAAAATCTCACTTAGGTCCATATGAAAGACAAATGTTCTATTTGACCTTTGATCATTGTGAGTCTTTTTCAATTGCAAATAAAATCAGAAAAAGGCAATAGAACCAAGAGACTCAACTCACTGTGATCACAAATTTTCAAAAGGTTCATTTTTTTATATGTGTTCTTTTATATGAAACCTTATGTATGAAACCAAACGCTCCAAAACAACATTTTCTTCAATCTTTCTCCCCCTTTGACAATGAATTCATCAAGATGCATGGGAAAAGAAAGAGTATGAAGGAATGACTTTATTTTTGAACTTTGGTAAAAAGGAGCCATGACCATTTTCCATGTAGACAGTACAAGTATTATACCAAGCCATATAAAGAGTAGACGCTATATTCAATAATGGCAAAACATGTACTGCAAAGCTAAAACCAAAATAGCAACATCCGAGATTAACGAATTAATACCATGAAAAGTTGCTCAATATCATAGTTTCACTAACAGCAACCAAAAATGAGTCAAGCCATGTCTATAAGTAAAAAGAGACTCTAACCTGGAACTGAGGCATTTTGAGCATTAAGAGTTCAAATATGAAGCAATAATCAAGCACTTAGCATTTTGAGCATTTTCCTAAAAATGATTTTTTTCATTGTGCTAGATCTCAAGCCTTGCAGCGACCATCTCAAGCGAGAAGCTTAAAAGAATGATCTAGGTCATCAAAAACTCCCCCTGAGTTCATGCCTAGTGCAATGGCAAGCCGTCTCATGAGAAAGGATTGGTGAGATCAGTTTTTCCGCACAGAAAATCTCATTTTTCATTTGCTTGACTTAATAAGTTAAAAAGCTCATTTTTCATCTCAAAATAAGTTCAAGAATCAATTTAACCAATATGACATGGCAAGAATCATAAGAGGATCACTAGAGCAAAACTAGTCACAAGATCCAACAAGACATGATTTGATTCAATTAGCTCACAGATATAAAGCTAGCAAGGCAAAAGCTAAGCTAAACAAGAAGAGCCATAAAAGAAGTCTAGCAGACTATCACATGATATGACAAGGTATATAGTATGAAATCAAGCCATACAAGGATAATACTCAAGGCTCCACAAATTTTATTAAACAATGCAAGACAATTGAACTGAAACATGCATTATGATACAATGAATGCAAAAGAGCAAATACCCTCAAAACAGCCCAATAGGACTAATAACCCTAACTCTCCCATAAGCGAGAAACGAGAAGAATCAAGAGCTTTAGTGAAAATATCGAAGTTTGTTGCTCGACTCTACAAAGTGAAGCACAACATCACCCTTCTCGACATGGTCTCTAAGAAAATGAAATCAAATATCAATGTGTTTAGTCCTCGAATGTTGCACTTTGGTTTTTGGCAATATTAATCGCAGTGTTGTCACGTAAAAGAGGAACACTTCTCAAGGATAACCCATAGTCCCGCAGCGTGGATAAAATCCAGAGAACTCGAGAGCGACATCGTCGCAGCCTACATACTCGGCCTCAATCGTGGATTTGGTAAATCAAGACTGCTTTTCTAGAAGACCAAGAAACAAGAGATGCCCAAGAAATGATAAGTGCCGTAGTACTCTTCCTATCCACTCTACACCCATAAAGTCAAGATCGAAAATGCTCGAATTGAGAGAGCGAAAGAAGAAGAATACCAGAGTCCAAAGTCAAGATGTAGGACCGGAAAGGCGACTAAGGGGGGGGGGAATAGGCGCTTTCAAAACTTTCTCGCCTAAGTCGAATTCAACACGAACTTTACTCCTTTAGCTATGAGAGCTAAGAAGATCAAGAAGCACACAAATGAAGCCTTGTGCTGAACTCGACAAACCCCGACAACCACACGACACAAATGTGGAGACTTAAACTCAAAGGGTTGATCCGGCACCGCGGTCGACCGGCTACCACAAAGCGGATCGGACCGACGCTCAACCAATGGCCGACCAAAGAACTAATCGGCGGTCGGACCGGTGGATACGTTCGACCAAGAAAGATAAATGGCTCGAAAATACGGGCGGTCGGACCGCCGTTACAAGACCGGTCAGACCGGTTCAGTCCAGTACTGAAAAATCCACCCCAAATCCAAAACGAAATTTGATCCAACTTTTGATTCAACCAATGAAACTTGACCAAATTTCGAGCACACCTCCCTAATGATATTGGAGACCTATTTCTAGCAACGATCCTTCGATCCACTTCAAAAACAATCTCTCAAGGATTAAACAAAGAAGTGCACAAACCCTAGAAATATGAAAATCTTTGATTCAAGACTTGGGTGTGGGGATTGATGGTCTAGATGATTCTAGGAGTATTCCCACACACCAAAGCAAGACAAAATGGGTCAAGAGACCAAGTAAAAACCCTTGAATCAAGGAAGCACCAAATTCATCCAAATGAGAGAAGAACACAAAGAGGAGACAAATGATCTCTCAAGCAAGCATCACACGATTGATTGATCTCACAAGATGCTTACAAAGCCACTCCAACTAGGAGGACAAGAGCTCACCCAAGGAGCATACAATCTCTCCCTCTCTTCCTCTCCAAACCCTAACCCTAGAAAAGCAAGGGAAGAAACCAAATGAATGCCTCCTAGGTTTTCCTTCTCCCCCTTTCCTATTTATACTAGAGAGGACTAGAGTCACATTTGGGGCCCACTCACACATGGGACCCACACAAATCTGTTGAAGCAATCGCCTGCTTCACCATGTGTAGGTTGATCAGCGGTTCTCATCGACGCCAAGCCTCTCTTGTCCGAATCCCATCGAACCTCCCGAGACTCGCATCGATATCCGCACCACCGATCCAACCAAATTGTTTCAACTACCCGTTCGATCCATCTTGTCCATTCTGCACCATGCTTGAGTCACACGACCTCACCCGGTATCCATGATCGTTCTGGACCTCGGCTCTCCAAGCGTAGTCCCGATCCACCCACCGTTGACATCGTTGACCTGCAAGCCACCGCACAAAGAATAGACAAACAAACCGCTTCCGGAACAAGTTCTTCACAACTTGACCCACGTCGCCTCCATAATGCAATATGCAACAATAAAGCATTGATAACTAAACATTAAACACAAACAACATGCATCAATGCGAACTTGGCTTACCTCCAAGCCATTGCGGTCCCGATCGCCCCACGTGGCCGGTCCGACCGATATCGAAGCCGTCGGACCGCTCCCACAACGGCGGCCGGACCGGTCAAAAAGACTTAGCTAAAATCTAGCTTGAAAATCCAAACCTTCGGAATTTTCAACTCAATAGAACTTTGACCGGGAGCTCCAAAATGATGGGACCACATCCAGAGACTCCCACCGCCTCCACAACCTATTTTTGGCTAAGCTCCAAAAGCCAAACTTAGGTCGACTCACCGATCCGCCACAACGGCCGGCAGTATCCGACCACCTGCAGGCGATCGATCACCACTCCACCGGTCGGACCTCCGTGGTCTCGACAAAGAAGAAGCAAACCCAAAACGCGAGATTTTGCAAACCAACAAAGCCATTGCCAATTGACTCATCATCCTGGGATCGTGCACATATCCTCACGATATCCACACAAGAGTATCTTGAAGGTACCTGAAGATGCGTCGTACTGCTTGACGATGAGAAGCACGAGGAAGCTCGAAGCGGCGCCGCATACATCGGACAAATTGTATGTCCTACCTCGTATTTAGTAAGATAGAGGAGGAGCCAATCATATCTGCGGTACTTCTTACGGTCCACGGGCTCTCCATCCTCATCGTGGTCCAAAGACGGTGGTTGTAGCAATGGGAGTAGACATTGGCCTCTCGCTTCCCATATTGAAGCGCCGAAGAAGGTCCTTTGTCTACTTACTCTGGTGAACGAAGGTGCCTTCTTTCAGTTGCTTGATTCGAAGACCAAGGAAGAATGTCAACTCTCCCATCATGCTCATTTCAAACTCACTGCTCATAGAATCAAAACTGGACACCAAAGCATGAGAAGAACCACCGAATATAATATCATCCACATAAATCAACCAACAAAAATCACCGCCATGCACGAGAGTGAACAAGGTTTTATCAACCATTCCCATTTTGAAATCATTTTCAAGCAAGAAACTCTTAAGCCTGTCATACCAAGCTCTAGGAGCTTGCTTCAATCCATACAGGGCTTTAGAGAGCTTAAAAACATGGTTTGGGAATTTATGATTTTCAAAGCCAGGAGGTTGCTTGACAAAGACCTCTTCTTCTATGAAACCATTCAAGAAAGCACTTTTAACATCCATTTGAAAAAGCTTGAAACCCTTGGATGTTGCAAATGCTAAAAGAATGCGAATAGCTTCCAATCTAGCTCTTTGGAGCAAAGGTCTCTTCAAAGTCTAAGCCTTCTACCTAGGAATAACCTTGAGCTACGAGTCTAGCCTTATTGCGAACAACCAACCCATCCTCACTTTGCTTATTTTTAAAAATCCATTTTGTTCCAATAACATAAGAATCAGAAGGACGCTCAACTAAAGTCCAGACTTTGTTTCTTTCGAAATTTTCAAGCTCTTCATGCATGGCATTGACCCAAGAGGCATCAGATAAAGCATGGGTGATATCTCGGGGTTCAAAAGAAGCGACAAAAGCATAATGAGCATGAGAATCGGAGAAATAAACACGAGCGAGTGACTCGCTCTTGAAGATCCCCAATCATCCGCTCGGTGGATGTTGTCATTTGAATGTGAAGAGGTGCTCACAGTGCGTATGGCCTCTACCCCATGAGTTGTCGAGGTAGGAACAGAGCCACTCAGATCGTCGGTGGGGATAGGAGGAGGCTGCTCAGCTGAAACTGGAGTAGTAGTAGCAGGCTCTCCACCCCTCTCAGAGGTAGTTGGAGGATGGCTCGGTTCCTCATCCTCAGAGTCATCATCGACGAAGATGCTTCCTTGAATTTTAGGAACCTGTGTACCTATAGCATCGGGTCTAGTACCAGTACTTGCCTCGTCAAAAGTGACTTCATGAAGTCTCAACAATTTTGTTAGTGTCAACATTAAAAACACGATAGCCACGAGAATGAGCAGGATATCCAAGAAATATGCCATCAAAACATTTAGACTCAAATTTATCAAGGTTGCCATGCTTAAGAATGAAGCACTTGCAACCAAAAATCTTGAAATGAGAGACTTTGGGAGAATGACCAAATCTAAGCTCATAAAAGGTCTTCCCAACCACAGATCTCAAGAAAACCCTATTGGAGATATAACAAGCAGTAGAGATCGCCTCAGCCCAAAATCTCCTAGGAGTAGAATGCTCATCTAACATGGTCCGAGCCATCTCTACAAGGGTTCTGTTCTTCCTTTCTACAACACCATTCTGCTGGGGAACTCTAGGAGAAGAAAACTGATGCTCAATTCCCCTATCAGTGCAGAAGGTAGAAAAAGAAGAATTCTTGAATTCTGTCCCATTGTCACTCCTAATGGCTCTCAAGGCTCCAGGAATATCAACAGCAAGTCTAAGGACTAAATCTCTAAAGAATCCAAATGCTTCGTCCTTAGAAGCGAGAAAATAAACCCATGAATACCTGGAGAAATCATCCACAACCACCAGCACATACCATTTCCCACCATCTGACTGAACTCTAGAAGGACCAAACTGTGTCTAAGTGAAGAAGCTGTCCTGGTCCATCAGTCATTACCAAGGTAAGAGGTGGGTGGGAAGCAGACACTATCTTACCATGTCTACAGGGCGAGCACACAAGATCTCTAACGGCCTTCAGCCTAGGCAAACCTCTAATCAAGTCCTTGCAACTGACTCTAGACAAATGATCAAAACCTATATGCCCAAGTCTACGATGCCACAAAACAAGATCATGAGAATCAGAGACTACGAGACACCTAGGACTAGAAGCTGAAGAAATACTGAAATTAGCACAAAAGATCTTCTCAAATCTGGAGATCTTAAAAACAAGATCACCCGAGGAATCTAGAACTCTACAAATACCACTTTTAAACCTCACTTCTAGACCCTCATCAAGCGGTGAGAAGCAGATAGAAGATTATACCTCGGCTTACTTACCAAAGCGACATCTTTAAGCATGAACTTGTCGTTGACGCCAAGCATAGTGCCCTTTGCGATCCACGTTCGGTGAGAAGCATCCCCAAAGGTAATCAATTCGTTGTCGGATGCACGTGTGAGGAGGAGAACCATCTAGAATCTCCGGTCATATGTCGAGAACACCCGAGTCAACAAGCCATATGTCCTCCTTCCTCGCACGACGGACCTAAAAGCACAATCGAAAAGCATCCGTGCCTCGATCAAGGGTTAGTGATAAATGATCTAGGAATCCAAGATCGAGAAGCATGATGTCCAGGAGCAGCGATAGAAATAGCAGAAACATGATCAGAAATAAAATCATAAGGATGCACATGAGAACCACCTAGGCCTCTCCGAAACGATCTACCAAAATATCGATACTCCCCCTGTCTAGGTGCTACCCGTGGTCTCTCCTCACGATATCCTAATCCAACATCTTGCCTAGACCCACCAAAAGAGTCTACAAAGTTCTCTACTGAATCTAGGCCTATCGTGATACGATAAGCGGTGCCTAGCTCTAGAGACTATGGTGGAGAAGGGACTCCTCTAATGGATCTCAAGGCGCTCATCCTCTCTTTTCTCTCAAGTTTTGCTCTCCGGAAGCAGAACTCAATAGTGTGGTCTTCTTTCTTACAGAAGGTGCAATGGTACTTGACCTTTTGAGGGGTCTGTACTGAAGGAGTAAAAGCACCTTTCTTGCCAGAAAGAGTTTGAGCAAAACCAGCGGATTTGAAAACAACCCTGGATGGCTTAGGAGGTTCTAGCTCAAACAGACTATTCTTCACAACTCTAGCAATCCTAGGTGGGTTTTTCTTGGAATGCTCTAGGGGATTGAAACCTAGGCCACTATTTTTCACGCTCACCTTGGATTGATCAAGAATCATGTTGAGTTTCTTTTCCCACTGAAAACTTCTCAAGAGTCACCTTGAGGTAATCATTCTCTTTAATTAGACCCTCACATCTAGTGCACTTGCTAGACTTGATTACCTCATCACGTTTACTCTTAAGAAGGGCCACTTCCACTTTGAAAGCCTCACAAGACACACAATAGAATTCCTTAATCCTATTCAACTGCTCCTTAAATTTGACTCTAAATGCCTCTTGAATCTGACCAATCATGGTTTCAACATCAGCATTCAAAACACAAGAGTTAGAATCAATGACTTTCTTAGAAGCAGTAAGAGACATGGATTTTTCAATTTTAGCTTTTTCTTCAAGAGTCTTGTTTAAGGCTTCAATCTCAATTGTAAGTTTGGGACAATTTTCACAAGATGCAGCTCTAGAGTAAACCACCATTTCAGTCATCTCTTGCATCTTAATCCTATTATTCTTACAATGAGAGCATGTGTGACTAGCATCAAATTTTTGCAATTCTTTCAAAGAGCTATCCAGTTTTAATTCTAGCAAAGCACAATTTGAGCAAGTTAAAGGAATAGCATCTAAAGCAGTCACATCGAGAGCAATGGCTTTCATACAAGCAGAACCAGACTTGAGAGATTCTAGTTCATCAAGAGCATCTTCCAGTTGATCTTCAACAGAGGAATGAGCAGATTTTAAGCTTGTCAATTCATTAAGCAAGCTAGAGCAAGAGGCACACATTTCATCAGGATTAATAGATTTGAGCCTAACAACTTCTAGGTTCAAATTATCAATCATAATATCCTGCTTTCTTAATCATTTTTGCTTGCTTATGCAATTTCTATTCAAGAAGCACCAAATCCTTTTCATGTCGGCATTTGAAGGGCATACCTCATCGGGATCACTAAAAGGATCCTCGTTGTTGGAGGAGTCGCTGTCGTGGCTGTTCTTAGCCATGAAACACATGCCTGTGAAGTCATGAGCCTTCTTCTTGCCACGGGAGTCACTCTCGTCGTCCTCCGTTTCCGAGTCCACATCGCTCATATTTACATTCTCTAGAGCGGCAAGGACCCAGCTGACAAACTTGCGATAGTTTGTCTTCTTGGGTTTTGCATCCCTCTCCTGGGGATGTCTTCGTGTCTCCTTCTCCTCCTTGCCCTTTAGCTTGGGGCACCTGGAGCGAATGTGGTTTGGCTCACCACATTCGAAGCACGTGATAGGTCCACTTCTCCTCCTATTCCTCACCTTGTGGATAGGAGGGCTAAGTCATCCTCGGGTAGTTTCTCAAGTTGCTCATCGCTCAAAGAATGCAAAGAAGATAATGAAAAACCAGATGAGCTACAATCGAGAGAATCAGAAAAACAACCCTTGGATTTGTCGACCACTAATGCCATCGACTCTGTCTTGGGGAGACGCGAGATAAAGTCAATCTCATGCGTCTTCAACCTCGAGTATAGCTTATCCATGGTAAGCTCACTCATGACAGTGTTGTCATTGATGGAAGTGATCTTCATTCCCCAGACCTTCACATCAAGAGCACCCAAAAACTGGCGTACATTTTCAGACTCAGAAAAGACTAGGTCAACAGCGCGGAGATCATGAAGAATCTTAGAAAATCTTCCCCACAGCTCGTCTAAAGACTCCCCAGGCCTTTGTTCGATCTTAGAGTATACTTTCTTCAGCTGGTTCTATCTCACTTCCTTCATCACAGTGGACCCCTCGTGATAGTCACAAAGAATCCGCCAGATCTCATGAGCAGACCGCAAGTGAGCAACACGCTCAAACTTAGATCGACTAAGGCCTTGGATCAAATAATTCCGAGCCTTGCTGTTGGCCTCCACATCTGGAGTGATCATATCGTCATCGGCTGGCACGACATAAGGGTTTTTTACCTTAAGTCAAATAGCGTGCCCTTGAGCCTCGATATAAGCCTGCATACGAGCCTTCCAATATGCAAAGTCAACTCCATCAAAAATATGTGGCTTGGTTGAGTACTTGTCAGTCGCCATGGCTCTAAAGACCGGTTAAAATCTATGAGAAGAGCTAACCGGCTCTGATACTACTAGTAGGACCGTAAAGGCGACTAGGGGGGGTGAATAGGCGCTTTCTCAACTTTCTCGCCTTATTCAAATTTAACACGAACTTTACTCCTTTAGCTATGAAAGCTAAGAAGATCAGTAAGCGCACAGTGGAAGCCTTGTGCTGAATTCGATAACCCCGTCAACCACAAGACACAAATGTGGAGAAATTAACTCACTAGTGCGGTGCAGGCCACTGCCGATCGACCAGAGGTCAAGGCGGTCGGACCGACGGTCAACCAGCGGTCGGACCGGCTACTAACTACCGGTCGGACCGTTGGATATCGGTTCGACCGCGCCTCTTCGGGCGGTGCGAAAGCGGGCGGTCGAACCGCCGTTGTAAAACCGGTCAGACCGATTTAGTCCAGTACTGAAATGCCAAGCCCAAATCCAAAACGAAATTTGATCCAACTTTTAATTCAACCAATGAAACTTGACCAAATTTCGAGCACACCTCCCTAAGGATATTAGAGACCTATTTCTAGCGACGATCCTTCAGATCCACTTTGTAGAATCGATCTCTCAAGGTTTTACCAAAGAAGTGCACAAAACCTAGAAATATGAAAATCTTTGATTCAAGACTTGCTTGTGGGGGTTGATGGTCTAGATGATTGTAGGAGTATTCCCACACATCAAAGCAAGAGAAAATAGGTCAAGAGACCAAGCTTAACCACTTGAATCAAGGAAGCACCAAATTCATCCAAAAGAGAGAAGAACACAAAGGGAGACAAATGATCTCTCAAGCAAGCATCACAAGATTGATTGATCTCACAAGATGCTTACAAAGCCACTACAACAAGGAGGACAAGAGCTCACACAAGAGCACACTCACAATCTCTCCAAACCCTAGCTTCTCCTCTCCTCTTCTCCTAACCCTAGAAAAAGGAAGATGGGGGCCAAATGAATGCTTAGGGGGTTTTACATCTCCCCCCTTTCTATTTATAGGAGAGGCCTAGGGTTTCACATTTGGGACCCACACACACATGGGACCCACACACATACATCTTTTGAAGCAATCGCCTGCTTCACCACGTGTAGGTTGATCAGCGGTTCTCATCACGTCGCCAAGTCTCTCCTGTCCGAATCCCATCGGAACCTCCCAGAGACTCGCACCGACTTCCGCACCACCTGATCCAACCAGCTGTACCGAACTACCCGTTCGATCCATCTTGCCCATCCTGCACCATGCTTGAGTCACACGACCTCACGGCATCCATGATCGTTCGGACCTCGGCTCTCCAAGCGTAGTCGATCCACCTCACCGCTTGGCGTCAGCGACACGCAAGCCACACGCACAAAGAATAGACAAACAAATCGTCTCCGGGAACAAGTTCTTCACAACTTGACCCACGTTAGTTCCGCAATGCAATATGCAACAATAAAGCATTGAACTCCATACATAAAACACATTCAAATCACATCAATGCAAAGAAGGCTCACCTTCAAGACATCGGCGGTCTGACCGCCCCACACGGCCGGTCCGACCGATTCCAGGCCGGTCGGACCGATTCCACAACAGCGGTCGGACCGCCCGAAAAGACTTAGCCAAATTTTCAGCTCGAAAATCCGAAACCTTCTGGAAATTTCAACTGAATAGAACTTTTGACTGGGAGCTCCAAAAATTATGTGACCACATCCACGAGACTCCCCTCACTTGCCTATACAACCTATTTTTGGCTCAGCCCCAAATTCCATCATCTCCTTTTGGCGGTCGGACCGGCTAGCACCGCCGTCCGATCTTCCCTTCGGTCGGCCGGTCGGACCGGCGACCTGGCCGGTCGGACCGCCCGTGACCTGACAGCCCTGGAGCAAACCCGAAAACGCGACAAATTACAAACTAACAAAGCCATTGCCAATTGACTCATCATCCTGAGATCGTGCACATATCCTCACGATATCCACACATGTTAAACCAATGCCATGTGTGTAAGTCTCCGACACAAACCCATCTAGTCAAGGAATATTAATGGCACTTTGCTTTAGCAAAACCTACCATTAAAATAAATAACTTTGGATGGTGAAGCTAATTGGGAGGGCATCAATTTAACTTAATATTCTGTGAGGAAATTTTACTTCTACCATGTTAAAAGTATTCGAAGCAACTAAATAACATGTGTAGAAACAAAACATGAATATAAAGGCATTCACAGACAATCACATTGCATCGTGATGTTGTATGACCCTTCCACATGGTGATCTCCATCGTCGTGCTTCCTATTCACCATGTCTCCAAGTGGCCAATTCCCCCAAGTACTCCCACTAAGCCATTACTCCTAATAGCACTAGTAATAAATTACAAGGAGTAAAAAAGCATCACAAGTCGACATGTAGGCCGTTATATAAATATAGACAGCCTTGGGCTGCAATAAGCATGACACGCAGGTCATGAACATTACACACATACATGCATCTCATACATCATGGATCATAGTATTCACAAAATCCTGCAAAACAAGTTAGGCATAGAATCGCATTATATCTAACGGATGGCGTGAACAAGTAATACCAAAAACCAAGGTCCTTTTCGGCTATTCCACTTGCCGGTGAGCAGAGCAGGGTCACAGGGGCGGCAACCCTTGTCTCAAAAAATTTTGGACTGTGTAGAACAAATCTATTGTTCTGTCCTTGTAAATCGCATTGGATTAATCACATTAACTCTTTTTTATCGCAACTCCGATTTGATAAACAGATTGATCTTGGCGTGTTCTATGGATTTACTATCACCGTCTACTTGATGGTAAAAACCGACCAGTAGAGGCAAGTTGTGATTCGACCATGAAAACACGATCACGGAATAAGGATCATGAAACCATCTTGAGACTACCACGTATGGACGATTATATCGACCATCACCAAAAACAGTATATTAAATAGAACGACCAACAGAAAACAGAAGTAGATCACATCTATGACTCCCACATATCACAATATGCATCTAATCCAAATCTAAAACTAGGCGGGATGGCTCTAATACCACTGAAGGATTACGGGTAGGCTACGATAGCACAAAACAAAAAAATCTACCGCGCAACCAAGAAACTTCTGTGTTGGACCGAAAAGGCGACTAGAGGGGGGGTGAATAGGAGCATGCTCACTTTTTCCCAAATAATGAATTCAACACAATTTCACTCCAATAGCTATTAGGAAGCTATGAAGATCAATATACCAGTACAGCGGAAGACTAGTATTGAATCCAATTAAACCCCTAAGCAATGCGACAAAAATCAGCAAGAATCAAAACTAACAGAGATTGGCCGGTCTGACCGCTGTTATACTGGCGGTCTGACCGGTACCAAATCGGTCTGACCTCTGGTGTGGGGCGGTCTCGACGTAGGGCTCGAGCAATAAAAAAACATTTCGATGACGAAGTTGCAATTAGGTCTAACTTTTGATTCTCAACTCCAAACTTCACGAAACTTTGCACACACCTTCTCTATGATATTAAGGACCTATTGCAATCAACAATTATGATAATTCTTGGACGAACAAAGATCTTTTATGATCTGATTGAAGAAGGGTGCAAAACCGGGCAAAAGTGAAAACTAGATCCAATCGCTTGCTCGTGGGTGATTGATGATCAATTTGATCCTAGATGGGTTCCCACACATCACAGCAAGCTAATCCACGTGAAAGAATCAATCACAAACTCGCGGAACAAAGAAAGCCATAAAATCATAAAATTGAAAGCAAGAACGAAAAGAGACTTATCTCAAGCAAACCTTGCATAGATTAAGAACGTGATTCTTTGTTGGATTACACCCACACCATCATGGATCAGTGGTCAATCCAAGATCACGAAATTCTCCTCAAACCATGAAAAGCCCTAGCCTCCACCTCAACTCCCCCTAAGCCAATTAGGGTTTGAAAGCAACAAAAGAGGTGAAAAAGCAATGAGAGAGGGTGCGACCACCACCTTCTCCTATTTATAGTGGAGGCCTAGAACTCTATAGGGTTTGACTCAATTGGGCTCCGTTAAGGCCCACTAACAAGCGGGTCACACACGCATGCGCGCAAAGCGCCGTCTTTAACCTTTTGACCTAAACCGCTTCACCATGCGCCATGGATTTGCCAATAGGTCACCCTTGTCCATCTTGTGTCACGCTTGAGTCATTGACCTCACCCGGCATCGTCGATCGTTCTGGACCTCAACTCTCCAAGCCTAGTCCCGATCCTCCTCGCCGTTGACCGTCGTTGACCACCAAGCAACCTGCACAACCATAGATAAGCAAACACGAATTCGGGAACAAGTCCTTCACAACTTGACCCATGTTAGTCAAAACATGCATCATGCAAACCATATGCCACGATACCAATGACTTTGACCTAACAAAACAACATCACCACGAAGTTGGCCGACGTTCAAGTCAATACCGGCCTGACCGCTCCATGTGAGCCGGTCGGACCGCCTTATGGACTTAGCCAAATTCATACCACAAATTTGAAACCTTCCGAAATTAAAACGAATAGAACTTCTTACTGGAGACTCCAAAAATCATGAGACCAAGTGCATTGGGATCCCCTCACTTGCCTACAACACCTATTTTTGGCCCAACTCGTTTTGACCACTTTTAGATCACAGTAGGTCCGATCGCGCACATGGCGGTCCGACCGATTGGGACCTGTCGGACCGCCGTGCTAGGACCGGTCGGACCGCCTTTCCGAATGCACGTAGCTTTGTCGAAAACTTCGTGAAACGACAAACCGTAAACACCATTGCCATTGTCACATCATCCTAAGATCTGGAGTATATTCCCATGATATCCACAATCCCCCCCTTGATGAACACATTGGCAATTATCCAGAAAATGAAGTAAGAGGTTTGAAAACGAGTTTACTCGCGAGCTTTTCGCACAAAGGCACAACTTGGTCCATAAGCAAGAAAAACAATGTAAATGACCAAGCGGCATCGTAATAGTATAGGTATGTGAGACAAGGCAAAAGAAAGCATAAAACTTTGATTTCGAGCAGGGTCAAAATTCTCACATGAGGTCCATATGAAAGAACAATTGTTCAATTGACCTATGATCATTGTGAGGATAAAAGAATGCAATTCAAGTTCAGAATATTCAATAAGACAATAAGAATGCAACTCAAGAACTCCCCCTCACTATGATCCTCAAATTTCAAAAACTTTCAAATTTTAACTTTCTCCCACTTTGTAAAACAATGATATATATATATCTCAACTTTCTCCCCTTTGTATAATCTTCTCCCCCAACAATGAAATATCTTCTCATTAACACACCTTCTCCCCCTTTGACAATGGATTCATCAAGGAATCACGCCTTCCTCTCATCCAGAGATAACAAATAGAGAATAAAGAAAGAAGCAAAAAACAAAAGAAGTATAAAAAGGAGTATGCATGAAGTGAGTATGCATGAAGTGCAATGGAATGGCTTCATTTTTGTATTTTTCAATTTTTCATTACAAGAAGCTTTGGAGATTACCCAACAGAGCTAACTAGTATTTCTAATATTGCACAAACAGCATATCAAGCCTGACAGCGCTAGCAAGATCATGGTAAGACATGTATATCAAAGCTAAGCACAAAGGCTCAAAAGTAAAGCAGTAGATTTGATCAATTTAAGCAACGTTTCAAATTCAAAGAAGTTCATCAACAGGGATCCTAAAGTGAAATTGGCCATGTCAAAATGTCAAAGTGAGATCAAAAATCTAACAAAGACCACATTAAGAGTCAATCAGGTCCTGTATTGAATCATTTTGCTCAATATTTTGTAAAAGCCCATTTGTCAACATTTTTCTCATATGCATTGAATATTGAAGTTGACTAATGATCTAACTTAGTGACAAGATCCTGGACTAGGAGCCATCCACAAACTCATCCTAAGCTTCGACCAGAAGTTGATTAAAGGTATATCTTAGTAAAGAAGATCCCGGACTAGGAGCCATCCACAAACTCTTTCTAAGCTTCTACCGTATGCGACAAATCTTGAGGTTCATGTCATTTCGACAAGTAGTCCCCATGAGATCGTCTGGTTCATCAAACTATCTCCAAGTTCATATCATTTGACAAGCAGTCTCGTAAGAATAGTTTGGCACAATTTAAGCATAAGACAATCTTGATTTTCATTTTTCACATGAGCAGTTTTAGAATCTCAAGAACACAAAAGCTCAAGTAATGGTCAATTTTAGATCAAAGAGCTAACAAAGCAATTCTGACAGGGCCAATGTCACAAGAGGAGCACTAATTGCGCAACTCACTAAAACATCCATAAATTGCAATTTCTTAGTTCGAGTTGTTTTAAAATTCTAGCTCATATAGCAAAGACTTAGCTACACATGTAAAAGCATGATAATTCTAGCAAGTCAAAGAACTGGACATGACATTGAGCACGAATTGAAGTACTAAAGCTCCAAAGGGTAATAGGCAAAGCTTCATCAATTTTAAAAGATAAGCAGAAAGACTTATATTACAATGCATCTTTTTGGATTTTTCATACCACTTGTTGTATTTTTCATATGAATGCAATATGATACAATGAGATGCAATAAAAAGCCTAAAAACCTAAAAAGTTCAAAACGATCACTAAGTTCAGAAAAATAACAATAAAAGATCAAAAGAACAAGGAAAGATCAGAAAAGATCAAACTCCCCCTCAAACCAACCCATAAGGATAAATTACCCCTAACTCGCTTCTCAAGGTGGCAAACCTAGTTGGGTCTAAAGGTTTGGTGAGGATAAAGTCAAAAGATAAGAGAAGTGCCTAGTGAGTGACAAGCGCCTGAGATACTCTTCCTATCTAGCCGACAGCCAACACAAATAGGATAAGAAAAACCCCCGAATGGACAAAGCTGAAAAGCAGAAATACCAAATGCCATATCAGAGGGTAAAGTGTAAATACCTGAATATGAACTTAAAGGCCTGGCGATGGGAAGTTCTCGGAGATGCTTGAAACCCGTCGACCGCGTGAAGGAGGTGAACCATCTTGAGTCTCCGGCAATATGACATGAACTGTCGGAGTCGACAAAGCACGTGCCCTTCCTCTTTCCGCGGCAATCCTGAAAAAAAATCAAGGCACAGAAGAACGATGTGTCTCGATACTGGGGTTAGTTAAACAAGACTTGGGAACCCAGTACTGAGACACACGTCTGCGAGTAGTATGCAAAGTAGAAGTGTTATACTTGATTCTATTTGCATTCCTATCATGAGTAATGGTCACAAGAACATGAGAATTATCCTGTCTAGGAGCATGATGATAAGCATGTGAAACAAATCCTAACCCAGGTTTATTCTTTTCAAAATGACCATGTCTCATAAAAGCTTTCGGTTGAGTGGATGAAATACTAGCAGAATATTTCTTATTATTTTTCAACCTACGCCAACAAAACTCAATCAAATGCCCACTTTTCTTGCAATAAGTGCAATGGTACTTGGTACCACTAGAAGAAGCACCCTTTGAATTAACACACGGTTGTGCTAAACCTGCAGATTTAAAAGAGGTTTTTGCAGGTTGGGTTTTGAATTCAATTAAACCTTTTTCCAAGACTTGAATGACTTTTGGCTTTGAATTGTCTTGAAAAGAATTGAATCCTAAACCTTGCTTCTTATAAGGAGTTTTAGACTTGTCAAGAATCATGTTTAACTGTTTCTTACCTTCAGAAAATTTCTCTAATGTAAAGCAATTTCAAACTTAAGAGCGGAACAAGAAGCACAAATAGTAGTTTCAATATTGTCCTTAAGCTTACCATATTTGACTCTAGCAGCTTCTAAGATATCTTTGATTTCACGTTCTTTTTCTAAACATGAAGTGCAAGGGCTAGAATCAATCACATCAGAAGCAATCAATTTGCTAGACTCTAAACATTTTTCACAAGGAGCAGATTTAATTTCAATTAGCTCGGTTCTAGCATTTTCAAGTTGTTGCAAAGCAATATTGTGAGCAGATTGCAGTTTAGCTAATTCTGAGTGCATGTCATGACAAGATAAACATTCATCAGGTTCAAGAGTCTTAACATTTGCAAGTTCTAGTTTCAGTTTACCAATTTTTGACTCTAGTTTCTTATTTTTAGTCATGACAAATTCTAGCGCTTCATCTTGACTAAGCAGTTGCTCATATATGGAATCATATCTAGCAGAAAGCTCATCATAAGAGAGGGATACCTCATTATCATCAATGTCGTCAGTGTCAACCATGAAGCACATGCCGGTGAAGTCTTTGGCCTTCCCTTTCTTTTTGTCTTGAGGGGTCTTCTCCTCCTTGTTCTCCTCGCTCCCGGAGTCCACATCGCTCACGGATTGCTCTCCAAAAGCGGCAAGGACCCGGTGAGCGGCCTTTATGAGCTTGACAAAGATCATACTCGAGTTGTTCTCATGAGGCTTCTTCCAGTCATCTTCTCCTCCACAGTGCTTGCCCTTACCTTTTAGCTTGGGGCAATTGGCCCGGATGTGGTAGAGCTCTCCACACTCATAGCAAGTAACATGACCACCTCTCTTTTTATTTCTCACATTGTTGTAAGCCCGTGTGAATTTTTTAGCTAAAAGGGCTAACTCAACCTCAGGGATACTCTCAAACTCCTCTTCATGACTAGCAGATAAGCAAGCAAATAAAAATCCAGAAGAAGATTCAAAAGAGTCATCAAAAGCCTTTTTGAGAGGATCTGCTACCAAAGCTAAATTATCTTTCTTGGGATGATCAACTCTTTTAATTTCATGAATCTTGAGTTTACTATAAATTTATAATTCTAAAGTAAGACTTGAAAGATCAACATTTTCTTCTATAGCAGTAGCCTTCATCTCCCACTCCTTGGTGTTGATTGCAGCCAAGAGATGGGTGGCATTTTCAGATTGAGATTATTCAATATCAACAGCTTTCATCTGATTAATTACTTTATTAAAGCGACTGAAAATGTCATCGATGCTCTCTCCAGGACGCATCTCAAATTTGTTATAATCACGCTTATAGATTGTTTGGCGCACTTTCTTAATTTGGGACGAACCCTCATGATAGGTTTCGAGGGTGTTCCAAATCTCGTGCGTAGTCGCAAAATTGCAAATCCTATCATATTCTTGTCTACCAAGCGCACCATATAAAAGGTTCTTGGCCTTGTTGTTGTTAGCCAAAAGAATTGCAGAAGCAGGAGTTGCAACCTCAGGAATAATGAGCGGGGATCGAACAATGTCCCATATAGCTTGTCCCTCACTCTCAAGGAATACTCGCATACGATTCTTCCAATAGGCATAGTCGTGCCCATTGAAGATATGCGGTTTTGTAGAGAACCTATCCATCGCCTAAAGTTCAGTGACCGGTTAAGATCAAGAGTGAACTAACCGTGCTCTGATACCACTTGTTGGACCGAAAAGGCGACTAGAGGGGGGGTGAATAGGAGCACGCTCACTTTTTCCCAAATAATGAATTCAACACAATTTCACTCCAATAGCTATTAGGAAGCTATGAAGATCAATATACCAGTACAGCGGAAGACTAGTATTGAATCCAATTAAACCCCTAAGGAATGCGACAAAAATCAGCAAGAATCAAAACTAACAGAGATCGGCGGTCGACGGCATGTTATCTTGGCCGTCGATCGGTATCAAATCGATCGACCTGCGGTGTGGGGCGGTCGACCGTGGGCTCGAACAGTAAAAAAATACCGATGACGAAGTTGCAATTAGGTCTAACTTTTGATTCTCAACTCCAAACTTCACGAAACTTTGCACACACCTTCTCTATGATATTAAGGACCTATTCCAATCAACAATTATGATAATTCTTGGACGAACAAAGATCTTTTATGATCTGATTGAAGAAGGGTGCAAAACCGGGCAAAACTGAAAACTAGATCCAATCGCTTGGTCGTGGGTGATTGATGATCAATTTGATCCTAGATGGGTTCCCACACATCACAGCAAGCTAATCCATGTGAAAGAATCAATCACAAACTCGCGGAACAAAGAAAGCCCTAAAATCATGAAATTGAAAGCAAGAACGAAAAGAGACTTATCTCAAGCAAACCTTGTATAGATTAAGAACGTGATTGCTGTTGGATTACAACCACACCATCATGGATCAGTGGTCAATCCAAGATCACGAAATTCTCCTCAAACCATGAAAAGCCCTAGCCTCCACCTCAACTCCCCCTAAGCCAATTAGGGTTTGAAAGCAACAAAAGAGGTGAAAAACAGCGAGAGAGAGGGGTGCAGCCATCACCTTCTCCTATTTATAGTGGAGGCCTAGAACTCTCTAGGGTTTGACTCAATTGGGCTCCGTTAAGGCCCACTAACAAGCGGGTCACACACGCACGCTTCATAAGCGCCGTCTTTAACCTTTTGACCTAAACCGCTTCACCATGCGCCATGGATTTGCCAATAGGTCACCCTTATCCATCTTGTGTCACGCTTGAGTCATTGACCTCACCCGGCATCGTCGATCGTTCTGGACCTCAACTCTCCAAGCCTAGTCCCGATCCTCCTCGCCGTTGACCGTCGTTGACCACCAAGCAACTGCACAACCATAGATAAGCAAACACGAATTCGGGAACAAGTTCTTCACAACTTGACCCATGTTAGTCAAAACATGCATCATGCAAACCATATGCCACGATACCAATGACTTTGACCTAACAAAACAACATCGCCACGAAGTTGGCCGACGTTCAAGTCAATACCGGTCTGACCGCTCCATGTGAGGTCGGACCGACCTATAACGGTCGGACCGCTCCTGTGAGCGGTCGGACCGCCCATAAGACTTAGCCAAATTCATTCCACAAATTCAAACCTTCTGGAAATTAAAAACGAATAGAACTTCTTACTGGAGACTCCAAAAATCATGAGACCAAGTGCATTGGGATCCCCTCACTTGCCTACAACACCTATTTTTGGCCCAGCTCGTTTTGACCACTTTTAGGTCACAGCCGGTCCGACCGCCGCACATGGCCGGTCCGACCGATTTGGGACCGGTCGGACCGCCGTGCTTGGACCGGTCGGACCGCCCCTTTCCAGAATGCCTGTAGCTTTGTCGAAAACTCGTGAAACGACAAACCGTAAACACCATTGCCAATTGTCACATCATCCTAAGATCTGGAGCATATTCCCATGATATCCACATTCTGCTAGTAATAGATCGCGATATTACCACTAGACATGCCGACTCGTAGCGAAAGTAGAGTCGATGTACTGAGTTGATGCAGTAGTAGTCGTACTCGCCGCACGTCTCCTGTTATGATAGGAGGGACAAATCCCATATCCGACCAGTCATATTCATCCGCATGTTTCATAGTATACCCGAAGGCTACCTTTATAACTACCTAGTTACGGAGTAGAGTTTGACAACCCCTAAGAGTACTATTACATATGTAGGAAACCATGCAGATCTGATATCTAAGAATTATACATCATCATTGCTTGAGACCAACAGATTACACATAAAATCATAACAATCTCAACAGTGTCTCAAGATGGGTCAAACCAGCACCATGTTCAAAAACATGTGTCCATATTATTGGTTTGATTTCTCCATATCTATGACCCGTGAAACATAGTCATCAACCAATACATATGTGTTCTCATATGTTTCCGACTAGGGAACGTTTAAGAATAATCATCGCAACAATATAGAGTGTCACAATCAAGTCATATACTTGATAATAAATATTAATGATATTATTCTAGGAATAAGATAACATATTATCCAATGTTATGAACATAACAAAATATAATCATCTATATAATTGCCTCTAGGGAATCATTCCAACAAGCATTACGAAAAGCCAAATACATAATCAAGATTCAAATTGTACATAACTCACCTCTTTGATATGGAGTGCGCCCAGGTGATGGGAAAAGCTACGACGACTGTCAGTCTCAGTACCAGGAGTCTTCCCCTGGTTCGTCGCGCGTTGTGCCCAGTCATACTCAGCTTCCTGTTCGGGGGCTATCCCCCTACTGTCTTGGGCTCTTCCGGTACTTCTGCTAGATGAATGCACTATCGTACATCTTCAGGCCATCAATCCATTGGAAGAAGTTGCAACGCATCTCGGTCTGCCATTACGCGTGGATGATGTTAGAAATTTATGGAATGCAACGTAAGGTGTGAAAAATCGATGTGTGCGTAAGATTCTCTTACGAGGATGTTCTCGCACGTGTAGTATGCCCAGGCGGTGGTGGCTGGGTGTGTGGACTGAATGATTTTCGCCGATTGTTCACACACATTGTGGGCATGGAAACGCTGGTGGTACTAGTGCATCCTTCATAGAAAAATCTAGGTAGGGTTTAGCCCTTTTGGCAAGCCACTTGCGCTTCTCGGGTATCTTCGCATAAAAGTTCGACGACGAGTCCGACATATTCAAAGCAGACGTAATGTTTTGTTGTTGCTCACAAAATGAGGGCGAGTCAGTTCGGAACAAATAGAATATTAAGATACGTATGCGTTAAGAAACAATGACGTACAAAAATGCATAAATATGAGCAGACTATCCACTTACATGATATGATGGTCCCCGTATAGCCAGACAATACAATAAATTACAACACAGAGTGACGACTAGACAAGCTCGGTCTGTTGGGGAAATCCTTGATGGAGTGGCCAGGGGTTTTTCATATCCTGCACTTCATCGTGCGGCTCAGGCCACCACGCTAGCTATTATTCATGTCATTCCAGAAGCGCCGCATCTGCCGTCGTCCCTTCCCAGTTGACTTCAAGGCCTTGTTTGTGCCCCATTTCACCCTGTCCGACCAAAGATCCCTATAGTTCATATCCACACCATACGAGTGAAACTCTGCACTCCATGTATCGAAAAGATGCTACATATAATTGTACTCATAGATATAAAGCGTACACATATACCTCAGTTGCGCACTTGCTTTGTACACATGCGAGCATGGCTTGTTACAGGTGCAAGTAGCCATATCACCCAAGATGCATGCATGTTTCCTTTCCCCTGGCATGAGTATTGATATATTTTTGCCTCAGCCTGATATCTCATACTTCCTCCTGAGGCCATCGATCACCTGGATATTGTGCATTGAGGACTACTGCATCTTTTGGTCCATATACCTCTGCATGTTTCGGACCATTGCTTCCCTTCTTCCAGTTGCCACCTCGCTGCGGTGGCTCTATTGATGAAGTAACTAACTGTGTCTGTCCATGTCTCCTCAATGATCACGGTGATACGGACGCACCGCACACCTTTCAGCATGATGTTGTACACCTCGTACATGTTGGTCGTCATAATTTTGTACATCGAACCATCTTTGTCATAGAGCAGGGACTACTTCTCCAACTCAAGAGCATGGAGATTAATCCACTGCGTGAAACTTATGGTGCTCCTAGATTACCCGCTCGTGGCCTGCTGTCCCTCCTGTGCCTCCAGAGGGGATACCCTTGTATGCCTCGTAGTCTGTTGTTCAAGGTCTGTCCAGATGGACTCAAACTTCCACCTCTGGTTCTGCATACACAACGCCTTAAAAATGTCTTCATTAGTTTCTGACTGCGGAACCACGTGAAGAAGTTCAATTCAAGATGCCTCATGCACCACTGGGTTTCAACGTCGTTCCACTAGAGAGGGGGTTCCATTCTTCATGGTGTTTAGAGTCGACAACAACCCAACATTACGGTCTGTGATAAGGAATACATTGGGTCGGTCTCCCACAATCACCTGCTTCACATTTGCCAGGAACCACAGCCAACTAGATGTGTTCTCATTCTCTACAATGGAAAAAGGAACCGAGAGAAGCTGGTCATTCGTTTTGGCCGCCACTATGGTGAGAATGGTGCCCTTATACCTCCCCATGAGGAAAGTGTCATCCATCGTGAGCACCGTATGACAAAACTTAGAGCCCTCTCTGGCCTGAGTGAAAGACCTGAACACCCGGTCCAGTATGAAGCAGTTGGGGCCTCCATCAGCATATTCACTTTCAACCTTGTTTATATACGTGTCGGGGTTGCTTCGGCAATCTGGTGAAGCATTCTTGGCATATGCCTCTTCGTATGTCCCATACATAGACTCGATAAACTTTTGCTTGGCTCGTCGGACGTTGTTATAGCTGTCTGATAACCAACTAGATTGCCAACTTCTGACAGCAGCATCTTGGGGGATATAGACATGTCATGTGCAACTAGGTGGCTGATGAGGCTTGCCACATATGCGTAAGTCATATTCCGATGCTGCTGTAGTGTCTTGCTAAGCTCGCAAGTATCGTCAGTCACCGCCTTGACTGTGAAGACCAAACTGAAGAACTTTGCTCGGTGAGCGCTGATCTTGCCAGGGTAGCCTTCCACTAAGAACTTCACTGCGTAATATCTTAGGTTAGACCAGTTCACCCGGTACACACAACTGATGGACAAGCCGTACCGTGCTATAGCTTGTTGTATGGCCACCTTACTAGGGAAGTGCTGCCCAACTAAGAGGGTGTCAGTATCAAACCCCCACTGGGACCCTTCTTCTTGCGGCAGTATGAGTGACCACACTACGATATCATCAAGTTTGGATGCCACGTAAGGCATCTCCGATGACACAATTCCGCCGGTTGGACCACCACCCTGGGGTGCGTCCTCCTCGCTACCATCCGAGCCTGGGTTGGCGTTCTCGTTGGACTCCAACCCAAGAGACTGGCCCGATAGATACTCATGGTAGTCAATGTGGGCCGACCACCGTAGTCCCGCCCCCTCATTTTGCATAAAATTATGCGTAAGTCTTCTCTCTTGAACTTCCTCCAAAATAGCACATTCGTGCAACTGTCTCTAAGCTCCACCAGTAGTTGCCCGCTTCTCGAGGCACCGGCATCATGAAGGCTTCCCAGTGGCCTGCGTACGAAATTAAAGTACACCATCGGCTTCCTGTACTTTGCCGCCTCAGGCTGGGAAGCAATCTGCATATACTGGCCCCATGATACGCTTCCATTCACCTTGATTAGCACCCATACACCCTTCCCTCCCCTACTCGTGCAGTTGATCGCCTCGATGACAAGTTTCTTCGTCGTTGGCTCCGTATCGAACTCCCTCCAGATGCAGCTCCTATGCTCATGAATATTCCTCGTATCAAGCCCCTCCACCCAGACTACCTTATACTAGTATCTCGACAGGTCCAACCCATCGGGTCCGCCCTATACAAGATCGTCGCCATAAAACACAACCAAGTCTTGTATGTTCGAAATTTCCTAAAGCCACAACAACCCGATTTACAGTACACCATATAACAAATAGGGTATGTGATTAACACTAATTCATTAACTGTACACGACAATTTACACGAGATTATTTCTTTAGTTACTACTAATTAAATAGGACTAAACTAATTAATACTAATTAATTATGAGTAATTTATTTGCCACTAATTACCCATGACACAAATAATTATGATATATGACATACAACTAAGTAATTAAATACGAGTCATTAAATAAGAATAACTAATTAATTAGCAACAATTTGATTACTTCTCAATAAATTACTAACAAGTAATTCATTAAATCTAAGTAATTCCTATTAAATTAATTATGATTAATTAATTAAGTCTAGTTAACTATGCATAAACATAAATAATTAAACATAATTATTTATGTTTATTTAGTTACCACTAATTAACTATGAGTTATTACTTACTAACAAATTAATTATGGTCACGTAAATTCGATCACTTCATTTTCACTAATGTAATTATCACTAATAATCTATGACTCAAACAATTACTACGCGTGAGGTAGAGCCTCGTCCGGGCTAGGGCAACCAGACAAGCGACCAAGTGGTGCGTCCCGGCTAGGGGCGACCGGACATGCAACCAGGTGGCGTGTTCGGGCCAAGGGCGACCAGACAACTAATTAACTACGACTAATTAAGCACGACTAACTAACTAACTACATAGTTAATAATAAAATTACACACGGGATAAAATTACATGCAAATATGACCGCAAATGACGACTCTAAACAAGCCTTAATCGTTTGCGAAAATGAAATCGACCGAGGCTGCGAAGAACAGAGCAAGCGAGAATGAGAGAGCGAGCAAGGATGAGAGTGTGCAAAGTGTCTCGCAGTCGACTCCGAATATATAGCCACCCAACGCAAATCATGGCCGACCGCGAAGTGACGGAAGGAATCGGATTCCCTCCCGCGCACGCCTTCCATGCAAAAAAAATGTATGGGTGGTGATGGATGTGCATGACAAGACGTGACAAGAGGAGCTGGTCCGAGCGTTGGAGTAGTAGAGCCGCACCACGTGGTGAGGCCAGGTAAGGAGCGGCTGAAACACCCGCTTCTCCATACGCCACATGTCGGACCCCGGGCATTGAATACCCGAAGCCCTCGTGTCTGTACCGTACTAGTCCCATTATCAGTAGCTAGTACACACAACTCCAACATTGATATCACATCCATATATTCACTTGTATAAAATTACAGTAAAATGGGTACATAACTTAAGCGATTACAAGTTATTACATCATTGGCCGACCAGCCAAATAGAAACAAGTACTATCAAAGTAACCAAACGTAGCAACAGAAAAAAGTGATAAAATTTGATAATTTCCAGCGGCATGCCCATCCAAAACCCAAAGCAACTGACAAGAGACAAATCCTAGATAGTCCCATCACCGAACCCACCGGTTTCGGGTGCGAAGAAGGCGTCGTCTAGCGTAGGCTCCTCATCTAGATCTGAACAACAATTTAAGCTAGATTGAGTACAATGTGTACTGAGCAAGACTTATAGTGTATCACAATATATATTCAAGGCTAATAAGAGGATACACTGCTCTACAAGTTATTTTCAACATAAAGCGAGTTTCATTTGCAATATCATTAAGTAGTATTTTCGCAACGGAAGTTTAACGAGCAGTTAAATAGAATGAGGACAACTTGTAAATAATTGAATGAATAACAATAACAACTAGCCACCCTCCTAGGCTGCAAGCAATATTTTACTTTCAACCATGGACATGGCTCAACTCAAATAAAAAACCAATAAAACATTTCCCATGTTTTTCAACAAAAATTGTTTCTATGAAAATCAAGACTATACCCGACAATACTGCACTTAGTACGCTCATCACCACTAGCACGTCTATTTAAATTTAATTACACTCTGCAGAGAGGTACAACTTTATCCACAGCACACAAATTCTCTATTTTATTCGGCATTCGTTGATACCACTACTCACTACCTTTGGTAAGCAGTCTAGACCATGTGTCGAAACCTTTTCATTATCTAGTCCTACCCTTGCAATAGCCCAGCGAATGGATACCCTCACATTGCCTAGGTACACCCCCATCAAGTGAGGCATTCGCAGTTGTGTCGGAAAGCTTTGCGCCGAACGCATCAGTGAAGGGAACCCCTTTAGACATGCCTACATCCGGTTATACCAACGTGCATGGCTACTTTTCAATGACTTAATTAGCTAATGCCGTCCCATACCATCACATGTGGTTGTACGCTTACTCTTAGATCGGATATATCGGTGTTCGGTCTTTAATTAACCCAGGTGAGAATCTCCCCCTATCTACTAGTAAGGTACACCCCTCACTCTTCTCAGAATATAATATAACTCGCCCGCGTCGAAAACTAAGTTTCACATTTTTATTTTTATACAAAATAATAGACGTACACCCCTCTGGACATTTTCATAAATCTCCCAAACTCATGTTTATCATATTGTCTTTTTATAGCTTTTAAGGGAAAAAAAACTACCGCTCTAATAAGTATTTGTGCGATAATCGCACTTAAAACTCCCAATTTAACATTATCCATTACCTAAACCATATCCTAATGGCTACAAAAGTAAGAGCATCAATATTTTAAGGGGGTTCATGCATCGAGTAGGATTTATAATTGTAAGCGAGGAAAGTGACACTATCTTTGATTGTTGAAATCAAAGTACACGAGTTACATATATATAGATTACAGCTATCATGTGAACGCATACAGTTATTATGTCAACGTGTACAACTATCATGTGGACGACGGAAGTCTCTTAGACGACGGTCCGGCAATAATGATCCAGGGTGATGACAACGATAGACGGGGCGCTCGGAAGGCTATGGAGGGAGGGTCGAGTCGACGAGCACGCCGCGCCACGCCACAACGTCATCGGAAGAGAGGAGGCGCCAAAGAGGTCGAAGCTGAGGCGGTGAAGTCCAGAGCCGAGGAACATCGACAGGTCAGCAAGGCGACGCAAACCGATCTATGATATGAAAAAATAGAGAAAACCCGATTTAAAGATGACCGAGTAAAACTCTAATTGGTAGCCGATCGGATTATTGGTGACACGACTTAAATTATGGGCTGCGCAGCCCCCAGGAGAGATAATGGAGATGAGATCATCTCCCAGGGGCGGTGCAGCGGAGCTGTGGAGGCGGCGGCTCAGGAGCGGCACCACTCTGATACCATGTAAGCGAGGAAAGTGACGCTATCTTTGATTGTTGAAATTAGAGTACATGAGTTACACATATATAGATTACAATTATCATGTGAACGCATATAGCTATCATGTGAACGCGTACAACTATCATGTGAACACGTACAGCTATCATGTGAACGCATGATCCCTTGAAAAAGAAGACGTCATCCATATAAGAAGCCGAGGCACCATCTTGTCTAACAATAACTACGGATATCCCAAACATAGCAATTTTTATATCAAATATACACGCATGCATAATATATTTTACAAAAATAAGTACAATAAGTAAAATAGTAGGATCAACATGATCAAATGGATTGCTTGTCTTGCTCTGGTTATTCTGAATAGGAGGATGGATGGTCGTCGAAAATATCATTCGAATAATCAACGTGTGATCAAAAGAGCCAGAAACAAATCAAATAATGTAAAATAAATTCAGCAGTAACCAAATCCAAATATTTTTATATATTCAGGTAGATCTTGATTTTATATGAATTTGGATAAAAGAATCATCTCATTTGGAGTTTTTATGCAAAAGTTATTAACTTTTTAATTTACTTCGATTTGAAAATTCCAGAGAAAAAGAAAAGATGACGTTGACGGCGTAATTATGATTTTTACAATTTCTAGTAGAGAAGGTGTATTCCTTCCTACGTTCTACTGAGGTTTACGTTTTTCAGTAGAGAAAATGTATTCTCCTCTAAGCTCACTAAGGTTTACGTTTTTCAGCTGAGAAAGCGTATTTCCTCAGAACTAAAAGCGGCTTTTCAATTTTCATTAGATTTTCATTAATCTTACATGTGGGGTCAACATGTTAGTGATTCATCAGTTAATAATGTTTAGAATTAGATTTTCTTTAATCTTTCGGCCCGGTCCCGCGTGTCATTCTAACAGAGGTGTATTTAACTCAGTCCTAATTACTTCTCTGTCCTAAACAACCTGGATTTGGTCTTAATGACCATGCTACAGTGCTCATCGCTGGTGAGTAGCGAAGGGGATTCTCGAGTGGTGCTCATCGCTGGTGATGCAAGCACGGGGAGGTCCGGGACATGGCCAAAATGGGTTCTCGTCTCGACGGCGATGCCACTGGGTGGTGGTGGAAGCTGGAGAGGTGACCAGAGGTGGCGCCATGCTGTAGAAGAGTGGTGGAGCTCCCCGGGCTTGAAGTAGCTTTCATGATTGAAGCTAATCGGTGGCTAGTATGTGTGTGTATTGGCTTCAGGGGGTCATGGCGATGCCGTCGGTAGTAGCTCGTGTACCAAAGGTCACCGGAGCAGTGGCACCATGATCGAATACCGTGAATCCTATGCTACGATGGCTAATCCTCTGATCTAATGTGTGCTTAAGCTTCAGGGAAGTATTAGAAGCTCACCGAAGTCCTTGAGGAAGTAGAGGGATGTCTGGAACAAGTTGACGACCTTGAGAAGCGGTGTGCTACAGTAATGGAAATGCTATAGGAAGGTGTGCATTAGCTTTCTAGAACCCTAAGGATGGTAGAGATTAAAGGAATTGACAGGGGACTCACCGAGTCGGCGGCTAACTAGAAAATGGTTGCGGCAGCCATAAACGGGGAAGAAGGTCGATCTAGAGGATCCTTTGTGGTTGAAGCTTCATTAACAGATGATAAAGTATCAGTGACATGTAAGACATGACATGACACAAAAAAGGAGGTTCAAGCTCACCCGATTGCCAAAAACAAAGATGCTCCCGAATGGGTACAGCTGGAGGTGAGGAAGGCGATGGCTTGCCAAATCTCTGGGTTCCAAAGCTACATCAAGCACAGAGAGAGTATCAGTGAGGTAAGGAATGCATGATAACGTAGTTGGTGAGGGCAAGGAATCTCACACGAGGGAATAACGTTGAGAAGCTTGCTCACCGGGGCTGGGAATGGCACTCACGTTCTCTATGATTCAAGGAGCTTGGAGCTCGGTGAAGGCAGAAGAGTGAATGAGGGGAGAGCTTGAGCGAGATGGACAGCGAGAAGAAATGGAGATGAGAATCCTGCGAGATGGACAGCGAGAAGAAATGGCCATAGTGAGAACCTGTGCTCAACCCTTCGGCGTCTCCGCCAGGGTGGGTGTTGAGCGCCATTAAGGGGGTGGGCAGCATGGGTGGAGGAAGGCGAAGGGAGCTGTTGGGGTCCAAAACCGTTGGCGGCACGACAAAACCAAGCATGAGTGGGCGGAGCTCGCGCGAGCATGCACTAGTGAGGGCGAGCAGAGATGGATGAAGGGTCCTGGCAAGTGGGCCCCACTCGTCGGCGAGGGAAGAGAGAGAGATTCAAATATTAGGTTTTTGGCATTAAAACATGGAGGCTTTTCTGAATTTTTGTACTTAGCAAATAAGGTCTAAAATTTATGAAATTTTTTGTGAGGGCTATTAACTTAGTGTAGTTGCTCATGCAAATTTTGAAGAATTTTATCTTATCGCTGATTTTCTCACAAATTATTACAAGTTTATATTTTTGTGTAATTACAATTGTTACCCTTAATGAAAATTCAGATAAGTTGTTTAATAAATTTTTCCTTAGGCAAATATGCCCAGAATAATCCTCTCACTTATTTTTAATCTTTTTTTCCTAATATTCTTTCAAGTTATTGTTTATTTGAACTCCATTATTTGCTTTATGCAAAGTTTATAATTCATGCATGACATATCTTTCATATAATATAATATCAATATTACTTTCCCCTGTAATTATACTATGTATTCCCAAAATGTGAATTTTGGGATATTACACTACGTGTGGGTGGTGGCACGTCCGGGACACCAGCGACTGGACAAGGGCGCGTCCGGGCTACCAGAGACCGACAAGGGTGCTTCTGGACTATGGGAGAGCGGCAGCAGGACAGGTGGCATGTTTGAGTGAGGGGCGGCCATCAGAGTTGGCTTTCCAGGTGACACGCGACGCGTCCGGGGCATGGGCGTGCAAACAGTCCGTTTTCGGGCGACGGGCGAGCGGAGGCGGACACATGTTCGGACGAGGGACGTCTAGTCTAGGGACATACAGCGGAGATTAAATCCGAGCACGGGAGGCCCGGTATTGCACATGTGTCTGGTACCTTTCGTGGTGACATTTTTTGCCATACGGCACATGTCGATTACTAAAACGTCTATAAAACGTGTCGCCAGCAGTGCCATTTAGGCCAGAGACTCCAAATTCACATGCTTGTGTATTAGTGTATATTTCGCATGCAAATTTTGCCAGTTTCCTATTTTTCCTCAACATATCTACCTCATTTTGTATCATGCTAATTAATAGGAGATCAATGTCGAATGCCTTTTAATCCGTATTTATTATGGAAGTTACTAGTGGGTGATTTCTATGTCCTTAAAAGGATCTGTAGATAGCGGAGCAGTCGCACCTAAATTTCTCCCTCTTCTTCCTCCTCTCCCAATGGTTGTGCTGCTGGGTTGAGTTCCTAAACCGCACCAGCCCTTCCTTCTCGGCGTGCACTAGAAGGAGGGAGAGCGAGTATCTATAAATCGGTGCCGCGGACGGGGCAGCTCCTAGGAAGCACGATCTGTGCGAATGCACGCTTCTGCCTAGACTACTTCCACGGTGCTCACCTCTACGCTACTTCTGTTTCTAGATCTGACCCACTGTAAGTCGTCTATGTGATCGATCAATGTTGTAATAGTATTATGTTCTTGGTTATATGTTGATGTAGAATTTTGAATTGCCTAATATTAATTCGGAGTATTGTTCCTCTAGTCTTTTGCTGTATTTGCCTCCTAGTAAAATTTGGAAGTAAAATATTGCTCATTATTTCCAACACGAGTGCTAGAGACCATTGTATACATGTCATACATGTAGCATTTTCCATACCAAAGAGACTAGGAGCATCCGCCAAATCAGGCATTGTGCAAACTATTGCATACGTTAAACAGCCGACTGCATTGGCATATGGAACCTTCCTATCTCTTCACTTTCCTTGTTTGATTCATCACAAAATTGAGCGAAGTTGAGAGTGGTGTCTTGATAGAGTACTTGTTGGTTTGTCCTTGCTAATCTCAAACTAATCCAAAACCTTCTCAACATACTCCTGCTGAGACAACCACAGTTTTCTAGAGCTATTGTCTCGATATATCTCCACGTCAAATATTTTATTTGCTTCCCCTATGTCTTTCATATCAAATTCCCAACTTAGCTAACCCTTCAAACCAATCAGATCATGCATGTGCTTTGCGACAATTAGCATATCATTAACATACAATCGCAGAAAAATAAATGAATCATCATCAAAGTGTCAAACATTAACACAATAGTCATACTCACTTCGCATGTAGCCAATCCACAACATGTAGAAGTCAAAATGCTTGTACCACTGTCTTGCAGACTGTTTCAACCCATACAAATGATTACTCATCAAAGACAACATTCCTACTTATCACCCTTTAACACCTTTCTTGAAACCTAGAAAAATGCATTGGTTGAGATTTGATTTTGCATCAAGTTTCGATCTTTCATCACCTTACATAAGCATGTAGGCTAGACAACAAAAAATAATTACCTATCCATACCTCTTCTACTAACTTACAACCTTAATATGCTTGTGGTGATCTTTTTATAAGGTAGCATGCCATGCTCACATCCTCTGCCCGATAAATTTAGGAAGCCCTGCATTCAGCCTCAAGCATCTCACTCTTTCATAGATAGTCATGTTCATTCTTTCAGTCACACCATTTTGTTGTGGTGTCTTGCACACTGTGAAGTGCCATTGAGTCCCATAATCCTCACAATACTTCTGAAACTTTGAATTAGTATATTTTGTATCATTGTCATATCTTACATATTTAACTTCTTGTTTGGTTCTCCAGCTTAGCTTTTCACACTTTGAACTTGTCAAACACTTCTGATTCTGCTTCATAAAATACACACACACCTTGAGGGAAAATCATCAATAAAAGTAACAAAAATATTGGACTCCATCCATTGATATTTTTCTAGTAGGCCCTACACATCATAGTGTACATAATCAAGTATTTTTTTAGTTTCATGCTTGCCACGTGAGAAGCAAACCATAATTTTTTTTTCCAAGAACAGAAAACATACAGAAACCCAACTCACAACTTTTAATTCATGTAGATATGTTTATATTATGCAAGTCCTCCATCCCATGAACACTGAGATGACCAAGTTGCTTATGCCTTATCAACATGTGACTCAACTGAATTGACTCCACCTTCAACAGTGCTTCCTAGCAATACATATTTATTTCCAACAGTCCTTCTACCATTCATCATAGTAAATGCACCCTTACAAATTTTCGTGGTTTCCTTATTCTTATCAGCTTTATAAGTAATACCACTATAATATAAGGAGCCTAGATAAATTAGATTACTTTTCAACCCTAGTATGTGCCTAACATCTTGCATTGTTCTAAGAAATATCATCATTCATCTTATTTCGACTTCACATATCCTGACAATACTATGGCATGTATGATCACCAAGGTAAACCGAACCAAAATTACCTGACTTGTATGTGGTGAACCACTCCCTTTCCAGCAAGATATGGTAAAAGCATCCAGAATCAAGTTTCATGCATGTGTTAGTTGACTGTTCAAAACTAACAGTACATATGTATCGCTGCTGTCCGAGTCATCTTTTTGAGCCACATTCATTGTCTTCTCATCAAGGTTCTTTCCATTTTCTTCTTTCAACTTTGGATTGTCTCTCTTCGTATGCCCCCATCTCCTTGCACTTGTAGCACTGAATATTCTTTCTACTTCGTGACTTGGATATGGAATTCCGCCTCCTAGATTTTTTTGTTGTCTTGTTTTCTTTCATGATCACCCATCACAAACAAAATATCACCATGAGAGCTCTCTCCTAGGTTTTGCATTCATTGATTATGAGCCAATAGAGCCACAATAATATCATCAACCTTGAAAGGTGTAGGACCGGAAAGGCGACTAGGGGGGGTGAATAGGCGCTTTCAAAACTTTCTCGCCTAAATCAAAAACCAACACGAACTTTACTCCTTTAGCTATGAAAGCTAAGAAGATCAGTAAGCACACAACGGAAGCCTTGTGTTGAATTTGATAAACCCCTCAACCACACGACACAACCGGAGAAAAGAACTCACTGTTCCTTACTGGGGACTGGCGGTCTGACCGGCTACCACGGGCGGTCGGACCGACGGTCAACCAGCGGTCTGACCGGCAACTAACTAGCGGTCGGACCGGTGGACGGCGGTTCGACCCGCAAGCCAGCGATCGAATACACGGGCGGTCAGACCGCCGTTGAAAGTCCGGTCGGACCGGTAGAGTCCAGTACTGAAAACTCCACCCAAATCCAAAACGAAATTTGATCCAACTTTTGTTTCAACCAATAAAACTTGACCAAATTTCGAGCACACCTCCCTAATGATATTAGAGACCTATTTCTAGCGACGATCCGTCAGATCCACTTCGCAGAATCGATCTCTCGAGATTTTACCAAAGAGGTGCACAAACCCTAGAAATATGAAAATCTTGATTCAAGACTTGCTTGTGGGGGGTTGATGATCTAGATGACTCTAGGAGTAATCCCACACAACAAAGCAAGATAAAGTAGGCCAAGGGACCAAGCATGAACCTTTGAATCAAGGAAGCACCAAAATCATCCAAAAGGGAGAAGAACACAAAAGGGAGCAAACGATCTTTCAATTGAGCATCACAAGATTGTTCGATTACACAAGATGCTTACAAAGCCTCTCCAACAAGGAGGGCAAGAGCTCAACAAGGAGCACACTCCAAACCCTAGTTCTCCTCTCCTCTCCTCCAAACCCTAGAAAAGGAAGAAAGGGCTAAAATGAATGCTTAGCTTGGTTTTCCATCTCCCCCTTTCCTATTTATACTAGAGAGCTAGGGTTTCCTTTTTGGGGTCACTTACACATGGGACCCACACACAAATAACTCTTGAAGCAATCGCCTGCTTCACCACGTGTAGGTTGATCAGCGGTTCTCATCGCGTCGCCAAGCCTCTCTTGTCCGAATCCCATCGGAACCTCCCAGAGACTCGCACCGATATCCGCATCGCTTTGATCCAACCACCAGATCGAACCACCGTTCGATCCGTCTTGCCCATTCGCACTGCTTGAGTCACACGACCTCACCCAGATCCATGATCGTTCGGACCTCGGCTCTCCAAGCGTAGTCGATCCACTCACCGCTGGCGTCGTTGACTCGCAAGCCACCGCACAACAATAGACAAACAAACCGTTTCGGAACAAGTTCTTCACAACTTGACCCACGTTAGTTCCGCAATGCAATATACAACAATAAAGCATTGAAGTTCATATAATAACACAATCAAAACCAACTCAATGCAACACTTGGCTAACCTTCAAGCCATTCTTGTCGGCCTGATCCTTCACGAGGCGGTCAGACCGATTTCATCTTGATCGGACCGCTCCCTGGCGGTCGGACCGGTCCAAAGGACTTAGCCAAATTTTCAACTCAAAATTCAAACCTTCGGAATTTTCAAGCGAATAGAACTTTTGACTGGAGCTCCAAAATGATGGGACCACATCCGGAGACTCCCTCACTTGCCTACACAACCTATTTTGGATTAGCCCCAAAATCCAACTTTTAGGTCAGCCGGTCCGACAAGCCACCATCGCCCGGCCGATCACACAGGCGATCGACCGCCACTGCAACGCCGGGTCCGATCACTGTGGTCCGACAACGATGAAACAAACCAAAACGCGAGATTTTGCAAACCAACAACGCCATTGCCAATTGACTCATCATCCTGAGATCGTGCACATATCCTCACGATATCCACAATCTCCCCCTTGATGAACACATTGGCAATTATCAAGAAAATGTGGTTATTCAAAATGAAAAGTAAAAACTTCGCTGTTTTCGCATAAAGGCACAACTTGGTCCATAAGCAAGAAAAAGCTTAGGAACCGACCAAGCTGGCTTCAGAATAGTGTAAGCAAGTGAGATAAGGCAATGAAAGCACCAAAGGATTCAATTTCCAGAAAGTAGCCAAAAATCTCACTTAGGTCCAAATGAAAGGCAATTTTTCTATTTGACCTTTGATCATTGTAAGTATTTTTCAATTGCAAATGAAATCAGGAAAAGGCAATAGAACCACAAGACTTAACTCACTATGATCACAAATTTTCAAAAGGTTCAAAATTTTTATTTTATGAAGTTCTTTTATATTAAACCTTGAGTATGAAACCAAAAGCTCCAACATCATTTTCTTCACAATCTTTCTCCCCCTTTGACTATGAATTCATCAAGATGCATGAAAAAGAAAGAGCATGAAGGAATGACTTTATTTTTGAACTTTAGTAAAAAGGAGCCATGACCATTATACATGGAGACAGTACAAGTATTATACCAAGCCATATAAAGAGTAGACGCGATATTCAATCATGGCAAAACATGTCTTTATAAAGCTAAAACCAAGATAGCAGCAATCTGAGATTAACAGAATTAAAATCATGAAAGGTTGCTCAATATCATAGATTCACTCCAAGCAACCAAAAATGAGTCAAGCCATATCTATAAGTAAAAAAGAGACTCAAAACAAGAATTGAGGCTTTTTGAGCATTAAGAGAATTCTTTTGAAGCAAAGCTCAAGCACTTAGCCCTTTTTGGGCAATTCCTTTTTTTGCTGTGCTAGATCTCAAGCCTTGCCGCGACCATCTCAAGCGATAAGCTTAAAAGAATGATCTAGGTCATCCAAAACTCTCCCTGAGTTCATGCCTAGTGCAATGGCAAGCCGTCTCATGAGAAAGGATTGGTGAGATCAGTTTTTTCATACAGAAAATCTCATTTTCATTTGCTTGACTTAATAAGATAAAAAACTCATTTTTCAACTCAGAATAAGTTCAAGACTCAATTCAACCTGTAAGACATGGCGAGAGTCATAAGAGGATCACTAGAGCAAAACTAGACACAAGATCCAACAAGACATGATTTGATTCAAATTGCTCACAGATATAAAGCTAGCGAGGCAAAAGCTAAGCCAAACACGAAGAGCCATAAAAGAAGTCTAGCAGACTATCACTTGATATGACAAGGTATAGAAGATGAAATCAAGTCATACAAGGATAATAATCAAAGCTCCACTAATTTTATTATACAATGCAAGACAAATGAATTGAAACATGCATTATGATACAATGAATGCAAAAGAGCAACTTCCCCTCAAAACAGCCCAATAGGACTAATAACCCTAACTCTCCCATAAGCGACAAAGCGAAGAGTCAAGAGCCTTAGTGAAAATATCTGCAAGCTGTTGCTCAGACTCTACAAAGTGAAGCACAACATCACCTTTCTCAACATGGTCTCTCAGAAAATGAAATCGAATATCAATGTGTTTAGTCCTGGAATGTTGCACTGGGTTTTTGGCAATGTTAATTGCAGAAGTGTTATCCTGAAAGAGGAACACTTCCCAAAGATAACCCATAGTCCCGGCGTGGATAAAATCCAGAGAACACGAGAAGCGACCAGGCGGCAGCTACATACTCGGCCTCGGTAGATAGGCGTACAGTAAGATTTTCTAGAAGACCAAGAAACAAGAGATGTGCCCAAGAAATGACAAGTGCCAGAAGTACTCTTCCTATCAACTCTACACTGGCGAAATCAGCATCAGAAAATGCTCGAATTGAAAGAGCCGAAGAAGAAGAATACCAGAGTCCAAAGTCAAGCGTATCTTGAAGATACACGAATATGCGACGTCTTCGCTTGACGATGAGAAGCACGAGGAAGCTGAAATCGGCGCCACGGACATACGGCGGGTGTATGTCCTACTCGGCGTATTGTAAGATAGAGGAGGGAGCCAATCATACTGCGGTACTCCTTTTGGTCCACGGACTCTCCATCCTCATCAGGGTCCAGCACGGTGGTTGTAGCAATGGGAGTAGACATTGGCCTACTGCTTCCCATATTGAAGCGCCGAAGAAGGTCCTTTGTATACTTACTCTGGTGAACGAAGGTGCCTTCTTTCAGTTGTTTGATTTGTAGGCCAAGGAAAAATGTCAGCTCTCCCATCATACTCATCTCAAACTCGCTGCTCATCGAATCTGAAAATCTAGACACCAAAGCATGAGAAGAACCATCGAAAATGATATCATCCACATAAATCTGAACCAACAAGAAATCACTACCATGCCTGAGAGTGAACAAGGTTTTATCAACCATTCCCATTTTGAAATCATTTTCAAGCAAGAAACTCTTAAGCCTGTCATACCAAGCTCTAGGAGCTTGTTTCAATCCATCTGAGGCTTTAGAGAGTTTAAAAACATGATTTGGGAATTTTTTATTTTCAAAACCAGGAGGTTGCTTGACAAAGACCTCTTCTTCTATGAAGCCATTCAAGAAAGCACTTTTAACATCCATTTGAAAAAGCTTGAAACATTTGGATGTTGCAAATGCTAAAAGAATACGAATGGCCTCCAATCTAGCTACTGGAGCAAAGGTCTCCTCAAAGTCTAAGCTCTCTACCTGGGAATAACCTTGAGCTACAAGTCTAGCCTTATTGCGAACAACCAATCCATCCTCACTTTGCTTATTTTTAAAAACCCATTTTGTTCCAATAACATGAGAATCAGAAGGTCGCTCAACCAAAAACCAGACTTTGTTTCTCTCGAAATTTTCAAGCTCTTCATGCATAGCATTGACCCAAGAGGCATCAGATAAAGCATGAGTGATATCTCGGGGTTCAAAAGAAGCGACAAAAGCAGAATGTGCATGAGAATCAGGAGAAATAAACACGAGCGAGTGACTCGCTCTTGAAGATCCCCAATCATCCGCTTTCGGTGGATGTTGTCATTGTATCTGAAGTGGTGCTCTGGTGCGAGGCGTGGCCTCTACCTCATGAGTTGTGGAGGTAGGAGCAGAGCCACTCGGATCGTCGGTGGGGATAGGAGGAGGTCGCTCAATTTGGCCGACGTAGTAGTAGCAGCTCTCCACCCTCTCGGAGGTAGGCGGAGGAGGATTTGGTTCTTCATCCTCGAGTCATCATCGATTTAAAATGCTTCCTTGAGTTTCGTGAACACTGTACACAAGCATCGGGTCTAGTACAGGACTAGCCTCATCAAAAGTGACTTCAAGTCTCAACAATTTTGTTAGTGTCAACATTAAAAACACGATAGCCACGAGAATGAGCGGGATATCCAAGAAATATGCCATCAAAACATCTAGACTCAAATTTATCAAGATTACCATGTTTAAGAATGAAGCACTTGCAACCAAAAATCTTGAAATGAGAGACTTTGGGAGAATGACCAAATCTAAGCTCATAAGAAGTCTTTCCAACCACAGATCTCAAGAAAACCACGTTGGAAATATAACAAGCGAGAGAGATCGCCTCATTAAAATCTCCTAGGAGTAGAATGCTCATCTAGCATGGTCAGAGCCATCTCTACAAGGGTTCTGTTCTTCCTTTCTACAACACCATTCTGTTTGAGGAACTCTAGGAGAAGAAAGCGATGCTCAATTCCCTATCGGTCGGAAGGTAGAAAAGAAGAATTCTTGAACTCGTCCCATTGTCACTCCTAATGGCTCTCAAAGCTCGGGTATATCAACAGCAATTCTAAGGACCAAATCTCTAAAGAATCCAAATGCTTCGTCCTTAGAAGCAAGAAAATAAACCCATGAATACAGGTAATCATCCACAACCACCAAAGACATACCATTTCCCACCAAATGGTGAACTCTAGAAGGACCAAGCGTATCTAAGTGAAGAAGTCATCCAGTCTATCAGTCATTACCAAAGTAAGAGGTGGGTGGGAAGCGGACACCATCTTACCATGTCTACAGGGTGAGCACACAAGATCTCTATGACCTTGACCTAGGCAAACCTCTAATCAAGTCCTTGCAACCGACTCTAGACAAATGATCAAAACCTATATGCCCAAGTCTACGATGCCACAAAACAAGGTCATGAGAATCAGAGGCTACAAGACACCTAGGACTAGAACCTGAAGAAATACTAAAATTTGCACAAAAGATCTTCTCAAATCTGGAGATCTCAAACACAAGCTCACCTGAGGAATCTAGAACTCTAAACTCACCTCTCTTAAACCTCACTTCTAGACCCTCATCAAGCGGTGAGAAGCAGATAGAAGATTATACCTCGACTTACTTACCAAGCGGCGTCTTTTAGCATGAACTTGTCGTTGGCGCCAAGCAAAGGTGCCCTTTGCGATCCACGGTCGGTGAAGCATCCCCAAATGTAATCAATTCATTGCCGGATGCACGTGTGAGGAGGAGAACCATCTAGAATCTCCAAATATGTCGAGAACACCGAGTCAACAAGCCATATGTCCTCCTTCCTCGCACGACGGACCTAAAAAGCACAATCAGAAAACATCCGTGCCTCAGTACTGGGGTTAGTGATAAATGATCGAAGAATCCAGTACTGAGAGGCACGATGTTTAGGAGCAGCAGTAGAAATAGCAGAAACATGATCAGGAATAAAATCATAAGGATGCACATGAGAACCACCTAGACCTCTCCGAAACGATCTACCAAAAGATCGATACTCCCCCTGTCTAGGTGCTACCCGTGGTCTCTCCTCACGATGTCCTAATCCAACACGCTGCCTAGACCCACCAAAAGAGTCTACAAGGTTCTCTACAAATCTAGGCCTATGTGTGGTGCGATAAACAGGCTGCCTAGCTCTAGAGATTACAGCTGGAGAAGGGACTCCTCTAATGGATCTTAGAACGCTCATCCTCTCTTTTCTCTCAAGCTTTGCTCTCCGGAAGCAGAACTCAACAGTATGGCCTTCTTTCTTGCAGAAGGTGCAATGGTACTGGACCTTTTGAGAGGTCTGTACAGAATGAGTGAAAGCACCTTTCTTGCCAGAAAGAGTTTGAGCAAAACCCGCGGATTTGAAAACAACCCCGGATGGCTTAGTAGGTTTTAGCTCAAACAAACCATTCTTCACAACTCTAGCAATCCTAGGTGGGTTTTTTCTTTGAATGCTCTAGGGGATTGAAACCTAGACCACTATTTTTCACACTCACTTTGGATTGATCAAGAATCATGTTGAGTTTCTTTTTCCCACTTGAAAACTTCCCAAGAGTCACCTTGAGGTAATCATTCTCTTTCATTAAACCCTCACATCTAGTGCACTTGCTAGACTTGATTACCTCATTGCTCTTGCTCTTAAGAAGGGCCACTTCCACCTTGAAGGCCTCACAAGACACACAATAAGATTCTCTAATCCTATTCAACTGCTCCTTAAATTTGACTCTAAATGCCTCTTGAATCGATTAATCATGGTTTCAACTTCACATTTAAAGCACAAGAGTTAGAATCAATAACTTTCTTAGAAGCGATAAAGACATGGATCTTTCAATTTTAGCCTTTTCTTCAAGGGTCTTGTTTAAGGCTTCAATCTCAATTGTAAGCTTGGGACAATTTTCACAAGATGCAACTCTAGAGTAAACTAGCATTTCTTTCATCTCTTGCATCTTAATCTTATTATTCTTACAATGAGAGCATGTATGACTAGCATCAAATTTTTGCAATTCTTTTAAGGAGCTATCGGTTTTAATTCAAGCAAAGCACAATTTGAGCAAGTTAAAGGGATAGCTTCCATGGCGGTCACATCAAGTGAAATGGTATCTAAGCGGCGAACTAGACTTGAGAGATTCTAGTTCATCGAGAGCATCTTTAAGTTGATTGGTGACAGAGGAATGAGCAGATTTCAAGCTTGTCAAGTCATTAAGCAAGCTAGTGCGAGATTCACAAAAATCATCGATTAATAGATTTTAGCCTAACCACTTCTAGGTTCAAATTATCAATCATAATGTCACCTTCTTAATCATTTTACTTGCTTATGCAATTTCATTCAGCAAGCACCAGCGCCCTTTTCATGTCGACAATAGAAGGGCATACCTCATCGGGATCACTAAAAGGATCCTCATTGTTGGAGGAGTCATTGTCGTGGTGGTGTTCTTGGCCATGAAACACATGCCGTGAAGTCATGCGCCTTCTTCTTGCCACGAGTCACTCTCGTCGTCCTCCGTTCAGAGTCCACATCGCTCATATTTACATTCTCAAGAGCGGCAAGGACCGGTGACAAACTTCGATAGTTTGTCTTCTTGGGTTTAGCATCCCTCTCTGGGATGTCTTCGTGTCTCCTTCTCCTCCTTGCCCTTTAGCTTGGGGCACCTGGAGCGAATGTGGTTTGGCTCACCACATTCGAAGCATGTGATAGGTCCACTTCTCCTCCTATTCCTCACCTTGTTATACGCTCTTGTGAATTTGGTGGAAAGGAGGGCTAAGTCATCCTCGGGCAGTTTCTCTAGTTGCTCATCACTTAAAGAATGTAAAGCAGATAATGAAAAACCAGATGAGCTACAATCAAGAGACTCTAAAGAACAACCCTTGGATTTGTCGACCACTAATGCCATCGACTCTGTCTTGGGAGGCGAGATAAAGTCAATCTCATGTGTCTTCAACCTCGAGTAAAGCTTATCCATGGTAAGCTCACTCATGACAGTGTTGTCATTGATGGAAGTGATCTTCATTCCCCAGACCTTCACATCAAGAGCACCCAGAAGCTGGCGTGCATTCTCAGACTCAGGAAATACCAGGTCAACAGCGCGGAGATCATGAAGAATCTTAGAGAATCTTCCCCACAGCTCATCCAAAGACTCACCAGGCCTTTGTTCGATCTTTGAGTATACTTTCTTGAGTGGTTACATCTCACTTCCTTGATCGTAGTGGACCCTTCATGATAGTCACAAAGAGTCCGCGGATCTCGTGAAGCGGACCGCAAATGAGCAACACGCTCAAACTCGGATCGACTAAGGCCTTGGATCAAATAATTCGAGCCTTCTTTGTTGGCCTCCACATCTGGAGTGATCGTATCGTCATCGGCTGGCACGACATAAGGATTTTTCACCTTTAGCCAAATAGCGTGCCCTTGAGCCTCGATATATGCTTGCATACGAGCCTTCCAGTATGCAAAGTCAACTCCTTCGAAAATGTGTGGCTTGGTTGAGTACTTGTCAGTCGCCATGGCTCCAAAGACCGGTTAAGATACCACTTGTAGGACCGGAAAGGCGACTAGGGGGGGTGAATAGGCGCTTTCAAAACTTTCTCGCCTAAATCAAAAACCAACACGAACTTTACTCCTTTAGCTATGAAAGCTAAGAAGATCGATAAGCACACAGCGGAAGCCTTGTGTTGGATTTGATAAACCCCTCAACCACACGACACAGCCGGAGAAAAGAACTCCTTGTTCCTTCTTGGGGATGGCGGTCCGACCAGGCTACCACGGGCGGTCGGACCGACGGTCAACCAGCGGTCTGACCGGCAACTAACTAGCGGTCGGACCGGTGGACGGCGGTTCGACCCGGCAAGCCAGCGATCTAAATACACGGGCGGTCAGACCGCCGTTGAAAGTCCGGTCGGACCGGTAGAGTCCAGTACTGAAAACTCCACCCAAATCCAAAACGAAATTTGATCCAACTTTTGTTTCAACCAATAAAACTTGACCAAATTTGAGCACACCTCCTAATGATATTAGAGACCTATTTCTAGCGACGATCCGTCAGATCCACTTCGCAGAATCGATCTCTCGAGATTTTACCAAAGAGGTGCACAAACCCTAGTAATATGAAAATCTTGATTCAAGACTTGCTTGTGGGGGGTTGATGATCTAGATGACTCTAGGAGTAATCCCACACAACAAAGCAAGATAAAGTAGGCCAAGGGACCAAGCATGAACCTTTGAATCAAGGAAGCACCAAAATCATCCAAAAGGGAGAAGAACACAAAAGGGAGCAAACGATCTTTCAATTGAGCATCACAAGATTGTTCGATTACACAAGATGCTTACAAAGCCTCTCCAACAAGGAGGGCAAGAGCTCAACAAGGAGCACACTCCAAACCCTAGTTCTCCTCTCCTCTCCTCCAAACCCTAGAAAAGGAAGAAAGGGCTAAAATGAATGCTTAGCTTGGTTTTCCATCTCCCCCTTTCCTATTTATACTAGAGAGCTAGGGTTTCCTTTTTGGGGTCACTTACACATGGGACCCACACACAAATAACTCTTGAAGCAATCGCCTGCTTCACCACGTGTAGGTTGATCAGTGGTTCTCATCGCGTCGCCAAGCCTCTCTTGTCCGAATCCCATCGGAACCTCCTGAGACTCGCACCGATATCCGTGCGCTTTGATCCAACCAACAGTCGAACCACCGTTCGATCCGTCTTGCCGATTCGCACTGCTTGAGTCACACGACCTCACCAGTATCCATGATCGTTCGGACCTCAGCTCTCCAAGCGTAGTCCCGATCCACTCACCGTTGACGTCGTTGACCTGCAAGCCACCTGCACAGCAATAGACAAACAAACCGTTTCCGGGAACAAGTTCTTCACAACTTGACCCACGTTAGTTCCGCAATGCAATATACAACAATAAAGCATTGAAGTTCATATAATAACACAATCAAAACCAACTCAATGCAACACTTGGCTAACCTTCAAGCCATTGCGGTCCGGCCGCCTGAGGCGGTCAGACCATTTCATGCTTGATCGGACCGCTCCCACAGCGGTCGGACCGGTCCAAAGACTTAGCCAAATTTTCAACTCAAAATTCCAAAACCTTCTGGAATTTTCAAACGAATAGAACTTTTGACTGGGAGCTCCAAAAATGATGGGACCACATCCAGGAGACTCCCCTCACTTGCCTACACAACCTATTTTTGGATTAGCCCCAAAATCCAACTTTTAGGTCAGGCCGGTCCGACCGGCCACCACTGCCGGTCCGACCGTCACACGGGCGGTCGACCGCCTACCAACACCGGTCGGACCGCTTTGTGGTGCGACGACGATGAAGCAAACCAGCGAGATTTTGCAAACCAACAACGCCATTGCCAATTGACTCATCATCCACGAGATCGTGCACATATCCTCACGATATCCACAAAGGATCTTTCCCTTATGTCAAAGTAGTGACCAAGTGTTCACTGGAAGGTGGCAATAAAAACAACATAATTATCGCCTTGTCTTCATCTTCAATCGTCTCCTCCAAACACCCAAGATCAGTGATTACATGATTGAAGACATTCACGTGATGTGCAATATTAGAACCCTCCTACATCTTCAACCCATATAGCTTCTTTACCACATACAACTTTCTCGTTAGGGATTTGGGCATAATCTGAGTATGAAACTTGTCCCAGATTTCTTTTCATAAAGACATATCCGTCACATGATACATGACCTCATCTAAAAGACAACCATACAATCGCGATTGCTTGCTCGTTTCACTAGTCTCAATTGTCGCCCTCCATTGTTGTGCAACCCTTTGTAACATCCCTATTGCATAAGTAGATCCTTCACCATGGTCTACCACAACCCAAAGTTCCCCATTCCGTCAAACTTCACCATATTGAATGTAGCACCCAATACTGTCATCTTAACACTGCTCTGATACTAATTACTAGAACTATCGGTAGGATACCATAAGGAAGATGATCAAACAAAGAACAAAAGAGCACAAGAGAGACGGGGATTTTTTTTACAAGGTTCAGCAAAGCCTACATCCCTGGGAGCCGAATGAGGGGACCTCTGGGTTATTTTCGTAAGACCAAGGCCTTCCCAGTCTTATAGAAATAACTCTAGGCCTCAAGTAAATGTTCCATCTTAACTCCATCTAAGTGAGAAGACCCGACCGAAACTAGAGCTCCGGTGATCATGCGTGCTGCTCCCCTTCAAGCACTACATGATGACCGGTTCTCCAAACGGTCAAAGTCCACACTTAATGAGTTAAAAAGGGAATTAAAAAACAGCGGGTATGCATCAGTGTTGGCCCAAGATCAGCGACCAACACACTCATACCCTCATCAACATCAATCACAGTCATACAACATCCATACATTGACATAACGAAAGATATACAACATAAGAGTTAAAGTCTACAACTATTACAATAAGACCGACCGGCCAAATTCAAATAAGAATATTAAGTAGCAGCGGAAGTAAGCAAAATAAACAAAAGTCCAGCAATGATGTGCCCCATAACCCATGGCAACCAACTGGGAGTTAAAGAATAGCACTATTCGTTAGCGTCACCAAAATCGACGCTAATGAACTCATCGGGCGTAGAATCATCTTCACCTGAATTTTCAGCAACCAGGTTAAGTACAAAATATACTCGCAAGTCTTACACAAAGAAAAAAATTAGTTATGCATATAGGACAATCAAAGGATGGCATTAGTTGCTTAGTTTTGCGGAAAACGCAACAATTTTCATCCTACACATACTAGTTTTACAATTGTCATTTAGAAATCAGATTTGAACTAGAAGTAAAACATGTTACAAAGTTATACATTGATAAAAAGATAGATCAAACAAATACCAAAGTGGCAGCGCACTTTGATAAACTAAAATGCATGAATACCCGTTTATGCCGAATACCAAGTTGTAACCATGCCAATTTTAAATCAAGAGACTATTGATGATGTCATTCAAAACCAAGTCTTTTCCATAACCGTGTACACGGCTATTCAAATAGTCTAATCCCTGCAGGGGGTACTACTTTACCCACACAACTCGATTAGCCCTTAAACCTCCGGAATTAACACACTTCCTATGGTGTGTCGGCCGGCGAAATTTACAAACGACTGATAACACTTGCTTAGCGGGCTCGCAGATTGTGTTGGAGATACCGATACAATGTAAACAAAGAAAAATAGTGCTCCCATGCACATTATAGAAAATTGCATCGACTCATTTGAACAAATTATCAACACAAGTGTCCTCACACCACCTGGGACTTATCCCAATAAAACTCACCACTTACTTAACCAAATGGTACCCATATCCCGTGTGTGGAAGTACGATTGGTACTTGGAATTGACAGCCCGAAGTTCGGTCCTTAGGAGTCCGGACAAGACCACCACGTACCCGATCTCGTGCACGAAGACACCCTCACTAACAACCTCTTGTCTAGACCAAAAACCATTTGAAATCACAAAGTTTAGACTCAATTAACTAGATACAATGATCTGGACCAAATTATAAAAGAACAATATGAGGTGTTTCCCATGATCGACGGGTTAATCCCTTCAACTGTACTAACACCCTCTAGACTTGCATGGCTAAGCACTCAATACAAAATCATCATATCCATCTATCCTTAAGCATATATGTACTGGAAGTTAAAAAATGATAAAATCAAGAGTAGGACATAACGCATCACAAAAATATTGATATATCAAAATAGCATGCAAGCAATTATCAATGCATCCCAAAACACTACTTATCAAAAACTGGGATCGATATGATACAAAAAGAAAGTTCAAATGATGTCTAGCCGGTATTCAAGTTGTTCACTTTCAGTAGCGTAGGATTCTCGTCAATCACTTGAATCTATAAAAATACGACATCAAATAAACATGGGGAAAAGCCAAAAAAATTCAAATTGCTAGAAAATGCATAAAATTTCTACAGTGGCTAGATGATGATTTTATATGAATTTAGGTAAAAGAATTATTTCATTTGGATTTAGTATGTGACAATTATACTAGTTTAAAAATTAGTTTTCTAGAAAAAGGTAGAAAATATATCTCGGGTACTGTTCACCCGAAATGCAATTTTTCGCACAATGTTGTACAACAGTGGTGGAGATAAAGATTATATGGATGAATAGAGAATAAAAAGTTATGACAAAAATAAATTGGTTCATTTCATTTGGAGTTCATATGAATTAGCTATGCATTTTTAAAGTTGAATGAATTTTTAGTGCAACAATAAATCATTTTGGAATTTATAAAAGCATTTAATACTTTTCTCACCGGAGCCTACCTAGCCTCGGTCGCTAACATGCGAAGCTCCCGGACTATGGGTGGCGAATTGACGCTGTGGACTGGCACGAAGTAGAGCTCGGCGGTCGTGTGGCAATGCTGTTCTGCATGAGCACCAGCGAGAGGAGGGAGAAAGGTCCGACAGGTGGCCCCGCGATGGCAGCGGCTCAGCTCGGGGCGAGCCGAACTCTGACGTGGTCGGTGCAGCTAGTTGGCTCGATCGAACTGAGTGGCTCGGGTTGGACTCGGGTTAGGTCAGTTCGGACCATGTCAGAGGGTCTGGTCGAAAATGAGTAGGCGACCGAATTCGACTAGGTGGTCAAAATCGACTAGATGGTTGAATTCGAGTAGATGGTCGACATGGTGGTCGAATTCGAGTAGGTGGTCGAATTCAACTGGGTGGTTGAATTCGAGTAGCCGGTCAAAATCGTGGTCGAAATCGAGTAGCCGGTTGAAAACAATAGGTGGTTGAAAAGTTGATTAGTTTGATTTTCATTGGTTTCTACTTTGTCGAGCTACTAAAATTAGCAAAACAATTCCTAAAAATGTGAAATTAATCAGAGAGGTTACTGGGATGCCCTAGTACCCATATAAAATTTTAAACCTTACTATTCATATTTTATTGGCATATTTTAAAATCAAAACCGCAGGGCTAAATAGAACTTGGTGTGAATTTTCTCAAAGGTGAATTAAGTTCTATAAATTTGGGAAAATTCATATTTATTCATGATAAATATTATGGTATTTCAATACATTATTTTACATAGGTCTTTGTAAGGTCTTCTTTCTATTTTTATTTGGAGGAGTTGATTTAGGTTAAAGTTTAATCTTTGTTTAAGATTTTTCAAGTGCAACAACTAATGAAATGCTTCAAAAACAATCTGCATGATGATGAGATGCATACTAATTATCATTAATTAACTAGGGGCTGTGACACCGAATCACGATGGCTTCGTCCGTATTAGGATTTTTTTCATGATGAGGGTTACAAGAGGTTGTCGGTATAATTTATAGCCCAGTTAAATGGTCCGACATGGACTCCTAGTCTACACGGTAGATCCTTAACCCTTGTGGTTGTAACATCCTATTTTTTGGATTTTAAAAACTTTTTTGAGTACTTTAGCCCCTTAGAAAATTTTGACAAATTTTATTTGAATTTAATAAAGCTAAAATGGGACTTTTCAAAGTCAAAACAATTTAATGTGATTAATATGAACATTAATTAATTATAAAATTATTTTATTTGAGTTCTTTGTGCTTGGAAATATTTTCTTGATTTTTTTAGTTTATTTACTATTTTTAATTTACAATTTCGATTTTCTATATTTTATAAAATAAAAAACCTATTAAAAATCTAGGTAATTCCTTTTGGCCGGATTCCCATTGCCCATCACATTTCTTCCACTTACAGCCCAATTTAGTGTGCGGCCCACTTTTCTCTATCCCTTACGCGTGTCCCGGTCCCTTTGCCTTACGACACGAGTTTGAGCTCCGACTCACTCACCCGAGCCACCGTCATTGACATGTTGGTCCACTGTGCACTATTCATCATCTCCATCTTGGACACGGCGGTTGTACTCCACCGCCATCCCACACACGACACTCTTGTTGCCTGCTGCTAGTGACTATAAAAGCCCTCAATGTTCGCATCAAGTCGATCGCTTCAAACCCCGCCGCCAATCCCCTGAAGCCCCAAGCCCTAGATCGTTGCCATTTTGCTAGATTTGGATATTCAACCATAGCGCCACCACCTTGGGATTTCTTTGATTCCGCTGCCGCCGGTGAGCCTTTGCCGTCGTCATCTACACTACCAGAACTGTTGTGCCGTGTTCTACCCCATGCACACTCCATCTTCATCAGAGGAAGGACGTAGCGCTTAGAACCATTGAGCCCATGTTGTTGCCCTGCATTTCCATCGCTGCCATGTTCCCATCGTAGCCGGTGATCATTCGGTCACGTCAGCCACCCATTCGCAACCCCCTCGTCAGAGCCCTTCGCCGGAGCCCTCGCCGATGTTGAGCCCTTCGCCAACCTTAATCGCTGCATCCGAGCCGAGGGATGGATTCGCCAGAGCATAAGCATGCCAGCGATGACCTTCTTTCACCGTCGTTCGCCATCGCCGTTGTCGAGCCGTGGCAGACATCGATTTCAGTCGATGTGGCCACCCATGTGTTCACCACTGTGCCACCACGTGTGCCACATCAGTGCCAGAGTGTGCCGCATCAGCCTCGCCTCACATTGTAGCCATGTCAGCATCGTCGTCCCATGTATCGTCCCGGCATGCCTACGTGTCTAACACATGTGCGCCACGTGTGCAAACCAGCCACCACCGCACCTAAACCCTAAACCTAAACCTAACCCTAGGTAAACCTAGTCTACCATAGACCTAGCCTATGACATGTGCACTCTACATGTCAATGCACTATGCTATAGACTTGTGAGCCCGTAGACCCATGAACTAGAATCCATGGACTCGGTCCATAGGACGTGGGTCCCACTGTTAGTCTCTATTTCATATTTTTGGTATTTTTCTTTTAATTCTGAAATTTATTACTGATGTCATGCTGATGTAATAATTCAGGATTTCCTGAAGAAAGAAAATTCCAAAAATAAGAAATAGTGTTTTCTCTTCTTTTTCTTAGATTTAAATATTCCGAGAGCACGTTCTTTCTCATTCGAACTCTGATTGAGCCTATTCAAATCTCTAAATTCATCTACATTCAAGATCTATCATTTTTGTGGTTTTTATTTAATTTTTGGTGTTTATTTATTGCCTTGTTCGGTATTTATTTATGTTTTCGCTTTCGTTTGCAAGTAGACATTGATACCTCGAGAACTTTCGAGGAGGGAGGAGTTGATCAAGCTCAAAACCAGTGTCAAGACTTGTTTCGAGGCAAGTTGTACCTTTGACCATGTTGAACCCAGTTTTCAAAAATTAGTTTGATTCAAACTATTGCATGTTATTTCAATTATTTAAATTCTTTGGGATTAGCTATACACCTACTTGATTATATCCACCTTACTCAATGTATTACTATGATCTTTTGCCATGCTAGCTTGGTTAATTACTAGTTGGTATTATCATAGCACCAACATGGGTTGGTTACATACGATTAGTCTGCTTAGCCATACAACGGGTTATTGATATCATTTTGAGTTGCAAATCTAAACTTGACTAAGTGATTATAGAACATCTTTGTGGAAAGATCATGTGTTGTATGTTGTCACTCGTTGATGGCGTGTGTTGCACTTAACTAACATGGGTGGGAAAAGATTTGGACCGAGGTAAGTGGAAAGAATTGTGATATGGTGGATTGTGTGTTGGAAAAAGATGAATCTTGGTAATTTGGATAGAAATTGGGTAGTCTCACCTCAGTCAATTAAATATTTAACTTTGTGCGCTATTAAACTGAGCCATAACTGTACGACCACATGCCTGGTATGTCCCCTAACTTAGTGTGCTAGGGTGGAGGTGTGTAATACTGTGTGGGTCACAATTATGAGCGGTTCGCTGTCTTCAGGTCCAACGGTGTGCGTCGGCCCAACACACTATGTAAGATTTGGTGCCGATGGTATGAACATTGAGAGGAAACGAGATGAAGTTTTGAAAATGTCTTGTTATGATTAGTGCTAGCTACACTGGTTATATCGTGTGGGTAAAGTACACAACCTCTGCATAATGTTAATCAATCTATTCGAATAGCCGCGTCCGCGGTCATAGACATGCTCGAGCATTTTACACAAGGGGTATATTTTCATAAAAACAATGGAGAATGGACAGCTGTATGGTTTAACTCATGTGTCTGTACGAAAGAAATTGATTAGGCTTTGTGAGAAAACTTGTTAAATTATTATTGTTTATTTATTTTAAGTTACACTTTCAATCTATTATTTGTAATCAAGCATAAGTGTTGTTTTTGCAAAATAACTATAGAAGTCATTTCTTTTGAAATAAACCATCATCTATAATTGCATTGTGTAGTACAACTTATTGAGTACTCGGAGTACTCATTCTTGTTGTAATCATTCAGTTAAAGTGGGGGAGTCTTTGCCTGCTTTTGAAGAGGAGTTTCATGAAGAGGTTGATCGCTAGGTCTTGATCCCAGTCGGTTACCTGTGGCAAGTCAATGGGGTTCCGTTGGAGTTGTTTACATTCATTGTCGTCTCTGTACTTAGTGCCCGATACGTGTGGTTTAATAAGTGCAAACTCGATCATAAGGTCACAACTGTTATTTATTAATCAAATCAGTCGTTTATTCTAATTTTCGTCTTACGTGGAATGATATTCATTTATGTTGATACTATGTGTACTACCGTGATCTTAGACTAATGCATTATATATAGAGTCTCAACATTTATATATTTGGATCCTGACAATGGTGCTCTCCCTCTTTTCGGATACAACATCTTTCTTTTACCTTGTTGACATACACAACAGGTGTCGTGGTGAATGCCAGTGGTACTGGCGCTGGTTGGGAGGATGAGAAAGAAAAGTAGAGGGGTTGGGAGGATGCAGTAAGACTAGAAGGAAATTTTATTCCTTTTATAGGGTTAGGCCTAGTTGAGTATGTACATATGCTTAGACCTTTTATAGGGTTATCTTACTTATCACTCACGATCAGAGATTTAAAATTGGCGATTTTTGTTCTACCGAACCCGGGTAGAACTGTATACGATGTCGAAATTTTGGTTTGATTGAATTTTACTCGAATTTAATTTTTTTAAAAAAAATAAAATCCAAAAAATTCAAAAAAAAAGGGGGGAAATTTCAGCCGAAATTGGCCAAAATTTTCCGATTACCGGTGATACCGGCCGTATCGGGACTCTGGTAAAAAAAATCCCGAAATGAAAAACCCTGCTCACGATACATACTGAACTAGCCCCCTATGTCCATTGCAATCGACTCCTGGGGGCCTGACACCCAACCTTGAAAATTTATTGCACTCAATGTTTTGTTCTCTTGTCTCGTCTATTAATTGTCAATTACTGCTGTCACTATGCTAACATTTGTTTTGATTTTCAGGAAACCATGGACGGTGAGCTTAAGCATCTGAGTAACTTTGTGAGCAAGCTGATAATGTTCATGACGGAAGAAGAGCAGCGTGAGCACCATGACGCAAACAATCTAGTCTCGCTGGGGAGTGACCATGACGACGAGGGTGATGGCCTCTCTGGAGGGGAAAACAATAACATGCCTCGCAGAAAGAGGAGGTGTTACCAACGCCTTACTCCGCAACAGATCCATGTACTCCTAGAGTACGTAGCCAACAACAGTATCAAGGTCTTACATTCCATCTGAAGATATAAGAAGTAAGAGCATATGTTAATTAGTTTGTTTTTGGTATTGCATTTGCAGTACATTCGAGGCATCTCCCTACCCTGACGTCAAGCTTAGGCAGGAGTTGTCCAACAAGCTCAACATGCCCGAGAGGCCGGTCAAGTTCTGGTTTCAGAACCATCGCTCACAGATGAAGGTATGCCACAATGAGATTTCTCTATATCGATCCATGATAAGTTATTGTTCTTGAACAATTAATATTGTGTACCCAATGGAATATCTTCTTGATACAGGCATCGATGAACCAGCATGAGAATGATCTGCTGCAGAAGGAGAACGAGAAGTTGCGGGAGGAGAACACAACATACAAGAAAAGGATGATAAACTTGACATGCCCCACGTGTGGCCTCCCATCGCGCCCCATGGAGGTAGCACATAAGCATCATCGCCTCCTTACCGAGAACGCATGGCTCAAGGATGAGATCAAGCGCCAATATGTCATGGGGAGGAAGCTCATTCCCCGAGCAATGTCACCCCTGCTCTCCAGCCCATCTTCTCTGATTGCACCTGCAGGCTCCAACCCTCACAGCAATGGCATGCCTGTGCCCAGTCCCCTCCTGCCGTCATCCTCCCAACAGCCTGCTCCAGCTTTCCTTGGTGCATCTTTGCCCATCTTCCACAGTGTAAATGGCTGTGCAAATGACGAGCGCAGCATGCTTCTTGATCATGCCAACCATGCAATGGACGAGTTTACTAGGCTGGCACAAGTGAACGATCATGAGCCGCTCTGGCTCCCCAACACGGATGTTATGGGCCTCGAAGCACTGAACTACGAAAAGTACCATGGCACATTCTCAAGACTGCTTGTGCCAAGACCTGCTGGCTTCATGGTGGATGCCACTAGGGACGTCGCTCTTGTCATGGGTGGCTGTGTCGACATCGTCGACGGCCTTATGGACGTGGTACATAACTATATATTTATCCCCACTTCGATGTGTAAATAAATACTACGCTGGCATGCCCATGTCTTGATCTCTCTGACGACTCTGCGTGTTGTGGTGCAGCATCACTGGTCAGAGATGTTTCCAGGTATTGTGGCAAGTGCGCACACCACGAACGTCATCTCTAGCGGCCTCTCAGCCTCACATGACGGGTTGGTTCAATTGGTGAGTTGCCCATCCTGGTCTCAGCTGATGTGCTCGTATCGATCGTATGTATACAGAAAGACTTTGCATGTGGTGTATTTATGTCTGAAAAAATTACAGATGCACGCGGAGCTGCAGGTGATGTCGCCTGTGGTACCGATCTGCAACCTGACATTCTTGAGGTACAGCAAGCTACAGGCAGAGGGGCTGTGGGCTGTGGTTGATGTATCTACTGACGGCGTCCTTCCTGCCGAGAGCAGCATAGCTCAACTTGATGTGCAGACCGGCGGCGCAGCTGCCGCCGAACGCATGGGAATCAGGCTACTGCCATCAGGCTGCCTCATTCAAGATCTGAACAATGGCTACTCTAAGGTACTCGCTTACCCACTGACATCATTTTATCTACTTGGTGTTACTGTCGATTTCCTTAATCACTGACGTATTGAGTGTGCATTATTGTCAAATTATCCATGGCAATGCTTGCCTAGAGTTTTGTGATGGGCAACTTTTCTGACACGTGTGAAAGTATTATTGTTCGTCAGGGTTGTGTACGGTTTGTCCTGTACAAAATTAGCTGAAAATTAAAAAAAAATTACAAAATTAGGCTAGTGTCGCGAACGGTGAAATTCTCTGTCGTCGTTTCAACCGGCCACAGTAGCCCTATGCGAGTAGCAATTAGGTACCTTGCCAAGTCGCCAAATAATTTTAAAAAAAAAGTGCAGAGAACTCATAATTCAAACACAACCATCACCTAACATTTTTAACATCATGTACATGCCAGGTCACGTGGGTGGTGCATGCGGCTTACGATGAGACGGTGACACCCATGCTCTATCGTCCACTCCTCCGCTCTGGGAAGGCCATTGGCGCTTGCCGCTGGCTCGCGTCGCTCCAGCGACAGAGCCAGTTCCTTGCCAGTCTGCGCAACTCCATTCCTGGCTGTGACAACGCTGGTGGGTGATGCTAGAATCAAAACCTAGACTTCGTCTACATACATTAACTGAAATGGTATGCTACATTATGGGCTTTTCGTATGACAGTGACGGAGCAGCTGAGGGGAAGGAGTGTCCTGAACCTGGTGCAGCAAATGACGACCAGCTTCACAGCCATATGTGCGTCGGTGACGAAGGTCTGGCTGCGTGCTGGTGAGCGGGAGACCAATGGTGCCAGGGGTGATAGGTTGGATAATGGCACGCACATAGTGTCACGGATGATTGGTGGTGCACCAGGCGAGCCTAGTGGTCGGGTGCTGAGTGCCACTGCATCGGTGTGGCTCCCCGGCGTGAAGACGCGGCGTGTGTTTGACTACATGCGTGATGAGCAGTGCCTCAGTGAATGGGGCTGCCTTGTTGCCGATGCCCTACCTCAAGGCAGTGATAACCAGCGCCGCGGCAACTGGGACATCCCCGTGAACGGTGAGCCCGTGCGGAAGTTGTGCCGCATTGTGGAAGGCCTGCACCAAGGGCATGCCATCTCCCTGATCAGCCCCAAAGTAAGTTCAGAAACTTTGCTTTTCCTGTAACTGCTAGTTATACTTCCAGTGCAGTTTTCTTAACATGTTAGCAAGAAACTTGCATAGGGTAGGACAGCAGCGATAGAAAGGAAACTTGTTACACCATCCGGTCAAATTTCATCTCGAAGACAGAAAAACTGAGAACGCTGAGAACTTGCGACCAAATGAGTAAATATTCTGTGATTGGGAGACACTTGAAGCACTCCTTGCCCAGAAAAGGCAATGTGGATTTATTACAGACAGATAGCCTTCTCTAGCCTCTGATTTAAAGTCAGTCTTGACCGGTAGGAAGCTTTTCCAAAACTGGTTTAACACTTGGGAAAATCCTTTCCAACTTGTCATAAAGGATGACTGTTCTCATGTCTCTGCATGATTACACTGTTAGAAATTAATCTTGTTGTCTAAGAGAGTGATTGTTAGGAATTAATGAGTTAGTGTGTGTAGTGGAGCTAGTGGCCTGCTAATTAGTTAACAGAGTGATTAGCTAGTGCATGTAGAAGAGGTAGTGGCCTACTTAAATGTGTTAGTGGAGAGGTTGCATGTCATATTATAGCTATAAAAAGCATTGTAACCAGTTTGTTTAAAAAAAAGCAAGAGAAAATACACTAGTTGTGTTGTGCCGAAAAGACTTTGTCTGTTCTTCTGTTCTTCTTTGTGGTGTGTCATGTGAAAGTGTTAGATTGTGTCCACTGTATTCGCGTGATTTTTTCTTAGTGTGCTTAAAATTGGTATAAGAGCGGTGTAGTGTTGATCCTGTGGCGATGACTCGTGGTGATGGATCGAGATCACCTTCCCCAGCAAGGATACTCGGCGATGGAACCATCCAACGTGGGATCAGACTCGGTGGCAACAGAGGCCGCGATGAGAGTTCTGGTAGCAACAACGGTCATCGGCTGGTGGTGTAGCGGGTGGTGAAGGAGACAGGGGGATCTGTTGTCTACCTCATGCTGATGTGCACGAACTACGGCGACTGGGCCCTCCTGATGAGGATCAATCTGCAAGCACAGGGACTGTGTGACGCGATTGAGCCCGTGAACACTGAGTACCGGGATGATAGGATGGCATTGTCTGCCATCCTCCGGTACACCATTGGAGATCTTTGGCGGCGTTAGGCGTGAAGGGCACGCCAAGGAGGCGTGGGACACCGTGAAGGCGATGTGCATGGGCATCGGCGTGCAAGAGGCCAAGGCGCGAGCGTTGTGCAAGGAGTTCAAGTCCATCAAGTTCAAGGAGAGCAGTGCGTGAAGGACTTTGCAATGCGACTCACGGGCCTTGTCAACAACCTGCAGATTCTATGTGACACGCTTGAAGATGAGAAGGTGGTCAAGAAATTTCTTCATGTTGTTCCGCTCAGGTACTCGCAGGTGGCAATATCGATCGAGACGTTGCTAGATCTGAAGACGCTGTCAATTGAGGAGCTGACCGGGCGGCTCATGTTTGTGGATGAATGGTATGAGAACAACGACACCGGTGGCTCAGGCGGCTGTCTGCTCCTTACTGAAGAGGAGTGACTCGCGCGCATGAAGAGGAGGGATCAAGGCGAAGCTTCCTCCGGTGGCGAGAAGAAAAGCAGTAGTGGTGGTGACAATCATCGCCACAACAAGCGAGGTACCCGTGGGTGCATCAACGGAGGCCACGATGACAAAGAGGGTAGTAGATCTGGGGGTGTGCGCAGCAAGTCCAAGGTCAAGTGCTTTAACTACAACATCCCTGGGCAGTACTCCAAGGAGTGTGCAAGCCACGGCGCGAACACCAGGAGGTAGCGAACCTGGCTCAAGCACAAGATGAGCAGCCGACTTTGCTCCTGGCCGAGACATGCGATCTCGTCTAGGCCGCTGGAAACGCACCACACACACAATGTTTCTCAATGAGAAGGTGTTCCCGTGGACACTAGCGACGACATGTGGTACCTCGACATGGACGCCTGCAACCACATGACCAACAGCAGGTCGATGCTCACGTCGCTCGATGAGACAGTGAAGGGATCGGTAAAGTTTGGAGACGACACAGTGGTGGAGATTTGTAGCAAAGATGTCGTGATGTTCCAGTGTAAGAACCAAGAGCACAGGGTGCTCACCGAGGTGTACTACATATCTCGGCTCGGTAGCAATATCGCCAATCTTGGGAAGCTTGATGAGAGCAACTGCAGGATTATCATCGAGGACGGGGAGCTGTGCATTTTTGACCGAGAGCAGCGGCTACTAGCACGGGTGTTGTGGTCTAGGAACATGCTATACACCCTAACCTCTGTGCCTACTGGCAAAGGCAAACAACTTGGCTATGGCATGTATGCTACGGTCACCTCAACTTCTGCGCACTATGGGACATGGGCCTCAAGGAGATGGTGGAAGGTGTTCCACTCATTGAGCTCCTGGAGCAGTTCTGTGATGGTTGCACACTTGGAAAGCATCACCATACATTGTTCCCCCAGGCCACATGTACTATGCTGAGCATGGACTGGAGCTGGTGCATGGCGATCTCTGCGGCCCGATCACTCCGACCACACCGAGTGGTAATCGTTATTTTCTGTTGATCGTGGATGATCATAGCAGGTACGTGTGGCTGGAGGTGCTCAAGTCCAAGGAGGAGGCATTCAAGTTCTTCAAAAAGATCAAGGCAGTGGCTGAGAACAAGCTCGACGTGAAGTTCAAGGTGTTTTGCTCTAATCAAGGCAGGGATTCAACTCCATCGAGTTCAGTGACTACTACGACGAGCTAGGGATTAAGCGGTACACCACTGCACCCTATTTGACGCAGCAGAATGGGGTCATCGAGCGGCACCCTATTTGCCGCAGCAAAATGGGGTCATCGAGCGGCACAATCATACAATTGTGGAGATGGCACGTAGCTTGCTGAAAAGCAAGGGCGTGTCGGGTGAGTTCTGGGGCGATGCGGTGAAGACCGCCGTGCACATCCTCAACCGTGCACTGACATGAAGCCTCGATGGCAAAATGCCGTATGAGGCGTGGTACAGGATGAGGCCCAAGGTGCACTATGTTCGCACGTTCGAATTCGGATATGTGGTGCACGTGAAGAAAGTCGGACCTAGCGTGACGAAGCTCTCGGATTGATCAACGTTGATGGTGCTTCTTGGCTACGAGGAGGGGTCCAAGGCCTACCGCATCTACGACCCGAAGAGAAAGAAGTTGCATATCACACAAGATGTTGTGTTCGAGGTGGAGAAGTGGGACTGGGAGGCTGCTTGTACTAATCTCATTCGTAGTAGCATCGATACGTTCACCATGGAGTACACCACTAACCATGTGGCAGGTGACATGCCAGTGGATGATGTCATCTCGGAGTCGGTGACTAGGCCCGGTTCAGTGGCACCGTTGGTGGCGGAGCCACATATGCCTTTGATTCCAGCTGCAACGAGCGGTGTCTAGTGGGCTACACCACCCACCGACGCATCGCTCGACTCGGACAATGCACCACGGCGATACTGGACGATGTCGAACGTCTATGACACGACGCGTCATCCACAACAACGAGTACAGCGGGCTCTGCCTACTAGCTACTAAGGAGTCCATTAATGTCAAACAAATGCTGAAGGAGACGTGTTGGAGGTGAGCCATGTAGGAGATGTAGTCAATCCATGGCAACAACACGTGGGAACTCGCAAGCCTTCCTGTCGGCCACAGATCCATTGGGCTCACGTGGGTGTTTAAGGTTAAAAAGGACCCCGAAGGTAATGTTATGAAGCACAAAGCTCGTTTCGTAGCTAAGGGATATGCTCAGCGCTACAGTGTACTTCGATGAAGTTTTCACCCTAATGGTGAGGATGGAGACCGTGTGGCTGCTGATCTCCTTGGCAGTGCATGGAGGCTGGGAAGTTCACCATATGGACATCAAATCGGTGTTCCTAAATGGTGACCTTGCTGAGGAGGTGTACATGCAGCAACCTCTCGGGTTCATCAACAGCGAGAGCCCGAGCACATGGCACTTAAGCTTCACAAGGCGTTGTACGGTCTGCGTCAAGCGCTGCGGGCCTAGAACTCCAAGATGGACAAATCGCTAGTGTCGCTCAGCTTCGAGCGTACGTAGCCCCATGGAGCACGTGGTGTACAGAAGGGCAAAGGGCGGATTGTTTTTGCTAGTCGGGGTGTATGTAGACGACTTGATCATCACTGGATCATGCATCGATGACATCATCGAGTTCAAGTCCCAGATGCAGAGGATGTTTTGCATTAGTGACCTCAGCCTCCTTAGCTATTACTTGGGGATCGAGGTGAAGCAAGCCGCCAATGTGATCACACTGTGCCAAAGCAACTATGCGAGCAAGATATATTCTAAGGGCATCAGGCATGGTTGGATGCAATCCGTGCCTAACTCCTTTGGAGAACCGGCTGAAGCTAATGAAGAAGGATGGCAGTGCTGCGGTTGATGCCACCAAGTACCGCAGCGTTGTCGGGAGCTTGCGCTACCTGGTGAACATGAGGTCGGACATCGCCTATGCAGTGGGCATCGTGAGTAGGTACATAGGGACGCCTACTACCCAGAACATGGCGGTTGTGAAGCATATCCTGAGGTACGTAAGCGGCACGGTTGGCTTTGGATGCTATTACAAGAAGCATGATGGTGGGCCCGAGTGGTGGGTTTCAACAATGATGACTTAGCAGGTGACGTGGACGACCGCAAGAGCACCACAGGGATGGCCTGTTTCCTTGGTGCGAGCCTGATCACGTGGGCATCACATAAGCAGAAGATCGTCGTGCTTTCGTCCTGTGAGACGAAGTATCTTGCAGCGGCGACGACAGCGTGCCAAGGTATCTGGTTGAGCCAGCTGTTAGGAGATTTCAAGAGGCAAGAACCGAAGAAGATCAAGATGCATGTGGACAACAAATCGGCGATTGCGTTGTGCAAGAACGCCGTCCATCATGATCGAAGTAAGCCCATCTACACTAGATTTCATTTTTATTCGTGAAAGTGTCGAGGATGGCAAGGTAGATGTGGAGCATATCAGCACTGAAGGGCAGCTTGCTGACATACTCACGAAGGTGCTCGGTTGCGTGAAGTTCATCGAGATGCAGCAGAAGCTGGGTAGGTGAAGTCAAGGCAACAAGATTAAGGGGTGATTATTAGAAATTAATCTTGTTGTCTAAGGGAGTGATTGTTAGGAATTAATGAGTTAGTGCATGTAGTGGAGCTAGTGGTCTCCTAATTAGTTAAGAGAGTAGATAGCTAGTGCATGTAGTGGAGCTAGTGCATGTAATAGAGATAGTGGCCTACTTGAATGTGTTAGTGGATATATTACATATTATATTGTAGCTATAAAAAATATTATAACCAGATTGTTTTTAAAAGAAAAAACAAGAGAAAAGACACTAGTTGTGTTGTGCCGAAAAGACTCTATGTCTACTCTTCTTCATGGTGTGCCACGAGAAAGTGTGAGTTTGTGTCCACTGTGTTCACGTGAGTTTTTCTTAGTATGCCCTACATACACCAGAGAGCTAAATGGACTAGTAACTTTCTCTGCATCTTCTACAGTTCTCAAATTCCTTTCTGTTGTGCAAATTTGAAAAACTTAACTCCACTTTCTACACATACAGGTAATGATCGGTAAAATAAGCAGCACCCTGATCCTGCAAGAGACGCAAATTGATCCATCGGGCGCACTCATTGTCTATGCTCCAACAGACGTGCACACGATGCACGCTGTCATGAATGGCAGCGTCGACCCCGCCAGCGTCTACCTCCTACCCTCTGGATGTGCTATTCTTCCTGACTGCCAGGACACAGCCCCTGTGCAGCCCCCTACTGCAGATCAGGCCAGCTGCTCCAGTGCTGCTACCACCGGCGGCAGCAATATCCAGGGGTCATTCGTCACTGTAACCCACCAGATATTAGTAGGCAGCCTCACGGATCCAGACCTCGTCGAAGAAGCCGTCAGTAAAGCCTGCAACACACTCAAAAGCGCCATCGATAGGATCAAGGTCTCCCTCCAGACCAACATGATCCCGGCATAATGTCTCTAGTATTGACTCTGGCCATCTGGGGGATGGGGTACCATGCGAAATGTCTCGTCGGATGCTTACTGAAATTGGCAGTACTTTATCACGAATGAGTTCCTGGTGATTGAGAATATGTGCTGCTTCGGGTGATGACTTGGACAAACCTGCATGATGGATCATGCTATCTATCGTAGTTATCCTTTTATTAAAGACTTCTTATATCGTGTTCTGAATTAAATGCAGATTAGATAATGGTGGCTACTGAATCACCAAAACATCAGTGTTTCCCTAGTTCCTGAAACGGTGGACTGATTTGTTTGCTTTGCATGTTGTATTCAGTAATGCTAGACCAAATGTTGTCGCTTACATGTTGTGTTCAGTATTTCTAGACCGATTTAATGCTAAGGTCCTGTTTGAAGCCGAAACAAACAGCTGGCTTTTTTACTGATTTTCGTCGAAAACTCAAAACCGTTAATGCATATGGAAACCGGAAGCAAAAGCGAGTCTAGGTGCTGCTTCCCACCCCTTAACGTCCCGAAAGTACCCCAAACTCTGCCAGCGGCGGGTGTGGGGTATTGGCTCCCCAGCCGTCGTTGTCGCCCGGCACCAGGGGCTCCAGCGGCACCGGCGCCTTCGAGTTCTTGACTTCCCCGAAGCCGGCGCGCACGGGCTCCAATGACGGCTGCGGCTTTGCGTTCTTCACTTCGCCAGAGCCACAGCGCACGAGCACCACTGGCATCGGCGCGTTCCCGTTCTTGGCATCTCCTAAGACGGCGGTCTGGCGCACAGGTTCTCCAGTGCCCGCGGCGACTAAGGAGTTGGCTGCCGCGGTCTCCTCGGTTAGCGGCGGCGGCGGCCTCGTCTCGCGGCCGTTTGTCTTCTCGGCCTGTCGATCGCTGCAGGAGGCCAAGAAGGACACCCTCGCCGCTAGCGACGTATCTCGCTCGTCGTCGCCGCACCGGTCGCCAGCCGGGACGCACTGCACGTTCGTCACATCGCCCACGAGGCCATCCTCAGTGGAGAGGGCGAGCAAACGGGTAAGTCTTTCCACTTTCTAGTTCTTTTGTTGCTCACTGTTCCTGCTTCACTGCCTGTTAATCCGACCAGTTGCATTATTCGAACAGAAATCCACACCATTTGCTTGAACGTTTTGTTTACTGATATGGTCCATATGGATGTTTAATTCAACATGATCATTTTGTTCAGTTTTTTTTGCGACGACATTTTGTTCAATTTTATCTATGTATTATTCAGTTAATGACAATTGTTTTTCCTTTAATGTGGTAATTTGCCTTGCTGAAATCTACACTTGTACAGGAGCGGGAGGTGCAGGTGTCCAGCGTGGCCGGAAGAGGGCCCCACCTCGCCGGCGGCCTGCCGAGGTGCGGAGGTGGTGGTGCGCGTGACCTGCTCGTGCGGTGCCCGGAAGGAGTTCTGCTTCGACCACCGCCACTGACAAGCTTACTGTCCATTCTCACTGTCGACTGCTTTATCAATGGATAGGATCGCCCCATTTCTTTCTGCGCCGTGTTTTTCCCTTCAGTGCCCCATTTCTCCAGCTTCTTTCTGGCATCTTAGGTATTAAAAAAAGTATGACCGCATGGCCGGAAGTTAGGACAGCGGTAACTGCACTGTCCTTAGAACCGTGTGTGCTATATGAGTGCAGAGCTGCACTGAGAAGTTTTGAGCCTGGAAGAGCTGTAGGAAGTAGGACGTGCGTCTGTAATCTGTAGTTTTCTTTCTGTTCTTGTCTTTTGAACTGCAAAGTGCAAAGTCGCTTGTGTTTGTTCTGAACATGTGCCGTTCCCAAGTTTGAACCTCTGTTTATTTGGTGGCGTGGACGGTGAGCATGCGTTGAATTCAATGTTTCACGACTCTAGTTGTAAAAACAGTTGTTAGGTACTTTTTTATAGTCATTACTTCGATTCATTGTTACAGTGTGGTGCACCCAAAATTTTTAGACTGCCAACTCACCTTGTAGCAGACAATTCCCCCTCCTCAAAAGTTTACCGTAACTTAGACGCATAATCTGGTCACTCACTGATGTATTAAAAAGGCATGGCAAAAATGTGACCATCAACCAAATACGTCGGCGATGCTTTGGCTCAATATATGCAACATTTTGTATGTAGTACTTGCCAATTTAAACCTTTTACAAGTGATTGATCTTCTATTCCAGATTATTTTGACATGCTTTCTGAAGGATTTTATTGTTAAATACCGTTAAATGTTCTTAAATATCGTTACATATTGTCAAATGTCATTTACTGTTGTTAATTGCGTTAAACGACATCAAACAAGTCATTACTGTCCTCAAGGGCATTTCAGACATTTTATATCTCGAAAGCTACAGGCAGACTACCTAAAAGCCAGACAGCCAAACAGGCAAACACCAAATCAGAAAAGGCCAACCATTTAACCCGCAGCCAGAAAAGCCTACAACACAGCTGAAAGCTGCTTTTAAGAAAGCCACAGCTGTGCCAAACAGGGCCTTAGTAATGCTAGACTGAGTTATGTCTGATTCTTGTGAGCCTCTATTGAAAAAAGAGTTAGGCTCTGATTGGATACAAAGTTTTTTTTTTAGTTTTCAAGGAATGCTGTGGTTTCTGAAAAATACTACAGTACTAAATACTTTGTGTTGTTTGGATACAATAGATACTGTAGTTCTATAAACTGTAGTATTTGCAATACCATGGCTTTTTTTAGTTTCTAAAAATCCACTCTATACCTTTTTTTTTCTCTAAACCGAGAAAGCGATGGAGTCTCTCGTGTCCGATACACGTGTCCGTATGTGTGCATCATAGCAGCACACATGTTGCTGTATGCATTACCCCTACATGATCCCCAGATTTGTTCTGTTGCATGCTTAATTTTGGATCTATGGTTTGTTCTTGTTGTAACTTGCCCATAGAACAGTTAGTAAAAAAAACTTGCTCACAGAATGATGTTATGACAAAGAGACAATTAGGAGATAAAAAATGAAATTAAAGTATGTAGTATGGCCACATGAGCTCCTCGAGAGGAGGAACCACAAGTGCCCTTTGGAGGATGGCCACCACGACTTAAATCCTTCTTCTTCTTGTAGCGAAGCGTGTCATATGTCCATCCTTGTTGCAATAGGTGTAGTGTAGTCCCCTACTTTGTAACATCCTAATTTTTACGATCTTTAAAAATCTTTTAATAGTTAGTAGTTGGAAAATTCAACCTTTGGATTTTGTTTGAATTTTAATAAAACTTAACATGGACTTTTAATATCAAAACAATTCAATATGATTTAATGAAAACCTCAACAATTGTCAAAACTATTTTATTTGGGTTCTACGTTCTTGGATATATTTTCTAGATTTTTTTTTAGAAATTTTCTGAGTTCATTTGCTATTTGTCTTTTCTGTAATTTCTATTAAAAAATTTATTTAAAATCTTAGAAACGATGTTGGTAAAGCCCATTCCTTCTCGGCCTTTTCTCTCGCGCCAGGGTGCTCTGTCTGTGCCGCGCGCCTCTCCCTTATCCCTTTGCGAGGTGGGCCCCGCCTATCAGGTGGTCGTAGTCCCTGCACCCATCTTCCTCACGGAGTCGTCTCCTTCGATCACTTCCGCCATTGTCGAAGATCGATGCCGCGTATGACCACGAGATATCTCTAGCTAAACCCTATCTAAAAAACGTGTAGGATCTTATCTATATCTCTCCCACACCATTTGATTAAAATTGTATCATGTATCCCTACCTATCTCGGGATTGCATCGAGTTAGTTTGAATTCGATTTGGGGATTTCAAATTGGTATGCAGAGGCCTATAAATAGGACCCTTGGATTCGCCTTCTCACCTAATCCCAAAACCCAAGCCGCATGTAACATCCCAAAATTTGGTTTTCAAAAATATTTGGAGTAGTTTAGGTCCTTGGAAAATTTTACCAAATTTATTTGAATTAATAAATCTTAGTTAATTTTTTCTAAATTAAAAATATTTAATTTGACTAATCTAAACATCAATTTAATCAAAATCTATTTTATTTGGCTTCCTTGTGTTCATGAGAATTTTCTGATATTTTCAGAGATTTTTCTGAATTTATTTGCTATTTATTTGATCTCCTTGATTTGTTGCCTTTTTACTTAATTCTGAAAAATCAGTATTTTTTCTCTCCTACATGCTGAACAGTACCGTATGGTACTGTTCACATCCGGATTTCCTGCCGCCGTAACCGAGCCGAATAGCCGAGTCCAGAACGCGTTCGTTTCCAATCTGAATTTCAAACTTCCATATCTTTCTCCTCGGTGCATATAAAAGCGAGTTGTCTACGCCCACGCGTCCATCTCGACGTCCTCTTCCAATCCCCTGATTTGGTTTCCTCCAAATCAATCCATTTTCGTCGCCGTCCGTAGAATACGGAGTTCCTCCCAAAGGTCTTCTCCGGCGAGTTTCTCCTCCATCCGACGTCCACCGGCCGAACCGTTTACGGCGTTGGGTTCGCGTCGTCATGCTCTACGTCATGGTGCCAGCCCCTTCACCCGAAGATCGCCGAAGTTCCACCGTCCATTGCAGTCGAACCGTATTCTTCGCGTTTCTCGCTTCCTCGGTGAGTTTTTTCGAAATCCGACCGCACCATCGCGTTCGGCTCGTCGTTTCCTTTCCGTTTTGCCCCTTTGCCACCGCCGTGTCATCGCCGGTCGCCGACCACCCTATGCGCTATAAACCAATCTGTTATTCTTGTATATGTATACAGTATGTATTCGTGAGTTGCTAAGCCTTCTCTAATCCTTCTTTCTATGTTTTTTATCGGCTACCCTACTAATTTTTCCTCTCTGATGGGAGCCAGCCAAGCCAATCAACTCCCTATTCTCTTTTTCTTCGACATCAATAGCTATGCCATCTCTCTACCATCACCTGCTCAAGAATCGGCCGAACAGGTTCTGTGCTTTGCTTAGTCTCTATTCTCTCTATTGCTTCTCTCGGCAGTGTTGGTTCCCCTGCTACTTCGTCCTATCCATTATTAATGCCCCACTAATCCTTGTTTTGTATTTGATGCCAAAGCTTTGCCATCTTCGTCATCAAGCCGCCACCACCAGCGCCATGAGCCGTAAGCGTCTCTTCTCAGTACATGTCTTTGCGGTCATGTTAGTTTCGGTCTTGTTCAAGCTGCTACTTTGTTTCCTCTGTTGACTATTCTCTTCTTTGCTTTGCTATCTCTTTGCTTTGCCACTTCCTCCCATGCCAATGCCAACTCTGCTCCAAGCCGACGCTGCCATGCGCTGGCCGTGTGAGCTCTGCCCTATGTTCTGTTGACATGTATGTACGTATGCATGTATGTATATGTATGTACGTATGTATGTATGCATCTATGTATGTATGTATATGTACATATGTACGTGCGTACATATGTATGTATATATGCGTATATGTATGTATGTATATATCTTCTCTCACTTACATGCGGGTCCCACGTGTCAGTCAACTCTTGGTCAACCCTCCTCCATAAGTTTGGTCCACCGTGGACTAGCATATCTCCGTGGACCTGATCCATAGACCAGTGGCCCACATGTCATTCATCTAAATTCAATATCTATCTTCTAGCACCTTTTAATTTCAATTTGGAGTTTATTTGATTTGTATTTTTGAATTTAGTTTGTTTTTCTGCTTTCTTTATCGTTAGGCGTTGAAGTCTTAGGAATCGTCAAAGCGGTGAAGATTAAGGAAGTAGAAGATTGAAGATAAATAAGACCATCATTGCTATAGCAAGGCAAGTTATACCTTTGATCATATTGAACCCAATTTTCAAAATACTTTGTTTCAATGTATTGCATTCTATTTCAAGTATTTATTTAAATGCTTTTGGGTTTAGTTATTAATCCAAATTATTATGTCCACTTTGTCTATTGTTATGACATGATATTTTGTCACCCTAGGTTGGTTTATTATTAGTTGGTATTATCGTAGCACCAACGTAGGTTGGTTAGATCTGAGTAGAGTGCTTAGCCATACCACGGGTCATCATTTCATGAGGTTGCAAATATAAACTTGACTAAGTGATTATAGAACTGTGTGATGAAACTGTGTGTGTTGTATGCTATTACTCATTGATGGCATGTGTTGCACTTAATCAACGGGGTGGGAAAAGATGTAGACTGAAGCAAGTGGTGGATTCTGTGTGATTGGTGGAGCTGTGTGCTCGGAATATAAACTATGTGATTTAGTAAAAAACTGGAAGTCTTGCCTTGGTCAATTAAAGACTTAACTGTGAGACCCCGGCTTATCGGGCTTGTAATGCTTAACCATCCATTGGTCCTAGCATCACAAATCAGATAACCCGAGACTCGAGACATGTATTCCCAGAAATGCAGTATACACACCTCTTTACAAAATTCATGCATCAATTCCATTCATTCACATAGAACCGAAGCAAAGCAACAAACCAGAAGATAACATAAATAAAGGATAGTTATTACAAAAGAGAGGCCAGCCGGCCAAATGACATATACATACAGAAATTTAACAGCGGAAGTAAAAGTGCCATAAGATGGCCATAAACCAAAAGAGCCAATCAGTGTGCCTTTAACCCACAAGGCAACCGACCGGACCGCCAAGCTGGTCGTCGAATCCACAACACATTTCACAAAAGTGAGGCCCTTGGGGCTCACCTTCCTCCTCTGCAACAAATAGTTAAACAAAGCAAATGAGTACAAAAATTGTACTCCGCAAGACTTACGTGTAGAGTAACAGACCTATACATATGCTACATGCAATCTTATTTAAGTGGAGGCTGTAGGTTTCATTTTCAGCACAAAGCAAACTTTATTTGCAATAATGTAGTACATTTCAAAGCAAGTTAACAAATCTATTTTTAGTGTTCAAATAATCGTAAAAGACAATAATATAACAGTAGATAGATGACAACAACAATCCTGGAAGTGACTCAACCCAAAGTCACCACAACAATAGCATGAATTACCCATTCATACCACCCATGTCAAATTTTAATTTAAAAGGTTGTAGTCTAGTTCTTGCACGACCTTACCAAGCATGTCCATAACCTAGGACGAGGCTATTCGAATAGTTTTATACCCTGCAGGGGTGTACCAATGTACCCACACGCTTGGACCGCCTTTTGCCAAGCTATTAAGCACACTTCCTTAGGTATCTGCGCACGGCTAAGTCCTCTGAGACATTTCCAATATTGTGTATTAACTCGAGCCGCCGTATGGATAGAAACCCATACGTTGTGTCGGAGTCATTGTAAAGCCTCGGTCAACTACCCGTCTCAGGTAAAGCCTTGGACAACTACAATGCTCCTCGAGGTGGAGAGCCTACCCAGAATCTCCACCACCGCACACCCAACACAAGAACACATATCCTTTTTCACACAACACACACAACCCCCTCCTGCGACTCGGAGATAACACACGCCAAAGTACTAAGTCGGAGAGGTCCCATATCCTCTCGCGTGGTTAGCACGCATAAGCGCTTAGCTTAGTGACACAAGTAACTCGGTCCTTGATGACCTAGGCACCATTCCATTCACACCAACAGATCACACCAACATACCATTGTGCCCAAGTCTAAAACAATTTTATTTTCAGTTTTGACTTTACAAAGTAACAAAGCACAAGTCTTTGGACATAATGGAATAATAAATAAATGTGTGATCAAGATCATCGACTAAAATCGATGATCGCCCATTGCTACCGAAACTAAGCATTTCTAAGCAATTTCAATTCGTATTCTACTAAATGACAAGAGCTCATCCATTGAACTCAAATCATAGCAAATAACCTAGGCTCATGGTAGTAGAGGATAAATAAGTCCTACAGATTATGCAACTATAGGATACTAACCATAATTTAACAACAAAATAGCAATGCATACATACAAGTTGAAATCAATATATTAGACTTGAAAAATAATGGGATTAACATGAACAAACTGCTTGCACTTTCTTTGTGGAGTCAAGATGTTCTTGAGGATCAATAATATTATCAATGTGCTCTTGGATCCTAACGAGAAGCGAAAACAGCAAATAAGAACGAATAAAATGCAAAGACACAACAGTAAACTTTCTCCAAAAATTCTAAAATTTTTACAGTAACAAGGTACTGATTTATAAAGAATTTAGCAACAAGAACCAATTGATTTGGATTCTTAATGCCAAAGATATGACCAAACCAATTTTGCTCAGCTTGTATAAATAAAAAATGCTACTATTCATTAGCAAAATTTTCTGGAGCTATACTAGTGTCGAAAGTATTTTTAGATTAAAGTTCAGTTGAGAACATAACCCACAAAATTTGAATCTCCCAAAAAGGAATTAAAATGAATTAGTTATGCATTTTACAAGTTATCACATTTTTCAGTTGATAACTAAATCCTTTCGGGAAAATAGCAGGACTTACGACTGGGTACAAGTCGTAGCAGAACTTACGACTGGACAATAGTCGTAGAAGGACTTACGACTTTGTAGTGGTTGTAGAAGGACTTACGACCAGGTAGTGGTCGTAGAAGGACTTACGACCAGGTAGCGGTCGTAGAATAATGGTCGAAGGAAAAAGTCTTCGACAGGATCCAACGGTCCACGTGGATCCGAGCGCGTGGGCTGATACGAACGTCCTCACGCATGCGAGCCGTCGATCTGGGATCCAACGATCCAAGCGAACTCGAGTCGGGACCGTTGATCTTAGATCCAGCGGGTCCTGAGCCAGAGGCAGCGCGGCGAATTCAAATCTCGCGCGAGCGTGGGCCGTAGATCTTAGGATCGGCGGTCGCATCGACTCAAGTTCAAACCGTCTCCTGTTTTCGTCCGGCAAACACGACGGGGAAGAACGGCTCGCGCCGCGGCTCGCCGCGGCGGTGCGAGCAAAGTGCCCAAAATGGGTCACAAACATCATTGCGCACCTAATGGTACCAATGAATTAATTGCGATGGACGAGCAGCGGCAAGCGGAGAGAACGAAGTGGTCGAAATGACAAAAGCGAAGATGGCAAATCGCTCAGTGCGGTTCAAGGAAGCAGTGCGAGCCACTAGGGACTAAGAGGAGTTACTGGCGCAAAGAATGCAGGAGGCGAAGCTGCCGGGAAGAAGAATGCGATTTAATTTGAAATTGGGAATCGAATTGATTCGACCACGAGAAAATTGAGCAGGCGAGTGAGGTTAAGCTTCAGTAAAGGGGAAGCGGAGAGGAGCAAAGACCAAGAAGAAAACCCTGGTTCACCGACTCCACCGAAGCTCCAAAACCGACAATGGCGGCCGAAGGATTCTCGAAGATCTGCAGCTCCAGCGAAGTTGTGAGTGCTAGCTAGAGTTGCGGAGGTGCTAAAGGAAGCTAAGAGAGAAACAATGGAGCTTAAATAGCGAGGATGGCGAGAACAGCGGCGATATCCGCTCGGGTCAACACAGCCATTTGGCGCGAGAGGCGGCAGGGGGCGGTTGGAGGTGGGCGTCGAGGAGGAGTCGGCGGGCATTAAATGCGCGAGATAGCCGTTTAAAGGCGGCCGTGGAGTGGGTGGGCGTCGCGGCTTTTCTCCTTTGCGCCGCGCCATGGTTGAGTTCACGCGCGCAGACGGAGGAATAAGGCGACTCGTCGATCGTCGGATTAATCGAGCGGTTGAGTTAGATCGGGTGGATTAAAGCGATTCCATCGTTCGGCTAGTCGAGGACCGTTCGGTGCCGATCCAGCGGTGAGTTAGATCGGGTGGATTAAAGCGATTCCATCGTTCGGTGGTCGAGACCGTTCGATGACGATCCAACGGCTCACGAGCGCGCACCGTCGGCCGCGGCGGGTGCGATTAGTTGGTGGACCGAGTCCGATGGCTCGAGCCAGTGCGGTTCGAACAGAGAGCAGTGCAAACCGGTTAAATTTGAATTTTAAACATCAATTTTGAGAATATTTGAGGTAGCAAACAAACTCCAAAATCTATGAAATTTTAGCGGAGCTTCTTGGCAGCAGGAGGAACCTCCCATAAAATTTTCAGAGATTTTCATGCCTTGAAACTTTCTCGAGAATTTCGAGAAGAGGAGAAATAGGGTTTGACCAAATTTGACTTACCTCCAAAATTATCAAATAATTTTTAAAAATCATGAGATAATTGAGAGGTGTTGCCAAACCTCCCTAGAACTCGGGGAAAAGATTTCAAAGGGTTTGGCACAAGATCTATGCCACAAAGGTTTTGATTAGAGTCAAAAGAAGATTTAATTTTGATTTTCCATAATTCTTTTTGAAAGAATTACAGAGGAATGACCAAGGGCTTCAAGATGCAAGAAAAGTTTTAATTTCTTCTTATTTTCTTACATTTGAAACACAAATCCATATTTGGGATGTTACATTAACTTTGTGCCCATTGTCGTAGGATGGCCCAGCCCACCTTGCCTTGTGCAAGCACCCGGAGAACCCTGAAGCCCGTGAGGCCGGGCAGCGGGACCTCGGGCCACCCAGCGGGCAAGCACCGGAGGACCCCGAAGCCCAGCGAGGCCCGGCAGCGAGGACCTCAGGCCACCCCGAGCGGGCCAAGCACCCCGAGCTAGGCGGGCGGCGGGACCTCGGGCCACCCGGCGGGCCGAAGCACCGGAGGACCCCGGCTCCACAGGCCCAGCACGGGACCGGGGGCCACCTGGGCGGGGCGGAGCACCTCGGAGGCCCAGGAAGCCTCGCGAGGCCGGAGTTGAGAGGCCCTCGAGGCGGGCAAGAGCCTCTACTCACAGCTCTGGGCCAGGAGGCTCTGTTAGGGTGGGCCGGAGTCGAGCAGCGTACCATGGACCAAAGCCTAGGCGTGAGGCGGAGAATGTCTCTGTAACCCCTATGGATACTGTGCCATGGTAGGGTCAGAAGGGTAATATACAAAACCCCAACAGGGGGCTATAAATAGGGGATCACCCCCCCTTTTGTGGGGGTGAGAAAAAAAAACAATTCACGAACTACCTAGCAATAACCATCTCATTGTCCTTTGGCTAGTCCCTCTCGAGGATCCCACAGAGCCCTCTTGGTCTTGTCAGGGGTCCCCCCTCTTCTTTGTATAGCTCGTTTTTGCTACTACGGCTTGGCGCCGTCCGTGGATGCAGGCAAGCAAGCGCGCGTACCCAGATACAAGAATGGCACCTCGAAGAGCCACTCCGCGCACACGCGCGTCCGGGGCAACGGCAACACCCGAGCCACCCATCGCCCCAAGGGCCAAGCGCGGTAGGACCTCCCGTGCCGCCTGGCCAGTGGCTTGTCTGAAGAGGAGATCGAGCACTCCACGGACAAGTGGTGGTGGCGCCCCGGACCAGTGGTCCCAACCACTCGCTCCGGTCCCACCGGCAGCCTGATAAGCTCGTGATCTATACCAAGAAGCGCGAGATCTCGCCCGGAGCTACTCGATCTCAAACAGCAGGCGGCCCCCAAGCCGTGCAGGTCTGACCAAGCAGGCCTGCGGCCACCCAGGGTCCCATGCAGCGCTCGAACCGATCCTTGAGGATCCCAACTCCCCCTTGGCGCGGGGTTGGGCGGCCAGGCCAGCCTGAGCTTCAAGATCTGGAGGTCCGACCCTTGAAGGATCGGCGGACCGTCGGGATTCCTCCGTGTCTGACCTCCATAGAGGCGGCAGAGGATGACACCGCAAGCAAAAGCTTGACCACGGCTCTAGGGGGATAAGCGCTAACATGGTTCTTCACTATCCCCGCCTCCGTTATATGCGTGGGAGCAAGCTGCGAGACATAGTGCGCAGCGACTTCCAAGAAACTCTGCCAGGAGCCTAGAGCGCGGGAGATTTGTTAGCTATAAAGCGGACCAGGGTGAGCCCCTCCCACGGCTTCTTGGGGAGGTTTGCGGAGGTCAAATGCCAAGTGAAGGGGTTAGAGACAACCGTGATCAATTCCATAGCGTCACGGGCTCGGAAGGAGCCCATGGCGGGCGCCTCGCCACTCAAACCGTCAGCTCGATGGCGGAGCTCTTGACAAAATGGAAGAAATGCGCCCGGTGGAGAAGACAACACAGGGGGTACCTCGGGCCGCCTCGGCCAGCCCATGCGATATGGATGGATCCCGGGCCCCAAAGACCTCGGCGATGCGCGGCCCGGCGCGGCAAGAGCGTGTACAACATTGAAGGCGGCGGCGGGACCCGTCGCGGAATGCGCGGCGGCGGCGAGGTCGCGGTAAACAAGATGGAAGACACAGAGGAACGGTTGTTACAGCGACTTTGCAGCGAAGGTCCCCACTCAGCGCAATGCGAACCCAGGGGCCAGCCTAGGAGAGCACTCTTATTTTGTGACACCGCAATGAAGGCTCACACCACCCTGCGTTGCCGCATAATCGCTGGCATGCAAGAATACATGGGCCACGATTGCTCTGCGGGGCCAAATGATGGGGGGAGGCCACGGAACCAAGTACCCGCCTCGCCCCCCAGGCCTCACATTGAAGGGACGCACGCAGAGCAGCGACAGAGGATCATCAACATGATTGCGGGTGGCTCATCGCCGGACCTCTTGTCAAAAAACAGCGGTGGGCTTCGCCGCCAAATACACCATGTGGCGACGTGTGCAACCTCTAGCCAACCACGTTACGCCGAAGTACCCATTACCTTCGGCCCCGGAGACGCCAAGGGCGTGTACTTCCCTCACCAAGACCCTCTGGTCATCTCGTCAAACATTGCGGACTTCGAGGTGCGCGTCACAGTAGATGGAGAAGTTTGAGGACCTCTTGTTGGCAGAGCGTTCGACAAGATGATGATTCAAGAGGACGGTTTGTCGCCGCCGGAGCATCCCGTCGTAGAAGCCGGTAGGCCAATAATAGCACTAGGGCAGATCGACTTGGTCGTCACCCTCGGTGACGGCTACGCCACCCGCACGGAAGTCATCACGTTTGATGTAGTCCAGATGTCGTATCAGTACAACGCCATTCTGGGACGGGCCACGCTAAATGCATTCGATGCTATAGAACACCACAACTTCCTTTGCATGAAGATCCCCGTTCGGGAAGGGTAGTCCTGATCTTGGGAAGACCAAGATCGGCAAAGGCGGGCGGAGCATGAGACACTATCCCCGCCGCCATGTCCCACATGGGAATAGGCGCCATGCGACCAGCTGGTACCCGCCAAGATGGGCGCGAAGGTAAAGCGAGGCGGCTCTCACAGTGCCCATCGTGGCTGAACCAAACAAGACGGTGGCCCTCGGCACTAAGCTATCAACCAAGGCCTCTACGAACATACTTACGGTGCTCGCGCAACAAGGATATCTTAAGCTTGGGGCCCCAAGGACATTAGGGGGGTCCCACGAGAGTTCTTGAGCACCGATTGACATTCTGAAACAGCGTTGTACCCAAGAAATAAGTTGCATCGCGTGTCGATGCCGGTGCACGGGCCGCCGCAAAGGAGGTCGCCCGAGGCTCTTGAAGGTCGGGGTCGGGGAGATCAAACACTCGGATTAGGTTAGCCAACGGTCCTCGTCTTGGAAGGGGAAGGGGCGGCATGTCGCGTCGACTTCGAGACCTCAACAAGGCCACACCAAGATGATTTCCCCTACCGCGCTCGATCAGCGGTGGGCGCCACCTCGTACGTGAATTGATGAGCTTCCTCGCCGCTATCGAGGTACCATCAAGTGTTTATGGCAAGGACAATGAACTCAATACAACCTTCATCACACCGCTTCGGCACATCTTGCTACACTTGCATGCCCTACGGCTGAAGAAGAAGCGGGAGCCACGTTTGGCCACTTCGTCAATAAAGTTACGGCCAACCCGGCTCGGCGGAATGCCGAAGCCTATGTTGGCGATGTGGTAGTTAAACAAGCTTCATAATTCCCACGTGTCCGACCTCCAGAAACATTCACCAACCTCGGGATGAAGGGCATAATGCTCAATCACGAAAAAGTCGCGCCTTGGCGTCAAAAGCAAAAAGCGCTTGGCTTCTGATCTCGCAAAGGGGCATAGAGGCAAACCGGAGAAGATCAAAGCTATCTGAGAGATGCACCCCCGCCACGGCCGTGGTCTGAAACTCACGGGCGCCTTGCGACATAGCGAGTTCTGTCCCATTTCGGCGGGCGGGCATTGCCATTCTTCCGGACACTCCGTGGGAAGCGAGAGCCTTGGTGGACCCAAGATTGCCAAGAAGCATTCCAATAGCTCAAAGAATACCTCGCCAAACTCCTAGCCTAGCGAGCACGGCGGAGGGGCAACCCTTTGCTTTAACTTTTCGCGGCCTGCGTCTGCGGCCGTCGGTATGATCCTTGTTCAAGATTAAAGGAACCTCGATGTACTATGTACCTTGCGATGCGCGAGCCAGATATCACGATATCAAGGCCACCGCGCGCCGATATCATGCAAAAGCTAGCATCGCCCTCCTCATGGCCTCCACAAGCTCGTGTATTATTTTTGGCACGCCATTGTAATTCCCACATCCTAACCATTGGCCTTGATGTTAAGGAACAAGGGCATCCGGTCCCATAGGCAAGTGGGCGTAGGAGTTAGCTCCATTCGCGCCTTCACGCTGCGTCTGGCCATGGATCGCGGTATTCGCACTTGTCGGTGGACGTCAACGGCCAAGGGACTGGTTGAGGCACAGGGTGATTACCGATGGTTCATAGTGCGTTGCGAGGGCGAACATCTTGACCGCCGCGGACGGTACGCACAATCTATCTCGGCGGGACCCTATCAACAAGAAACCTTGAAGGAGAAGAGGCACGACAATCAGCGATTCCGTGAGGCAACCCTCCTAAAGCACCGAACCTGCAACTCTCACCGTCAGCATCATCGGCGGGCACCTATACAAACAAAAACCCCAAAGCGTCTGCGCCCATTCTGGATTGCACGGTGCATCTCCAGGGTCGAACAGAGGCAATCCTTCCTAAGAGAAGTACAAGCGGTTGAGGACTCTCCTAAAACACCGAACGCACAAGCGCCCGGCGTCTGAGCCTCGTGGGAAAAACTTTTGCCGAAGGTTTTTACGGCCCACGCCACGCTTAGGGGAAAAACGCACAAAACACGGTGCAACAAAACACGAGGTGCCTTGCGCGAGGTGCCAATGGGCGACCATCGGTCAAGGCCCCACCCGCATACGATTCTGACCGATTGCTCCAATATGGCCCTTTGCACGATGGGGCCTCGACATCATCGGACCCTATCCCACCGCCAAGGGCAGCCTGCGTTTCGCATTCGTCGCCATCGAGTACTTCTCCAGATGGGTCGAGGCTGAACCGTGGCCAAAATCACGGCCTCGCGGCGCAACGGTTTGTTTGGAAGAACATCGTATGTCGGTATGGGGTGCCCCGGGACATAGTCACCGACAACGGCACACAGTTTGACTCCGCGGCCTTCAGAGGTTTTTGCCAGAGCATCGGCACCAATATATGCTTCGCATCCGTCGGCCACCCCGAATCAAATGGGGCCGTAGAGCGCGCCAATGGCAATTTGCTTGCTGGACTCTCCAAGCGTCTCGTGGGGCTCCCGAAGGGGCTGTGGCCAGAAGAACTCCAGAAGGCCCTATGGGAGATCCGCACGTCCCCGACAAGAGCCACAGGCTTCTCCCCTTTTAAGCTTCTCTTCGGGGACGAAGCAGTAACACCAGCCGAGATCGCGGGAAGATCCCTCCGGACAACCACAGGAAGCACAGAGGATCGAAGGGCCTCAATAGATCTCCTAGAAGAGCACTGGGTAGAAGCAATCTCTACAATGGCCAAGTATGTCGAAGGAGTCGCTCGACATACTGGCCGTGGTCGGGATCCTTACTGTGGCACCGGGCGACATGGTACTCAAAAGGGTACCAAACGCAGCAACACTGGGGAAGTTCGAATCAAAATGGGAAGGACCCTACATCATCACCACAAAGCACAAAGGCGGGTCCTACTACATAGCAACGCCAAGGACAGGACAATTTGGATCACACATGGAGCGCCAGAGCCTCGGAAGTATTACCCTAGAAAACACCGTTGCGCCAGGATAGCTCCTCTCCCCGGTATCTGCAGCTCTACCCATGTAAAGCACATTTTGATAGAAATATCTGACCACGAGCGATGCAAAGGCGCCACGGGGCCCCGAGCCAGCGCACAGAACTCACCCCTCGGTGTGAAGTGTATAAAGCGACACACGCGCATGGCCCACGGCCCGTGTAATGCGCGATAACTCGCAAAGACGCCACCACAGGGCCCCGAGCCCCGCGCACACACTAACTCACCCTCGGTGTGAAGTGTATAAAGCCGACACGCGCATGGCCCACGGCCCGGTGAGTAAACGCGATAACTCGCAAAGGCGCCACACGGGCCCCGAGCCGGCGCACACTAACTCACCCCTCGGGTGTGAAGTGTATAAGCGACACCGCGCATGGCCCACGGCCACCGGTAAACGCGATAACTTCGCAAGCGGCGCCACACGGGGCCCCAGAGCCGGCGCACTAACTCACCCCTCGGATGTGAAGTGTATAAAGCGACACCGCGCATGGCCCCTGGCCCGTGGTAAATGCGATAACTCGCAAAGAGCGCCACCACGGGGCCCGAGCCGGCGCACACTAATTCACCCCTCGGTGTGAAGTGTATAAGCGATACAGCGCATGGCCCGGCCCCGTGTGTAAACGCGATAACTTCATAGCGGCGCCACACGGGGCCCAACCCCGCGCACTAACTCACCCCTCGGGTGTGAAGTGTATAAACTGACACCGCGCATGGCCCACGACCCCGGTAGTAAACGCGATAACTCGCAACGACGTCACACGGGGCCCCGAGCCCCGGCGCACACTAACTCACCCCTCGGATGTGAAGTGTATAAACTGACACCGCGCATGGCCCACGACCCCGGTAGTAAACGCGATAACTCGCAAAGACGCCACACGGGGCACCGAGCCCCGGCGCACACTAACTCACCCCTCGGGTGTGAAGTGTATAAACTAGAAAGGAGGGGGACGGTGCAGGCTGCGCCGTCCCCCTCGTTCTAATCGCAAGGGGCTCCCCGGAGCCCAAACTAGAAAAGGTGGGGGACGGCGCAGGCTTCGCCTCCCCCTCGTTCTAATCGCAAGGGGCTCCCCCGGAGTCCAAACTAGAAAGGATGGGGGACAGCGTAGGCTTCGCCTCCCCCTCGTTCTAATCGCGAGGGGCTCCCGGGGACGGCGCAGGCTTCGCCTCCCCATCGTTCTAATCGCAAGGGGCTCCCGAGCCCAAACTAGAAAAGATGGGGGACGGCGCAGGCTTCGCCTCCCCCTCGCTCCAAACGCAGCATCGCAAAGGTACAACTCAGAAAAACATACATTATTACATCACAACACTACAACTCCGGAAAACATACATTATTATATCGCAAAGGTACAACTCAGAAAAACATACATTGTTACATCGCAACACTACAACTCGGAAAACATACATTGGTACAGCGCAAAGGTACTACTCCGAAACATACATTGTTAAACATCAAGATCCCACTTTTCCACTTGAGCAGCCCACGAAGCCAGCTCCTCTTCAGAAGAATTAGAGGCAACAAGGCGGTTGTAACGTTCCATCGCCCATGCAAAAAGCTCCCCGTCGGGGACCCCAAGACGCACAAGACGCTCGTACGCCTGATCCGCCCCATGCCCGGCAACGGCCACGCCCAAGCAGTCGGGGGCAAAACCAACGCCTCGCCCCGCCCAAAATGCGCGTACCTCAGCACGACCTCAGGCGGCCTTGCGCTCACGAAAGCGCCAGAAGCGCTCCATGGACCCCTCCGGGTTGCGACGTTTCCAGCGTTGCCACCAGGCACCACGATACAAGACCCCGCGGTAAAAAATTTGTAGGGGCCACCCGTGGCACGCGGGGCGCTCAGAGTTCGCGGGCGTGCGGGGCACGCGACCCGCTGAAAATAAGCGAGGCGATCATCTTTCACACCGCGAGGTGTTGCTACCACTTTCATATTCCACCCTACGGCGAGGCGGGGTCCTCGTTCGGCAGTCCACCGAACCGCCATCGGTCCGTCCTAGAGCCAAAGCGATCGTACAAACCAAACTCAAAACCAGCCATTGTCATTCAACGAAGAGATGGATCATTACAAAAACACGCCCCGGCCCGGCCTGGCGGGCGGTAGGACAAAGCGAAATAAGATGCTAGCCTATGCTACGGCTGGGGGGCACTAGGCCGGAGGGTCACACCTTATCGCTAAGAGCGGCCCCCCCGACCATCGGCAGCATCAGGAGCCTTAGCCGCCTTGCCCTTTGTCTTAGTTCGGCCCAAGCACGTTGCGGCGAAGCCATCGCGACCTCGCGTGCTTACGGCGCCGAAGAAGCGAGCAAAGGCTGCGTCGCCGCCGCCGCACTGGCGTTCATCGGCGGCGACGTCGGACCTCGAAGCCATGGGAAACGAGCGCACCCCGAGGGCATCAACATGCCCACAGCCGCCTTTATGTAGCAACAAGAAGGTCGCGGTCCAGGCAACCTTCGCACAGTGATCACCGTAGGCTTGGGCGTGGCGAAATACCTCGCCAACTCGGCGGGGCGGTCGGCGTCCGATCAACCTCCAAAACACGGTGTGTTCTCGGCGGTGGCACGGCGCCGAAACGCGGTAACGTTGGCCTCCACCGCTTCCATCGCCTGCCAGACGGCACGCGACACCGACTCGAACAGCTCCCGCTTCGAGGCGACCTCCACGTCCAAGTCCGCCTTAGCCCGGCGGAGCGTCTGCACCTCGTCGCGAAGGCCCTGCCGCTCCGCCTCTAGCGCGGAAACCCGCACCTCAAGAGCCTTCGCCTTTTCGGCAAGCTCGTCGCGCTCCGCAGAAAGCGCCCCGCTACGCGCGAAGGACGAGTCCACCTGACCTTGGATCCCTGCGTAATCCCGCGTAATGTCCATGTTAAGTGCGCGGGAGAGCATCATTGTCTGCAAAACGATACGGTCAAGCACGTACAGTCTCGTCAAAAAAAGGGGGTACTCACTCTAGCGGAGTTCGCTTCAATTAGCCGAAGCATCTCGTTCATTGGCATTTTCTCAAACAGCTAAGACACGACGGGCGGGGCGGCAAACCGAAACACCTCCTCGCACACGGTGGCCGCACCAGGGCTGATCTCAAAGTCGTTGGTGCACAACGGCCCAAGATTGGCCGCAGGAGCAGCCCCGCGAGCACCAGCGACGTCGTGTCCCCCAGCACTAGATTGTGCGCCCGCATCAGTACCCCCGCCCTCCGAAGACTCATTGAGGGCTCCTTCGATTCCACCACCTACGAAGTTCCCGGAGGGTGTAAAAAAAACAAAAAAATATATATACCCAGGGTCGGCGGAGCATCTCCAACTACGTCAACCATCGTGTCTTGATCTTGCAGGCCGTATGCGAGGAGGGCGTACCACGAAGAACTCGAGGGCGGACTCTGAAGAAGGAACCACGTGCGAGCGGTGGAAGCGACCGTTAGAGGCCACCCGCTCGGCATGTCCCGAGGGCGCACGGCCAGACTTAAGAAGATGGGCGGTCGACACCTGTGCCAAGGGTAGAGCTGCGGGCTCCGCTGGCCCGCCGCACTGCGACGTCAAAGCGTCGATTGGCCCGGGAGCATTCAGCTCTTCGGGCAAGTGCCCTCTTGCGCCGCTTGCTAGCGTCGGGGTCCGACCGCTCCTCAAGAACAGTGGCTGGGTCCAAATACGCCCGATTCAATCGTGCCTCACGCACGACAAGCCCCTATTTCGAGTGCTCCTCGCCGGTGTACGGGCCGAGAAGCTGCTTCGCAGCACGGGCCGCCTCGTCCACAGGAAGAACTGCAAAATCATAAGGTCAAGAAAGGGAAGACAGCCATACCGCAGTAGCAAGGCAACAATTACCGCTATGGCCCTCCGGCAAACCAAGCGCACAAACGCCGTGCGCTTCCGCTCCGAGGCGAACATCCCAACCTCGCGCCAGCGGCCACACCCGGAGCGCGCAAAATTCCTCCACTAAGTCGCGGGTGGAGAACCGCCGCGTCACCGTTAGAAGAAGTTGAAGGAGGGACTCCTCCCTCGAGCTAAGCTCGATCTCGGGGGATGGAATCAGTCGAATAGGACCCCTGCACGAACGCAGCCCATCCTCGCATGGGGACGTATGGTAGAACCACCTCGGGTCGGTCAGTCTCCCGGTGATTGCGGGAGGCGAGGCGGGCAGGTCCCGAAGAAGCAGCGCCTTGGTTGGAAGTTGACGCTTCCGAAGTTTAGTGTCTCCCCGGTATCTTTCTTTTTCTTCGGCTGGCAACGGACGTCGTGAAGATAGGCGAGGAGCCTACCCTCTCCGGCTGCACCAGCAGAGCGAAGAACCCACTCGAAGACCCCGAGTTTCACAAGGGAGTTCGGGGTCAACTGAGCAAGCTCCACACGGTAGAGCTGCAGCACGCAGCTCACCAACCCCACGCATGGAAGTCAGAGGCCCGCGTCGAGGTAGGAACAGAAAAACCAGCCTCACTCTCTCAAGGTGCGGGAACCGTCTCCGCCCCGGGGGCCCGTGCGAGGGAGAGGTCTGCGACTTTTCCTTCCTTCCCAAGCACTCGGAGGACCGCAGGAGTCACCAGAGACCGGCCCAGCTCGTCAGTAAGTATCGCCGGAGCCCCCTCGTCTCACACGCGCTTCGTCATCTAGCAGCAAGATGCGGCAAGAAAGCGCAAGTACACGGCGAAAAATGAGATGCAACTGAGCCAGGGGGCCCCAACCCCCGTATTTATACACGCCCTAGGGCCACGAAACGACGGGGCACGGAAATCGAAGAGACGTGACTACCCAGAAAGTGACGCGTGTGCCCTAAAACCCAACGGTCGCTCACCATAAGCGAAGAGGTGTGCCTCATTAACGAATCGGCGCGACGGTGAGAGACCATGTGAGTAGGGTCCCCTTTCGAGTGATGAGTATTTGACGCTTTGTTGAATAGTTTGTGATTTGATTCATCGCATTTGCACTGCTGCTGTTTTGTTTCTGTACTGTGCGGTACTTCCAGTTTTGGATTGCGGAAGTTCCACCCTGGTAAAACGGAACTTCCGATTATCCTGACGAATGTGTTCTGGTAAGTTGATAATCGGAACTTCCGCACCTGGGATCGCGGAACTTCCGAAAATACTGACAAGAGTATTCTGTTGTGACGACAATCGCATCTTCCAACCTGGGAGTGTGGACGGTCCGATAATCGGAACTTCCGCCATGGAAGTGCGGACGGTCCGATAATCGGAACTTCCGCAATGGTAAGTGCGGAACTTCCAATTGTGGGCAGTACTATGCAGAAAGGCATAGTTTTGATTTTGAGTTGTGAATTGATTTGAGTTAAATGCAAATGATGATTCTATTATCTTGATCAATGCTATGTGATGTGTTTCTTGTCTGTGCTGGTTGCAGGGCATCGAGGTGGAGTCGTGGCGAGACACGTGGAGACCGGACTAGGCGCAGCGTTGAGTCGAGCGGTAAAAGTGTGTCGAAGGCGGTGTGCACTCGAGGCGGTTGCGAGTCGTGAACAACAAGGAATCGGGGCTTCGGAAGGTGTCTGCGGGCGAAAGGGAAATTTCGCAAAGCGGCACAAGTGGAAGCGGGCTCCGTTAGGGTTTAGCCGGTATAACGGGTTGGAGACCCGTTAGCCAAGGGCTATAAATAGAGGTGAACCCCTGGTTGTTTTGAGAGACTTTTGGTGAGAGAAAATTAGGGTTAGCTTTAGCTAAAGAGCCTTTGAAGAGGTTGTTTTGCTTTTTGAGAGGTTGTTGAGTTGGAGAGGATGAACTGAAATTTGTGTAATCTTTCCTCTGTATGTGCCTCTGTAATCTTTTGATTCCTATCAATGAAATCCTAAGGTTTTGGTTCTTTGTTTATGCCTCTTTTACTCTCTCTGTTCATGTTGAATATCTAGGGTTTTGGTGAAACTTTTGATTCCTCTTATGAGATGGCATGAAACTTGATATCTAGAGTCTTATTGATATTGCTAATATATCCTCAAAGTTTCATGAGCTAAGAATCTAAGAATCTTGCCTATTGTGGTTTTCGGTCTCTCTTGCCAAATATTCAAGAAATCCGATTTTGCTTTGATTAATGGATCTTTGTCTGCGATTCTTCTCCATGGGGTTAAGATGTTGTTTAGGAGGATGTCCTGTGAGACTTGACCTGAGAAGAGCAACAATCTTTGAGTATTTTGGATTTTTGGCAAAACCCCGAGCGTACTGTTCTTCGGTCAGGACAATCGGAACTTCCGATTTGTATACGGCGGAACTACCGCGGGCGGAACTTCCGCACTGGAAGAACGGAACTACATGCGATCTTGGAACTACATGGTAGAATCGAACTTAGATATCGCGAGAATAGCCCATTTTTGTTTAACTCTTTGGATTTGATTCACATCACACCTTTTGTTTAACAGTAAGTTTTTGAATTGTTGTGTGGACACTTGAGAGGGGGGGATCTTAATTTTTAAGGCACCATTCACCCCCCCTCTGTTGCCATTTCGGTCCTTCAATTGGTATCAGAGCCGGTTAGCTCTTTTTCGATAGATCTTTAACCGGTCTGTGAGCCATGGTAACAGACAAGTATTCCACCAAGCCTCTCGTCTTTGATGGCCTGGATTACCCCTTCTGGAAGAGCCGAATGGAAACATACATCCAGGCTCAGGGGTATGCCATCAGGCGGAAGGTGAAGGTTAGATTCGCTGTTCCTGCCGATGAAAACATCAATATGGGAAACATGCCCGATGTTGAGGCCAATGCAAAGGCAAGGAACATTATAATCCAAGGTTTGAGCCGAAGCGAGTTTGATCGCATCTCTCATCGGCGTCGGCTTTCGACATCCAGGTGACCCTCGGCGCTTACCATGAGGCACCACCGGATCAAGACGATTCGACGAGGACGATTCAAGCGAGTACAACAAGTTTGAAACGCTCGCTGGCGAGTCCCTTGATGAGTGCTTTGCACGTTTTCACAAGATCTTGAGTAACCTCCGAGCGGTCGGTCGTACATACCCCGACTCAGACAATGCTCGTCAGATACTCGCAGCTCTTGATTTGCGCGTTTGGGAGATGAAAGTGACTACCATCAAGGATACCACGGACCTCTCGACCTTGACTCTTGACGCACTCTACTCGCGCCTCAAGACTCACGAGATTGACATAGTCTCTCGAAGGTCGAAGTCACAGTCGATGGCCTTAGTCACTGATCCCACTTCTGGATCTTCTTCTAATTCGCTTTGTGGTTTCTCTCTGGCTACTCTCTGTGACATAACTGATGATCAGTTAGAGCAGCTTGCTGATGAGCAACTAGCCCTCCTAGCTCGGAAGTTTTCCCATGCTTTCAAGAGAAGGAGGGATGGAAGAAGAGGAGGACCCGTGATTTGTTTCGAGTGTGGTGGCCCCAACCACATCCGAGCAAACTGCCCCAAGCTGGGGAAGGGCAAAGGTGACTACGGCGGTCCGAGCAAGAACGACTACATCAACAAGAACCGCAACATGAAGCCCTCAGCACCTGCTCAAGGGAAGAAGAAGTTCCGCAACTTTGGAAAGGCCAAGAAGCTCTTCCATCGCGTCCTCACCGCCTTCGACGACCTCAACCTCAGCGACGTGGAGGGATGGAGCGACGAAGAGGCAAGGATGATCAAGATCTCAAGGGCGGTGGCGACTTCATCGGCATGTGCTTCATGGCCAGCGGGACCGACGTCGTGACAATGAGCTCTCTGGCGACTCCAATGAGGTAGGTCCCTCCTACGACCAGCTCAATGATGCATTTCTTAAGCTAGGAAAGTTTTATGCTAGATCTAGAGCTAGGGTTGGTGATCTTGAGAAGGAAGTAGATAGACAATCACGGGAGCTTACTTCACTTAGATCTGCTTCCTCCCGTGATGATTGTGATACATGCTGTGGTTTGATTGGTGACATGGAGAAACTAAGGACCTCGCATGATAGTCTGACTTCTGAGCTTGATAAGCTTAAGGTGGAGAATGCTAGTATGCTTACTGAACTAGAAATGAGTAAGGTAGCACCTAGTTCATCGACTAGTGTAGAAACTACTTCTTGCACCTCATGTGAGGATAAGGACAATGCTTTTAATGGTCTTTATACTATGTTGCTTGATCTGCCCGAGATTTGTGAAAGCTGTAATAATCTAAAGATGAATCTAAAACGGGCAGACCATAAAATCACTGAACTACAAGCTTTCTTCCTTGAGCCTATTGCTTCATGTGTGAACTGTCCCAAACTTACTGCTGAACTTGAATCTGTCTCCAAATAGTTTCAAGAATTAGTTGATAACAATAACAAATTGGCCAAATTTGCTTCTAAGGACCCTGTTAACTCACCATGCGATGCTTGTGAAAAACTCAAATATGAATTGATTGTTACGAATGAAAAATGTGTGAAGCTAACTAAGGACCTTCTAGAGAAGCAACCATCACTTGTAATGTGTGTCTTTGGGAAGAATCATGAGGTTTGGTAGAGAAGAGCGCCTAGCGGCGTAAACCAAGCTGCTAGTAGTAGGATTTGTTCCCCAGTCGGTGTGCATGCACAAGCCAATCTTTCCTCTATTGTTGGTTCTTCTTACGCTCTCTTATCCTCTGCTTGTTCCTTCTTCCCCTGCTCTTCTTGCACCTCTCTCTTTCGGAGTGTCGGTATCTTATGAACACTCTCGAGAGGTTTGTAGGAGGCAAGAAGAAGCTCAATCTCATTCTAGACCAATCTAAGATTTGCAGATTTAATCAGGGTCTAGGATATGATTTCCATGAGGATATGAGGAAGCATCCACATGCGTGCTCAAAACCATAGCACCAGTGTGATCAAAACTAAGCTCGGGGCCGAGAAAGTCAATTTTAAATCGTGGGTTTTGTTCAAAGGATCTCTGACGACAAGGTGATTCCACTGCGGCTTGGCCTCTCGGAAAGCGAATATCATTGCACCTTCTATCAGAAGGATGGACACTTGTTTGATCATTGCTTCAGGCGCGCCAAGATCGCGCGTAGAGATCGTGTTGAGTCCTTTAGGCGCATTCGAGTCGACCCGGAACCATGAGTGCACTTAAGACTAACATGAGGTCTAGGTTTGCTCGGTGATGATTTAGGCGACATCGAGGACTTGGTTTTTACGAGTTTTACGATTTTCGTCCTCATGCTCCCTTTGGTCGTGACTTCCGTCGTTTTGAGGTAGATCTCGGTTTCCCTTTCGAGATGGCTACCGCGGCGAGATCGACATGTTGCGATATTAGGCTCGCTCTTTCATAGCGGTCGGATTCGACCAACGACCAGTGCGCACACGGACCTTACGCTTGTTGAGTGACGAGAGCGTAGGGTAGATAGAAGTCGGTCTTGCTTGACTACTTCATCATTCGGCGTGTTACTCGGTATTGGGTGCCAAAATCACTGTTGATTCACCCGATCTTGAGACTTTACTCTGTTTGACTTCGAGTTCGCGAGCGAGGAAGGAAAGGTTTGGCTTGTAGACTCGGGTTGTTCTCGCCATATGACCGGAGATTCTCGTTGGTTTTCTTCCTAGCCCGTGCTCGGGTGATGAGGCGATCACCTTTGGAGATGCTTCGTTTGGGCGCGTCATTGCTAAAATGCGCATGCGCATTAATGATTCATTTATTCGAAAGATGTTGCCTTAGTAAGTAGGCTGCGGTATAATCGCTTTCAGTCTCTCGACTCACCGATGATGATTTGAGGTGAGTTTTAAGAAAAACAATTGCAAAATCTTTGATTCTTGGTGAAATGCGGTTTGCGGATTTCGTTATGGGAGGATCTTTCGTGCTAATTTTTTGAGTCTTACGGTGATCCTCTCGGTGTTTAATTGCTACGAATCCGTGATTTGACCTTACGGCATAGGAGACTTGGTCATATAGGCTTTGATCATTTGACCCGACTTAGCGGCCACGATCTCATTCGTGGTTTGCGAAACTCAAGATGGTCAAGGATCTAGTTTGCTCTCCATGCGGCGCGGCAAGATGGTTACCGCTTCTCACTCTCGATCCAGTGATAATGGCCGATGCACGGGACAAGCTGCTCCATATGGATCTGATTGGCCCGGCTCAATCTTGATCGTGGGAGGAAGTGGTATGTTCTTGTTGTGGTCGATGACTTCTCGAGGTACTCTTGGGTGTTTTCTTAGCCTCGAAGGATGAGGCGTTTACTCATTTTCGTGGTATTTTAGTAGGCTTTACATTGAGCTCCCGGTGCATTACGAGCAATTCGCGGTGATAATGGCACCGAGTTCAAAATTCCTACTTTGAGAGTTTGTGGTGAGGCAGTGTAGAGCACAGTTCTCCTCTCCACACGTCCCTCGTGAGAATGGCGTTGTGGAGAGGAAGAACCGCACCTTAGTCGAGATGGCGGGACAATCTTTGAATGAATATTCTACTCCTAGGAAGTTTTGGTGTGAGGCAATTGCCCTTTGCATGCCATGTTTCAAGCGAGTTTTTCTTAGGGCACTCTTGCATCGCACTTCTTATGAGTTGAGATATGGCGAAAGCCCAGTGTCTACGCATTTTAGTGTGTTTGGTTGCAAGTGTTTTATTACGAAGTCTGGGAACCTAGATAAGTGTGAGACCGGTTTATCAAACTTGTAATGCTTAACCACCACTTGGTCCTAGCATCACAAATCGATAATCCAGAGACTCGAGACATGTATACTTCCCAGTGCAGTGATACACACCTCTTTACAAAGTTCATGCATCAATTCCATTCATTCACATAGAACCAATTAACATAAATAAAGGATAGTTATTACAAAAGAGAGGCCAACCGCCAAATGACAAATACATAAGGAAATTTAACAGTGAGCAAAAGTGCCATAAGATGGCCATAAAACAAAAGAGCCAATCGGTGTGCCTTTAACCCACAAGGCAACCCAGGACCGCCAAGCTAGTCGTCGAATCCACATATCTCACAAAAGTGAGGCCCTTGGGGCTCACCTTCGTCCCACCAAACAAAAGCACTGACAAAAAAGTGGGTGAGTACTTTGAATGTACTACAAGATATATAAGAATGATATGAGACTGAACAATAACTATATGCAAGCTTATTTAAGTGGAGCGAGGCTAGGACTCAAATTTTTAAGCATAAAGCAGGTTTTATTTGCAATAATGTAGTACTTTGAAAGCAATTTTCCAATCTGATTTTATTTGATAAAAACAGTAGTAATCAAGTATCAACAACAGTAAAACAGTCCTGGAAGTGGCTAACCCAATAGCCACCACAATAGCATGAATTACCCATTCATGCCAACCATGTCAAGTTTTAATTTTAAAACAAAAGCAGCTTGTTGAAGTCTAGATCTTGGGAAATCCCCAAGCGTGTCCATAACCTAGAGGCGAGGCTATTCGAATAGTTTTATCCCTGCAGGGTGTACCAACTTACCCACATGTCAGACCGCCTTTTTGCCACATGATTAAGCACACTTCCTTTGGTATGCCAGCACAGCTAAGTCCTACGAGACATTTCCAATATTGTGTATTAACTACGAGCCGCCCGTATGGATAGAAACCCATACGTTGTGTCCGAGTCATTGTAAAGCCTCGGTCAACTACGTCGCAGTAAAGCCTTGGACAACTACAATGCTCCTCGAGGTGGAGAGCCTACAGGAATCTCCACCACCGCACACCCAACACAAGAACACAGAGAACACATATCATGTTTCACACAACACACACAACCCCTCCCCGCGACTCGGAGATAACACACGCCAAAGTACTACGTCAAGAGGGTCCCATATAACCCTCATGTGGTTAGTGCGCAAAAGTACTTGGATCAATGGCGCAAGCAACATTTTCGGTCCTTAGGGACCTGGGCACCTTTCCTTGTCACACCCAACAATCACACCAACATGCCATTGTGCCCAAGTCAAATCATTTTGTTTCATTTTCGGTTTTTACAAAACAAAAGCATAATGTCTTGAACCAAAAATAAACAAAATGATTTGTGTGATCAAGGTCATCGACTAAGTCGATAAGCCCAATTCTACCCAGTAGCTAAGCATTTCTAAGCATGACATCGCAAAGACAGTAAAAAGCATAATTAAATCACGGGCTCTAATTCACCAATGATGATAATAACTTATGGTTGTGGCGAGGATAACATTTTCATGGCAACAATGCATTAGGAATAGCTACCTCTAAATGTAAGCAAAAATAATTGGACACAAAAGCAATGCATACATATAGTTTGTAAACAAGATATTAGACTTTGAAAGTAATGGGGCATTTATGATCAAATATCTTGCACCTTCTTTGCTGTGGGTCAAGGTGTTCTTGAGGATCGATAATATTATCAACGTGCTCTTGGATCCTAACGAGAAAGCCAAAAAGCAACCGATAAGAACGAATAAAAATGCAAAGACCCAACAGTAAACATTCTCCAAAAATTCCAAAAATTTTACAGTAGAAAGATAATGATTTATAAAGAATTTAGCAATAAGAACCAATTGATTTGGATTCTTAATGCCAAAGATATGACCAAAACAATTTTGCTCGACTTTTATAAATCAAAAATGCTACTATTCATTAGCAAAATTTCTGGATCTATCTTTGGGTTGGAAACATTTTTAGATTAAAATTCAGTTAAAAACATAACCAACAAAATTTGAATCAACCGAAAAGGATTTGAAATGAATTAGTTATGCATTTTACAAGTTATCACATTTTTCGATTGATAACTAAATCCTTTCGGAAAATCAGAATTTTTAAATGGCGTGGCGAGCGAGGCGTCGATCTTGGATCCGACGGTCAGCGTTCAGCATGCTGCAGCGCAGCTGCGGTTAACAAACCCTAAGCGCTCACCGTTGGATGCGGATCAGCGGTTCCGCGTGGATCGGGGCGTTCGGCGGTCGAGCGTTCACACGCATAGGAGCCGTTGATCTTGGATCCAACGGTCCACGCGGATCGAACCTTTCGGACGGTCCGAGCGTTCATTCGAGATCGGACCGTTGATCTAAGGATCGGCGGTCCGCAACGACTCAAGTTCAAACTCGCGCGAGGTTTTCGTCCAGAGCAAAGCAGCGGGGAAGATTGGCTCATCGCCGCGACTCTGGCGGCGATGCGCGTATAAAGGCCCAAAATGGGTTCTTAACACTCTTGCGCACACAAAGGTACGAGAATTTCAGTGCGGCGTTCTAGAACGCCACAAGCGAGAGAGATGACCGAGGCGAGCAAAATGACCAAAACGAAAAATGCAAAAGAGCTCAGGCTGCGGTCCAAGGGAGCGAGTGCCAAGCAACTAGGGACTAATAAGAGGGTACCGAGCCCAAAGAAGGCACGGAGGAGAGTTGAAGCGGATTGGGTGAAGAAGAATAGGCTTTTTGGCGAATTGGGGAAAACCAAGAAATTGATCTGCTCTCTTCATCAAAAGCAAAATTGATGAGGGTTAATACTCTTAGAGATGGTAAATGGCGAGGAAGCAAGGGTTTAGAAAGAGAAGGCGGGAGCACCACTTTCACGAAGAGGTTGGAGCTTCAACAATGGCGTAGAGAGCAATTTTTGAAATGGAGCTCGAGTAATGCACTAACAAGTGGTTCTGGAGCTCAAGGGTGTTCAAAGGATGCTAAGGAAGCCAGGGAGGAGTTTTATAGCCGAAGGAGCAAGAAGAGAACAGCGGCAAGAAAATTGGTGAGCTCACGGGAGAGCTACGGTGAGCGATGGGGCGGTGAAATCGGTGGGGGCGACGACTAAGGAGGCGGTGGAGCAGGGGCATTAAATCTTTGAGTCGTTGGCCAAAAGCCGAGGTGACCCGGCGGCGCTCGCTCGCAATTTTCACCGACCCATTGTTGACCTTGGCGGTAGCTTGCGCGATCGGAGGTAGCGACGAGCGGCGGCCGTCGGATCGAAATCGAGCGGTTGAAAAAGAGCGGGCCGAGAATAACGATTCAAGCGCTCACTCGATCTCGGACCGTTGATTTGGATCCTACGGTTCACGTTCGCGAGGCGTTCGGACGGTCCGAACGTTCACGCGATGTGGACCCTTGATTTAGAATCAGCGGTTCGAATGGATCGGCGTTCGGATGGTCCGAGCGTTCACGCGATCGTGGGCGTTCGATCTTTGATCAACGGCGCACAACACTCGCGCGCCGAACCGACCAAGCGATGCGATTAGTTGGTAGGCGAGTCAAGTGGCTCGAGCCCGAGTCCGATCCAACAGAAGTGAAAACCAGTTAGAGTTTGAATTTGAATAACTGATTTTTGGAGGAATTATATGGGTAGCAAACAAACTCCAAAATTTATGAAATTTTAACTGGAGCTTCTTGTTGGGTGAGAACCTTATATAAAATTTTCAGAGACTTTTATGCACTGCATTTTCTCTAAAAATTACAGAAGGCTAATTTAGGAGTTTGACTAATGTTTGACTTGCCTCAAAAATTATCAAATGATTTACGAAAATTATGAAATAATTACGAGGTGTTAAACATCACTCCTAGGTTCAATGAAAATTATTTTCAGGGGTTGGGCACAAGATTTTCGTGAAGGAGATTTGTGTTGGTGTCCAAATGGCAATTTGATTTTTGATTTCACATAATTCCTTTACAAAAATTTTGGGACTGATTACAAAAATCAAGATGAGAGAAAAAGTTTTAATTTCTCCTCATTTTTAATACATTTGAAACACAAACCAATTTTGGGATGTTACAATAAGTTCGAGTCACGATCGTGTGATGGGATTTTTATGGGTTACTCGACTTCTTCTCGTGCCTATAGAGTGCAGGCTGCGAGTCTAGCAAAATGGTAGAAACTAGGTGACCTTCGATGAGGCGGTCAGGGACTAGGCCTGATATCTCAAGTTCTCTAGAGCAATCTGAGTCCATCTTTGTGGACGATGAGGAAGACGGAGATGAGGGTTGTCTACCCGATCCAGTTCTTTCTCCTCCTCTTGAGGTGCCTTCTTCCACCGCACCTCGAGGAGATCAGCCTTTGCCGTCTCTGCTTCTGAAGCTAGTGGCTCTGTCCCTATCTCATCTGCTCATGAGATAGAGGCCACTTCTTCATCTCACCTGGACCTCCTAGACACATTCAAAAGGACCATCTTTGGAGCGAGATCATTGGAGATCTTTTTGGCGAGTCACTCGTTCAAAAAGCGGCATGTCTCTCTATCTCCATTACGCCTTTGTTGCCTCATTTGAGCCTAAAGGCGTTTGTCATGCTCTTTACGATGAATCATGGATCAATGCCATGCATGAGGAATTGGAGAACTTTGACAAACAAGGTGCGGGCGCTTGTTGAGCCCCTCGAGGTCACAATATCATTGGGACCAAGTGGGCTTTCAAGAACAAGCAAGCGAAGATGGGGTAGTCATTGAAACAAGGCTAGGCGGTAGCTCGGGGTTACTCCTGGTCGAGGTCTCGATTTTGAGGAGACTTTTGCCCTGTGAGCGGACTTGAAGCTATTAGAATATTGCTTGCCTTTGCAGCTTCTAAGAGTTTCAAGCTTTACCAGATGGACGTCAAGAGTGCCTTTCTCAATGGACTTATTGAGGAAGAAGTCTATGTCGAGCCCCCCAGTTTGAAAACCCCAAGTACCTAATCATGTCTTCAAGCTTTCAAAAGCTCTTTATGGACTTAAGCAAGCTCCTCGAGCCTGGTATGAAAGGCTTAAGTCCTATCTGTTGAGTCATGATTTTGAAATGGGTAAAATTGACAAGACCTTGTTCATCTGCCGTCATGGCACTGATCTTCTGCTCGTCATGATTTATGTGGATGATATTATCTTTGGCGGCTCCTCGCATGCTCTCGTCTCCCAGTTTTCGGATGTCATGAGCTCAGAATTTGAGATGAGCATGATGGGCGAGTTGAGTTTCTTCCTTGGCTTCCAAATCAAACAGACTCGGGAGGGTACTTTTCTGCACCAAGGCAAGTATACTCGTGATCTCTTGAGACGCTTTGACATGAGTGATGGCAAGCCAGTGTCAACTCCAATGGCTTCTACGGCTTCACTTGACCTGATGAAGGCGGCGAGCGATTGATCAAAAGGAGTTCAGAAGCATGATAGGCTCTCTCTTGTACCTCACAGCCTCGAGACCAGACATACATTTCTCCGTGTGTCTTTGTGCTCGGTTTCAGGCTTCTCCTCGCGTATCTCACCGCCAGGCGGTGAAGCGCATCTTTCGGTACCTTCGAGCTACCATTGACTATGGTATCTGGTACTCTTCCTCTTCTTGTCTATCTCTTAGAGCCTTCTCCGATCACGGATTTATTGGTGTAGGATAGATAGGAAGAGCACCTCACACACTTGCCAATTCATTTGCACTTCTCTTGTCTCACGGTCTTCAAGGAAGTAGTCGGTGTTGCAGATCCACTCAGAGGCGAGTGCGTTCTTTGCGACCGATTCTTTGTAGCCAAGTGCTTTGGATGGTCTCGACCTTGCGAGGACTTTGGGTTAGTAATCGGCCGTGTTCCACTCTTTTGTGATAACACGTCTCGATTTGCATTGCCAAGAACCCAGTGCAACATTCTCGGACCAAGCATATTGATATCGAGATATCACTTTCTTGAGACCATGTAGAGAAGGGTGACATTGTGCTCTAGTTTGTGGAGAGTGAACACCGGTTGGTGATATCTTCACCAAGCCTTTGGGCTGACTCTCGGTTTTATTCTGCGAGGAGAGCTTGGGGTGGTTTGTCCTTATGGACTATTGTGAGGGAGCTTGTGTTTTCTTCTGTATTATATTTTAATTATGCTATTTCTCCTTTCTGGCTGCATTTCATTTAAGTGCTTTGGGTCTAAGTCCTTCCAGCATAGGTTAGAGTGGTTCTCTTGCCAAGTTGCTTTGACTGCTATTTCTTATCTTGTGCTTCTAGGATGCTGCTTATTAGCTGTTCCTCCTCTCTCTAAGTAGAGCTTACTCACTTCTTATAGGTTCTAGCGAGGGTCGGGCCACCCTTGGGTAGACAGGGACAGTGTTTGCTCCTTAGCGTGTTAGTCGATCAGTTGATAGTCCTGGAATCATATGGGGTAGATAAGAATCATGCGAGCTATAGTATTCTCTATATCTTATCTATGCTCTAAGGACTGCCTTTTTCTGTTTCTCTTTCCAGTTTCTCGATTTTGTTCCTTTGGTTCAGGGGGAGTTCATCTTGGTTCTTCAAGTTCTTAAATTTGTCTTAACTCAACCTGAATTAACAAGTGCATCTCATTCTAAAGGGAATCTGGATTTTTGTGCATTTCATCCTGCATTGTAATATAATCATATGGAGTCTTGTCTATTATCCCTTATGATCTGTTTTCACTGTTTTACATCTTGCCATAATTTATGCTAAACTGCTAGATTTATCATGACTTTTTATGTGTAGTTTAGTCTTTGCCATGCTAAGGTGATTAAAAAATGCTCAACTTGAATTAAAATCTTGTCATGATAGCTCTTGAGACTAATCTGTTGAAGTTATCCTTTTATGATTCTCGCCATGTCAAGTAGGCTGAGTTGAGTCTTGAATCTTTATTGAGTTTTAGAATAAGCTATGTCAGTTCGTTAAGAAACATGAATTATCTTTAATCGTTGGTCTAAAAACTTGAAAAGCAAAAATGATCTCTTTTGTGCGAAAAAACTGATCTCACCAACTCTTTCTCATGAGACTGCTTGCCATTGCACTAGGCATGAACTCAGGGGGAGCCTTGGATGACCTAAGATCACATCCTTAAGTCTGTTGCTTGGAGTGGTCGCATAAGGTTTGGGATCTAGCACATGGTTAAGATTTGAAAAATGGTTGAAGCTTAGGAGGCAGTTGTGGATGGCACCTAGTCCAGGACATGCTTCACTAAGATAAAGTCATAATTATGTTTCCAGAAAAAGAAACTTGTGCTAAAATTGCTTATCTTCGAACAGACCAAGTACTTGATCAAATGAGTCTTTCTTACAACTGGTAGCACTCTAAACTGTTCAATATTATGCTTCTTGGTTCCACTTAGAGTATTTGACATGGCTTGTATCATCCTTGGATACCTTTAGCAAGACTATAATCTTGGTTTATTTGACTTGCTAAAGAATTGGACCTTTTCTCAGATTATGGATTTCCTGTCTTAGCTATTCTATACATCAATTGTCATGATCTTGATAGCATTCTTATGTGTTATGGCTTGGTGTAATACTCTAATAGTCATTTTGGATAATCTTCATGGCTCCTAATGCTTAAAATGAATATCACATAGTCATTTCCTGTCTTTAACACTTCTTGATGTGTTTATTGCCAAAAGGGAGAGAAGTTAGTTTGGAGAGAAAAAGTCTTCTAGAGGAAAAAGTCTTTCTGGAGCTTTGCAGAAAAATTTACTCTTTCATTTCAAGCTTCAGTTGTTCTCTTTTGACAAACATGGTCTTGAGCCTTCTTGTCTCCTAGATTAGACCATGTTTGGTCTTTATCACAAACCCATCTATATGCTTTTTCGTGTTTGTCAATATACTCATCAAGGGGGAGATTGAGAGACCATGTGAGTAGGGTCCCCTTTCGAGTGATGAGTATTTGACGCTTTGTTGAATAGTTTGTGATTGGATTCATCGCGTTTGCTTATTCTTTCTTTTTTTGTTTACATCTTGCGGTACTTCCGGTTTTGGATTGCGGAAGTTCCGATAATCGGAACTTCCAATTATCCTGACGATTATGTTCTGGTGAGTTGATAATCGGAACTTCCGCACCTAGGATCGCGGAACTTCCGAAAATACTGACAAGAGTATTCTGCTGTGACGACAATCGGATCTTCCAACCTAGGAGTGCGGACGGTCCGATAATCGGAACTTCCGCCATGGAAGTGCGGACGGTCCGATAATCGGAACTTCCGCAATGGTAAGTGCGGAACTTCCGATTGTGGGCAGAACTGTGCAGAAAGGCATAGTTTTGATTTTGAGTTGTGAATTGATTTGAGTTAAATGCAAATGATGATTCTATTATCTTGAGCATTGCTATGTGATGTGTTTCTTGTCTGTGCTGGTTGCAGGGCATCGAGGTGGAGTCGTGGCGAGACACGTGGAGACCGGACTAGACGCAGGCGGCGTTGAGGTCAGAACGGTAAAAGTGTGTCGAAGACGGCGTGCACTCGAGGCGGTTGCGAGTCGTTAACAACAAGGAATGCGGGGGCTTCTAGAAGGTGTGCGAGGGGCGAAAGGGAAATTTCGCAAAGCGGCTCAAGTGGAAGCGGGCTCCGTTAGGGTTTAGCCGGCATAACGGGTTGGAGACCCGTTAGCCAAGGGCTATAAATAGAGGTGAACCCCTGGTTGTTTTGAGAGACTTTTGGTGAGAGAAAATTAGGGTTAGCTTTAGCTAAAGAGCCTTTGGAGAGGTTGTTTTGCTTTTTGAGAGGTTGTTGAGTTGGAGAGGATGAACTGAAATTTGTGTAATCTTTCCTCTGTATTTGCCTCTGTAATCTTTTGATTCCTATCAATGAAATCCTGAGGTTTTGGTTCTTTGTTTATGCCTCTTTTACTCTCTCTGTTCATGTTGAATATCTAGGGTTTTGGTGAAACTTTTGATTCCTCTTATGAGATGGCATGAAACTTGATATCTAGAGTCTTATTGATATTGCTAATATATCCTCAAAGTTTCATGAGCTAAGAATCTAAGAATCTTGCCTATTGTGGTTTTCGGTCTCTCTTGCCAAATATTCAAGAAATCCGATTTTGCTTTGATTAATGGATCTTTGTCTGCGATTCTTCTCCATGGGGTCAAGATGTTGTTTAGGATGATGTCCTGTGAGACTTGACCTAAAAGAGCAACAATCTTTGAGTATTTTGGATTTTTGGCAAAACCCCGAGCGTACTGTTCTTCGGTCAGGACAATCGGAACTTCCGATTGTATCTGGCGGAACTACTGCATGGTGGAACTTCCATGCTGGAAGAACGGAACTACATGCGATCTTGAACTACATAAGGTAGAATCGAGACTTCCGATATCGGCGAAACGGCCCATTTTTGTTTAACTCTTTGGATTTGATTCACATCACACCTTTTGTTTAACAGTAAGTTTTTGAATTACTGTGTGGACACTTGAGAGGGGAGGATCTTAATTTTTAAGGCACCATTCACCCCCCTCTGTTGCCATTTCGGTCCTTCAGACGGTCAAGGAAGCGGCGCGTCCCATTAATGACCAATCACACCGCATTAAAGCAACCGGCTACCGCCAGTCCAAACGGATCCAGCAAATGGCCACAAGGATAGGTCATGCAAGGCGCTCACTTGGCCGAAGGGGACGGTGTGCCCAAGCCCTTCGGGGAAAAACGACGCGGTTTCAGCCATGGCGAAGCAGGACCTCGACCGCGAGGGGCTTGTCGTAGGGATAGCCCCACCGACCACAAAGCCCAGCCGAAGCACCCCGGAGGACCCCCGAAGCCCCACGAGGCCCGGAGCAATAGGACCTCCAGGCCACCCCCGGAGGACCCGAAGCCTCACGAGGCCGGGCAGCGAGACCTCGGGCCACCCGGAGGACCCCGGCCCGCGAGGCCAGGCAGCGAGGACCTCGGGCCACCCCGGCGGGCCAAGCACCCAGAGGACCCCCGAAGCCCCGCGAGGCCCGGAGCAGCAGGACCTTCGGGCCACCCCCGGGGCGGGGCTGAAGCACCCCGGAGGGCCCCCGAAGCCCCGCAAGGCCCGGAGATGAGAGGCCCTCAGGGCGAACCCGAGGCCTATACTACCGCTCCTGGACCGGAGGCTCTGTTAGGGTGGACCGAGTCCAGGAACGCGTACCATGGACCAAAGCCTAGACGTAGGGGCGGGGAATGTCTCTGCATCCCCTATGGATACTATACCATGGTAGGGTCAGAAGGGTAATATACAAAACCCCCACAGGGGGCTATAAATAGGGGATCACCCCCCTCTTTTGTGGGGGTGAGAAAAAAACAGCAATTGCGAACTACCTAGCAATAACCATCTCATTGTCACTGGCTAGTCCCCTCTCGAGGATCCCCGGAGCCCTCTTGGTCTTGTCCGGGGTCCCCCCCTCTTTTACTGTATAGCTCGTTTTTTGCTACTATAGCCATTGAACTGAGTCTTACTGTACGACCACATGCCTAGTATGGGTTGGGCCTAACTTAGTAAGTTATGGAGTCTTGACGTTGACAACTTAGGTTGTAATTTAAGCTGTGTGATAGGCTAGAGGTGTGATAAGTCACATCGCGGGACAGTTCGCCGCACCCCTAAGAGTGCTATTACACATGTAGGGAACCATGTTGTTATCAGGTCTAGGGATTATACATCATCATTACTTGAGACCAACTAATGACACATAGATTCATAACAATCTCAATAGTGTCTCAATGATAGGTCTATCCAGCTCTATGTTCTCTAACATGTGCTCACATTACTGATTCGATATCTCTATTTCTATGACCAGTGAAACATGGCCATCAATCAATACATGTCTTTGATCGTAGAGTCACGGTTGTTCCGACCAGTGACATTCGACCAGGGATACATTTAGAATGATATCATATAAGTTAATGAGTTTCACCAACAAGTCACATACTCATTGATCTATAACTGATGATTCATTCAAGGAACATGATAACATATTATCCAATATCATGAACATAAGGAAATATAATCATCTCTGTGATTGCCTCTAGGGCATATTTCCAACAGTATACTCGTGAGAACATGTGTCATGCCACATATTCTCGTAGGTGCACGTGTCCGCCACCTCACCGCCACATCTGCTCGAATCGTCCGCATGTCTTCTCGATCAGCCGCGTCAGCACCGCGCAACTCTAAACTAGATCTGATCTGTTGTAAACCCAGTCCACCATACTCTGTGTCTATGACATGTGGGGTCCACCAACCAAATCTCTGTTCCGTGAATCCGTGTACCGTAGGACCTTTCCACTACCAGATAGTTGTAATCTTCTACGACTATCTAGTCGTAGCTTTCTACGACTAGATAGTCATAATCTTCTACGATCAGATAGTCATAGCATTCCACTACTAGATAGTCGTAATCTCTCTACAACCAGGTAGTCGTAGCCTCGTACGACCATGCAGTCGAAACCTTCCGACCATGTGGTCAAAACTCCTTTCGAGTACGCGTAGTCGAAAGCGTTGTACAGTGCTTGGTGTACAGTACTCGGTCTACAATGCTCGGTGAACAGTACTCGAATTCTTTTCGAGTATTTTCTTTAGATTTAGAATTTTCATAAGTCATATCTTCTTCATCTGAACTCCGTTTGAGCCCATTAAAATTCCTAAATTCATTTAAATTCGAGCTCTATCGTTCTGAGATTTTTATTTAAAATTTGGAGCTAGTTTTCCTCTCTATTTTTAGAAGAAGGAGTTCACCAAGACCAAGACCAGTACCCAGATTTATTTCAAGGTAAGTTATACCTTTGATCATCTAGAACCCAATTTTTAAAACTACTTTGATTTAAAGTAGTGCATTCTACTTTAAGTATTTATTTAAATGCTTTGGGTTTAGCTAATCACCCATTTTATTATACCTACCCTGCCTATTATATTGCCATGATCTTTTGTCACCCTAGGTTGGTTCATTATTAGTTAGTATTATGATAGTACCAATGTGGGTTGGTTATACGAATGGTATTGCTTAGCTATGCTACGAGTCACACATATCATTCGAGTTGCAATTATAAATTTGACTAAGTGATTATAGAACTTTATGTAAAATTGTGTGCTATGTGTTACTACTTTGTGATAGCATGTGCTGCACTTAACCAACAAGGTGGGAAAGAATTTGGACTGAGGTAAGTGGTGGATACTAAGTGATATGGTGGAGCTTTGTGAATGAGAATGATAATCTTTATGGCATAGTTAGAATTTGGAAGTCTCGTCTTGGTCAATTAAGGACTTAACTTTGTACGTCATTGAACTGGGCCTTCCGTACAACCACATGCCTAATGGGACGGGCCTAACTTAGTAAGTTATGGAGTCTTGACATTGACAACTCAGATTGTAAGTTAGGATCTCAGTGATAGGTGGAGGTGTGTTTCAGTCTCAGTGGCGACTCACATCGTTGGACGGTTCGCCGCTTACCTGTCCGACGGTGTGTGTCGTGCCAAGCGCTGTATGGATTGGACGACGTTAAAGCATACCGAGAGTGTCAATGTTTGAGATGAAGTTTTTGAAAGGTTTTATTATGATTAGTGCTAGCTACATTGATTGTATCGTGTGGGTAAAGTGTACAATCTCTGCAGAGTGTTAAACAATCTATTCAAATAGCCCCGTCTGCGATCATGGACATGTTCGGGGATTTCATATGAGGGTTAGATTTTCATAAAAATATTTCGGAAGGGAGTTGTGTGATCAAAGTCATATGGCTATGTGAAATAAATTGATTAGGCTTTGTGTCTTTGTGAAAACAACTGTCAAACTATTATTGTCTATTTGTTTTAAACATGTTTTTCAATCTATTATTTGTATTCAATTGCAAATGTTGCTTTGTGCAAAATAACTACATAAGTTATTTCTTTGGAATAAGTCATCATCTATAAATTACATTCTGCAGTATGACTTGTGAGTACGGTTGTGTACTCATGCTTGCTATAAACAATCAACAGAAGTGGAGGAATCTTCGCCTGTCTTCGAGGAGGAGTTCTACGAAGGTGCTGATCACTAGGTCATGATCCCAGTCGGTTATCTGTGGTGAATTGATGGGATTGCGCTGAAGTTTATTTTTTCCGCTGCTTATTTATTTATTACCAGACTATGAGGCTTAATAAATGTAAACTCGACAATAAGGTCAAAACCCTTATTTGTTATTCAAATTACTCGTTTATTCTATTATTTCGTCTTGTGTGGATCGATATTCATCTATGTTGACACTATGTGCACTAGCGTGATCCTAGACTAGTGCAGAATATACAAAGAGTCTAGAATTGAATTTTTGGGTCCCAACAGTGGTGGTATCAGAGCCATACCGACTGTAGGTCTTGACCTTAGTTAGATCGGGCGTCTTTAGAGTGTCCAAACTATTTTCTAAAGCAAAAATTAACTTGCAAGATTAATCGAACTGCTTAACTTCCCCTATGTCTCTCTTGACTCAACTATTGCTGAATCTTCTCTCCCCAATGTTTTAAATTGATTCTTACCCTTGCCTGCCTTGGCAGATGCCTCATCTTCAAAATTATGGTGAGCGCAAGGGATGACTTATTGTAGAAATATGAAAGCTTCTACAAGTGCTCGGAGGTTTTGATCGGCCAATGTACCGAGGCATCAACTGGATGGTGAACGATCGAAATAGTGGAGTGATATGTCGTTCGACCATCTATGCTCGGAAGGACACCAAAGCCATCTGCCCTTTGAACATCTCAGTCTGAGGGATCATTTGGACCGAAGGAGTTCAAGAATCATCATGCCTTACTATCTTGAGGATCTATAGCATCTACACTCGAGAGCTTAAGAATACAGTTTTCTGCTACCATCCATGTGCCTCCGCAGTAGACCTTCCTACATGTTACCCATCTACAGATGGAGAAAGCAACGCCACCATAGTGCACCTTGCTCAGTTCGTCGCCTCCCAGGAGAAGTCTTTGGAGCTATCTACCACAGAGCTGGAGTGCGTCTACGAGACCCTGCAGATGGCAGAAGAGAGGATAGCCACATTAGAAGAAGCTCTCTACGGCCAATATGAGCACGAGGAAGAGACAGAAGAACCAGAGGAAGGTCATGAAGAAGAAGACCTTGAAAAGGAAGACCCGGAAGGAGCCAATGAACCAGTAGAGCTAGAGGAGCCAGTTGTGCCAGCACCAGGGATGCCAGTTCCTGCTGCACCAGTTCCGGGGCACCAAGATCAGTTCGCAAGGATGCCAACGCAGTTCCAGGTCTACAGTAGGCGAGAGCACCATTGTCGCTGTTGAGGCTACCTCATCGAGTAATTCGCTTGAGTTTTTAGGCTTAGCCAGTTTAAGGTTAGGAGTGTCTCCCTTTAGGCGGTAGTTTGTGTTTTAGGTTTGCGTTTGTTTTCTTGTGTGCAGTATGGGCTGCAAAGGCCCTTAGGCATTTGTTGCAGCCATGCTAAGACCCCTATTAATATAAGTATTTGAGTTGATTTCTTGAAACTGTGTTTATTAGGTTTAACCTACCCCTTCGATTAGTTCTTAACTTATCTTGTGCTTGCTACCTTATCAAACCCATGGAGCTTTCACCAGATGGTTCAGACACACAACGCTGCCGCTGGTGGTTCTCGAACCAATGGATAGGAAGGGAATGATCAGACACCAGCAGGGGCAGTTCCGCCACAAGCACTCCTAATTGGTCTGCAGAACTTTGGAGCTTTCATGGCAGCTCAAGCGCAGATTATGTATACAATGATGAACCAGACACAGAATATGAACAACAATTGGAACAACAGCAACAATAATGGTACACCAACCATTCACAATCACGGTGGACTATCCAAGTTGGTTGAGTTCATGAGGACTCATCCACCAACATTCACTTGGAATTTTTCACCAGTGGAAGCTGACGATTGGCTTCGCGTCATTGAAAGGAAGCTGCTGATCACCCAATGCAACGATCATGAGAAGGTTCTATATGCCACTAATCAGATAGAGGGCATTGTTGCCGAATGGTGGGAGAACTTCTATGCCACACATGAGACGCCATAGAATGTTACTTGGGAAGAGGTCTCAATAGCTTTTCGCCTGTATCAGGTGCCAAAAGGAATGATTGATCTAAAGAAGGACAAATTTCATGCTCTCAAGCAAGGAGGCATGTCAGTGACCGACTACCTCAATAAACTTTCTAAGCTTGCCCGTTATGCTGCAGAAGATGTCGTAACTGACAAAGCTCGTCAGAGTCTTTCTTGAAAGGATTGAATACCGGACTGCAAGTCAGATTAATTGCTCATACCTTTCCGGATTTCTAGGAGCAAGTCAATAAAGCTTTGATCCTTAAGGATAAGCATAAAGAGTTCGAGGACAACCGTAAGCACAGAACGGCTCAGCAAGGAAGCCATCAGTCCCAACAGAAAGCAAGAACAATTCCTCAACAATTCACTAGTTTTCCTCCATAAAACTCTTTCAGGACGCCTACACCAATCTCAGCACCTCATCTGGTAGCTTATAACTTTTGCAACCCTGCTCCAGTCAACACCAATCCAGGAAATAATCAGTAGAATGGACAAAGAGTTTGTTATACCTGCCATCAACCAGGATACTTCACCAACCATTGTCCTCAGAAGGGAACAATGATCCAATACACATCAATGTTGGAGATACACCAGCCAAGACGCCAGCGCCAAGCAACAACCAAGGAGCATTTCCAGTTGTCGATCAATCCAAAGGAGCACCATAATCCATGGTTAGAGGCCGTGTAAACCACGTCACCTTGGAAGGAGCCCAGGAAGCACCCAACATCGTATTGGGTAAGTTTCTGGTTAACTTAGTACCTGCATCAGTTTTGTTTGATTCTGGAACTTCGCATTAGTTTGTTTCTGAAGTTTGTGCAACCAAGAATAAATTGAAGGTTATGCATCTTAAACATACTCTATTAGTCCAATCGCTTGGATTAGAGTTAAGCTCTAAATTGGGATGTTTAGGAGCTAAGTTACTCATAGCTGGAGTTAAATTTCTAGCCAATCTTATTGTTCTAGACACCCAAACCTTGGATGTCATCCTTAGCATGGATTGGTTATCAAAGCACAAAGCTGTGTTAGATTGTGGCCGAATAGCCGTAACAATTGCGGATCCCAATGAAAAGATGGTGGAGTTTCTAGCCACTACCACCCGTGATGGACATCTGTCAGTTAATAGCCTGAAGACTGCTGCCTTGGAAGATGTGCCTATTGTTAGAGAATAATCGGATGTGTTTCCAGAAGAGTTACCAGGGATGCCACCGGACCGTGACATTGAGTTTGTCATTGATCTAGTGCCGGGAACAACACCGATATCAAAGAGACCTTATCGGATGCCAGCCGATGAGTTAGTAGAAATTAAGAAGCAAATTGAAGAACTTCTTCAGAAAGGTTTCGTAAGACCTAGTTCATCGCCATGGGGAGTGCCAGTCTGGTTTTTCAGGAAAAAGGATGGAAGCGTGAGAATATGCATCGATTATCGTTCTCTCAATTAAGGTACTATCAAGAATAAGTATCCACTGCCCAGAATTTATGATTTGTTTGATCAGATGAAAGGAGCCGGAGTGTTCTCCAAGATCGTTATGCGATTAGGTTACCATCAGTTGAAAATTTGTCCAAAGGATATACCGAAGACCGCCTTCTCAACGCGGTATGGACATTATGAGTTTTTAGTCATGTCCTTTGGTCTGACTAATGCCCCGACATATTTCATGAACATGATGAATAAAGTATTCATAGAATATTTAGACAAGTTTGTAGTTGTGTTCATTGATGATATTTTGGTTTACTCCAAGTCAGAAGAAGAATACACTAAACACCTAAAGTTAATCCTGCAGAAACATAGAGAACATCAATTGTACGCCAAGTTAAGCAAATGTGATTTTTGAAAAAAGGAGGTCGATTTCCTTGGTCATGTAATGACAGCTGAAGGAGTACCAGTTGACCCCAGTAAAGTTAAAGTGGTAATACATTGGGAGCAACCCAAGATGGTTACTTAGATCCATAGTTTCTTGGTAATAGCGGGATATTACCGTCGTTTCATCGAAGAATTCTCAATGATTGCTAAGCCCCTTACGCAATTGTTAAAGAAGGAGAAAAAGTTCATTTAGACCCCAACAAATTTTCTCAGCTTGCTCGTTATGCTGCAGAAGATGTCGCAACTGACAAAGTTTGTCAGAGTCGTTTCTTGAAAGGACTGAATACCAGACTGCAAGTTTGCTTATTTGCTCATACCTTTTTAGATTTCCAGGAGCTAGTAAATAAAGTTTTGATCCTTGAGGATAAGCGTAAAGAGTTGGAGGACAACCTTAAACGCAGAATGGCTTAGCAAGGAAGCCATTAGTCTAAACAGAAAGCAAGAACGGTTCCTCAATAGTTCACTCATTTTCCACCACAAAACTCTTTCAGGGCGCCTGCATCAACCTCAACACCTCGTCCAGTCGCTCAAAACTTTTGCAACCCTGCTCCAGTCAACACCAATCCAGGAAACAATCAACAGAATAGACAAAGAGTTTGTTATACCTGCCGTCAACCAGGAAACTTCACCAACCATTGTCCTCATAAAGGAACAGTGACTCCACTACACTTCAATGTAGTAGCTACACCAGCCAAGATGACAACGCCAAGCAACAACTAAGGAGCCTTTCCAGTTGCTGGTCAATCCAGAGGAGTGCCGCAATACGTGGTCAGAGGCTGAGTCAACCACGCCACCTTGGAAGGAGCAGAGGAAGCACCCAACGTCGTGTTGGGTAAGTTTCTGATTAACTTAGTACCTGCATCAGTTTTGTTTGATTCTAGAGCTACACATTCGTTTGTTTCCAAAGTTTTTGCAACCAAGAATAAATTGAAGGTTATGCATCTTAAGCGTACTCTGTTAGTCCAATCGCTTGGATCAGAGTTAAGTTAAGCTATAAATTGAGATGTTTCAGAGCTAAGTTACTCATAGCTGGAGTTGAGTTTCTAGCCTATCTTATTGTTCTAGACACCGAAACCTTGGATGCCATCATTGGCATGGATTGGCTATCAAAGTACAAAGCTGTGTTAGATTGTGGTCGAAGAGCCGTAACAATCGTGAATCCCAATGAAAAGATGGTGGAGTTTCTAGCCACTGCCACCCGTGATGGATATCTATCAGTCAATACCCTGAAGGTTGTCGCCTTGGAAGATGTGCCTATTGTCAGAGAATAAACGAATGTGTTTCCAGAAAAGTTACTAGGGATGCCACCTGTGGGGACCCCAAATTATTTACATAGGATCACAGTCCTCTAGATCATATGTAAATAACTCTAGGTCTCCAAGCTATAGGGAACACTCACAGGCCTGGAAGCTATAGGAAACACTCCCAGTCATAAACCTTGCAATAATATTGACCATCGCTCGATACTCTTCCATTCACGATCCTCGATCTCAGCGGTAGATGGCGTACTCGAGTTGGTAGGTGAAATTGGCTCTCCACAACATCTCCCTCAGCAACGCCGGGTATCCCTGAACGTCTTCGGCCCGAGTCTCCTTCACTAAAAACCAACTGCTCATCTATACACAAGAAAGACAAGGTAAGTGAGAAAATCATTTGGTAGATCTAACTGAAAGTTGGATAAGAATTGATTTTAAGATGGATGATACATAAAATATTCATTTGTCTTAGGTTTTCATAAACTGTTTTGTTAGTTGAAAATATGCTTTGAATGTAGACTCACAAAAATTAACGACCATGGTACTTCTAACCTACAGTCAATATGGCTCTGATACAACGCTGTGGGGACCCCGAATTATTTACATAGGATCACAGCCGTCCAGATCATATGTAAATAACTCTAAGTCTCCAAGTTCTGAAATCCAAATTAACCCATGGAGATACATCAAACTGGGTAGTTCGAGACCATACTTACATGAGTCAAGAAGCATTTCAAATCTTTGAATATGTGTCTCGTGTTAGCTCCCAAGGGCCAAGGCTAACACGCACATATCTCAATCAACGTTGATCACAGTCATACACAATGCATACAGATATATTACACATGTCGTACAAGACAAGGGCTTATGCCATAATTTACAATAGAGGCCGACCGGCCAAATTTAAATATTAACATAAGTACGCTGCGGAAAATAAAGCATTAAGAACAAAAACTCCAGCAGGGTGTGTCCTTCCCAAAGGCAACTGAGTGGAGGCCAGAAATAGCTTTATTCGTTAGTCAATGAGTAAGTGCAATACATGCCATCAACGAGTAATAGCACACAACACATACAATTTTATTACACAGTTCCATAATCACTTGGTCAGGTTTATATTTGCAACTCACATGAAATGATGACTCGTCGCATGGCTAAGCGATCTACTCGTATCTAACCAAACCACGTTGGTGCTACAATAATACCAACTAATAATGAACTAACCTAGGGTGACAAAAGATCATGGCATGACAATAGACAAGGTGGATGTAACAAATTGGATTAATAACTAAACCCAAAAGTATTTAAATAAATACTTAAAATAGAATGCAATAATTTGAATCAAAGTATTTTAAAAACTGGGTTCAACATGATCAAAGGTATAACTTTCCTTGGAATAGGTCCAGGTACTGATCTTGATCTTGAGGCACTCCTCCTTCTTCAAAAGTCCCCAAAGAATTAACGTCTACTCGCAAACGAATAAATAAATAAAATAAATAAATAATAGAGTAAAAACAAACTCTAAAAATTAAATAAAAATCATAAATAAATAGATCTTGATTTTATATAAATTTAGAAATTTTAATGGGCTCAATCGAAATTTGGATGCAAAAGATATAGGCTTTTGAAGATTGAATCTAAAGGAAACCCTAATTTGGAATTTATTGGATTTATCCAAATTATTTTTCAACTAAAAAATTGGATTATTGTGCAATGCTGGCATCAGCGAAGGATTTTCAGAAAAATATAAATAAAAAGAAAATACTGATATGTGGGACCCACATGTTAGTCTCACGTCTCACGGTGGACCAAGTCCACCGAGCCGGTTGAAACTAAGACCGGTGGATCGTGCCACGCACATGCTAATGTAGCAGCCACGTGGGCGACATGTAGACTCGGGTGCTGATGTGGACGATGACGTGGATTGCCGCATCAGAACGGCGACGGCGACGCTCGGGAACCAATGGCAACGACGAACGGCGGCGCCTCGCTGACGGCGAAGGGCACCAGCGGGTAGCTGAGGTTATTGTGAGTCGGGTGACGCTCTTACCAACACTCGGGGATCACGGTAGCGGTCGGCGGCGAGCTCAGAGTGGCGGAGGCAATCGGGTATTGTCGGATCAGAGCTCCGACGGTGGGGAGGGGCGCACTGGGTAGCTCTGGCGACGGTGGTCCCGATGGCGTGCTCTACGGCAACAAGGCGACAACGATGACGACGCAATTGACAAAATAAAAAAGCTTGGCCGAAAACCCTAAACTTGGATTCGGGCGGTGCTAGGGCTTCGGAGTGGATGGGGGTTGGGGCTTTGGGCTGTGGAGGACCAGGAGAACACGGGGGCCTTTTATAGGGGCTAGGGGTGCTGGATTTGAAAGATCCCAAATTGAGTCCGATTTGAATCACGAGAGAACAATCCGAGATTCTAGGAGATAGAGGCCGATTCAGTATTTGATTTCAACTGAAACGGGAGCGGGAGAGATGGAGCTAAAGATTGGTGGGGTCGGCGCAAAGAAATTGGGTCGCAATCGCCTTTATCGGACAAGCTCTGAGCTCTAGCCATGGCGGACGCGGACGACGGCGCGAGGAAGACGACGACGTGGCAAAGATGATGAAGGCTCGGCCCACCTGGCAGTGAAAAAGGGAGACGCGCGCGCGGGCGGGGACAGACGTGTGGACGGGCCCACCTATCAACGGGGCGGGGCGTGGGCGAATGCGGCAAACTAGGCCGCACAGTGCGAGGCCGGCTGAAAACAGAAGTGAGTGTCGGCCCATTACTGTTCTGGGGGCTTTTAATTGATTTTTATTTTTAGAAAATACCAAAAAATCCAAATAGCAATTAGAAAATAGCAAATAAACTCATAAAAAATCTAGAAAAATATAGAAAATATATCCAAGCACATAGAGTCCAAATAAAATAGTTTTGACAATTGTTGATGTTGGGATTAATTAAATTAAATTATTTTGATGCTAAAAGTCCATATTAAGCTTTAAATAAAATTTCATAAAAATTCAAATGGTGAATTTTTCCAACTAGTAACTATTCAAAAGATTTTTAAAACTCAAAAAAATAGGATGTTACAGTAGTCTCTATTGACAGATCTGTCTAGAGTCGATCAGGACGACTAAATATTTAATTGCGTATATCACAGACCGTTTAAAAAAAAAACTGTCTGTGATACGTATCACAAACGGTTTTAAATAACAACCGTCTGTAATAATTGCAGGCATCACATATGGTTTTTCTTATGAACCGTCTGTGATAAACATCCTGAGCGGTTCTTAAAAATAATCATCGTGAAGCAGATCACGATATATGACGATTCTTAAGAAGAACTATCTATGATATGCGCCTTTAAATATCTGGTCATCCAATCAGATCTAGATCTATATGTAGTGAGAAAAAAAACTTTGATATATATATACGGCTGCTTTGAAGGAGGCTACGGCTGGCTCTGGGGCACGTTTGGTGAAAGAAATACCGTAAATTTTTTAGTGTGCTTGTAGATCTATTTGTTCTTGGTGATATAATATTAGTATTCATTTGTCTCTGATGCGGCTGCTTTGAAGAAGACAGCGAGTACACCTAAGAAAGCAGCCAAGCTCACCACAAAGCATGGTCTTTTTTCGGTTGTCATCCTCCCAGCATGAGATGATGAGACGGTAGCCACAGTCTACTTCATCGAACCTGACACAATCTCCTGGCAAGTTCACCAAGACCAGGACCAGTACCAACATCTATTCCAAAAGAACACTAATGAAGTAAGAGTGTGCTAAGCCGAAATACAATCACGATATGACCCGCCCTTGCAAGTTCAAGAAGCATGCATGGCTACCAGTAGAGTCTGTCAGGTTCGATGAAATAGGCCATGGCTGAGTGGATGACAACCGAAAAAGATCATGCTTCGTGGTGGGCTTAGTTGGTTTCTTAGGCGTACTCGCTGTCTTCTTCAAAGCAGACATGCTTATCAGAGACGGTTCTTATTAATAACTGTCTGTGATACACATCACAGATGGTTCCAATTACAAACCGTTTATGATAAGTAAACATCACAGATGGTTCTTGTTAATAACCGTTTGTGATAATTATAAATCACAGACTATTATAGTTTATAACAGATTGTGATACGTATTACAAACGGTTTATCCCACTAAACCGCTTGTGATAATTCTCGTTTCACAAACGGTTCTTAACAATAACCGTCTGTGAAACTATATACGTATCACAGACGGATCTTAACAAGAAACCGTCTGTGATATGCGTCATTAAATATCTGGTCGTCCCCTCAGATCTAAATCTATCTCTAGTGATAAATGTGATATATGAGGCTGGCTCTGGGGCGCGTTGGTGAAAGAAATATCTTAGATTTTCAAGTGTACTTGTAGATCTGCTATTTATTCTTGGTAATCTAATGTTAGTATTCCTTTGTCTCTGTTGCGACTGTTTTTTTAAGCGGTCGTCCATGCAGTATAAGGATGATGAGACAGCACCCACGCTAACTTTATCGATCAAGCCTGCAAGTTCAAGAAGTATGGCTGCCAGGAGAGCGCATGAAGATCCTCCTCCAGTATGAGCAGAATCTTGGATGAGCCCAAGCAGTATGAGGAGGAGAATTTTACATGCTGTGTGGCACATCCGAGGCCTGCAGTTGTGTTTGGAAGAATACCAGCGAAATAGCCTCCTCATGCGATCTCCTAGCAGCCATACTTCTTGAACTTGCAGGCTTGATCGATGAAGTTGGCGTGGCTGCTGTCTCATACTCTTCATGCTACGTGGACGACAGCTGAAAAGAAAATGATTATCGGAGACTGTTCTTGTTAATAACCGTATGTGATAAACATCGCCGACGGTTCTATTTACAAACAGTCTGTGATGATTATATATCTGGAGCATGCTAGAGTTAAAAATGGAGCGCATTCTGGACTATATAAAGTAGCTGGAGAAGATTGTGTGTGTGCATGTATCATTGTTGTAATTTATGATATATTTATTAATTAGTCGGAAAAGTATATCATAGACGATTCTTAATAAAAATCGTGCGTGAAGTTTCCACTATCATAGAATAATCGTGATACTCCAAAAATTCTGAAACGTCGGATAATGTGCGCCAGGCAATCGAGACTAACACATAATATGTATGTCGATTAAGGAGATCAGCAGCACCATCGACGGCTAAAGTTTTACATGTACGAGTTGGCATGCGTGCCGAATGCCAAGCTCCAAGACGTCAGATGATGCGCATCAGGCAATCAAAGCTGACACAGATGATCAATGGAGTGGATGGGCAACAGCATTGCAGGATCTTGGCGGTACCTCGACCCGACAGACATGGTGCAAGCGAACCTTTTCTCACGAAGAGCCGACTTTAAATTTAGCGCTTCCGGGAGGCAGACCAATTTTTTTCTTCTTATTTTCCAAAAATCATTTGCCATCTATCTCGTGGAAGCCTTAGACTAGTCGTCGCCACACCCCGGACCGCGCCGGCCGGCACACCCACTAGCGCCATCTGTGCCCCTCTTTAGGGCTGCTCCGCGCATCCCTGCCACATCGTTGCCTTGCGTTGTTGTCGTCGTGCCGCCCTGCCGCTCTGCCGCGCGACAGTCATCACCTTCCACCGCGTGCTGCTGCCACTGCTCACCCGTGCCGATCCGCGCTTCAGCGAATGTCCGCCGGTGTTGCCGTCTCCCGCATCCTGAAACCCAACTCCGCTCGGCACCCCGATCAGTGCCGACCAACGTTGTGCCACCACTACTCTGAAACACTGGCCTCAACCCTAACCCTTAGGACCACCCTTACTTTAGATTAGCCGACCGATCGTCCAAATCCACGGACGATTGTCCAAACCCCGTCACAAACGGTACTTGTACTTGCATTTTTATTTTGTTATGTGTCACTAAAGTATTCTAGAAAGTGTTTTATTCAAAAATATATATTTATAAAGTATTCATTCCTAGATGCCATCGACCACCGTCCTCCACGCCACCGCCCCCGACCTCCTGGGCTTCACCTTGCGTAAGTCTTCGTCCCCCAAACCTTTAGATAGTGTTGTTCTCTAACAGTCTATGACTCTATGGTTCCAGAAGCAACTGTTATTTTAATTTACATATCTCTGGGTATAATTGTATTGCAGTTGTCCTTAAGGAAGACCAAATTACAGAGGTTCTCTCTCATATTACAGACTATATTTTTCTTAGCTATCAGAACTCATTCAACCATCAAATGAAAAAGATTGATAATATTGTAATCCAAGTTGGATTTTTAGCTTCAACTATCATCTCCTAGTACACCTAAAGAAAACATGTCTAAGTGTTTGTCATCTTTTGTGTCGTTTTCATACGAGTAATAGTGTGAGTGGTCCCAGAATGTCAGATTGGAGTTTTCCTTTTTTGGAGATGGGTAATGAGCATATTTAGTCAGGTGAGATTTTTTTTTTGGAGAGACAAGCGAAATTTTAAATACAATTTTGAGATAGGTGGTAGGAGGCTGAAAAAAAGGTCACATTTGAACCTAGTTTTTCTTCATAGCATAGCTCACACTTGTGGTGTAAAAGTAAAACCCTTGATCCGCACAAACCCTTCATAGCACTTACAAAATTGATATATCACAATCCTTAAAAGTGGGGCCAAGGGCTAATGTTAATTATTTAATTATAGGGGCTTTGGGCCAAGGTCTTGTGTTAATTAATTAAACTCATCAAATCAAGACTATCAAATGTTCATCTCTCCTTCATTCATGTTATTTTATATTACAAGGGCATTTGTTGATTTTTTTCCTATGTTGAGTTGCATTACATTCCTAATATTTATTTCTTTCAATGTTGAGTTGCATTACATTCCTAATTTTAGAAAAAAAAAATAAAGAAAATTTTATTTTGTCTTTTGCTGAAAAGTTTTCATAGATATCAAGTAAGCGAGATGGCGTCTGCACAGTCTCCCCCGCCATCATCGACATCGCCGAATGCGTCTGGCGCTCCGATGAAAGGGGTACCTAAACGAGATGGCAAAGGAATATCAAAAAGGCCTGAGGGCCGAATGACCCTGTGTACCATTCGTTTGCAATGGCTGAGCCTAACTTTTTTGAATCACGTAGGTCGTTCGCCGTGTACATTGCCAAGAGGGAGACATGTGAAAGGGAACACCACACTGCGACATGTAATGCAATTTTTGTACCCTCTAGTACACAATTATCATATATCACACTTCATAATGATGCCTCTCAAGTTGAACAAACCAATGTATGTAATTCTATTTTTGCAGTGCCACCAGCAGCTACAAGGCAACATATGTGGATTCTATGGTTGCCGCCATATGCAAGGAATCATGGGTAGTAGGCCCAAGGATCCAGAAGTTTGTCAATCTCATAGTAATTATTTTCTACTTATCACTATATATATATATATATATATATAAGTGCTCTTACGACTTTATTCTTCCCAGCGACAGGGCATCAATATCCGTTTAAGTACATTCCAAATGAATGAACTCTCCGAAATTCAAGGACGGCTCGCCACCTTCTTAATGATGGAGGTCATTGACCCAAAAGGAGAGTTTCACATGGCTGAAAGTGAATAAAATTTTTAGTAACAAACAATATTTTATTATTGTATCTGTAAACATGTTGTAAAAATATTATAACAATTCATCTATAATCAATCAGTAAATTTGTTTATCTATGATATATGTGTGTATCTGTGATATATCTATGTATTTATATATTTGCTTGTATCTATTATCTGCATATTGTTTTCTGAGGGTATGGCTAACATTTCCTGAGGCTAGCAAAAAAGAAAAAAAAAATCTATATGTAGAGCGAACTATCACAGACGATTTTGTGGTATAAACCGTCTATAAATGCCTACTATCACGGACGGTTATATGCACCGTCTGTGATATGTAGCCTGTCACAGACGGTTGGTAAACATAACCGTTTGTGATGGCTAACATATCACAGATGGTTTCGTGATCGAAGCCGTCTGTGATGGGTAGCGTTCACAAACGGTTATTTATACGAATCGTCTGTGTTGTGACTTATCATAGACGGTTCAAAAACCATCCATGAAAATCGACTGTTATCACAGACGTAATAAATTAGACGGTTCAGAAACCATATGCGATGAGGGTTTAGAACCGTCTGTGACGACTCTCTGTGTAGTAGTGCAAATAGTCCTTGATCCTCTAGCTCTTTTTGACACTGCAGTAGCTTTTTAAAAGCACTTATTTTTCAACTTACAAATATAACAAATTAATTGAAAGCGTCTTTTTGTTGGCATAACAATATATTTTTAAAAATTAGTAAATATTATGTATTTGACTAGATTTACTAGCGCAGCTCAACACAGCAGTCTGCAAAGTGATCCTCAGCCATTAGGCAGGAGTCAGGTGATGGCCAGGCCAGGCAAATTCTTTGCCACGTCTCGATCCAAATTGCAAGCAGGCCCTTTATCCTCTTCGGCCACCACCCGCCACAGGCCACAGCTACCTCCCTCCCCTTCCCTCGCCACCATGGCCAACGCCGCCGCATCCCTGGCTCTCCACCACCGAAACCCCAACCCTAAGTCCCACCACCTTCTCTTCACTTCGTCCTCCTCCGCCTCCACGGCCTTCCGCAGCCGCCAGGCCAGGTGCGGCCGCCGGAGTGCACCTCCGCCGTCCGTCGCCGTCTCCGATGAGCTGGAAGGTGAGGTCCGTACACTTCCTGGCTTGCCGAATGAATATTCAGATAGAAACATTTGCTGTAAAATGGGAATCATTACAACTTAGTGAAATGCAGGATTTTTTTATAGAGCGCGGTGGGGCTAGATTTGTTGTAGTTGCAATAGAAATCTTCGGTTGGCTAATGCATGTCATGGATAAAATGGAACCAAAAAAATTTGCAAATTTGTTTGGGCATCAGCAATTCCAAGTTTTATGCACCAATCTATTCACCCAAACCTTAGGCTGTTGAGGAAAGGTGGACAATATGCTGTGTCATGGGCTGAGGTACTTTGTCATGGGCTGAGGTACTGTTCACGCGTAGTACCACGTGAACAATAGCTGCCCGCAATTATTAGGAAAGATTTATTTTTTAGGAATCTATCTATTAGGTGTTTGATATTATCTATTAGTTATGCAAGTTATTATTGGATTGGATTGTTAGAGATAGGTTTACTTAAAGATTATTTCTTAGGGGTTAAGTCGGATTATCTCTATAAAAGGGGTAACATGTATCCATTATCAATCAAGCAAGAATAACAAATAAATAATAGTTTATCCCCGTCTATGTCTATCTTTCTCCTCTAAAGTCCCTCCCCCTACAAACCGTCGCCGCCCGGCCGTCCTCCCGGCGGTGTTTACCCTGTTAAGAACTAAGGTTCATTACATTTGGTATCAGAGCAGTCGATCCCTTTCCACGACTTCTGCTACCATGGTTATGGCAACAGATCAGACCATCAGACCTATCGCCGAGTCGCTGGCCATGATAAAGGCTAATGCCAATAAGATGGCCATGAGTTTCAATGACATCAGACAAGAAGATGGCCGCCATCTTCCTCGACATGCATGCTACTTTAGAGAAGATGATTGCGGATCAAAAGGAGAAGACGCTACAAGAGGCGACGGTGTTTCCAGCAACCATAGTGACGCTGTCGAAACTTGCCGCGCCGCTACCACATCCTGATATGGCGTCGCGGCTTTGTCGTGGCCCTACCGGCATGCGTCGTGGCCTTTGTGGCGCTGCCGCCGAGTTCTTTGTCATGCTGCCGCGACAGAATCGATGAGTTTGGCGCAACCGCGCGTGGAGGCAATGATCTTCAAGTACTCATGTCGCCATCGCAACCTCTCGTCAATATGGGGTATCCTAGGGTTTCAGCCATTGCCGCTACCACAGCTCGAGGATGAGCTGTCACGAATGGAGGGGAGTAGTTGTCATGGGTCGGGGATACTGTTCTACGTAAATAGTAGCTGCCCGCAATTATTAGGAAAGATTTATTCTTTAGGAATCTATCTATTAGGTATTTGACATTATCTATTTGTTAGACAAGTTATTATTTGATTGGATTGTTAGAGATATGTTTCCATAGAGATTATTTCTTAGGGGTCAAGTCGGGCCATCTCTATAAAAGGGGTAACATATATCCATTACATGCTTCTCAAGTCGTCGATTAGTCGACAAGTCGCCGGAGAAGTGCCGACTGGAGGTGGCGACTCGACTTGCGCCGGCTGTCAGAGGTAGTGGCAAAGAGGCAGGAGGGAGGGAGGGTAGTCGGGAACTCACACTCACGCGTGACTCCAGAGAAAGCAGAGCTCCAGCTCTCGTCGCCGCCGCCCTCGGAGGCAGCTCCCACCGCGCTGCCGGTCTTCGTCCTCTCCCCTCGGAGGCAAATCCAGTCGTCGCAGCTCCGTCGCCCTCGGCCACCGTCCTGCCTCCATCCCCGTCGCAGTCGTGGCGCTCCGGATCCAAGTATGCCCCTCCGCCCCATTCCGGTTCCCCTTCCAGCCCACTTCTCCTCCCGGCCCCTCCTCTCGGCCTCCACCTCCTCCCTTCTCTCCACGTCCCGGCCCGGCCTCCCATTCCCTCCCGGGGGAGGGGAGCCGGGGAGGGAGAAGGGGAGCCGTCGGGAGGTGGAGGGAGAGAGCCGGAGGAGGAGAGGAGCCACCGGGAGGGAGGAGGGGAGCCGGGGAGGAGAAGGGAGCAGCCGGGAGGGATCTCGTGTCGCCGTGAAAGGGGAGATCGGGCCGCCGAGCCAGTCGCCAGAGATCGGGAGAGGGAGGGGGAAGTGGGGAGTAGGGGGGAGTCGGGAAGAGGCGTGAATATATAGATAGGTCGATGTACTAGTGTACATTGGAGCCAAAACTTTGATGGACCTGTTCCTTTTTAATCTATTCTCTCGGTATTTGAACAGATCTGTGTTAACTACATTCTTGTAGAGAACAATCGAAGATGGTGATAGAGAGAACATGGATGCTGCTACTAATTTAGATGAGTTCGAGATGGATAACTTTTGAGAGATGAGAGAGTTGGACTTGTTATTGTTGTGGATTTATGTTACGTCATTAGACTCTAAGCTTGTGGAATGTGGACTTATTTTATTGTCGTGGACTTACGTTGATTATGCCGTGCTTGTTATGTTGTTCATGATGCATGTCATATGAACAGTACCAGTCGACTAGTCGGCCGACTAGTTGATTAGTCAGCAAGTCGATCACTAGGAGGGTAGTGTCTGACTAGTCGACTAGTCAGCAAGTCGATCACTAGGAGGGTAGTGTCGACTTACCGACTTAATAACCTTGATCCATTATCAATCAAGCAAGAAGAACAAAGAAAAAATAGTTCATCCCCGTCTATGTCTATCTTCCTCTAAAGTCCCCTCCCCCCTTCAAGCCGTCGCCGCCCGGCCGTCCTCCCGGTGGTGTTTACCCTATTAAGAACTAAGGTTCATTACATGCTCGTACTTAAACACTGCCCTTTACGTATAGCCTCTACCTCTCCTCTACCAGGCCTAGGACGTCGACTCAATGTGGGTTGCAATTATTATATTAGAATGGTACCAGCTAGGTCCCGAACTTGGGATCTTTTGGCTCTCATACCATAGTGAGTTTCATACACCAACTAGTTCAACCAAAAGTTTAACCCGTCGAGGAAAGGTGGACAATATGCTCATATTTCAATCATCTTTATTTACAACCAAATAGATAATGTATTTTTGAGAAAGTATATAGATTTATTGGAACTTCTGTTGTGAATACATTTGTTTTGGTTTTGTTAATCTTTTCAGAGTGAGCTGCGGAAAAAATAATGCTATTAGTTCATAATGTGAGCCAATTTACTGCATAACTTCCAGAAGAAGCAGGTCTGACTCAACATAACAGTGTTTTCATGCCATTGTTAGATTGTGATAAGGAGCAACTTGTCCCAATAATCTAAGTTATATAACTTTGCGTTTAAGAATCATAAGCCTTCTTGCACTAGACATGCCAATCTTGTCAGAATTTTTTTGTCCTGGTAAGAAAGTGGTTCTAGACTTCTAGTGCTACTGGCCAATGCCGAATTTGACTTGTGCTGTTTTATTATCACTCTGTGCTTAGGAATTGTTTTGGAATATTATTCTGGTTGAATTGTGAACACAAAATCATTAGACTGTTCAGAATGTTGGTGTCACGAACCTTAGTTCATAACGGGGTTTACATCAACACCGCCAGGAAAAAGGCCGGACAGCGTCGGCTTGGTGGGATGAGAGATTAGACTATAGACTAGGACGATGGAACCTTGGGAGGGAGATTAGATTAATTCATCTTTCTTGTTTGATTAATAATGAATACATACTATCACTTTTATAGGAACGACCTGACTTAATCTCTAAGAAGCAATCTCTGTTTGTCAAGAAACTTATCTCTATTAGATGGAATATATCTCTAAGTAAGTAAAACCCAACTAACAAAAAAACTAATTATTCTTATCTCTATTTCCTAACTAGTAATGCACATGTGGATCTATCATGAATAGCGTGTGGTGCTACAGTACCATGCGTACTATTCACACTCATCCTAGAGCTGTGGTGGCGGCCATGACTGAAGCCCTAGGTGACCCCATGTTGATCACAGGTTGTGATCGTTGTTACTCGCTGGACTCTTGCTGTTGGTGTTAGCAAGATCCTTACTCTCATGGAGAGGATGACACTTGGAGATGAGGCAATTTTTCTTTGTTTATTTCTAACACAATGCCATGCCAACTCGAGGGTTGGGGATACATATTATAGGTCGCCAACCACCAAGTATATGCTAAGATGCTAGTCTAAGATCATCCTATGACAAACAAGATCTCGTCCTTAAAGCCGACAAATAAGATGTTTGTCTATGACCGTCAAGATGTTTGTCCTTAAAGCCGACATCAAGATCTTTGTCTATGACAGATCAAGATCTTGTCATTAAAGGCGGCAATCAAGATGCATCCTTAAAGTCTGCCAGACAAACCTACCCCCACAAAGACCATAGTCACGAGGACTTATTCATCATTCTCCCCTAAGTCTTGTGCGTCGTCTTGTGGGAGAGTTGAACCATCCGATCCTAGAACGAGCTCGAGGAATTTTACCTCCCAAGAGGCTTGGTGGCGGTGTCCGCAAGTGATCGATGGTGTTGATGTAGCTCGCCTTGATGTCGCCTTCATCCAAACGACCTCGGATGAAGTGGTACTTCACCCGATATGCTTGCTCCGTTAGTGAAAACGGGTTCTTGGCGAGCCGGCGGACTTGTTCATCCACCCCGAGCCACCGCTCGCATCTCTCGCCGAGGAGATCACCAGCGGTCGAGCAAGCGGGCGCTGAGTCGAAGCGGTGGAAGCCGCTATGTACTCGGCCTCACACCGACAGGCCACCACTCTTCGCTTGATCGACCGCCACTAACGAGGCACTTGCCGAGGAAGAAGAGAATCCCGCTTGTGCTCTTGCCGGTGTCGATGTCGCTGCGTGGTCGCTGTCGCCAGCCCTCGATGAGGCGCCCGCCGGGACACCTCGGGTAGTGCAAGCCGTGGTCGGAGGTGCCCGCAACGTAGCGGAGGATCCTCTTCACGGCCGCCGATGCTCGTCGTCGGTCAGCCGCATGAACCGACCGACGAGCCGACGGCGAACGCCAATCACGGACGCGTGTGGGCGAGGTAGCGAAGGCGCCCACGATCTTGCGCCGTCAGCGTCGCGTCCGCCTCCTCCGTCCGCCGCTCTCACGACGACTCGACCTTCCTCCATAGAGTGTGAATTTGGGTTGCGATCGGTGAGCCCGCCACACTTCGGCAGCAGGCGCTTGGCGTGGCGGTCTGCCAAGAGAGATCTCGAGTCTGTCTGGTGGACCTCGATCCCGGTAGAAGGAGAGGAGCCCCAAGTCGCTCATCCGGAGGCGGTCTTCATCTCGCCTTGAACTCCTCGACCTCGGCCTCCTGGGAGCCGGTGATCAACAGTCGCCAACGTGACGCGCCCGCGGCAGGTGTTGCCGCTTTTGCCCCGCCGGTGACCGCGCCTCGTATGCGCTCTGCTGGAACCCCATTTGCTTGAGGGTGGAGTCCGCTTAGCGTTCCATGCTCGTGGTGCTGCCGCATGAGCCATGAGGGCCTTGCGCAGTGAGAACCTTGCCTCCTGTCCGGGATGACGAATCCGTGGTGACGACGACGTAGGCCTCCTCCTTCAAGTCGCCGTTGAGGAAGGCGGACTTGGCGTCCATGTGATGGACGCGCCAATCCTCCCGGGCCGCAAGTGCGAGGAGAAGGCGAGCGGACTCCATGCGCGCGGCGCGCGCGAAGGCGTCATCGGTCGACCCCTCGCCGCATGAAACCTCGTGCCGCCAAGCGAGCCTTGTGCTTGATGATGGCGCCGGCTTCATCCCGCTTCGGCTTGAACACCCACTTAAGGGTGATCGCTCGGCGGCCGGCGGAAGATCCGCCACCTCCCACGTCGGTTCCGCTCGGCGGCGTCCATCTCCTCGCTTCATCGCGACACGCCATGCCGCGTCTCCTCCGCCTCGGCGAAGAGAGGCTCGCCGCCGTCGCACGCCAAGCGCGGCTCAGCCTCGAAGTCGTCTTTGCGCTAGATCGAGGATGGCCGCCATGAGGATGTTGTCCATGGTACGATAACGTAGAGGCTCGTCGTCGTGGTAAGCGTCGACGCGTCCTCGTCGTGAGACAATGAGTGCGAACTCCACCATCTGTTGCTCGTCGTGGACCGAAGCTATTGGGGCCGATCCCGTGGTGTGGCCTCAGTGCGGGAGAGTGGTGAGCCGGTGCGGAGAGCGTGGCGAGCCGTGGCGGAAGGTGGTGGAGTCTCGCGCGGTGGTGGCGAGCAAGGTGTCGAGTGGACGAGCTCGATGAAGACGAGCCGCTAGCTCCCGGCCTCTCGAAATGGACGTGGTCGACAACAAATTCCACGAGTCGAAGTCGAACCGCCGTCCACCGCTTTGTCCCACGCCCGACCGCTTCTTCGTCGAACACAACGTCACGCGAGATGCGACGCCTTGTGTGGTGGTCGAGGATGCGAGGCCTTCGAGCCCTCCGCGTGCCGGATGAACACTCCCGAGTGCTCCCGCCGTCGAGCTTACCGATGTAACCAAGCTCCTTGGCGAACGCGAGGCCAAGACCCGCAAGTGGGAGACCGCCGGCTTCGGCCCATGCTAAGCCTCGTCACGGCGTCCCCGCCATCGAGCGCCTTGGTAGCGAGAAGTTGAGGATGTAGACGGCCGTCACCACCGCCTCTCTCCCTGAAAGACACCAAGATACCTCGCTGCGAGGAGGGCCCGAGCCATCCCTACAACCGTCTCGTTGCGCGCGCTCGACGACACATTTCTCGCTGCGGCCAGACGGCGCGAGTAGTGGCGCTGAATGCCTCATCGTTGCGATCGACGTGAATTCAGCCGCCGTGAATTCGCCGCCGTTGTCTGTGCGCAGCACGCGCAGCTTGCGGCCGCACTCCGCCTCCGCAGCAGCCTGCGTGCGCCTGATGGCGTCCGCAGCCTCTCCCTTGCTGCCGAGGACCATCACCCACATGTAGCGGGAGAGATCGTCGACAAGCAACAGGAAGTAGCGTCGTCCTCACGGTGTGGCGGCGTCGCCACCGCCACACAAGTCCCCGTGCACGAGCTCGAGCCTCTCCTTGGCTCGGAAACTCGCCTGCTGGGGAAAGGGGAGTCGCCTCTGCTTCGTCAACACGCAGACGTCGCAGAACTGCTCCACATGGTCAAGGCACGGCAGGCCTCGCACCATTTCCATGGCACTGAGCCGCTTCAGGGCCTCGAAGTGAAGGTGCCCAAAGCGCTCGTGCCACTGCCACGCCTCGTCGTCCCGACGAGCAGCGAGACAGAGGGGTTGTGCCACCGGCACGTGAAGAATGTAGAGTCGGTTTGGCGCTCGTTACCTTGGCAAGAAGGCGGCGGCGAAGATCCCAAATCCAAGACTTCGTGCTCGATCTCGACACGCGAGCCGCTTCTCATCCAACCGCCCAAGCCGATGATGGAGTTGCGCAGATCGGGGATGTAGTAGACGCCATGAGCAACCTCAGTGCTCACGCGTGACACACGCGCGAAGATGACGGAGCCGACGCCCTTGATTTCCACGCCGAGGCGCCCCAAACTTGACGAGCCTCTGACGCTAGAGTCAAACTCGCCAAGAACTCCGTCGACCGGTCATGTGATGGGTGGCGCCGGTGTCGAGGCACCACCCGCGATCTTTGTCGTTCTGAGTCAGAGCCGAGGAGGCATGTGCTTTTGGCTCGTCAAGGTGGAGAGCCATCGCGGCGGCGGTGCCGGGAGGTAGTTCGATGCTCGCATGAGCAATGAACAGAGCCGGGCCGCTCCTCCTCCTCTGCTGCGCGACGCTGGGCTGGCCCGCGTCGTGGTACATCGACAATCTCGCCCAATGACCAAGCTTGCCGCAGCTTGTGGCAAGAGTCGTCTCGCGTTTTGCTTTTGCTTGCAATGGCGCCACTGGGCGCCCACGATCATTACCCTCGGACGTCCTCGCGCCCATGCTTGGCGTCTTTGCGCGGCTTGCCGCGCTTGCCATGCTTGCGCGCTGTCGTGGAAGAAGGCTCCCTTCTTCCCGTCACCTTGGCCGGCGACCCATCGCTCCCGAGCGAGGAGGAGCTTCCGCCAATGGAGACGGGTCCCGAGAGGCGCTGCCAGGCTCATCGCGTATCAACAACCTTGAGGCGACCGCGCGCTCTCGATCGTCATCGTGGAGAGGTCAGCGAGAGACTCGATCGAGCTGCCATCCGCTTGTACTTCTGGGACGCAGCGTGGAAGAGCTTTTCCACGCTCTCTCCTCGCCATAGGTGTCGTCGCCGAATCGCACCGGCTTACCAGAGTGTTGAGACGGAGAACAAAGTCATCCACGTCCTCACCGGCTTGAAGGCCAAGTGCTCCACTCCGCGCGAAGCGCACGCAATGTAGACTTGCGGCGCGATCGGCTGCCGCGCGTCTTTGCGGCGATGGCGTCCCAAGCCTCTTTGGCGATCCGCTTGTTAGTAGCGAAGCGCATCTCGGCGGATCGCGATGATGAGAGCATCCAGGCGCCGTCGATCTGGGTCGTAGTCGACGCCGCCAGACGGATCGCATCCGCATATGCCGCGCTGGAATTTTACCTCATCACCGCAGCCCCGCTCGACATAGTTGGTCTTGGTGAGGTAGGCCACTCGCCGCCGGGCCGACGCCCTCGACGACACTGTACCGTGGTGACCACTGCATCCGTCTGCGGAGAGAGTCGTGCTGTGAAGGCCGTGCTCTCCGTCGACCCGCACGCTACGCCGCCGTCTGCGCTTCCTCCAGAGGCGCCACCGGCCGTCCGCATACCGTCTGGCCGCCAAGCGCTCACGGGCGTCGCATCGCCCATTCTTGCGCCGCTGCTCAAGGCGCCTCCCTTTCGGCCGACTCAAGGTCCGCGTCGGCGCTGCTATCGCAGATGGAGCTTTATTCTTGTCGCGGGCAAAACCTGACCTCTCATTGCTGCCGCCAGACGCCGCATCTGCTTCGCCGCCGCTTCCACCTCATTCCGCTCTTGCCGACTCTAGCCCGCTGCCACTTTTGACGCTTTTTCGCGCCGCTGCAATCTCTGCGCCGCTGCCAAGGCTGCTTTCTGCGCGCGAAGCTCGGCCGTCACTGACGCTGAGTGCTCGAGGCGACCGAAGGCCGAGATCGCCTGCGGACATGGCGCGCTCTCGGGGCTGTTGCGTGGAGAGAGGTTGCTTCGACGAGTCTTGCCGTCTGCCTCCGGAGAGTGGCGAGGACAATGGGAGGCTTCTTCTTGCTCCGCATTGGAAACGGGCCGCCGCGAGGGGCCCGAGACCGAGATGAGCAAGAGATGCTCAAGCTACGTGGATAGTAAGGCTCGATACCACTTGTTACTCATTGGACTCTTCTTTGTTGGTGTTAGCAAGATCCTTACTCTCATGGAGAGGATGACACTTGGAGATGAGGCAATTTTTCTTTGTTTATTTCTAACACAATGCCATGCCAACCCGATTGGGGATACATATTTATAAGTAAGTAAAACCAACCAAGTATATGCTAAGATGCTAGTCTAAGATCTCTATGACCTAAGATAGTCCTTAAAGCCGACATGTGGATCTATCTATGACCGTCAAGATGTGGTGCTTAAAGCCGATAAATAAGATGCTTTACTATGATCAAGATCTCATGTCCTTAAAGCCGATATCAAGATCTGGCGGCCAAGCTGCTGATGCAAGCCTACCCCACAAAGACCATAGTACAGGGACTTATTCATCAATCGTGACATGAGTCCTTGGACATCGTTGTCTCCACGCGCGGTTGCAGCAAACTCACCGATTGGTGCGGTAGGCATGGCAGCAACCCTAGCAGTGTCGCGGTGGCCACGACGTACTTCGGCAGAGCCGCGACAGGCTCCAGTAGCTTCGCGGCAAGACATGGCAGCACCGCTAAAGGTTTTGGCTTTGCCACAGTAGGCTTCGGCGTCGATGCCATGGAAAGATGCGGTAGCACTGCGGCAAGTTCCGACAGCGTCACTATGGTTGCTGGAAACACTGCTGCCTCTTGTTACGTATTCTTCTCCCTCTGATCCGCGATCATCTTCTCTAAAGTAGCATGCATGTCGAGGAAGATGACCGCCATCTTCTTGCCGTTGTCGTTGGTACTCATGGTCATCTTGTTGGCGTTAGCCTTTATCATGGCCAATGACTCGGCGACAGGTCTGATGGTCTAATCTGTCGCCGTAACCATGGTAGAAGAAGTCATGGGAAAGGATGAATTGCCCTAATACTAAATGGCATGAACCCTCGTTCATAACGGGGTAAATACCGTACAGAGGAGGGCTGGCACGACTTGGCTGAAGGAGAAGGGATCTTAGGAGAAAGGAGGGACCACATACTAGGTATTGGGATGATGAACCTTGGGAAATAACAATGGTATGATGTCATGGGTGGCAGTCAGCTTGAAGTTAAAGCATGCCTGCAACTGCATTGCTTTTTGCCTGCTCTTATTATGAACACTGAAATTTTAGTTAAATATTAGGTATTGATTAGAAAATATGCCTTAAAAGGTTGGATTTCTTTTAAAATACAAAACAACATGTATGTGTAGGTACATGCACTGTCTTTGTTATGAATATTGTGTGTGTATTCAAGAGCCCCAATGGGCAATATATATAGGGTACAAAGGGGGATATGCCATATACAGATAAGGTAATACAAAATGCAGATAAAGAAATACAAAAGGATTCCCATTCTAACACCCTATTCTAACACCCCCTCAAATGCAAGGCGTATGTAATAGCATTGCATTTGGAGAGGGTTGACACTAAAATATGAAAAATTCAAAGTCCAAGTCTTGGTAATGTCGTCGTAGCGTGCAGCTCTTTGAAAATATGTGGACTATCAAAAGATTTCCCATATGGGGTCGTGCGACGGCCCATAAAGCATAAGGTGCAGGGGCTGAGAAAGTAGAGGCAAGTGGGAGCAAAGTCGACCGCGAAAACACGACGAAGAAGATGATGAAACCGACAAAAATAGAGAAAACTGTCAAATCAAGCCGAAGAGGAATAGATAGAAGCGTGGTGGCATAGATCGAAGCCCAAGACGGCAGTGGCGCAGTGCACAAAAAGCGCAACAGAGGCGCAGTGTAGAAGAAGCGCGGCGGCCTTAGAAGCTCGAGGCTGCATCATAACGACTTCTACGATCTACAACGGCTCGAAGAAAAGAGCGGCGGTTGATTCCATGCAAAAGGGAATTCATATGCTTCTATAATTGACAATGAATATGTGGACTTGCATAGCTTAGAAGAGCTCAAAGATAGAGTGGTACAGACTTGGATGGATGCAACAGAAGAAAAAAGACTCAAAGGAGTAGTAGATACTAGCAACACTAGTTTTTTTTAAGTCGAACTCTGTTATAAGAAAACCAGGTTTCGATTCACTCGGCGGATGACCAGGCGGCACCGACGAAGTGAGGCGGCCTACAGCGACTGAGGCGGCGCCGAAGGAAGCAGCGGCTGCCGACCTCCTGCTCTGCTCGCGGTCTTCCCCTTCGGCAACCTCCATGGCGGTATGCACACTCCGCCACCTCTGCCTCTTCTCGCTGCTATCCGGCAACTCCAAGGCGGTCCAGCGCTGAGGATTTGTGGGTGTAGGACGGGTGGAACGAGGTGGCCGGCTATAGGGAGCTCCTTGACGGAGACACTCGCGTGGGCGATGAACGACGCCGGCGTCATGCTTCTCTTCCGGGACAAGGCTTACCTCCAATCAGATCGATCTGAAGATGGTCGGCAGCGATGACGAGTGGGTCTACCTTGACTGGGACAACAAGGTCAGAATCCCAAAGTGAGACGAAGACGAAGCCAATCAAGTTGATCTGAAGATGGCCGACAGCGATGACGAGTGGGTCTACCTCGACGGGGACGGCAAGGCCGCTGTCGTCTCCATCGGCGACGTGGAGAAAGTCCTACGACTAATGTAGCTGCCCCCGGGAGTGAAGATTGCTCCTCCCGGGGGTAGCAGGCAGCGAAGGCAGTTGGAGACTAGGGTTTAGAATCTTTGCTTTGGTACTATGTTACGAATATTGTGTGTGTATTCAAGATGCCTTTTGGGCAATATATATAGGGTACAAAGGGGGATATGCCATATACAGGTAAGGTAATACAAAAAACATAAAGAAATACAAAAGGATTCATATTCTAACACCCTATTCTAACAATCTTAACCCTCAAAAGCACCTCTAGATTCGTGCAAGGGGTTTTCAATGATTAGAAGATGGGATGGTGGTTTGAATTTTGAAAATTTGCATCGATCTTGAGGCACATTTGATGATGGTGATAGTATATGTACCCATATATACATGTGGAAAAACCACATTCGATTTCTTTGTAAGATTTGTGAGCTTGTTTTATATGCTTAATGTGTTCCATGATGAAACGAAGTTCTCATGGGATTGAACAAGGGTATCAAGGCCTCTAGGTCTTAGTATGTTGACTAAAGCACTTCTTTACTTGACGTTTCATATTTAATTAGAAACAACTGTTGAAATATGAGCACATTGCCTAACAACTTAAGCTTTTAGGTAAACCAGTGCATGAAACTCATATTGGTACCAGAGCGAGGTCATGAGTTTGAAACCCACCAGGCTCATTTTATTAAATTAATAATTTGTGGAGTGTGTGCGAGTGCGACTAGGTTAGGCTTGTGCTTGTGCCCATGGTCAGGAGTGGATCCAGCTAGGTGCATGGAGGTGCAACTGTGTCCTCAAAATTGTTGAAGCTGTACACTGAATACCATCTTTGGGTGTTAGCTTGGTTGGTGTAGTCAATATTGGAGCATGAGGTGGGTGTTCTGCCCTCTCGGACGCACTTAACTTTTTCTTTGTTTCTTCCACATTAATTATAGTTAAGTATTTGTTAGTCAAATGATTATGTGCATCAGTATTTCAAAAATATAAAAGGAATTTCTTTTGAGAAATAATATGACAAGATCTATGAGATATTTTTGTGCAATTGTGCTACTATTGTTTTTGCCCCACAATATTTAATCTCGCCCCAAATTTCTTAAAAAGTTGTGTCTCCCCTATCTTGATGATCTAAAGGTCTCTTAGCAGAGCTCGAACCCCCATCTGAAAATGCTTGGGTTGTCAACTATTCATCATGGTTGGTAGCTGTTGGTTGTCCCTGACAAAGCTAGTTCTAAAGAGGGTAACTATAGGTTTTAGACTTCTAGTTAAGTAAATATTACACCTCTCATCTTGTGTTGTATTTGCAGGAGAAGATATCAGCACCACATTTTCTACTACAGTTTTGTCTGAAGGACAAAAACTGAAGCATTCACTTAGCAACAGTATGGTGTTGCCTTCTTCAAGCACCAGAGCTACTTCCTCCATGGCTTACCCTGTTTCTCTTAGCAGCCTCCACCACCACCCCAACAGCCACCATGCTTGTTTTCCTCCCTCAAAACCAAACTATGCCATTACCCATAAATACACCGAGCCCCCCAAAATTCATAGACGGTCTCTCGTCTTCCTCCCTGCCTCCTCTCTTCTCCTATACTCTACCTCCTCCTTCGCCGTAGATGACACAAATAATCCAACTCCGTCCACCTCCACAATTGACACCACCATCACAGATCGGATCTTCATGGACTTCAGTGTCTGTCCTAGCTACTTCCGCTCTGACCGCCCTTTAGGAGCTGAGCTTGCTTCATGCCCTGATTCTGAGCCTCTTGGTCGTGTAGTTTTTGGCCTGTATGGTCGGCTCCTCCCCCTCACTACTGCCAACTTCAAAGCTACTTGCACTGCTGCTGCATACCGGGGCACACTTGTCCACAAACTCCTTCAAGGCCAGTTCTTTGTTGCTGGCCACCAAGGTCCTCGGCGTGACAAGGGCGTGGTCCAACCTCCGTCAGGCCTTGTAAGGAATGCTGAGACTGTTGATCCTAAAGCATTTGAACTAAGTCATGCAAGGCCTGGCACCCTCTCCTTGTGCCTTGGACAGAATGACGACGACGACGATATCAAGCTCAATCCTGATTATCACAATGTTGAATTCTTGGTTACTACAGGGCCAGGGCCATGCCCAGAGCTTGATGGCCAGAACATTGTCTTTGGAACTGTATTGGAAGGTGAGTTACTTGTGTTCAGAATTGCTTTTACTAGATGATTATCGCACATGGTGTTAAATTGCCTGTCTTGCAAGAATCTGAATATCCTTCCCTTGAATATTTTTCGACAACGTATGATTTTTGACCAAGATATGTTATGTGGAATTTGACTAACGACTAATCAACGGTAAGACAAGAGAAGAATTTAGCCTCTCATGTACAAACTCTGTTTTCTAGTATGTCCAATCAGAGAAAAAACATTAAAAAAAATTGAAGATATTTCATTTTTCATCAAGTGAAATTATATTTGGCATCCTGTGGTCTTGATTTGATATCGATAGATAGGCTTGCTAAGCAGTAAGCTCAACATATTTTATTGAAAAACCACAATAAATACATCAGAGAGTGTCACATGCATGTTCGGTTTGCAGCTTTGCTTGTGTATTGACAAACAAGTGTGTCCTTGTTTCGGGTAAACATCATGCATATGTAAAAACAAACTTGGAAAATCTTATATGATTACCAATTTCTACAAGTGTCGGGTTGTAAGGGAAGTCGTGTTGTCTTTTTTGTATATTTTATTGCCTCACCCAAGATGGTTAACACACTAACATTTTCATCATGACAAATGCTAGTTGTAAAGGCCCACTTGAGGTGCAAAACAAACTGTTACTCCTATACACGGAACGAGCTACTGTAGGTTGCAGTCTTTCATTTTTTTGCCAGCAGTTTCTTGTACAGGTAAAGTATCTATATTTACCCATTTGCTCCATTGGTTAACAAAGAACTTACATTCTCAAACGCACATGCACATACACATGCATACACGCACAATCTCAAAACAGAAGTGTGACTTCCATCAGGCTAGCTAACAGAAGTATAGAACCCTTGTTGGGTTCAGTTTCTGTGCAGAACAAAGGCTTAAAAATTAACTTGAAAATAAACTATTTTTGTTTGGTTCTCGTTTTATTCAACGATATAATCCAACCTTGAGTAAGAGCAGCCATGTAAGTAGTGCTTCCTTGCTTCACCACTGCGATAGAAGTTGTACAAATCTTGAAGCGTGTGAAGGGGTAAGTAGATGGAATCCACCAGTGTTTCAATCTTGAAGCGTGTGAAGGGGTAAGTAGATGGAATCCACCAGTGTTTCCTCATATCAATTCTTGTGTTCACAATTCTCTCTTGTTTTTTCTTGCATGGTTCCAATTTCTTGTTACCCTGTTATTGCTCTTTTAATTTGATTTTGAGGGGGCGAACTTGGATTGCCATATTACCAACGTTTATTTTTCCAAAAGTGTGACTTTTAAACTTGATCATTCAGCTGATAATATGGTGCAAGCATTGTTTACATGTCTTCTGTACATGCCATAGTTCTTCACAACGGTATACCACAAATCATCAATGCCAGCCATAGTTCTTCCCAATAGTGTGCCAAATCAGTTACATGACATGTTGGAGAGTTTATCATCCCCGTTTTTGCTCCATACCTCTTTGCCCCTGTCATGATTTAATAGAACTATGGTTATCAGGGTGAAATATCACATTGAAGGAAACCATACAAATCTTCAATGAGATTTGTACTATCATTGATTGTATCGCCCAAAGACAATCTGATTTTTGGCTAATTTAAGACTGGTATACCTGTTTTGACAGTTCTCTTTCGCAACTGAATAAATTTTCCAGTAACAAGCAGTGTCTATGGGTCACTAGAAAGCAGTTTATCTTTTAAGTCTTATGTGTCAAAATCACTACCCCTCTGCCCCCAAAATGCACATGCCCGCCTCCTACTCTGCATGCCCTAGCACAGGCCTGCTCATATGCTGCACACATGCCCCTGTACATGCACAAGCGCACACACCTATTCTCTCATGAGCACACAAATGCTGGTTGTAAAGGACCTACATGAGGTACAAAACAAATTGTCACTCCACACAAAGTAACTACTCTGTTGCAGTCTTTGATTTCTTTGCCAGTAATTTCTTGTACAGGGTAAAGTATCTATATTTACCCATCTTCTTCATTAGCTAACTAAGAACTTCCGTTCTCAAACGTGCATGCACATACACAATCTAAAAACACATCCACAAATAAGTGAACGCACAAAGAACTTCAACCACTGAAGTCAACATTTATTAATTAGAAGTGTTCTGATGGATTTCACATGAAGCTTCAAATTTTGCATGAGTTGTTATGTGATTATCTGAATGGGAATTTGTATTGCCACTGTATGACTAGTGATCTCTATTTATGCAAATCATCAGATTGGCAGAAAAGGCCAAAAAGGGGCCAGTTTGGGTATATTATGTTCCTTTAAAGGAAATAAGACATAGAAAGTACCCGTTTTGCTCTTCCATAGGCTTAACCAGCTAACCACGTGGAAGATTTTAGGTGATGATCTTTTGCCCTGCAACCTTTTTTTTGGTTCTTCAACTTTGTTTGATCAAAGTATTTTATGCAAGTCAGTCATCCTGTTCAGAGTCAAAACATATGACGGGAGAATCAATGTTTTTAGTCTATCGAGTGGTCCGCTCTAGCGTGACAGGCTGATTTACTGATTTCCATTCCCAAAAAATCATTATAAGCCATGCACCAAGTGCAACAAGTATACAATGATAATAGTACAATACTGAATAAATTTAAACGTAAGTCTTTTGTTAAGTGATTTATAACCTCTTTCTGATGTAACTTAATGTACGGCATTGTGGATTACTGGTGTCGTACCAAACTTGCGTTGTAAGAGTTTCGAAAATTTCAGTTCCGGTGCTTCCTCACATGAACAACCCCTTGTTCTAAGTGAAACATACTATTAATATGGCTATAGAAGTATGTTAAGCATGGAGAACAGATTAATAATATCTTTTCCTGGATGTGTGAAAGTAGCCATTGCCCATTACTGTTTGCTTATTAGCCTGATTTAGCATGCGCAAATGAAACAAAGTATGGCACACAAAAAGTCAACTCATGTGGTGAAAGATATGGTTCCAAATAGCGCTTTCATTAAAGACTTTGGGACCATGTATTGTTGGGTAGCATTACCTTACTCCACTGATACGTGGTTGAGAAACGATGTGGATGCACATTTAAGGCCGATAGTTTGATGCCACTACTTTTTTCTCCAAGTGGCAGATTTGTCACGTGTGGATAATAGATATTAGGTTCATCTGTTTGGAATTTATATGTACAGTAAAAAATGTTGCAAACTCTGGCACCGACATCTTATCAAAATAATTTAGAGATTGTGTTTTCTCTAATACACATAGTGTTGTGAACTAGCACAACAAGGGGTAAACATCCGTTGGAGGGAAGTCGGATGGCAACGACTTGAAGTAGAACGTCACTAGGTGAAAAAGGGCACCGATTGGGAGCATCCGTTGGAGGGAGATCGGCTGGCAACGACTTGAAGTAGAACGGCGCTAGGTGAAGGAGGGCACCAATTGAGAGGGAATAGATCTAAAAATAGCAGGTCAAGGAGCGACCACAGCTGGACTTTCGAGACTAAGAATTTGTTTATTCATCTTTACTTTATTAATAATGGATACGAACTATCTCTTTTATAGGGATAACCTGACTGACCTCTAATAAACAATTTATAGTTCTAAGGAAACCAATCTTACTAGATGGAATATATCTCTAAGGAAGTAAACACAACTAACAAGGAAACTAACTATTTTTATCTATATTTCCCAACTATTAATGCATCCACAGGCCCGGCATGAACAATACACGGATGCTACAATACCATGTGCACTATTCACGTTAAATCGATAATATCCCACGTCCATGACAAATAGTGCTTATAGTTAGAAGTTGTTATGCATTTCTGTCCAGTAGTGTTGATTAATTTACTTGAGGAGTTTTATAAATGTTGAAATTTCCTTAGTAAATGGGAAAAACCAATTTACTCCTCCGAAGTATTGTGTTTGTCCACTTAATCCCTGAACTTTTTGTTGCCTACTTAACCCACTAGATTTCCAGTACTGGATCACTTTACCCCTAAGGCCGGTTTTGACAGTGTTTTGCCTCTTGACCCCCCACGTGGCTGTTGGGAAAACAGTGATGTATTAATATTCGGTCCAGTCGAGTTTATGTACTTTTTGTTCTGATGTTTGTTCCATTCATTATGTAGGAATGGATGTTATCACCAGCATCGCAACCATCCCTACCTATAAACCAGCTGAAAGGATCCTCTTCTTCAATGAGTTTGCGCAGTTGATCGGCGATGAAAGAGCTCAAACTGCTCGAGCTATGTGGGATCGCCCGCTTAAAACCGTATATATCAGTGACTGTGGAGAGCTGAAAGTGACCAAGCCATCTCTTTCCCCTCCTAGTTTGCCATGATATACTGCAGAGGGGCAATTTTGTGTATCTTTACTGGTTCTTCACCCTTTCATCCATGTAGCTGTATATATGCCTTGTTTTAACTGTCACCTATGTTCTCTTGCTGCCAAAATGTTGTATTTCCAGCCTCCGATTGATTGAAGTAAATATAATTCTGTGCAAGTCTTCACCTGTGTCAGCTTCATCTTGGAGAACCGTTGATCTTCGAAAATTACTAATTGCGCCAAATTTCTGTCTGGGTGACTTTTTTTTTTTGTTTACTATTTCTGGTTTCAGAATTCATGATTCATCGATGAGAAACTTCTTCTCTATCCAAGAACTGTTGTTGTGTCGGGGGCATGTTCTGTCGGCACAGAAAATTAGCTTATATATGGCCCAGCTTAGACTTGATTGCTAGGCTGATTTGTTTCGTTTATAGCACATGACTTCCATCAAGCTAGCTAGCAGAAGTATGGAGCCCTTGTCGGGTTCAGTTTCTGTGCATAACAAAGGCTTAGAAGTCAACTTCAAAATAAACTGGCTTTGTTTGGTTCTGTTTTTATTCAACGATAGCCCAACCTTGAGGAACTTTTTATTATTATTAATTAACCCTTTTTAAAAAAAATTATTTTAAAATTAACTCCCCGCGAACTTTATTTTTAATTCTAACTCATTTGGTAACGTCACGGGTGGTGGCGTGACAAAACAACATTGTCACGCTATAGAATAAGTCCGCTAAAATAACACTTTTTGTCACACCACTAGTGGTGGTGTGACCAAACAACACTGTCACGTCACGGGTGGTGGTTTGACAAGAGTTTGTCCAGATACAGACTGACGTGACAGTGTTGTTTTGTTATGTCACGGGTGGTGGTGTGATAAAGGTTGTTAAAATTGGAAATAAAGTTTGTAGGGATTAACTTTAAAATAAAATTAATAAAGGTTAATTAATAAAAAAAATTCAACCTTGAGTTGAACATCGCGGAAGTAGGGATGTAAAGGCTATACACTAGAGAGAAAATTGCAAAGATAAATCCAGCTTACGTGAAGCTGAGAAGAAAAACTTAACCTCTCACGTTTTGCATGCTCTTACACCGCCTTCCCAATGAGTTGCTCTAAGTGCTGACAACCTCGCTTCGCAACATGTTGCTCTAAGTGTTTGCGTGGCATCATCCATACGCCACATCAGCAAGCCCACACATGCTCAAATGCACACATAAGCGCATTTTGCCCTAACCCCCGGCAACTACACGGGAGGGGGGAAAAAGGAAGAAGTCAAATTTTACTCCCTACACTTATGTCTCGAGTTCGAATAATACCTTCGACTACGAAACCGTTCACTTTTCCCCTGAACTAGCCAAACTAGGTCACTTATCCCCCCTCGTCCTAAACCATCGTGATTTTAGCTAACGTGGCACCTACGTGTCCATTTTTGCTGACTTGGTGGCACCTACGTGTTCCAACATCCATGTCATGCTAGTACCCTAGAAAATCGGGCCGAGTTCGTTGGATTTCGCCATCGGCATCGTTTCTCTCTCCACAACTACCAAGTCTCTGCCCCTGTTGAAGTCTACCCGTCGCTTCTTGTCCCGCAAAACAAGATCGCCGGATTCAGGAACGCATCGTGTGCGTGCCATCGCCAGAGATCCGTAGCTAAAGCTCGTCAATGCCTGCACCCCTCTCCCTCCTTTGTTCAACCTGAGCCAAGAAGAAGATCAGTGACAATCACTACCAGAAACCATTAATTTCCCGAGTGCCCAAAACACTCGGGAAAATACCAAAAACACTCATGATCGTTTAGTCGAGTATAAACTGATTTCCCGAGAGTTACACTCGGGAGAAATAACTTTCCCGGGTATTCGGATTTATACTCGAAAAACATCCAACACTCGGGAGAATAATTGGCACAACGGGTTCAACCACCATAACGGAATTCTTTCCCGAGTGTATGTCAACCAAGAACACTCAGGAATAGTTGGATGTTCTTGAGTGTATGTCAACCAAGGACACTTGAAAAATTAACAGAATACTTTTCTGAGTGTATGTCAACCAAGGACACTCGGGAATAGTTAGTTTTTCCCGAGTGTATATCAACCAAGGACACTCGGGAAATACTCGAACATCATATACACCGATTTTGAACGTACAATGCGTTTCATTTTGAACCACACTGACAGTAAACTCAGCAATCAAATAAACCATACATTCTACAACAAGAAAAATACCACCAATAAGCCATAAATCATTACATATATAGATTCAACAAGATTGACATAATGTTCGAGTTCACAATACAACATTAACATATATAGATCAAACATCCATAACATATTCGAGTTCAAATTCGAAAAGGATAGCTAGAACAATTGTTGCGATAATGCCCCAAACAATCCACTTGATCACGTCCATCCTCTTTGACATTGCCAATAGGATCTTTCTACTTTTGTCGGTGTAGTCATCCACGTCATGCAACTATGAGCAAGAGCAGGAGGATGTCATTACCACAACATACCCGACATCAAAGAATGGAAAACATATCTATAGCTGGTATGTGTGCTATTCTCTTAACTATAACTGAAGATTTGGCATATATTAGAGAACATAATCCATTTTTGTGGATATCGTGGGGATATGTGTATGATCTTAGAGTGATGAGTCAATTGGCAATGTCATTGTTGGTTTGACGAATCTCGCGTTTTCGAAAAACTTTAGTGCTGTCAGGTCATTGGCGGTCCGACCGGCCATGCCGCCGATCAGACCAGCCATGTGACAGTCTGACCGGCAATGCTTGCCGGTCCGACCGGCCATAGTTTATGATGGAGTTTGGGGCTAGGCCAAAAATAGGTTGTGTAGGCATGAGAGGGGAGTCTCCTGGATGTGGTCACATAATTTTTGGAACGCCTAGTCAAAAGTTCTATCAATTTGAAAATTCCAGAGAGGTTGCAGATTTCCGAGTTGAAATTTGGCTAAGTCTTTTGGGGCGGTCAGACCGCCGTTTTGGAATCGGTCCGACCGCTGGGAAATCGGTCCGGCCGGATTGGTAGGGCGGTCAGACCGGCTTCCACTTGGACTTCGGCTATTTTGGCATTGATGTGTTTTCGTTGTGTTTATTGCATGAGTTTCAATGTTTTATTATTTCATATTGCATTGTTGAGCTAATGTGGGTCAAGTTGTGAAGAACTTGTTCCCAGATACGATTTCTTTGTCTATTGCCGTGCAGGTGGCTTGCAGGTCAACGACGTCAACGGCGAGGTGGATCGGGACTACGCTTGGAGAGCTGAGGTCCAAAACGATCATAGATGCCGGGTGAGGTCGTGTGACTCAAGCATGGTGTAGAATGGACAAGATGGATTGAACGGGCAGTTCGTTGCAGCTGGTTGGATCAAGCGATGCGGGGGTCGGTGCAAGTGCCTTGGAGGTTCCGATGGGATTCGAACGGGAGAGAGTTGCCGACATGATGAGAGCCGCTGATCAACCTACACGTGGTGAAGCAAGCGATTGCTTCAAGATATTTGTGTGTGTGTGGATCCCATTTGTATTAGGCCTTAATGGGAGCCCATGTGAGAAACCCTAGCCTCTCCTATAAATAGAAAGGGGGGAGATGAAAAACCCCCAAGTACTTAAGCTCTCATTTGCAAAATCCCTTGTTAGGGTTAGGGTTTGGAGAGGAGAGGAGAGGAAAATTATGTGTGTGCTCTTGGATTGAGCTCTTGTCCTCCTTGAGGGAGTGGCTTTGTAAGCAATATCTTGAATCAATCAATCTATTGATGTTTGCTCAAGGGTGAAGTCTCATTTGCTTTCTTCTCTCTTTTGATGATTTTGGTGCTTCCTTGATCCGGGTGTTTATGCTTGGTCTCTTGACCGATTTTACATTGCTATGATGTGTGGGAATACTCCTAGAATCATCTAGATCATCAATCCCCCACAAGCAAGTTTTGGATCAAGATTTTCATATTTCTAGGTTTTGAACACTTCTTTGGTAAAACCTTAACATATCGATTCTTTGAAGTGGATCTGAACGATCGTCGCTAGAAATAAGTCTTAGATATCCTTAGAGATGTGTGCTCCAAATTTGGTCAAGTTTCATTGGTTGAATCAAAAGTTGGACCAATTTTCGTTTTGGATTTAGGCATTGTGAGTTGCCTCTGGACTAAATCGGTCTGACCGATTTTAGACCGCCGGTCCGACCGCCCGATAGTTAGACCGCCAATTGTGCTCCGGTCCGACCGCCAGGCTGTCAGACCGCCAGCTCTATAGCGGTCCAACCGGCCCGGTGAGATCAACTCTCCACTATTGAGTCTTGTGGTTAAGGGGGTAATCGAATTCAGCACAAGGCTTCCTCTGTGCATTTACTGATCTTCTTAGCTTTTATAGCTAAAGGAGAAAAGTGCGTGTTGAATTTGATTAAGGCGAAAAATTAAGAAAGCGCCTATTCACCCCCCTCTAGTCGCTTTTACGGTCCTACAAGTGGTATCAGAGCCCGGTTAGCTCTTCTCATAGATCTTAACCGGTCTTTGGAGCTATGGTGACTGATAAGTATTCAACCAAACTACATATTTCTGATGGACATGATTTTGCTTATTGGAAGGCCCGAATGCAGGCCTACATCGAGGCTCAAGGGCACGCAATTTGGTTTAAGGTAAAAAATCCTTATATCGTGCCAGCTGATGACGATGTGATCACTCTAGATGTGGAGGCCAACAGCAAGGCTCGAAATTTTTTGATCCAAGGCCTTAGTCGATTGGAGTTTGAGTGTGTCTCTCATTTGCGGTCTGCTCATGAGATCTGGCGGACTCTCTGTGATTATCACGAGGGCTCCACTGCGATCAAGGAAGTGAGATAGAACCAGCTCAAGAAAATTTACTCTAAGATCGAGCAAAGGCCTGGTGAGCCTTTAGATGAGCTGTGGGAAAGATTTTCTAAGATTCTTCATGATCTCCGCACTGTTGACCTCGTCTTCACTGAGTCAGAAAATGCACGCCAGCTTTTGGGTGCTCTTGATGTGAAGGTCTGCGGAATGAAGATCACTTCCATCAATGACAACACTGTCATGAGCGAGCTTACTTTGGATAAGCTATACTCGAGGTTGAAGACGTATGAGATTGATTTTATCTCATGTCACCCAAGACAGAGTCGATGGCATTAGTGGTCGATAAATCTAAGGGTAGCTCTTCTGATTCTTTGGATGTTAGCTCATCGGGTTTTTCTTTATCAGCTTTGCATTCTTTGAGCGATGAGCAACTTGAGAAACTACCTGAAGATGATTTAGCCCTCCTATCCACCAAATTCACGAGAGCATACAACAAGGTGACGAACAGGAGGAGAGATGGCCCTATCACTTGCTTTGAATGTGGTGAGCCAAACCACATTTGCTCTAGGTGCCCCAAGCTGAAGGGCAAGGAGGAGGAGTCACACAGGCATTCTCAAGCGAGGGATGCTAAACCCAAGAAGACAAACTATCGCAAGTTTGTCAGCCGGGTCCTTGCCGCTCTAGATAATGTGAGCATGGGCGATGTGGACTCGGAGGCGGAGGGCGGCGAGTGACTCCGTGGCAAGAAGAAGGCCCATGACTTCACGGGCATGTGTTTCATGGCCAAGAACGTACGACAACGACTCCTCCAATGACGAGGATCCTTTCAGCGATCCCGATGAGGTATGCCCTTCGCTTGCTGATATGAAAAGGGCTTTGGTGCTTGCTGAACAGAAATTGCATAAGCAAGCTAAAATGATTAAGAAACAGGACACTATGATTGATAATTTGAACCTAGAAGTTGTTAGGCTCAAATCCATTAATCCTGATGATATTTGTGATTCCTGCTCTAGCTTGCTTAAAGAATTGACAAGCTTAAAATCTGCTCATTCCTCTGTAGTGAATCAATTAAAAGATGCTCTTGATGAACTAGAATATCTCAAGTCTAGTTCTGTTTGCATGGATGTCATTTCTCTTGATGTGACTGCATTGGATGCTATCCCTTTAACTTGCTCAAACTGTGCTTTGCTTGAATTAAAATTGGATAGCTCCTTGAAAGAATTGCAAAAATTTAATGCTAGTCACACTTGCTCTCATTGTAAGAACAATAGGATTAAAATGCAAGAGATGACAGAAATGGTTGTGTACTCTAGGGCTGCTTCATGTGACAATTGTCCTAAGCTCACTATTGAGATTGAAGCTCTAAACAAGATTCTAGAAGAAAAAAACTAAAATTAAAAAATACATGGCTTTTACTGCTTCTAAGAAAGCTATTGACTCTACCTCTTGTGTTTTGAATGCTGAAGTTGAAACTATTGTGAGTAAGATACAAGAGGCTTTTAGAGTTAAATTTAAGGAGCAGTTGAATAGGATTAAGGATTCCTATTGTGTGTCTTGTGAGGCTTTGAAAGTGGAAGGGGCTCTTCTTAAGAGTAAACATGATGAGGCAATCAAGTCTAGAAAGTGCACTAGATGTGAGGATTTAGCTAAAGAGAATGATTACATCAAAGTGACTCTTGAGAAGTTTTCTAGTGGGAAAAAGAAACTCAACATGATTCTTGACCAATCCAAGGTGAGTGTGAAAAATAGTGGCCTACGTTTTAATCACCTAGAGCATGCCAAGAATCACCCACCTAAGATTGCTAGAGTTGTGAAAAGTGGTTTGTTTGAGTTAGAACCTCCTAAGCCATCCAAGGTTGTTTTCAAATCTGCATGTTTTGCTCAAACTCTTTCTGGCAAGAAAGGTGCTTCTCTATCACCAGTACAGACCCCTCAAAAGGTCAGGTACCATTGCACCTTCTGCAAAAAAAGAAGGCACACTGTTGAGTTCTACTTCCGGAGAGCAAAGATTGAGAGAAAAGAGAGGATGAGTGCCTTGAGAACCATTAGAGGAGTCCCTTCACCTGCTGTAGTCTCTAGAGCCAGGCAGCCTGTTTATCGTACTACATATAGGTCTAGTTTTGTAGAGAACTTTGTTGACTCATTTAGTGGGTCTAGGCAGCATTTTGGTTTAGGATATCATGAGGAGAGACCACCGGTAGCATCTAGACAGGGGGAGTATCGATCTTTTGGTATATCGTTTCGGAGAGGTCTAGGTGGTTCTCGTGTGCATTCTTATGATTTTGTTCCTGATCATTTTTCTGCTGCTTCTACTGTTGTTCCCAGGCATCGTGCATCTCAGTACTGGATTCCTAGATCTTTTGTCACTAACCCCAGTACTGAGGCACAGATGTTTTCTGCTTGTGCTTTTTAGGTCCGTCGTGCGAGGGAGGGGGACATATGGCTTGTTGACTCCGGGTGTTCTCGACATATAACCGGAGATTCTAGATGGTTCTCCTCCCTCACACATGCATCCGGCAACGAATTGATTACATTTGGGGATACGTCTACCAGGACCGTGACTGCCAAGGGCACTGTGCGCGTCAACAACAAGTTCATGCTCAAAGATGTCGCTTTGGTAAGTAAGCTGAGGTATAATCTTCTATCTGTTTCTCAGCTGCTTGATGAGGGTCTAGAAGTGAGGTTTAAATGTGGTGAGTGTAGAGTTCTAGATTCCTCGGGTGAGCTTGTCTTTGAGATCTCCAGATTTGAGAAGATCTTTTGTGCAAATTTTAGTATTTCTTCAGCTTCCAGTCCTAGATGTCTTGTAGCCTCTGATTCACATGATCTTGTTTTGTGGCATCGTAGACTTGGGCATATAGGCTTTGATCATCTGTCTAGAGTAAGTTGCAAGGATTTGATTAGAGGTTTGCCAAGGTTGAAGGCTGTTAGAGATCTTGTGTGCTCACCCTGTAGACATAGTAAGATGATGTCTGTTTCCCATCCACCTCTTACCTTGGTGATGGTGATGGACGGGACGACTTACGCACTTAGACACTGTTGGTCCTTCTAGAGTTCAGTCAGCTAGCGGGAAATGGTATGTGCTAGTGGTTGTGGATGATTTCTCCAGGTATTCATGGGTTTATTTCTTGGCTTCTAAGGACGAGGCTTTTGGCTTCTTTAAAGAATTGGTCCTTAGACTTCCTGTTGATATTCCTGGAGCTTTGAGAGCCATTAGGAGTGACAATGGGACAGAATTCAGGAATTCTTCCTTTTTTACCTTCTGCTCTGATAGGGGAATTGAGCATCAGTTTTCTTCACCTAGAGTTCCCCAGCAGAATGGTGTTGTAGAGAGGAAGAACAGGACTCTTGTAGAGATGGCTCGGACCATGTTAGATGAGCATTCTACTCCTAGGAGATTTTAGGCTGAGGCGATCTCTACTGCTTGTTATATCTCTAATAGGGCTTTCTTGAGATCTGTGATTGGGAAGACCTCTTATGAGCTTAGATTTGGTCATTCACCCAAAGTCTCTCATTTCAAGATTTTTGGTTGCAAGTGCTTCATTCTTAAACATAGCAACCTTGATAAATTTGAGTCTAGATGTTATGATGGCATATTTCTTGGATATTCTGCTCATTCTCGTGGCTATCGTGTATTTAATGTTGACACTAACAAAACTGTTGAGACTTGCGAAGTCACTTTTGATGAGGCTAGTTCTGGTACTAGACCCGATGCTACAGGTACACAGGTTCCTAAAATTCAAGGAAGCATCTTCGTCGATGATGACTCTGAGGATGAGGACCCGACACATCCTCCAGTTACTTCTGAGAGGGTTGGAGAGCCTGCTACTACTACTCCAGATTCAGCTGAGCAGCATCCTCCTATCTTCACCGACGACTTGAGTGGCTCTGTTCCTACCTCCACAGCTCGTGAGGTAGAGGCCACTTCTGCACCAGGAGCTCCTCTTCATATTCAGCGACTGCATCCACCTGAGTAGATGATTGAGAATCTTCAAGAGCAATTCACTCGCTTCAGGTTTATTTCTCCTGATTCTCATGCATATTCTGCTTTTGTCGCTTCTTTTGAACTCCGAGATATCACCCATGCTTTATCTGATGCCTCTTGGGTCAATGCTATGCATGAAGAGCTTAAAATTTTTGAAAGAAACAAAGTCTGGACCTTAGTTGAGCCTCCTTTTGATTCTCATGTTATTGGAGCAAAATGAATTTTTAAAAATAAGCAAAGTGAGGATGGATTGGTTGTTCGCAATAAGGCTAGACTTGTAGCTCAAGGTGATTCCTAGGTAGAAGGCTTAAACTTTGAAGAGACCTTTGCTCCTGTAGCTAGATTGGAAGCCATTCACATTTTATTAGCATTTGCAACATCCAAGGGTTTCAAGCTTTTTCAAATGGATGTTAAAAGTTCTTTCTTAAATGGTTTCATAGAAGAAGAGGTCTTTGTCAAGCAACCACCTGATTTTGAAAATCATAAGTTCCCAAACCATGTTTTTAAACTCTCCAAAGCCTTGTATGGATTGAAGCAAGCTCCTCGAGCTTGGTATGATAGGCTTAAGAGTTTCTTGCTTGAAAATGATTTCAAAATGAGAATGGTTGATAAAACCTTGTTCACTCACAGGCATGGCAGTGATTTCTTGTTGGTTCAGATTTATGTGGATGGTATCATATTCGGTGGTTCTTCTCATGCTTTAGTGCCCAGATTTTCAGATTCTATGAGCAGTGAGTTTGAGATGAGCATGATGGGAGAGTTGACATTCTTCCTTGGTCTTCAAGTCAAACAACTGAAAAAAGGCACCTTCATCCACCAGAGTAAGTATACAAAGGACCTTCTTCGGCGTTTCAATATGGGAAGTAGTAGGCCAATGTCTACTCCCATTGCCACAACCACCGTGCTGGACCCTGATGAGGATGGACAGCCCGTGGACCAGAAGGAGTACCACGGCAAGATTGGCTCCCTCCTATACATCACAGCGTCGAGGCCGGACATACAATTTTCTGTATGTCTGTGCGCCCGCTTTCAAGCTTCCCCTTGTGCTTCTCATCGTCAAGCAGTACGTCGCATATTCAGGTACCTTCAAGATACTCTTGACTTTGGACTCTGGTATTCTTCTTCTTCTGCTCTCTCTATTCGAGCATTTTCTGATGCTGATTTTGCGGGGTGTAGAGTGGGTAGTGTAAGGACCCCGGATTATTGAGCTTGTAATGCTTAGTCACCAATTGACCCTAGCATCACAAACAAAATAACTCGTGTCTTCGAGACATGTATACTTCCCAGAAATGCAGTATACACACCCCTTTACAAAATTCATGCATCAATTCCATTCATCACATAGAACCGAAGCAAAGCAAAAAGCCAGAAGTAAAATAAATAAAGGATAGTTATTACAAAAGAGAGGCCAACCGGCCAAATACATATAAATACAAAAATAAACAGCGGAAGTAAAAGTGTCATACGATGGCCATAAACAAAAGAGCCAATCAGTGTGCCTTTAACCCACAAGGCAACCGACCGGGCCGACAAGCTAGTCGTCAAACCCGCAGCACATCTCACAAAAGTGAGGCCCTAGGGGCTCACCTTCCTCCTCTACAACAAATAGTTAAGCAAAGCAAATGAGTACAAAAATTGTACTCCACAAGACTTACGTGTAGAATAACAGACCTATACATATGCTACATGCAAGCTTATTTAAGTAGAGGTTGTATGTTTCATTTTCGGCACAAAGCAATCTTTATTTACAATAATGTAGTACATTTAAAAGCAAGTTGACAAAGCCGTTTTTAATGTTCAAATAACAGTAAAGGACAACAATAATAACAATAGATAATGTCCACGAGGTGGAGAGCCTACCCGGAATCTCCACCACCGCACACCCAACACAAGAACACATATCCTTTTTCACACAACACACACAATCCCCTCCTGCGACTTGGAGATAACACACGCCAAAGTACTCTGTCAAGAGAGGTCTCATATCCCTCTCGCGTGGTTAGCACGTAAAATTGCTTGGAGAGTGTGACACAAGATGTTTGGTCCTTGTTGACTTAGGCAAGACATCCACAAACCCAATAATCCACCATCCAACCACTTGCCCAAGTCCAAATCAATTTTTCATTTTCAGATTTTGACTTTACAAAATAACAAAGCACAACTGCTGGACATAATGAAATAATAAATAGATATGTGATCAAGATTATCGACTACATCGATGATCGCCCATTACTACCGAAACTAAGCATTTCTAAGCAATTTCAATCCGCAATCTACTAAGTGACAAGAGCTCATGCACCGAACTCAAATCACAGCAAATAACCTAGGCTCATGGTAGTAGAGGATAATCAATTCCTACAGATTATGCAACTATAGGATACTAATCATAATTTAACACAACATAGCAATGCATATATACAAGTTGCAAACAATATATTAGACTTGAAAAATACTGGGATTAACATGATCAAAGTACTTGCCTGGTTGCTGTTGTTCAAGATGTTGCGGAGGATCACTTAGGTTATCAATGTGCTCTTCGGAACCTAGCAAGAAAGCGAAAAAGATCCGATAAGAACGAAGAAAACACAAAGGCTTAACATCAAAGTTTCTCCGAATGCTTTGAAAATTTTACAGCAGTAAGAGCAGGATTTATAAGGAATTTAGCAATAAGAACCAATTGATTTGGATTCTTAATGCAAAAGATATGAGCAAAATAAATCTGCTCAGCCTTATAAATCCCAAATGCTACTATTCATTACAACTAAAATTTTTGCAAAAATTTTCGGAGCTATAATGAGGTTAGAAACATTTTTAGATTAAAGTTTAGTTAAAAACATAACTAAATTTTTTTAATCAACCGAAAAGGAATTAAAATGAAATAGTTATGCATTTTACAAGTTAATTTCATTTTTCAGTTAACAAATAATCCTTTCGGGAAAATCCAAAATTAAAACGACGTGGACGAACTTGGATCGTTGCTCTTGGATCCAGCGGTCCATGTCCACAGGACAACGCGCACGCACGCGGCTCATACGTCCACCGTTCGATTTGGATCCAACGGTTCACGTGGATTGAAGCGTTCGGGTGGTCCGAACGTTCACACGCACATGAGCTGTTGATCTTGGATCCAACGATCCACGTAGATCGAACCGTTCGGACGGTCTGAACGTTTACTCGAATCGGGACCGTTGATATTTGCGGGAAGAGTTAGGGGTTATTAGTCCTATTGGGCTGTTTTGAGGGGTTTTGCTTTTTTTGCATTCATTGTATCATAATGCATTTTAAAATTTGAATTTCTTGCATTGTATTATAATCTTGTGGAGCTTTGATTATTATCCTTGTATGACATGTTTCCATACTTTATACCTTGCCATGTCATGTGATAGTCTGCTATACTTCTTTTATGGCTCTTCTTGTTTAGCTTAGCTTTTGCCTTGCTAGCTTTATATCTGTGAGCAAAATTGAATCAAATCATATTTTATTGGATCTTGTGACTAGTTTTGCCTTAGTGATCCTCTCATGATTCATGCCATGTCATATAGGTTAAATTGAGCTTTGAACTGAGTTTGAGCTGTAAAATGAGCTTTGTTAATTTTTAAAGTCAAGCAAATGAAGAATGAGTTTTATGTGCGAAAAAACTGATCTCACCAATTCTTTCTCATGAGACTGCTTGCCATTGCACTAGGCATGAACTCACGGGGAGTTTTGGATGACCTAGAGCATTCTTTTAAGCTTCTTGCTTGAGATGGTCGCGGCAAGGCTTGAGATCTAGCGCATTTCTAAAAAAAAAATTATATATCATTTTCAGCAAAATGCTGAAAATGCTAAGTGCTTGATTAAATTGCTTCATGTTTGAACTCCTAATGCTCAAAATGCCTCAGTTTCTGGTTTCTGATCTTCATTTACTTATAGACATGGCTTGACTCATTTTTGGATACCTTGGTGAAACTATGATATTGAGCAACTTATCATGGTACCAATTCTTTTAATCTCAGATTATTGCTATTTTGGTCTTAGCTTTGTAGTACATGATTTGCCATGATTGAACATAGCTTCTTCACTTAATGTGGCTTGGTGTAATACTTGTACTGTCTTCATGGATAATCTTATTGGCTCCTTTTGCTAAAGTTCAAAAATAAAAAATTAGCCATTCCTTCATGCTCTATATTATTCCTTGCATCTTGATGAATTCATTGTCAAAGGGGGAGAAAGATTAGAGAAAATGTGGTTTTTAGAGCTTTTTGGAGTCATAAAGGGCAATGAATTTTCTGGAAATTGGTTATCATTGTGAGTGGATTCTCTTGGTTTTATTGCCTTTTCTGATTATATTTGCAAATCTAGAAGACTCACAATGATCAAAGGTCAAATAGAACATTTGTTCTTTCATAAGGACCGAAGTGAGATTTTTGGCTACTTTCTGGAAATTGAAGCTTTTTGTGCTCTCTTTACCTTATCTCGCTTGCCTATGCTATTCAGAAGCCAGCTTGGTCGTTTCCTATGCTTTCCTTTGCTTATGGACCAAGTTGTGCCCTTGCACGAAAACCGCGAGTTTTTACTTTCCAAACTACTAAACTACATTTTCTAGAAAATTGTCAATGTGTTCATCAAGGGGGAGATTGTGGATATCGTGGGGATATGTGCATGATCTTAGAGTGATGAGTCAATTGGCAATGGCGTTGTTGGTTTGACGAATCTCACGTTTTAGGAAAACTTCAGTGCTGCCAGGTCATTGGCGGTCCGACCGGCCGTGTAGCAGTCCGACCGGCAATGCTTGCCGGTCCAACCGACCACAGTTTATGATGGATTTTGGGGCTAGGCCAAAAGTAGGTTATGTAGGCATGAGAGGGGAGTCTCCTGGATGTGGTCACATAATTTTTGGAGCTCACAGTCAAAAGTTCTATCAATTTGAAAATTGCAGAGAGGTTGCGAATTTCTGAGTTGAAATTTGGCTAAGTATTTTGGTGCGGTCAGACCGCCGTTTTGGAATCGGTCCGACCGCTGGAAAATTGTGGATATCATGGGAATATGCTCCAGATCTTAGGATGATGTGACAATTGGCAATGGTGTTTACGGTTTGTCGTTTCACGGGTTTTCGACAAAGCTACGGGCATTACAGACGGGCGGTCCGACCGGTCCTTGCAGCGATCGGCCGGTCCCAAATCGGTCGGACCGGCCATGTGGGCGGTTGGACGGCGGTGACCTAAAAGTGGTCAAAAGCAGTGGGCCAAAAATAGGTGTTGTGGGCAAGTGAGGGGATCCCAATGCACTTGGTCTCATAATTTTTGGAGTCTCGAGTAAGAAGTTCTATTCGTTTTTAATTTCCAGAAAGTTTGAATTTGGGGCTTGATTTTCGGCTAAGTCCCGAGGCGGTCCGGCCGCTCACGAGGAGCGGTCCGACCGGCCAAGGCGCGTCCGGCCGCTCACATGGGCGGTCGGACCGGCATTGACGAGCGTCGGCCAACCGTGGCGATGTTGTTTTGTTAGGTCAAAGTCATTGGTTTCATGGCATATGATTTGCATGATGCATGTTTTGACTAACATGGGTCAAGTTGTGAAGAACTTGTTCCCGAATTCGTGTTTGCTTGTCTATGGTTGTGCAGGTAGCTTGGTGGTCAACGACGGTCAACGGCGAGGAGGATCGGGACTAGACTTGGAGAGTTGAGGTCGAGCGATTGGCGATGCGGGTGAGTCAACGACTCAAGCGTGACACAAGATGGACAAGGGTGACCTATTGGCAAATCCATGACGCATGGTGAAGCAGTTTAGGTCAAAAGGTTAAAGACAACGCTTTGCGAAGCGTGCGTGTGTGACCCGTTTGTTAGTGGGCCTTAACGGGAGCCCAATTGAATCAAACCCTAGAGAGTTCTAGGTCTCCACTATAAATAGGAGGAGGTGGGGGCTGCTCCCGCTCTCTCGCTGTTTTTCACCTCTTTTGTGTTTTCAAACCCTAATTGGCTTAGGGAGAGTTGAGGTGGAGGCTAGGGCTTTTCATGGTTTGAGGAGAATTTCGTGATCTTGGATTGACCACTGATCCATGATGGCGTGGGTGTAATCCAGCAACGATCACGTTCTTAATCTATGCAAGGTTTGCTTGAGATAAGTCTCTTTTCGTTCTTGCCTTCAATTTCGTAATTTTAGGGCTTTCTTTGATCCGTGAGTTTGTGATTGATTCTTTCACGTGGATTAACTTTCTGTGATGTGTGGGAACCCATCTAGGATCAATTTGATCATCAATCACCCACGAGCAAGCAATTGGATCTAGTTTTCACTTTTGCCCGGTTTTGCACCCTTCTTCAATCAGATCATAAAAGATCTTTGTTCGTCCAAGAATTATCATAATTGTTGATTGTAATAGGTTCTTAATATCATAGAGAAGGTGTGTGCAAAGTTTCGTGAAGTTTGGAGTTGAGAATCAAAAGTTAGACCTAATTACAACCTCGTCATCGGTTTTTTTTTACGTTACGGAGCTTGCGGTCGGACCGCCCCACACGGTCGGACCGCCCCACACGATTTTGGTACCGGTCGGACCGCCTTGATATAACAATGGTCGGACCGGCGACTCTATTAGATTTGATTCTTGCTGATTTCTGTCGTATTGCATAGGGGTTTAATTGGATTCAATACTAGTCTTCCGCTGTACTGGTATATTGATCTTCATAGCTTCCTAATAGCTATTGGAGTGAAATTGTGTTGAATTCATTATTTGGGAAAAAGTGAGCGTGCTCCTATTCACCCCCCCCCCTCTAGTCGCCTTTTCGGTCCAACAAAAATCGATCCGACCGGATTGGTAGGGCGGTCAGATTGGCTTCCACTTGGACTTCGGTCATTTTAGCATTGATATGTTTTCGTTGTGTTTATTGCATGTGTTTTAATGCTTTATTGTTGCATATTGCATTGTTGAGCTAATGTGGGTCAAGTTGTGAGGAACGTGTTCCCGGAGATGATTTCTTTGTCTATTCTGTGCAGGTGGCTTGCAGTCAGCGGCGTCAACGGCGAGGTGGATCGGGGCTACGCTTGGAGAGCTGAGGTCCAGAACGATCATGGATGTCGGTTGAGGTCGTGTGACTCAAGCATGGTGTAGAATAGACAAGATGGATCGAACGGGCAGTTCGTTGCAGCTGGTTGGATCAAGCGGTGCGGGGGTCAGTGCAAGTGCCTTAGAGGTTCCGATGGGATTCGGGCGGGGGAGACTTGCCGACATGATAAGAGCCGCTAATCAACCTACACGTGGTGAAGCAGACGATTGCTTCAACAGATTTGTGTGTGTATGGGTCCCATTTGTATTGGGCCTTAATGGGAGCCCATGTGAGAAACCCTAGCCTCTCCTATAAATAGAAAGGGGGAGATGAAAAAAACCCCCAAGCTAGCTCTCATTTGCAAAATCTCTTGTTAGGGTTAGGGTTTGGAGAGGAGAGGAAAATTATGTGTGTGCTCTTGGATTGAGTTCTTGTCCTCCTTAAGGGAGTGGCTTTGTAAGCAACATCTTGAATCAATCAATCTATTGATGTTTGCTCAAGGGTGAAGTCTCATTTACTTTCTTCTCTCTTTTGATGATTTTGGTGCTTCCTTGATCCGGGTGTTTATGCATGGTCTCTTGACCGATTTTACCTTGGTATGATGTGTGGGAATACTCCTAAAATCATCTAGATCATCAATCCCCCACAAGCAAGTTTTGGATCAAGATTTTCATATTTTTAGGTTTTGAACACTTCTTTGGTAAAACCTTAAGAGATCGATTCTTTGAAGTGGATCTGAATGATCGTCGCTAGAAATAGGTCTTAGATATCCTGGTGTGCTCCAAATTTGGTCAAGTCTCATTGGTTGAATCAAAAGTTGGACTAATTTTCGTTTTGGTTTTGGGCATTGTGAGTTGCCTCTGGACTAAATCGGTCTGACCGATTTTAGACTGCCGGTCCGACCGCAAACGGTCGAGACCGCCAATTGTCTTGTTGAGTCCGATCGTTAAGCGGTCGGACCGCCCGACTCTCTGTGATCCGACCGGCCCAGTGAGATCAACTCTCCACTATTGAGTCTTGTGGCTAAGGGGGTAATCGAATTCATCACATGGCTTCCTCTGTGCATTTACTGATCTTCTTAGCTTTTATAGCTAAAGGAGAAAAGTGCGTGTTGAATTTGATTAAGGTGAAAAATCGAGAAAGCGCCTATTCACCCCCTCTAATCGCCTTTACGGTCCTACAATTTTGCAACTCATGTCCAAAGAAGCACCACATTACTAGTTTTGTATCTTTACTAGTGAGCAATCAAATCATGAACTAGATTTAGGAATCATGTAGCACAAGGACATGATAGATATTAACTTATGTGCGAAAGTTCACAAAAGCTGGATAACTATATTCTCATAGCAAATCCATCAAAAATCAAATATATATGTACAGACTGTCAAGTACTTCAACAATGAAAATTTTGAACTTCTAACCAATCTTCCTTTGATTATGTACAGATTGTCAAGTACTTCAAATAAAAAATTAATGAAAAGGGGTAACTGGAAAATAAAAAATCATTGTTTGTATTTAAACCATGATTTAATACGAAGCTTCATTTCTTACCCATTTTCTATTTTTCTTAGTCATTTGCAGTTGCCTTTGATTAATTTGATGAAATCTTGGTATGCAGGTCATTTGAAATTGCATTTTCTATTTTTTTTTTCTATTCCAGCTCTCATTGCCTCTGAACTTCCTTGAGAGTGTATATCGAGAATCTAGACAAAGCCTTATTGACATGAAGTCTATGTTTCAATTGCTTGAGGTAAAAGCTTTGTAGTCATATTGCTTACTGCCTAATGGCTTGCAGTTTTAATTTCATCCTTAAATCATGGTCGCATAAACTTTAGAACTATTATTTTGTTTTTTTAGGAAAAACCTGGAATAAAGGATGAGCCTCATGCACAACTTTTACAGTTCAATGGAGGATGTATTGAATATGAAAATGTGCATTTTGAACTAATGGAGGACACAAATAAATTCACATGATGAATAAAACCATACACAACAATAAGAGTTTTTTTATGTTTAAATGCACATGTATACAAGTCATGCATTAGTTGTACTGTAAAAACAAGTAGAGAGAGTAAGACACAAAATTGAAGCTACATGGTGACCCTGTTCAAAGTTCATTCTTATACGCTACTTCCATGGCTACTTCTAATTAATTTCCTTCTTTTAGACTCAAAACCAGTTATTTTCTAATGTGTCGTGTATGGCTAGTTCCTTGACATAACAACATGTGGAGTTTGACAAAATAGATTTATGAAAGCAATAAAGTGGAGTTCGAACATATTGGCTACTATATAATTGGATAAACTGTAAACAAAATATTCGATCAAAAAGGAAATTGAAGTTTCATTTATCACACATGTAGCTTCAGTTCAACTACAGACAGATACATGAAGAAGCATAAGAAGTTACATGAGGTCAAATTTCACAACACACCATCAAATATAAGAAGTTACATGAGGTGTACTTCGACTAGGAGGGCGGAGGCGGGCGGCGCTCGGGAGGAGGAGTCGGGGGAGGAGACGCCGCAGCGGCGGTGCTGACTTCTCGTCCCAAGTGTCCTATTAAACACTCAGGATCTGTTGAAAATCTAGTCAATATTCGGCATATTTTAATCCAGAAATTAAGCATATAAAACATGACAAACAAGAGCATGGGTGTTTCAACAATGGAGTATTCATATTCGCTAATGAACGAGGATAACGGCGAGATCCTATTAACATATTCATAGCGCCGAAACAATAACTTAAGATAAGTTCTCGGGATATACCCTCGGCGGGGCGATGTCGGTGACACCGGATGCGCCGTTACCATCAGTCGACATGATGGCCTATTCGATGTAGTCGATCAAGGCGTGATGCAGGAAGATGTTCGATGCAGGAAGATGTTCGCCGTGCGATGTCGAGAGCGATTCACCACCGGGATGAAGATGAAGTCACAGAATGAGCGATCGCGCTAATCGCTCCCCAAAACTTGATCGCCCGTCTACTCGGCGGTACTCGGACGGATGGAGTTTGAGGCCTACTGCCCGAGCCTTACAGCGCAAGGTTACGAACCGAGATTGCGAGAGGCAACAACAAAAAAAGAACCGACACGAGAGTATTCGTATCCCTTTTATGGAGTAGAGAGCCTTTCCTCCTCGATGCAACAAAAGCGAAGAGACTAGTAGCTGCGACCATTAGTCACTAGCAACGCCTCCATTACTCCTCCTCGATGCTGACAAAAAAATGAAGAGACTAGTAGCTGCAGCCATTCTTGCCATTTCGAGTCGGTCGCGTTTGATTTTCGAATAGATAAAGAAAAAGCAGCGCCTTGCGGCTGCGCTGCGGCGGCGTGGCGTGGTGTGGCGAGGCGGCGAGCAAGCGGCGCGTGTGAGCTCTCTCAATTGCACAAGGGGTTACCACATTCCACCTTTTAAAGTGGTGTAACTCCCATTCAATTCTCCATATGGGACTAATCAAATTTTCCATGTGGGCCTAGGAATTTCATTTGATTAATTGTTAAATTAAAATGGTCCAAGCCCAATTAATCCAACAATCCCCACCAAATTTCAAGGCACACAAGAAATGCTCTCGATCCTATTTGTTGTTTTGATATACCAAGTGTTTCGATGGAGACTGTTAAGTTGAACATCCACCTAGGAAAGAAGTTACACTCATTCACAACTGAACAATGGACTATGCCTTGAATTGTCAGTTTTGTGTGAACAAGTTTTACCTAATTCCTTTACTAGTACTAGGCTGCCTAAAGCATCCCCTCGTTTGGAGCGTATAAGTCATACTCGAGCCTATTCATGAGTATCTAGAGATCACCCAAATCTCATAGGCGTGACCAGTGATCGAACTCATATAGGTGTGTTCCTTCTAAGATGTCTGTAGGCCGACATCTCGCTTTAAATAAGCCACTCGGATCACATTAAGGTAAAACCAACCTGCCATACAGAATAGGAAAGAAGCGCATCATTGAAGAAATGAGCCCTGTAAAGGTCTCTCCTCCCAGTCAACCAACAACTTGTTTCATCATCCTACTTCACGGGATCTCCGATCACGTAGAACAAAATTACCACTATGGTATGACTCATGTGGGTCTCAGGCCCATCTCACTCGATGCACTATCTATCACATTACGTGATAAACCCTTTGTAAATTGGTCGGCGATTCTTGGTATGCGGACATAGTCGATGCTATCACTCCGGAGTTTTTCAGCTTTCTGACAGACTTCAACCGCCTCTTAACATGCCTAGATGACTTCATGTTGTCCTTAGAACTGTTCACCTTGATAATTACAGTCTGATTATCACAGTTCATTAGGATAGCCGGTATCGGTTTTTCAACCACGAGCAAATCCATAAGGAGTTCACGAAGCCACTCGGCTTCAACGATGGCGGTATCTAATCTTGTGAGTTACGCTTCCATTGTTGACCTCGTTAAGATGGTCTGCTTGCAAGACTTCGAGGAAACAGCACCACCTCCAAGTGTGAACACATATCCACTCGTGGCTTTTATCTCATCAGCATCAGAGATCTAGTTTGAATCACTATAGCCCTCTAGTACCTTTGGGTACCCAGCATAGTGAATGACATAGCTCATGGTTGCCTTTATATAGCGCATCACTCTCTCAAGAGCACGCCAATGATCATCTCCGGATTGAAACAAACCGGCTTAGCTTGCTCACGACAAAGCGAGATGTCGAGCCTCGTAGCACTAGCTAAATACATCAATGAGCCAATAATTTGGGAGTATCTCAATTGATCCCTTGTTATTCTTCGGTTTTTCCTCAATAACACACTAGGATCATAAGGAGTAGAAACAGGCTTGCAGTCACTATAACCAAAACGACTCAAGACCTTCTCCACATAATGGGATTGCACAAGTGTAACCCCACCATCACCCCCTCTCAGTAGCTTAATGTTAAGAATTACATCAGCCACTCCCAAATCTTTCATTTCAAAACTCTTGGACAGAAAGTCCTTGACCTCCTCAATCACATTGAGGTTGGTCCCAAAAATTAGTATGTCATCAACATACAAGCACAAGATCACTCCTTCTCCCCCACCATAGCGATAGTACACACATCTGTCGGCTTCATTCACAACAAAGCCAGCAGATGTCAAAGTTATGTCGAACTTCTCATGCCATTGCTTAGGTGCTTGCTTTAGGCCATACAAAGATTTTAACAACTTGCACACCTTTCCTTCTTGACCTTCTACCACAAACCCGTCTGGCTGATCCATATAAATCTCCTCCTCCAACTCTCCATTTAGGAAAGCTGTCTTAACGTCCATTTGATGAGCAGAAGACCATGAGAAGTGCCAGGGCAAGTAGTACTCGAATTGTGGTCAATCAGACCTTGGTGAATAAGTATCAAAGAAATCCTCGCCTTCTTTACGAGTATAACCCTTGGCCACAAGCCTTGCCTTGTACTTTTCAATTGTACCATCGGGCCTAAGCTTTTTCTTGAAAACCCATTTACATCCTCTGAGTTTACACCCATAAGGGCGGTCAACGATCTCCCAAGTTCCATTAGACATAATAGAATCCATCGACTCCGTCTTGCTTCCTTCCGATGAGTCGTGTCGGAGAAGAATATGCCTCTTCAATGGTTCTTGGAGTATCATCCATGAGGTATACAATGAAATCATCACCAAAAGATTTTGCAATCCTCTGTCTCTTAGTCTTTCGAGTAACTACATTGTTATCCTCCTCAGGATTTTCCATAGGCGTTTGTTCAACATGTTCTATCGGCACAAAAGAATCAAGAGAAGTTATAGGTTCTTGACTAGATGAGCTAGGTACATCACATTTCATAGGAAATTCATTCTCAAAAAATGTAGCATCTCTGGACTCTATGATTGTACCAACACGCACGTCAGGTACTCCAGTTTTTATAATTAAGAACCTATAACCCACGTTGTGCATAGCATAACCAAGAAATACACAATCTATGGTTTTTGGTCCAAGTTTGCGCTTCTTTACAATTGTACGTTAACTTTGGCCAAACATCCCCAGTCTTATAAGTATGAGAGAGTCAACTTCTTCTTTTCCCATTCCTCGAATGGTGTTACTTCTTTATTCTTTGTAGGAATTCTATTCAAGGACATGACACGCGGTCAATATAGCCTCACCCCACCATTCCTTAGAAAGTCCCGCAGTGTCTAACATGGCGTTAACCAAATCAGTTAGAGTGCGATTCTTTCTTTCGGCAACCCCGTTTGATTCGGGAGAATAGGGAGGCGTCCTCTCATGAATAATTCCATATTCCTCGCAAAATAAAGTAAACTCATTTGAAAAATACTCTCCCCACGATCGGACCTTACAGCTTGATTTTCCTCTCAAGTTGGTTTTCTACCTCAGCTTTATAGATCTTAAAGAAATCAAATGCTTCATCTTTTGTTTTCAATAAATACACATAGCAAAATCTAGTGCAATCATCTATAAGCGTCATGAAATATTTCTTTCCACCTTTAGTCAATACGCCATTCATCTCGCACAAATCGGAATGAATGAGTTCTAACGGTGCTAAATTCCTCGCCTCTTTTGCTGCCTTGTGAGGCTTGCGAGGTTGTTTTGATTGAACACACGTATGGCACTTAGAACCTTTGACCAAAGTGAATTTCGGGATTAAACTCATATTGGCTAAGCGCGTCATACACCCAAAGTTAACATGACAAAGTCGTGAATGCCAAACATTAGATTCATCATCATCGTTACACACATGGTTCACAACTTTATTATAGGAATCCATCAAAGAAAGCGAAACAAGCCTCCGCTCTCATAACCTTTACCAACAAATATTCCATACTTGGACACGACACATTTATTGGACTCAAATGTAAGCCTAAAACCATCTCTACACGTAGAGATCCGCCGACGAATTCTTCTTTATGGAGGTACATGTCGCACGTTCTTGGTTGCCGCGGTCTTTCCGAAGTAAACTTGGATCGACCATACCAACACCATGAACAGCTGCATGCGATCCGTTCCCCATCAACAAGGAGCAACCTCGACAGACCTGATAAGATGAAAACAAGAAAATATCAGCACACACATGAATATTAGCACCAGTGTCAACCCACCACTCAGGTGATTGACAAACAGAGAGAACTGTAGGTAAATAATTACCGTACCCGATGTTCCTCGGCATTACTAATAATCATGTTGGTGACTTCTTTGCTTATCCTTGCGGTGCGGACAATCCTTAGCCCAATGGCGAGAATCACCTTTTCAAGCGGTGCCCTTTCCTTTGCCTTTCTTCTTAAACTCAGATTAGCCTTAGGCTTGACAAAGGCTTATTTTTCTTCTTATTGTGGATAGCCTGAGGGTTCTTCTTCTGCACCAAATTGGCACTAGAACCTCCCTCAGCAGCAACTTTCTTGCCACGAGTATCTTTTGCCCTCGCCTTCTCTTCAACACCAAGAGTGCCAATGAGATCAGTAACACTGAACTCCTGCCTCTTGTGTTTTAGAGAGGTAGCAAAATCCGACCAAGAAGGTGGTAACTTGGCGATAATACCGCCAGCCACAAACTTGTCCGGTAACTCACACTTATTATGCTCAAGCTCCTTTGCGAGCGCCTGAATCTCATGAGCTTGTTCTACTACAGAACGGTCATCGACCATCTTGTAGTCATAGAACTGCTCCATGACATACAGCTCACTGCCAGCGTCGGGAACTCCGAACTTGGCCTCAAGTGCATCCCACATCTCTTTGCCCGTAGGCAAATGCATGTACACATCCACAATGTTATCTGCCAGTATGTTGACAAGTGCACCTCGAAACAAGTTATCCGCTAAATTGAACTTGCGTTCGTCCTCAGCAGATAGAGGCTCAGCGGGCTTGCCTTGTGCAACATGAAAACATTCCATGGCAGTAAACCACAGGATAGCACGTGCACGCCATCTCTTAAAATTGGAACCATCAAACTGAGGGTGCGGCTTAAGCGACGCAGCAAAGCCAACTACCGAAAAAGACCTATCAAGTTTTTGGATTGTTGAAAATCTAGTCAATATTCGGCATATTTTAATCCAGAAATTAAGCATATAAAACAGGACAAACAAGAGCATGGGTGTTTCAACAATGGAGTATTCATATTCGCTAATGAACAGGATAACAACAGATCCTATTAACATATTCATAGCGCACAGAAACAATAACTTAAGATAAGTTCTCATGATATACCCTCAGGCGGGGCCAGTATCGGTGACACTGGATGCGCCGTTACCATCAGTCGACATGATGGCCTATTCGATGTAGTCGATCAAGGCGTGATGCAGGAAGATGTTCGATGCAGGAAGATGTTCGCCGTGCGATGTCGAGCGATTCACCACCGGATGAAGGCGAAGTCACAGAATGAGCGATCGCGCTAATCGCTCCCAAAAACTTGATCGCCCGTCTACGGCGGTACTCGAGACGGATGGAGTTTCGGAGGCTTACTGCCTGAGCCTTAGCAGCGCAAGGTTCTGAACCGGAGATTGCAGAGAGCAACAACAACAAAAAGAACAGACACAGAGAGTATTATGTATCTCTTTTTATGGAGTAGAGAGCCTTTCCTCCTCAGTAACAGCAAAAACGAAGAGACTAGTAACTGCAGCCATTCTTGCCATTTCGAGTCGGTCGTTTTGGCGCGGCCTTGGCGAGCGAGCGGCGAAGCCTGGCGTGTCTGAGCTCTCTCCAATTGCTGTGAGGGTTACCACATTTCACCTTTTAAAGTGGTGTAACTCCCATTCAATTCTCCATATGGGACTAATCAAATTTTCCATGTGGGTCTAGGAATTTCATTTGATTAATTGTTAAATTAAAATAGTCCAAGCCCAATTAATCCAACAGAATCTACCCGAGTGTTTTCGTCTAGACACTCGTGAATGACACTGTTCATTCATAACAAACTTTCAAAGGGAGGTTAAGTGAACCGGTTAGACTAGTTTAGGAGAGCAAAGTGAATGGTTTCGTAGCCGATGGTACTGTTCGAACTCTGGGCATAAGTTCAGAAGCCAAAATAGACTTCTTAAAAAAAAAGTCGGTCTTCCTCCACTTGTGAAGTTTGTGATCCTGCTAATGATGGCGGTCTGGCTTTTCCAGCTCGGAACAGCAGCCACTTTTGCTGGCTTTTTCCACAAGGTGACAAGGTGATGATTTGATGGCGATTGTTGACGTGGAGGGAAAAGGCGTCCGCCCCTCGCCCGAATGTAGGGTGGTAATTAAGAAAATACTAATGGATGTTTACGTACATGTACACCTAAGCGTATTTATTTGCGAGGGGAGGAGAAAAATGAAAAATGAAAGCACACATGATATGCGCATTATCACTAGTTAGACCGTTGGAGTCTCTCGGGGCATCTCTAACGTTATAATTAAGTGTTTTTACAGGGTCTTGAAGAAAATAATATAGTTAACACCCCAAATAAGAGCTCTCTCTAATGCAAAAGGTGCTTAGAAGGTTGCAATATCTATTAATTTGATGTTAGTTACAGAGCACATGTGAAGTATATGCTACAAGATTGGCACATAATCTGTCCTATGTGGCAAGAAAAAATATTTTTCTTCTCCTAAACACCCTGCCAAGTATTTGCATTGCAGATAGATAGCCTTAAGAGTTTCCCTAAATCCACTTATGCCATATTTACTGTCCGATTCGCATTTGGTGATCAAGATCCAGTCACATATGCAGTCTGTTTCTGTAAAATCATCTAAGCTCCTCCACACATCGGATTTGAAACTAAGTATACATGTGGATTTTGAGGAGTTTTCGGCCGAAATGGTAGTATTTGCCGGCATAGTAGCAAAAATAGCACTCGTTGTGCGGAATTTACAAAAATAGCGCCTTCACGGCATGGTCACCGCGCAGGATAGACCGACGAGCCGACACGTAACCTTTGCCACACGACAGCCGTTCAGATTAGCCAAACGAGGAATTTTCCAAAATAGTGTCTTCACCGCACGGTCACTCGCGGAGACGGTAGACGGTGACACGTAACCTTTGCCACCGGACGGTAGTGCAGATTAGCCAAAACCGCCGGCCCACGGCCACCGTCGCGGTGGAAGAGGTACGCGATGCCCAAAACCGCCGCGATGGTCGTGCGTTGGAGCATTATAAGCGTAGTCAAAAATTCATGTCAGCATACTTTTTGTAGGAATTTGTAAATATAGAAAATGAGCTTCAAAAATTATATAAAAAAAATTATCCTCCCTTCGTAGTGTAATTGCTTGTGTCATTTTTCCATAATTTTATCCATTCTGAATTATTCTCAAAATTTTATTTAAATATATTGTATGTAGGAATTTTTAATATAGAACATGAAGTTCAAACATTATGAAAAAAATTTGATGGCTCCTTACACAGTGTGCTAGATTGTGTAATTTTTTTAGAATTTTATATGTTGTTAAATTGTCTAAAAAATTAAGGATTTAAGTCTCAAAAATTAGGATTTTAGGTTTAGTAAATTAGGGTTCCATGATTTCATGTGACTTGGAATGTGATAAATTCAGTATCACATAACTACTCTAGCTAAGAGACACTCATTAAGGGTTTAGGCCACCGCCCGACCTCCCTCCTCTACACATATGTCACCCCGTCACTGTTGTCCCCTCTTGCATCGAGGACTCAAAAAGCAGGTCGGCGACCAATGCAGGAACTCAGCGCTGAATCTCGACAACTTAATTAGTTCCTTCTAGTGCGTTGATGTCACTAGGTGATCGTACACGACAATACCCAATGCAAGACCAACGTAGTAACTAGTTGGTTCGACAAATGGTTCATTAAGGGCTTGCGTGGTTCACTAGGCATGTACCAAGTGGGCAGGACCAACGCAGCGGCTTCCCCTAGCACTGCCATCGATGGAAGTTCCTTCTAGTGGGCAGGACCACATGCAAAGAGGAAAGATTTCGACTAGGTGGTGTACTTCCTCCGACCATGTTAATCGAATCGAGCATTTTTTAGAATAATCGAACAAACTATAATTTTAAAAAGAGTTTACTGTAAACTATTTCTTCCACATTTTTTTGAACCTAGTGCCTTGTAAGCTTCTTGAATCCATTCTCTGTAGCAAAATAGACCAATCTAAGCATTGTATGTGTAAATATTTGACAGGAAGCTTTCACGCATCATCTTACTCATTAGCTCAAAGGCACGATCAAAGTTACCCCATTTTACGCTGCCCATCAATCAGCACAATGTACATGTTGTGTTTGGCACCAGCCCTTGCTGAAACATCCTAAACTGCATCGTTGGTCACACCATGACACGCGGCATGGAAAAACACTCTGTCATGCCGCTATCCTCGGCGTGACCCAACTTGCCGATGCATCCCATCCCAATTGCATGTAAATGGAAATGCCATTATTTAATCGTACTACACAGCATGTCATATTTAATGGATGGTTGTTTTGATTTTATTGTCAATCTTTTCAATAAAATGCATTTTATTCCTTGCAGATATTGGCATCTACCTATCATCCGGTGACTTTCAGTCTTATGTAGTCAATAATTAGACTTGTACCAAGGAACTAAACAAATGGTTCACTAAGGGCTTGCGTGGTGAACTAAGCTTGTACCAAGGAACTAAACAAATGGTTCACTAGGCCCTTCGCATCCCATCCGGGAATTCCTAGAGTAGTCATAGCGCTGGGAATTCCGGAGGCGTTGTCGAGGTGCGACACTGAGTTCCGGCATTGGTCCTGCATTGGCCGCCGACCTGTTCTCCGAGTCCTCGATGCAAGGGGGGACAGCAGCGACTGATGAACTTTGTTGGCCCGATCTTTCGATGAGAAGGATAAATTCTGATTAGATGATGATCAACTCTCACGATCCAGGCTATGAACGCAGCACATACGAATCAAGCAATCACTGAACTAACCACCAAGTCGTTATCAACCGTGCCAAAGACCCGATTGATCTGATCACGAGGATTGATTCCTGCAAGCAATCGAAGAACAAGCAATAATGAGATAACAAGCAATCTGAATTGCAAATATATGATTGAGTACAAAAGGTGGGATTTCGCAAAGGTTCTTTACAGTTGGTCTAGTCAACACAAACGAAAAACATGAGTTTTCACAATGAAGAAACTAAGCAAACGAAATACAAAACCTTAAAGTGTCGCATACATGAGTATATATGAGGGAGAGGGCTGGAGGTGGTGGCCAGGGGGTGGACGCATGCCCCTAGGAGGTACAAGTCCCATGGGCCCAAGTTTAGGTGGCGCAGCACCTTTGGTCTCGGATTCAAAATTAGCCCTGAATTGTTTTGGCGATTACAGCGTGCACAAAAGGAATTTGGAGGTGGGGCTTCATTCGTTCGAAAGAGGACGAGATAAGCTTTCTATCATATACTCGTACACCTCAAACAGAGTTTGTATGCGACTTCTATGGACGTTTAAAGTCGGTGCTGTCTCTATAGGCCGAATTGAATTGCACATACTTCCCTTCATGTTGTACCCCTCCTTGTGCTTGATTAGCTCCTAAGTTCCTGATCAAAAGAATATCACATACATTAGATAGCAACATATTCTTATTAGAAATAGAATGCACTCCTAGAAACAAAGTTACCTGATAGTTCAATTGACGTGCACGAGCTCTTATAATTGGACCTTGCAAGAGCATAGGTTCAGATCTATTGTGAGGAATATTGGTTGTATGCATGGAAGTGATGTCCTCATCATCCTTCCTTTCTTGCATTTGAGTCATCCTTAACTCAAACTCATCTTCTTCACCCAAATATGGCTTCAAATCTGCAATGTTAAATGCGGGGCTAACCCCGAACTCTGCAGGCAGATAAGCTTATGTGCATTATCATTAATCTTAGCTAACACCTTGAATGGACCATCAGCTCTAGGCATCAACTTAGATTTTCTCAATTAAGGAAATCTATCTTTGCACAAATGTAACCATACGAGATCACCAGGTTCAAAATTTAAACTCTTCCTACCCTGACTATCAGCAACCTTATACTTTGCATTCATTCGCTATATGTTTTCTTTAGTTGTTTCTTGCAGTTTAAGAAGAAATTCAACACGCTTCTTAGCATCTAAATGTACTTTTTTAGAAGTATGAATAGGCAATAAATCAATAGGAGCGCGAGCCATATACTACCTGAAAAGGGCTCATCTTTGTGATAGAATGCAACAATCTATTGTAAGCAAACTCTACATAAGGTAGACATTCTTCCCACATCTTCAAGTTTTCCTTCAAAACAGCCCTTAACATAGTTGATAACGTGCGGTTTATAACTTCAGTTTGTTCATCTGTTTGGAGATGACAAGTAGTAGAAAACAGCAGTTTGGTCCCCAATTTCGTCCAAATGATGTGCCAAAAGTGACTCATAAACTTTGCATCCCGATCTGAAATAATAGTATTGGGCACTCCATCTAGTCGAACGATCTCTTTGAAAAACAAATCAACAACATCTGTAGCATCATCGCTCTTATGATAAGATATAAAATGTGTCATTTTAGAAAATCTAGCAACAATAACAAAGCACTATCTCTCCACTTCTTTGTTCTAGGTAGTTCTAAAATAAAGTCCATTTAAATATCCTCCCAATGAACACTAGATACTGGAAAAGGCATATAAAAACTATGTAGATTAAGTCGGGACTGAGCTTTATTGCATGTAGTGCAGCAAGACATGTAACACTTCATTCGGGGCCAATAGAAATGCTCAGTCAGAATGCCATCTGTCTTCATGACACCAAAGTGTCCCATTAATCCTCCACCATGCGCCTCCTGTAACAACAAAAGACAAACTAAGCAAGCTAGAATGGATAGCTTGTTAGCTCTAAACAAGAATCCATTACTTAACACAAATTTATTTCAGCTATTTCCCTCTATACAATTTAGCATGGCATTTGTAAAAGGTTCATCTTGAGCATAAAGTTCTTTAATTGTTTCTAAACCAAAAATTCTACAATCAAGTTGAGATAACATGGTATAACGTCTAGACAAAGCATCAGCAATAACATTTTCTTTCCCTTTCTTGTGTTTGATAACATATGGAAACGATTAAATGAGCTCTACCCATTTAGCATGTCTACGGTTCAGTTTACTCTGACTACGAATGTGTTTTAAAGATTCATAATCTAAGTGTATAACAAACTCTTTATGCCATAAATAATGTTGCCATGTTTCTAAATTTCGAACAAGAGCAAATAATTTCTTATCATAAGTAGAATAGTTCAAACTAGGCCCACTCAATTTTTCACTAAATTAAGCAACATGTTTATCTTCTTGTAGTAACACACCTCTAAGTCCAATTCCACTAGCATCACATTCAAGCTCAAAAGTCTTATCAAAATTAGGAAGTTGAAGAAGTGGTGCATTTGTGAGCCTCTCTTTCAGAAGGTTGAATGATTGTTCCCAATGGAAAAGAGCACCTTTCTTAGTGAGCTCATTCGATGGTACGACAATGGTGCTGAAATTCTTGACGAAGCGTCGATAAAATCCAGTAAGTCCATGAAAACTTTGCAATTATGTGACCGTGTTAGGAGTCGGCCAACTCTGTATAGCCTCGATCTTGACTTGATCAATTTCAATACCCTATGGAGTAACAACATAGCCAATAAATGATACTCAATCGGTGCAAAAGGCGCACTTCTCAAGATTACCAAATAAATATGCATCTCGTAGAGCATTAAAAACAACACGTAAATGATCAAGATGTTCCTCAAGTGACTTGTTATATATCAATATGTTATCAAAATATACCACCATAATTTTTCCAGTGAAAGCACGCAAAACTTCGTTCATCAATCTCATGAAAGTACTAGGTGCATTAGTTAAACCGAAAGGCATCACTAACTATTCATATAAACCGAACTTAGCTTTGAACGTTGTTTTCCATTCATCTCCTAATTTCATGCGAATTTGGTGATATTCACTACTAAAGTCAACTTTAGAAAACACAGTACAACCACTTAATTCATCAAGCATGTCGCCTAACCTAGGAATAGAATGATGATATCTAATTGTAATATTATTGATAGCTCTACAATCAACACACATACGCCATGATCCATCTTTCTTTAGAACCAAAAGTATAGGAACCGATCAACTATAGCTCTAATACTACTTGATGAACTTTATTGGCACGATCTTTCAATGAGAAGTATAAATTTCTATTAGATGATGATCAACTCTCACGATCCAGGCTACGAACGCAGCATGTACGAACCAAGCAATCACTGAACTAACCACCAAGTCATTATCAACCGTGCCAAAGACCCGATTGACCTCATCACGAGGATTGATTCCTGTAAGCAATCGAAGAACAAGAAATAACGAGATAACAAGCAATCTGAATTGCAAATATATGATTGAGTACAAAAGGTGAGATTTCGCAGAGGTCCTTTACAGTTGGTCTAGTCAACACAAGCGGAGAACAAGAGTTTTCACAATGGAGAAACTAAGCAAACAAAATCCAAAACACTAAAGCGTCACACACATGAGTATATATGAGGAAGAGGGTAGGGGTTGGCGGCCAAGGGGTGGATGCACGCCCCTAGGAGGTACAAGGCCCATGGGCCTAAGTGGAGGTGGCGCAACACCTTTGGTCTCGGATTTAGAATTAGCCCTGAATTGTTTTGGCAATTGCGGCACGCACAAAAGTAATTTGGAGGTGGGGCTGGTTCCATTCGAAAGAGGACGAGATAAACTTTCTATCATGTACTCGTACACCTCAAACGGTGTCCGTATGCGACTTCTATGCATATTTGAAGTCGGTGCTATTTTCGGAGGCCGAATTGCACATGCTTCCCTTCATGTTGTACCCCTCCTTGTGCTTGATCAGCTCCTATGTTCCTGATTAAAAGAACATCACATGCATTAGGTAGCAGCATATTCTTATTAGGAACAGAATGCACTCCTAAAAACGAAGTTACCTGATAATTCAATTGACGTGCACGAGCTCTTGTGATTGGACCTTGCAAGTGCATAGGTTCAGATCTATTGTGAGGAATATTATGTTGGTTGTATGCATGGAAGTGATGTCCTTATCAGCGAAGTGGCAACAAATGTGCGGAGGAGGGAGGCTGGGCGGTGGTCTAAACCCTTGATGAGTGTCTCTTACCTACAGTAGTCATGTGGTACTAAACTTTTCAAATTCCAAGTCACATGAAATCATAAAACCCTAATTTCTGAAACCTAAAATCCTAATTTTCGAGACCTAAACCATTAATTTTCGAGATAATTTCAGAACATATAAAATTATGAAAAAAAAAATTACACAATCAAGTCCACTATGTAAGGAGCCTTAAAAAAATTTATAATCTTTGGACCTCATTTTCTATATTAAAAAAATTCCTACACACAGTATACTTAAATGAATTTTTTAGAAAAATTCATAATGGATAAAATTTTGAAAAATTGAAACAAGCAATTGCATTGTGTCGGGAGGCTCCACAAAAAAATATAATTTTTGGAACTCATTTTATATATTTAAAAAATTCTACAAAAAGTATACTGAAATAAATTTTCTACCGCGCTACAGTGCTCCACCGACGGCCACCGTGCGGTCGCCTTGTGGTTTTGGCTAATCCGCACGGCTGTCGTGCGGCAGGGGTTGCGTGTTGGCTCGTCGGTCATTCCCGGACAGTAACCGTGCGGTGGAGGCACTATTTTTTCAAATTCCGCGCGATGAGTGCCATTTTTGCTACTACGCTAACAAATATTGCCATTTCAGCTAAAAACTCGATTTTGTGGTGAACTTAATCGGATCCGAACACAGCACACATAGAGTTATTTGACGTAATACCTGAGACAACAAGTCAATGAGTGCAATGATTCAAAAGTAATAGATATTTTGCTTATAAATTTTGAAGGACGCATCAATGTCGGTGCACTAAGTATAGATGTGCTAAAATCGCACTTGTTTTTTCAAATGGTAGGGTTCGTGAACTGACATACGGGTCGTGTGGTGTACCAATAAAAAAATTATGGAATGACTATACATTTTTAATAATATGTTCACGCATTTAAATTTTATTTATGAAGTTAATAATTGTTATTATCATCACTCCATAAAATTAAGTTGTTTTCACAACTAAACATGTAAAGTACTCAATTGATTAGGGGAAAAACCCCAACTAATTGTATAAGAATATTAAGTACCATGTGAATACAATATTTATAATGTATAATTTACCCGACGTTGACATTCCTTCGACCGATAATTATTTAATAACATCTGTATATCATAATCAATGATGCACCCTATCACAAATTTTCGAACTCCGTCAGCGACAACAACCATGTACACAAACGTATTTCTCCAAAACAAATTCTCGATCGGTATAGGGTATAGCGCTGACAATTAATGAATAGTAGAGCAGTACCACGTCGCTGTCGCACACTGCGGTGCAATTCGTGCGTTGATGGCAACGAGTGAAGCCGCGCCCCTCCTCGGGTCGATCGAGAAGAACTGTCCACCTGCACGCTGCATGCCTGGGTGGTGCGTACAGAGTACAGACATACAACACTGCAGTTCTGCAGACCTGATCTCGTGGGAAGCTGCAGCATATCCACGACGCATCCCTGTCAGGCGCCAGCTAGGGAATAATGGTTGCAGTAGTTCGCTGAGCCGAGCTAGCTCATGATACATGCCGTTGGGACCATCCTATGCGTATCAGAGGGAGACATTGGAGATACTTGGATAGATGTATCATCTCAAAATTTTATATTTTTTTAAAAAAATATAAATATAAATAATTATTAATGTTTTTAATTTTTAAAACTTAACTTAAAATTTCATAAATTAAAAATAATTTAATGTGAATAAATCAAACTTTAATTAAATACAAATTATTTTATTTTATTTTATTTTTTTTGGTTTCATCTTGCATTTTCTTTTTCCAAGATCTTGTTGTTATTTTCTGTAGGATCGGATACGACAATCAGAGAGGGATGAATGATTGTAGTACCTTCTTTTCGAATTATCGAAGAGGATCTGCGTTGGATTCAACCGACAACCGAATACAACGTACTCGTACGACTTTATCTCCTCGTCGTAGTGGTCGAAACAATTCTTATATATTCTGCCAATCAATGCTATTGTCGACAACCGAGCGAACAACACAGCTCGTAATCGAAGAAGGTGAAGTCGATCTGGTCGAAGGGGTTGTGATCAGCTAGTCGAAATGATTCGACTATCAGATTTCTTCCACCCTCTGGCTCAAGAGATTCACACACTGCAACGAACAAGAATAGATCGAAGACGATCGAGAAGAACAAATTGAAGACCAATCAACACATGAACTAGTCGACGACAGAAGAACATGCAGCCGGCGATGACTAATCTTTCTTGAGTAGATCTGATCTGTTATTTCTGAAACATGTTCTGTGACTACAAAGTGCTCTCACAGCACCCCTCAAACCCTAGCACAAAAACACAAAAACCTTTCTCCGAAAGCTGTCGCCCAAAAGCCTGAAAAGTCATGTGTTACTCTTAACCTCTCCGGCCTTTATATGCTAGAGTCCTAAACTATGTCCTTATCAACACAGACGCATAATTCTATCTCTTCCAAAAATCAAGGGACCCGAAAACCCTCAAATCCTGGTTTTTCCAATATCTCTAAACCTTCTAGTTATGAACACCTTTTAAAACTCCTCACGCGTTAAAGCCTCCAGGACTACACCTCCCGTAGTTTCTCCATGCATCATGCATTCCCTTTGATCTCTATGTGCCCAACATAAGCACGACCACCTCGTGACATCCACGACCATCTGAACCTTGTATTTCCCCATCCTAGTTCTAGTCTTCCTCGTCATCGACCATGACCGTCTCCACGCCCAACCTGCACAAGCAAAGATCAAAGAATGTTTTCCCGGCACAGGTTCTCTAATTTGACCAATATCAGTTCACACACGCATATCACACTCTCATCTATCAATAAGCACGAACTAGATCATCCACAATCTTAAATTCTAACTTTCAGAAAACAACTCGAGACCACTTTGTAAAACTAGTCTTACCGATGTGTACACGCTGGTCATACCACTGACCGATGAGACACGAGTACTCGAGGTACTCGAAGATTACAATAATTGAAGCACTCGGGGCCTACGACCACTTATCGCAAAGTCTACGACTACCGATCAGAAGCCTACAACCACCAATCACAAAGTCCACGACTAACGATCACAAAGCCTACGACTACCGACCACGAAGCCCACGACTACCGATCACGAAGCCTACGACTACAGCCCATCGATCATCGACCAGACACTGTAGCTTTTGACATCGGCCGAGCAATCGTAGCTCGACTATCAACTGAACCATCGTAGCTTTCGACCATCGACCATGCACTGCAGCTCTGTCTATCAACTAGTCACTGTAGCTTCGACCATCGACCATGCACTGTAGCTCCAACTATCGACCAATCATTGTAGCTTAGACTTTTGACCAGTTACTGTAGCTTTGACCATCGAACCACGCACTGTAGCTTCGACTATCAACCAGTTATTGTAACTTCGACCATAGACCACGCACTGTAGCTTCCGACCATCGACTCTGACTATCCTTCGTATTCGGTATACACCCCACTTACGACTGGGTACATTACTCGGTACTCGGAGCTATATCACTCGGTACTTGGAGTTACAGTACTCGAAGCTCTATCACTCAATACTCGAAGCTACAACACTTGAAGCTATATCACTCGGTACTCGAAGTTACAGTACTCAGAGCTCTATCACTCGGTACTCGGAGCTACAGTACTCTAAACTATATCACTCGGCACTCGGAGCTATAGTACTCGGAATCCTGTCGAAAGGGATCATCGAGTAGCACCATTTGGACCACCCGATAGAAGGCATGATCCGACCACCAGAACTAAAAATCCCAACAACCGAAACTTTCACAAACGCAAATGTCAATGCAACCCAAACGACAATTATTCATCATCACAAAAACTATGACCAGACCACATGGTCGTACAATCCCCCCTTGATGAAAACATTGACTACACTTCAAAATTTTGAGTTGAATTTTGAAAGTCAAGAAACCAATATAATTTCAAAGTTACAAAGCAAAGAATTTTGGCAAAGCACAGCAGCAGTCAAAACAGCAGTCGAAACCAATCGAAAAACTCATCCTTAACAAACAGTAACGATAGAAAAACTCTCCCTCAACACAAGGGGAGCAGATTGATTTCTCCAATTTTCCTCCCCCTTTGACAATGCAATCATAAAGAACTTCAGAGAAGGAAAAAATTCTCAAGCAAGGATAGTAAAAATCAAGAAGCTTTGAAGATTATTCAAGTCACTGTGTATTGATTTAATAGATTGACCATGCCATCTTTTTCAGTAAAGCTATCTAGATCATATAAAGTCATATACCATATAGCAATGTCAAAACAAGTCTTTAGCAGGATTAAGCAATTTAAATTTTTGACATGCATCTCAATAATGACCAAACCGATTATAACGAGTACAATGAGATATCACAAAGAAAAGTTATAGCCTAAAAGTGAGGCAAACTTTAAATCTAGATGAGCTAGCAGTCTCATGTAACAACCTATTACTCCAACTCAAGTCTTAAGCATGTGGCATGCTTGTAGCATACTTCTTTTCAATGGTGGCATGCTTGTAGTATACTTCTTTTCAATTGTGGCATGCTTGAAGCATACTTCTTGTCATTTGAGCACTTTTTTGTGCCCCTTCGTATGTGTGTGTGTGTGTATGTGTGTGTGTGTATATATATATGTATGTATGTATGCAATTATACCCAGTAATGATCACAACTGTACAACGCATTAGTAAATATGATAAAGAGAGCCCTACATCTCAATTTATTTCAATGGCTTAGACTTGATGAATTATTTGACAAGTATAATAAATAAAGCTTTTGACAATTTAGACGCCAAGCTCCCTGTAAAAATAATCTCATAGGATGCAAGACACCCAACTCACTTCGTAAAAGAGAAAATCGTGCAGAATCAAGCGGTTTTGTGAGAATATCAACAACTTGAGAATCTATATCAATAAAATGCAAAAACAACATCTCCCTTTTCCACACAGTCTCTAAGAAAATGATACATAATATCAATGTGTTTGATTTTTTTAATGATGCGCATGATTTTTAGCAATACAAATAGCACTAGTGTTATCACAGAAAAGTGATTCACTTTCCAATTCTAAGCCAAAATCCTTAAGCGTAGCTAACATCTACAACAATTGTGAGCAACAAGAAGCAGCAGCTATATATATATATATTCAACCTCAGTAGTGGAAAGAGCAACAAATAAATGTTTCCTAGAAGCCCAAGAAACAAAAAGATGTGCCTAAAAAGTGACAAGTGTCAGAAGTACTGTTCCTATAAATTCTACAACCCCCAAAATCCGCATCTGAATAAGCTCAAAGGGTAAGGCATGATGATAAAGAATACCATAGTCCAAATTCTAAAGTTGACTAAAGATACTTGAAAATTCTCTTAACTGCTTGATGATGTGAAGCACGTCGGGAAGCTTGAAAGCAAGCATACAAACATACAGCAAAGTGAATGTCTGGTCTGGAAGAATTGAGATACAGAAGTGAATCAATCATGCTTCTGTATTCTTTTTTATCAATATGCTCTCTATCCTCGTCAGGATCTAACACTGCAGTGGATCCCATTGGTGTGGAGACTGGTTTACTTGTCCCCATGTCGAAGCGACGATGGAGATCCTTAGTGTACTTGGTTTGATGAACAAAAATACACAGCTTTGATTGGTTGATCTGAAAGCCTAGGAAGAATGTGAGTTCTCTCATCATGCTCATCTCAAATTCCCTGCTCATAGTATCTAAAAACTTAAAAACAAGAGCATGAGAGGAACCACCAAAGATGATTCATCCACATAAATCAGAATGAGTAAAAGATAAATTCCATGCTTGAGAGTAAACAAAGTTTTATCTACCTTACCCATTTGAAAGTTATTTTTAAGTAAATATGATTCAAGCCTATCTAGGTGCTTGTTTTAAACTATATAAAGTTTTGGACAGTTTGCAGACATGATCAGGAAATTTATCATTTTTAAAATCAGGTGGTTGTCTAACATACAGTTCTTCCTCAATATAACTATTAAGAAAAGCACTCTTAACATCCATTTGATACAACCTAAAACTCTTAGATACTGCAAATGCTAAAATGATTCCAATGCCTTCTAATCGAGCAACCGGTGCAAAAGTTTCACCAAAATAAAGACCTTCTACCTGGGTAAAACTCCGAGTCACAAGTTTGGCCTTATTTCGAACAACAACATCATCCTTACTTTGTTTATTCTTATAAATCCCTTTGGTTCCAATAACATTATGACCATGAGGAGGTGAAACTAAAGTCCAGACTTTATTACGCTCGAAATTTTCTAATTCCTCACGCATGGCATTAGTCCAAAACTCATCAGATAAAGCGTGACTTATATCTTGGGGTTCAAAAGAGGAAACAAAAGCAGCATGAGCATATGAGACATCAGAGTTATACCTATTGCGAAGAACTCTCTCATCTAACTCACCAATTATTTATTCAGGAGGATGACGTCGTTGAATATGCAGATGAGCCTATGGTCTCGTAGGTGACATAGGTGTAACAGTAGTGACCTCTACCACATTGGAGGTAGGATCAGAGCCACTAGTTGTAGACTCCATCGGTGTAGATACGTGTGTCGAAGTGTGAATCGGGGTTACCTTTTCATCGTCGTTAGAGTCATAGAAGATATATACGGGTGTGTCATTTACCTGTATACATGCATTGTCAGGTCTAGTACCAGAACTAGCCTCATCAAAAGCGACCCCGCAGGTCTCAACAATTTTGTTAGTTTCTAAGTTGAATACACGATAACCTCGAGTGTGAGCTGCATATCCAAGTAAAATACCATATCAGGATCTAGATTCAAATTTATCAAGATTTCCCTGTTTAAAAATAAAACATCGACATCCAAACACCCTCAATTGAAAAATATTAGGAGAATGGCCAAAACGAAGTTTATAGGAAGTCTTATGCAATTTAGCTCGCAAAAATACTGTATTAGAAATGAAGCGAGCAGTGGAGATAGCTTCAGCCCAAAACATCCTAGGTGTAGCATGTTCATTTAATATTATTCTAGCCATCTCAACCAAAGTTTTATTTTTACGTTCTACAATACCATTTTGTTATGGCACACGAGTTGAAGAAAATTGATAATCTAACCCTTTTTCAAAACAAAAAGAAGCAAGTGATGTGTTCTTGAATTCAGTTCCATTATGACTTCTAAGTGCTCTAAGTGGTCCTGGGAGTTCAGTGGCAAGTCTAAGGGCAAGCTCTCTAAAGTGATAAAAAACTTTGTCCTTAGATGCCATGAGAAAGACCCACGAGTATCTAGAGTAATCATCAATAATAACAAGAACATACCATTTACCTCCAGCTCACTGAACTCTAGCAGGACCTACAGTGTCCATGTGCAACAATTGACCAAGTGCATCAGTCATAACAAGTGTGAAAGGATGATGTGATGCAGATACCATCTTACTCAGAATACAGTGGTGAACAAATAAAATTCATTGATTTTTCAATATTAAGATTAGGCAATCCTCTAACAAGATCCATCTTACAATTACGAGCAAGATGATCAAAACCAATATGACCTAATCTACAGTGCCAGTGGAGTAAATCCTTAGAGTCGGATGAAACAAGACACCTAAGATCAGAGGATGATGAAAATGAAAAGTCGCCCTTAGACAAACAACCAACTCAAATAATTTTGCATACTAGATCACTAGATGAATCTAAAATGCAGCATGAATGCTTTTTAAAGCTCACCTTAAGATTATCGTCTATCAACTGTGAAACTAAAAGTGGATTATAGCTCAACTTACTCACAAGAGCAACGTCTTTTAGAATGAATTTGTCATTAACGCGTACAGTACCTTTTGCAAGAACTCATCAGTGAGCATTGTCCTCAAAAGTAATCATCTCATTATCGGTGGCATGAGTGAGGGAGAAGAACCATCTAGAGTATTCGTGTAGGACCGGAAAGGCGACTAAAGGGGGGGTGAATAGGCACTTTCAAAACTTTCTCGCCTAAATCAAAAACCAACACGAACTTTACTCCTTTAGCTATGAAAGCTAAGAAGATCAGTAAGCACACAACGGAAGCCTTGTGTTGGATTTGACAAACCCCTCAACCACACGACACAACCGGAGAAAAGAACTCACTTTGTTCCTTCATTGGGATCAAGGGTCCGACCGGCTACCATGGGCGGCTCGGACCGACGGTCAACCAATGATCCGACCGCAACTAACTAGCGGTCGGACCGGTGGATCGCGGTTCGACTTCGGCAAGCCAATGATCGAATACACGGCGGTCGACCGCCGTTGAAAGTCCGGTCGGACCGGTAGAGTCCGAATCAAAAACTCCACCCAAAACCAAAACGAAATTTGATCCAACTTTTGTTTCAACCAATAAAACTTGACCAAATTTCGAGCACACCTCCTAATGATATTAGAGACCTATTTCTAGCGACGATCCGCCGATCCACTTCAGAATCGATCTCTCGAGATTTTACCAAAGAAGTGCACAAACCCTAGAAATATGAAAATCTTGATTCAAGACTTGCTTGTGGGGGGTTGATGATCTAGATGACTCTAGGAGTAATCCCACACATCAAAGCAAGATAAAGTAGGTCAAGAGACCAAGCATGAACCTTTGAATCAAGGAAGCACCAAAATCATCCAAAAGGGAGAAGAACACAAAAGGGAGCAAACGATCTTTCAATTGAGCATCACAAGATTGTTCGATTACACAAGATGCTTACAAAGCCTCTCCAACAAGGAGGGCAAGAGCTCAACAAGGAGCACACTCCAAACCCTAGTTCTCCTCTCCTCTCCTCCAAACCCTAGAAAAGGAAGAAGGGGCTAAAATGAATGCTTGGCTTGGTTTTCCATCTCCCCCTTCCTATTTATACTAGAGAGCTAGGGTTTCCTTTTTGGGGTCACTTACACATGGGACCCACACACAAATAACTCTTGAAGCAATCGCCTGCTTCACCACGTGTAGGTTGATCAGCGGTTCTCATCGCGTCGCCAAGCCTCTCTAGTCCGAATCCCATCGGAACCTCCTAGGGACTCGCATCGATATCCGCACCGCCTGATCCAACCAGCTGTACCGAACCACCCGTTCGATCCATCTTGTCCATCCTGCACCATGCTTGTGTCACACGACCACCCGTATCCCCGATCGCTCGGACCTCGGCTCTCCAAGCGTAGTCCCGATCCACTCACCGCTGACGCCGTTGACTGCAAGCCACCGCACAAAGAATAGACAAACAAATCGATTCCGAACAAGTTCTTCACAACTTGACCCACGCCGCCTCCATAATGCAATATACAACAATAAAGCATTGAAGTTCATATAATAACACAATAAAAACCAACTCAATGCAACACTTGGCTAACCTTCAAGCCATTGCGGTCGATCACCCCGCAGGGCGGTCCCGACCGATTTCATGCGGTCGGACCGCTCCCCACAACAGCGGTCGGACCGGTCCAAAGGACTTAGCCAAATTTTCAACTCAAAATTCAAACCTTCCGAATTTTCAAACGAATAGAACTTTTGACTGGAGCTCCAAAATGATGGGACCACATCCAGAGACTCCTCACTTGCCTACACAACCTATTTTTGGCTCGGCTCAAAAACCCATTTTCATTTTAGCGGTCGGACCGCCACCAAGGCCGGCCGGACTCCTCCACGGTGATCCGACCGCTCGACACCACCGGCCGACCGCTGTGGTCCGACACCTTTGAGCAAACCCAAAACGCGAGATTTTGCAAACCAACAACGCCATTGCCAATTGACTCATCATCCCGAGATCGTGCACATATCCTCACGATATCCACAATCTCCCCTTGATGAACACATTGGCAATTTTCAAGAAAATGTGGTTTTTCAAATGAAAAGTAAAAATTCGCCGCTTTAGATAAAGGCACAACTTGGTCCATAAGCAAGAAAAAGCTTAGGAACCCCAAGTCGGCTTCGTAATAGTATAGGCAAGTGAGATAAGGCAATGAAAGCACTAAAGGATTCAATTTTCGAAAGTAGCCAAAAATCTCACTTAGGTCCAAATGAAAGGCAATTTTTCTATTTGACCTTTGATCATTGTGAGTATATTTCAATTGCAAATGAAATCAGGAAAAGGCAATAGAACCACAAGACTTAACTCACTATGATCACAAATTTTCAAAAGGTTCAAATTTTTTATTTTATGAAGTTCTTTTATATTAAACCTTGAGTATGAAACCAAAAGCTCCAAGATCATTTTCTTCACAATCTTTCTCCCCCTTTGACAATGAATTCATCAAGATGCATGAAAAAGAAAGAGCATGAAGGAATGACTTTATTTTTGAACTTTAGTAAAAAGGAGCCATGACCATTATACGTGGAGACAGTACAAGTATTATACCAAGCCATATAAAGAGTAGACGCTATAGTCAATCATGGCAAAATATGTACTGCAAAGCTAAAACCAAGATAGCAGCAATCTGAGATTAACAGAATTAAAATCATGAAAGGTTGCTCAATATCATAGATTCACTCCAAGCAACCAAAAATGAGTCAAGCCATGTCTAAAAGTAAAAAGAGACTCAAAACAAGAATTGAGGCATTTTGAGCATTAAGAGAATTCTTTTGAAGCAAAGCTCAAGCACTTAGCCCTTTTTAGGCAATTTTTCTTTTTCTCTTTTTTTTGCTGTGCTAGATCTCAAGCCTTGCCGCGACCATCTCAAGCGATAAGCTTAAGAGAATGATCTAGGTCATCCAAAACTCCCCCTGAGTTCATGCCTAGTGCAATGGCAAGCCGTCTCATGAGAAAGGATTGGTGAGATCGCTTTTTCGCATGAAAATCTCATTTTTCATTTGCTTGACTTAATAAGATAAAAAGCTCATTTCTCATCTCAAAATAAGTTCAAGACTCAATTCAACCTGTAAGACATGGCGAGAATCATAATAGGATCACTAGAGCAAAACTAGTCACAAGATCCAACAAGACATGATTTGATTCAAATTGCTCACAGATATAACGCTAGCAAGGCAAAAGCTAAGCCAAACACGAAGAGCCATAAAGAAGTCTAGCGACTATCACTTGATATGACAAGGTATAGAAGATGAAATCAAGTCATACAAGGATAATAATCAAAGCTCCACTAATTTTCTTATACAATGCAAGACAAATGAATTGAAACATGCATTATGATACAATGAGTGCAAAAGAGCAACTTCCCCTCAAAACAGCCCAATAGGACTAATAACCCTAACTCTCCCCGCAGCAAAGAAACGCGAAGAGTCAAGAGCCTTAGTGAAAATATCTGCAAGTCGTTGCTCGACTCTACAAAGTGAAGCACAACATCACCTTTCTCAACATGGTCTCTCGTAAATGAAATCGAATGTCAATGTGTTTAGTCCCGGAATGTTGCATTTGGGTTTTGGTAATATTAATTGCGAAGTGTTGTCACGTAAAAGAGGAACACTTCCCAAAGATAACCCATAGTCTCGCGGCGTGGACAAAATCCAGAGAACTCGAGAGCAACCATCGGCGCAGCTACATACTCGGCCTCGGTAGATCAGGCAACAGCGGACTGCTTTCTAGAAGACCAAGAAACAAGAGATGTGCCCAAGAAATGACAAGTGCCGTAAGTACTCTTCCTATCAACTCTACACCCGCGAAATCAAGATCGTAAAATGCTCGAATTGAAAGAGCCAAGAAGAAGAATACCGAGTCCAAAGTCAAGCGTATCTTGAAGATACCAAGATGCGCGCATCGCTTGACGATGAGAAGCACGAGGAAGCTCGAAATCGAGCGCACGCACATACGGCGAATTGTATGTCCGCCTCGACACAGTAAGATAGAGGAGGAGCCAATCATATCGCGGTACTCCTACGGTCCACGGACTCTCCATCCTCATCGTGGTCCAAAGACGGTGGTTGTAGCAATGGGAATAGACATTGGCCTCTCGCTTCCCATATTGAAGCGCCAAGAAGGTCCTTTGTATACTTACTCGTGAACGAAGGTGCCTTCTTTCGCTTGCTTGATTTGTAGGCCAAGGAAGAATGTCGCTCTCCCATCATGCTCATCTCAAACTCACCGCTCATCGAATCTGAAAATCTAGACACCAAAGCATGGGAAGAACCACCAAAATAATATCATCCACATAAATCAAACCGAAGAAATCACCGCCATGCACGAGAGTGAACAAGGTTTTATCAACCATTCTCATTTTGAAATCATTTTCAAGCAAGAAACTCTTAAGTCATCATACCAAGCTCTAGGAGCTTGTTTCAATCCATCTGAGGGCTTTAGAGAGTTTAAAAACGTGATTTGGGAATTTTGATTTTCAAAACCGGAGGTTGCTTGACAAAGACCTCTTCTTCTATGAAGCCATTCAAGAAAGTACTTTTAACATCCATTTGAAAAAGCTTGAAACCTTTGGATGTTGCAAATGCTAAAAGAATGCGAATGGCCTCCAATCTAGCTACTTTGGAGCAAAGGTCTCTCAAACTCTAAGCCCTCTACCGAATAACCTTGAGCTACAAGTCTAGCCTTATTGCGAACAACCAATCCATCCTCACTTTGCTTATTTTAAAAACCCATTTTGTTCCAATAACTTGAGAATCGGAAGGTCGCTCAACTAAAAACTGACTTTGTTTCTTTCAAATTTTCAAGCTCTTCATGCATGGCATTGACCCAAGAGGCATCGATAAAGCATGTGTGATATCTCGGGGTTCAAAGACGCGACAAAAGCGTAATGTGCATGAGAATCGGAGAAATAAACTCGAGCGAGTGACTCGCTCTTGAAGATCCCCAATCATCCGCTCGGTGGATGTTGTCGCCATTTGATGCGAAGTGGTGCTCTGGTGCGACGTGGCCTCTACCTCATGAGTTGTGGAGGTAGGAACAGAGCCACTCGGATCGTCGGTGGGGATAGGAGGAGGTCGCTCATTTGGCCGACGTAGTAGTAGCAGTGCTCTCCACCCTCTCGTAAGCAATGGAGGATGATTTGGTTCTTCATCCTCGAATCATCATCGACGAAAATGCTTCCTTGAATTTCGGAACCTGTACCAAGCATCGGGTCTAGTACTGTGACTAGCCTCATCAAAAGTGACTTCAAGTCTCAACAATTTTGTTAGTGTCAACATTAAAAACACGATAGCCACGAGAATGAGCAGATAACCAAGAAATATGCCATCAAAGCATCTAGACTCAAATTTATCAAGATTGCCATGTTTAAGAATGAAACACTTGCAACCAAAAATCTTGAAATGAGAGACTTTGGGAGAATGACCAAATCTAAGCTCATAAGAAGTCTTTCCAACCACAGATCTCAAGAAAACCCCGTTGGAAATATAACAAGCGATGAGATCGCCTCATTAAAATCTCCTAGGAGTAGAATGCTCATCTAGCATGGTCCGAGCCATCTCTACAAGGGTTCTGTTCTTCCTTTCTACAACACCATTCTCACGAGGAACTCTAGGAGAAGAAAACGATGCTCAATTCCCTATCGGTCTGTAAGGTAGAAAAAGAAGAATTCTTGAACTCGTCCCATTGTCACTCCTAATGGCTCTCAAAGCTCCAGTATATCAACAAAGAATTCTAAGGACCAAATCTCTAAAGAATCCAAATGCTTCATCCTTAGAAGCAAGAAAATAAACCCATGAATACCGAGTAATCATCCACAACCACCAAAGACATACCATTTTCCACCAACCGATCAACTCTAGAAGGACCAATCAGATCTAAGTGAAGAAGTCGTCCCGTCCATCTGTCATTACCAAAGTAAGAGGTGGGTGGAAGCAGACACCATCTTACCATGTCTACAGGTGAGCATACAAGATCTCTAATGACCTTGACCTAGGCAAACCTCTAATCAAGTCCTTGCAATCGACTCTAGACAAAAGATCAAAACCTATATGCCCAAGTCTACGATGCCACAAAACAAGGTCATGAGAATCAGAGGCTACAAGACACCTAGGACTAGAAACTGAAGACATACTGAAATTTACACAGAAGATCTTCTCAAATCTGGAGATCTCAAAAACAAGCTCACATGAGGAATCCAGAACTCTACACTCACCTCTCTTAAACCTCACTTCTAGACCCTCATCAAGCAAATGAGAAACAGATAGAAGATTATACCTCACCACTTACCAAAGCGACGCTCTTTCAGCATGAACTTGTCGTTGATGCGCACAAGGCCCTTTGCGATCCACGGTCCGGTAGAAGCATCCCCAAATGTAATCAATTCATTGCCGGATGCACGTGTGAGGGAGGAGAACCATCTAGAATCTCCAGTCATATGTCGAGAACACCCGGAGTCAACAAGCCATATGTCCTCCTTCCTCGCACGACGGACCTAAAAGCACAATCGAAAAACATCCGTGCCTCGATCTTGGGTTAGTGATAAATGATCGAGGATCCAAAGATCGAGAAGCACGATGTCTAGGAGCAGCAGAGAAATAGCGTAAACATGATCGTGAATAAAATCATAAGGATGCACATGAGAACCACCTAGACCTCTCCAAACGATCCACCAAAAGATCGATACTCCCCTGTCTAGGTGCTACCCGTGGTCTCTCCTCACGATGTCCTAATCCAACACGCCTAGACCCACCAAAAGAGTCTACAAAGTTCTCTACAAATCTAGGCCTATGTGTGGTGAGATAAACAGTCGCCTAGCTCTAGAGACTACAAATGGAGAAGGGACTCCTCTAATGGATCTTAGAACGCTCATCCTCTCTTTTCTCTCAAGCTTTGCTCTCCTGAAGGAACTCAACAAGATGGCCTTCTTTCTTGCGTAAGGTGCAATGGTATCAACCTTTGAGAGGCCTCAGACAAAGATGAGTGAAAGCACCTTTCTTGCCGAAAGAGTTTGAGCAAAACCAATGGTTTGAAAACAACCCCGATGGCTTAGGAGGTTCTAGCTCAAACAAACCATTCTTCACAACTCTAGCAATCCTAGGTGGGTTTTTCTTGGAATGCTCTAGGGATTGAAACCTAGACCACTATTTTTCACGCCACCTTGGATTGATCAAGAATCATGTTGAGTTTCTTTTTCGCTTGAAAACTTCTCAAGAGTCACCTTGAGGTAATCATTTTCTTTCATTAAACCCTCACATCTAGTGCACTTGCTAGACTTGATTACCTCATTGTTCTTACTCTTAAGAAGGGCCACTTCCACCTTGAAGGCCTCACAAGACACACAATAGGATTCTCTAATCCTATTCAATCGCTTCCTAAATTTGACTCTAAATGCCTCTTGAATTTGATTAATCATGGTTTCAACTTCAGATTTAAAGCACAAGAGTTAGAATCAATAACTTTCTTAGAAGCGAGAAAAGACATGGATCTTTCAATTTTAGCCTTTTCTTCAAGGGTCTTGTTTAAGGCTTCAATCTCAATTGCAAGCTTGGGACAATTTTCACAAGATGCAACTCTAGAGTAAACTAGCATTTCTTTCATCTCTTGCATCTTAATCTTATTATTCTTACAATGAGAGCATGTGTGACTAGCATCAAATTTTTGCAATTCCTTTAAGGAGCTATCCAGCTTTAATTCAAGCAAAGCACAATTTGAGCAAGTTAAAGGGATAGCTTCCATGGCGGTCACATCAAGTGAAATGGCATCTAAGCAAGCGTAACTAGACTTGAGAGATTCTAGTTCATCGAGAGCATCCTTAAGTTGATTAGTGACAGAGGAATGAGCAGATTTCAAGCTTGTCAAGTCATTAAGCAAGCTAGTGCAGATTCACAAAATCATCGAGATTAATAGATTTTAGCCTAACAACTTCTAGGTTCAAATTATCAATCATAATGTCCTCGCTTCTTAATCATTTTTACTTGCTTATGCAATTTCGCTTCAGAAGCACCAACGCCTTTTCATGTCGACAATAGAAGGGCATACCTCATCGATCACTAAAAGGATCCTCATTGTTGGAGGAGTCATTTGCCGTGGTGTTTCTTGGCCATGAAACATATGCCGTGAAGTCATGCGCCTTCTTCTCGCCGCCCTCCGCTTCCGAGTCCACATCGCTCATATTTACATTCTCAAGAACGGCAAGGACCCTACCGACAAACTTTCGATAGTTTGTCTTCTTGGGTTTAGCATCCTCTCCGGGGATGTCTTCGTGTCTCCTTCTCCTCATTGCCCTTTAGCTTGGGGCATCCGGAGCGAATGTGGTTTGGCTCACCACATTCAAGCATGTGATAGGTCCACTTCTCCTCCTATTCCTCACCTTGTTATACGCTCTTGTGAATTTGGTGGAAAGGAGGGCTAAGTCATCCTCGAGGCGGTTTCTATTTGCTCATCACTTAAAGAATGTAAAGCGAGATAATGAAAAACCGGATGAGCTACAATCAAGAGACTCAAGAACAACCCTTGGATTTGTCGACCACTAATGCCATCGACTGTCTTGGGGAGACGCGAGATAAAGTCAATCTCATGCGTCTTCAACCTCGAGTAAAGCTTATCCATGGTAAGCTCACTCATGATGATGTTGTCATTGATGGAAGTGATCTTCATTCCCAGCACCTTCACATCAAGAGCACCCGGTCGGGCGTGCATTCTCGCACTCGGAAATACCGAGTCAACGTGCGAAGATCATGAAGAATCTTAGAAAATCTTCCCACACTCATCCAAAGACTCACGGTGCCTTTGTTCGATCTTTGAGTATACTTTCTTGAGTGGTTCTGCCTCACTTCCTTGATCGCAGTGGACCCTTCATGATAGTCACAAAGAGTCCGCCAGATCTCGTGAGCGGCACCGCAAGTGAGCAACACGCTCAAACTCGGATCGACTAAGGCCTTGGATCAAATAATTCCGAGCCTTGCTGTTGGCCTCCACATCTGGAGTGATCGTATCGTCATCGGCTGGCACGACATAAGGATTTTTCACCTTTAGCCAAATAGCGTGCCCTTGAGCCTCGATATATGCTTGCATACGAGCCTTCCAGGATGCAAAGTCAACTCCTTCAAAATATGTGGCTTGGTTGAGTACTTGTCGATCGCCATGGCTCCAAAGACCGGTTAAGATCTATGAGAAGAGCAAACCGGCTCTGATACCACTTGTAGGACCGGAAAGGCGACTAAAGGGGGGGTGAATAGGCGCTTTCAAAACTTTCTCGCCTAAATCAAAAACCAACACGAACTTTACTCCTTTAGCTATGAAAGCTAAGAAGATCAGTAAGCACACAACGGAAGCCTTGTGTTGGATTTGATAAACCCCTCAACCACACGACACAACCGGAGAAAAGAACTCACTGTTCCTTACTGGGGACTGGCGGTCTGACCGGCTACCACGGGCGGTCGGACCGACGGTCAACCAGCGGTCTGACCGGCAACTAACTAGCGGTCGGACCGGTGGACGGCGGTTCGACCCGGCAAGCCAGCGGTCTGAATACACGGGCGGTCAGACCGCCGTTGAAAGTCCGGTCGGACCGGTAGAGTCCAGAACTGAAAAACTCCACCCAAAACCAAAACGAAATTTGATCCAACTTTTGTTTCAACCAATAAAACTTGACCAAATTTCGAGCACACCTCCCTAATGATATTAGAGACCTATTTCTAGCGACGATCCGTCAGATCCACTTCAGAATCGATCTCTCGAGATTTTACCAAAGAAGTGCACAAACCCTAGAAATATGAAAATCTTGATTCAAGACTTGCTTGTGGGGGGTTGATGATCTAGATGACTCTAGGAGTAATCCCACACATCAAAACAAGATAAAGTAGGTCAAGAGACCAAGCATGAACCTTTGAATCAAGGAAGCACCAAAATCATCCAAAAGGGAGAAGAACACAAAGGAGCAAACGATCTTTCAATTGAGCATCACAAGATTGTTCGATTACACAAGATGCTTACAAAGCCTCTCCAACAAGGAGGGCAAGAGCTCAACAAGGAGCACACTCCAAACCCTAGTTCTCCTCTCCTCTCCTCCAAACCCTAGAAAAGGAAGAAGGGGCTAAAATGAATGCTTGGCTTGGTTTTCCATCTCCCCTTCCTATTTATACTAGAGAGCTAGGGTTTCCTTTGGGGTCACTTACACATGGGACCCACACACAAATAACTCTTGAAGCAATCGCCGCTTCACCACGTGTAGGTTGATCACGGTTCTCATCGCGTCGCCAAGCCTCTCTAGTCCAATCCCATCGAACCTCCCAGGACTCGCATCGATATCCGCACCGCCGATCCAACCAACATGCGAACCACCTGCTCGATCCATCTTGTCCATCTCGCACCATGCTTGTGTCACACGACCTCACCCGTATCCTCGATCGCTCGACCTCGGCTCTCCAAGCGTAGTCCCGATCCACTCACCGCTGACGCCGTTGACTCGCAAGCCACCGCATGCAAAGAATAGACAAACAAATCGATTCCGAACAAGTTCTTCACAACTTGACCCACGCCGATTCCGCAATGCAATATACAACAATAAAGCATTGAAGTTCATATAATAACACAATAAAAACCAACTCAATGCAACACTTGGCTAACCTTCAAGCCATTGCCGGTCCGATCATTTCACGGGCCGGTCCGACCGATTTCATGCTTGGCCGGACCGCTCCCACAACGGCGGTCGGACGGTCCAAAGGACTTAGCCAAATTTTCAACTCAAAATTCAAACCTTCGAATTTTCAAACGAATAGAACTTTTGATTGGGAGCTCCAAAATGATGGGACCACATCCAGAGACTCCTCACTTGCCTACACAACCTATTTTGGCTCACTCAAAAACCCATTTTCATTTTATGGTCGGACCGCCACCAAGGCCGGCGGACTCCTCCACAGGCGGTCCGACCGCCGACACCACCGATCCGACCGCTGGTCCGACAAATTTTGAGCAAACCCGAAAACGCGAGATTTTACAAACCAACAACGCCATTGTCAATTGACTCATCATCCTGAGATCGTGCACATATCCTCACGATATCCACAATTCGGTCATGTGGCGAGAGCAATTGGAGTCAATGAATCATATGTTATCCTTCCGCTTATGACGAGCCTACAAAGCATGAACAATCGTCGGTATTTTAGTACTGGGTTAGACAATAAAGCTTTAGGTAACCAGTACCGAGATACGTGACGAACAGAAGCAACAGCAGACAGAGACAATGAATTTTTAGATTCTGAGCACTGTCGGTCCGACCGCAGTTGTCGTGCCGGTCTGACCGACGGCCGGTATGACCGCGTGACAGACGTCAGTCTGACCGGACCTGTCGCAAAAACTCCCAAACCTGCAGAAAATTATTTAAAGGGAGCAAAACGATGAAAAGGAGCTCCATCAAACTCTACTCCAGTACAAGAAATCTTTCTTAACCAGTCTTTCTTTTCTCTCTTGGCTTTTCGAAAGCAAAATTGAACCAAATGACCCTCTCTACCACAATGAGTGCATTTATACTTGTCTTGATGAGAAGTTGTATATATTGCCTTTACAACACTAATTTGGGTAGCTGAATCCTTTGCAATACCAGTCGATTTAAAAATAATTTATTTTGGTTCAGATTCTACTTCAAATTTTTCAGCTTCTACCATGATGAGTTGCATCGGTATCAAATTCCCATGGACGACCTAATAAAAGAGAACGGGCTTGCATAGGTACTATGTCGAAATCAGCAACATCATGATAGGAACAATGGAAAAATGCACTCTCGTAGATTGTGTTACCTTCACCTTACTGCTGTTGTTGAACCACTGAATGTGGTATGGGTGAGGATGCGCGCGTGTGGTCAAGCCAAGCTTCTTGACCAATCCTGAATTCACCAAGTTATTGCAGCTTCCGCCATCAATTATGACATGAACACGGTAATCCTTAACGATGAGGAACATCTAAAATAAATTATAACGTTGTAGCGTCTTCTCTTGCTCTCTTTGAAAGCTCAATACTCGTTGCACAATTATAGTCCTATAATTTGCCATACCAGCAGCACCTAAAATTTCCTCACCATCGCTATCTGCCTCATGATCATTATCATTGCCTGCAAGGTTAGCTGCAAGAGCATATTCATCCTCAACATCACTAGCACTTACATAACCACCATCTTCTGTCGCAATGTACGCTCGTTGACTTGAAAAATCTCTCATGAAGTGGCACATTCCTTTACAATGGTGGCATACAATTCCTGTTGTACGACCTGTGGAAACAACCGATGAAGAGCTCTGCGTTAGTGCCTGCACACTAGTAGATTTGCTCGTCTCGGGTGCGCGTAACGGTGGAGATGGTGCTGCTGAATGCGCCCTACTCACAGAGGGGGCAGCAGACCGAAAAGCATGTGGGCCTGTCTTGGCTTGTCCCGGCATTGATCTCGATGTAGATGTACTACCAAAATTGCTCCTGATCCTTTGTTGTCTACCCTGCAATTCTTTTTCTGCCAAACAAGCAAGCTGCAACAACCTATTAATATCATTATAATCTTTGTAATCAACTATGTCCTGAATCTCACGCTTTAAACCACTATAAAAACAAGCCATCTTATCCTCCTCATCCTCAACAACATTACAACGTAGTATGCCTATTTGTAGTTCTTGATAATATTTCTCGACAGATTTATTACCTTGGTCTAAGCGTTGTAATTTCTTACGCATATCACGTTTATAAGCAGGAGGAACAAATCTAGCACGCATAGCTACTTTCAATATATCCCATGTATCAGGTGTTAAACCAGAATTAACCACTTGATTCCACCAAATGATAGCAAAATCTTTAAATTCACTAGTAGCTTGTCTGACTCTATGTACTCCAGGAACTAAATGAGCATTAAATTTTTGTTCAACCGTCATCTCCCAATCTAGATAAATTTCAGCATCATAAACACCCGCAAAAGATGGTATGGTGAATTTAACCTTAGCAAATGGGTGATGCGGACATCCTTAGCTATCTTGTTTCATATAGTGTTTTCAATTCATTAAATACCTCAGAACAACATGAGCTTACTAAGAGAGTTGAAAAACAAGAGAAGCTTATCCAACAGGTGAATCTGTTCCCTGAATTTCCTTTTAAATTAGTTGAGAATATTATACTACCTAATAGCGGGTCATCGCTTGTTTTCAGGTTTGAAGAAGAAGGTTTATTGGAAGACAAAGAACACGATGCTTCTCAAGTTCAAGTTGATCTTCGAAGAAACTCAGAAGGATCTACCATACACAATATATATATTTGGAAACCTTATCAAGTCTACTTTCCAATTGATCAAACGGCATGTGATTTGGAGCTTTCTACCACAAGTTATGGCTATTTGAGTACATGCTGCAAATTCAGACCGACCAACGCGCGAGAGTTGATAAAGTTGATGATTCCGTGGCTTATACAACATCTTGGGAGGATATCAAGCTATGTTGTGACTTTTCAAAGGTTCACAAGAGTCTCTTTCTCAAGTTTCACATGAATTCAAATCATTTAAATTAATGAAATTGAAGATAGGAAGGTTTGGATTCAATTCGGATTTGAAATCAGCATCAAATTCAGAATCAGCAGGACCGTCCGGAGTAAAACGGTCATAACTTTCACAAACGGAGTCTGATTTGGGTGTTCTTGGACTTGTTGGAAAGATAACTTCAAGCCCGATCTAATGGATCCTCCCTCACTCCGAAATTCATTATGTATTAGAAGTTATGATCAAAACAATATGACGGTTGTAAAATCATAGTTTCTTTTTTGTTTTGGAATGTATCAGAATTGGAGTAGGACTTCTAATCCGAATTAGAGTAGGTGTAGGGCCTCTTGGCCAGTCATGAGGTGGAGAAGGGTTACTATATATTGAGGGGTAGACCCCTATTGTAACCTCAGACTGCGTTTGAGAAAAATCAATCTTCTAAAGTTTTCGAGTTTAGCATTGCTACCGAAATTCCATAGGGAATTTGGAGTGTCTTCTTCAATCAAGATCATTCAGCTTTTCCGCTGGGAATTGGGTGCACGATAGATCTTTGCTTGGTGGTCGGCGAAATCAACACGAGTATGTTTTGGTGGATAAAAGAGTGTTCATCCCTTGCGCTGGCATTGGAGGATCATTACGAATCATCAAGACTCCCATGAGTATCCATCCTACGTCGAGAAGATCAAGCGACCCCATATCAATGGGTCATCATTAGCACGAGCATGGTGGTGCTGAAAATTATTACCACCCATACCATGATGGTTGTGTTGTAGGCGGTGTCGTTGATGTGCATCTTGGTCGGCAAACAAAGTATCGGTATCATGGTTTCTCCTCTCATTATCATCTCCCTCCTCAAGATCTTGGGCTGCATCGTGATCATACCCACGTCAAATGTTTGCTGGTCGGTTCACCATTCTTTCAAGGCGTGTAGTGAGCGCTGCAATACTATCGTTGATTGAGCGATGCAATGTGATCGTGGTAGCTTGAAACTTCCTGTCGATGTCCTCATTAATGGTAGTGCGTTGTTCATCCAAGAGCGTCATGAGCTCTCCCTTTATAACACACTCTTTCTCATCAGACACCTCACCTGACATGGTTAGCAGAAGACAAAAGATAACACAAAGGTATTATCCCTATCAACTATTAGGTGATGGAAGGTGGAAACACACACTCTCAAGCGTCTTACCACACTCTTACAAGTGTTCTTACCAACGCAGCAGGTGGTACGACCGGTGGCTAGTTCGTGATACCTTGTCGAGAGTGGGTATGATTGCAAGAGGGGACCTGTTCTGATCAAGAGTAGGTGGAGCTCGGAAGGCACAATATGTAGCAAGGAGTAGCAAAAATCGTAATCTGATTAGCAAAGTTGAATAAGGGTCCAAAATACCTGTCACGGTTGCTCGTCTAAAAAGTGTCCCTAGCCCTAACACAACACTGATTGATAACAAGGACTAGATACAAAGGATTCAAATGATGTAAGACTGTGAGTGGTCATAGACCAACTGGGGGTGGTCGATTTAATTCTTCTTCATTTGGGGTGGTCGATATGCTTCTCCTTCTTCTCTTTTTTCTTGACTGTCGAAACCCAACCTAGGGTTCCCTTTCTTTTTTTCTTTTTTTTTTGGCTGCCGAAACCCAACCTAGAGTTCCTCTTTTTTTGCGAATGTGATCTTGACTCAAAACTCTTCAAAACCCTCTTCTGGGTCTATGGATATATATATGGGTCTCTCTCTCCCTGAACTTTGGCTATGGAAATTCTTCTCGGACTTTGTGTGGCAGGCACGATATGATGAGTACGTGGGGGTGTCCGAGAGCAACAAGAAACAAATAGGGTGGTCAGGGCGGAAACGAGTAGATAGTCGAACCCGAGTAGGTGGTCGAATCCGACTAGGTGGTCGAACGCGAGGAGGTGGTCGAACTCGAGGAGGTGGTCTAAAGGGGGTTGTTCGAGTAGGCGGTGGCGTGACCAGGATAGGTGATGGCTCGACGGGTGACGGTGTTGATTAGTGACCAAGAACACGACTCTAAACCAGCAACACGACTTAGACAAAGAACACTAATTCAATAACGCGAAACAAAAAACGAAAATTGCAAAGGCACAATGGGTGATGGGACAGCGGAAGAACACGACGAACAAAATATTTTGTGGGGCAATTTTCTGGAGCTCTAGGACGATGGAAAACAACTAATCTAACAGGGGGAAAAAATTGTGATTACCTAACGGGCAACTTTAGCCCGATCTGATGATTCTATGGCCCGATCTTCCGAAAGGTACTGATAAGTCGATTGTGGAGAACTCGACGTTGATGATCCGGAGGCTCCGACCAGAATATATCAAACCTCCCGCAATCACTACACCATCGTTTCATTGGTTATCAACCGCGTTTAACGCGGTTGACCTCGCCAAGAAGGCTATCTCCTGCATGCGAATCGAGAACACAAGCAAGAAAGTAGAATATGCAATCTGATATTATATTATGAATATAGATGAAGCTCACAATGTGGGATTCCTCAACCGAACGTGCGGCGAGATTGCTAAGAAGAATAATCTCAAAGAAAAACCCACGTTAAACTATGACGGCTACTATATATGTATAGGGGGACGTGAGGAGGTCGACCTAGGGTTGTGCGGCCGCGAGAAGAGGCGTACACGACCTGGACTCCGACCTCGACACGCTTACAAGACCATATTAGGCCAAAACGGTGACGCAGCACCTTATTCACTATTCGTGTCGCGATCTCGGTGGAAGACACAGTGCGTAGGGTAGGTCTGGGGTGGTCTTAAGGAGTCCATGTTATCTCTGGTCGTAAGCCTTCTTGAAGTGGTCGTAGACACTGCGGAACTGGTCATAGACCTTCTTGAACTGGTCGTAGTCCTAGATTCCTAAGTACAAGTAAATCATCTCCGTTAGGCAGCATCATAGAGTTCTCAAATAATACACTCAGCCCTAGAAACGAATTTACCTGATAAATAAGTTGACGAGCACGTGCTCGAGTAATTAGACCGTGCACATGAGTGTTCGTATCAGTAGAAGTGATGTCCTCATCATCAACCTTAAATCATCCAACTTAGCGTTTACATTCCTAAGTTGAATCAAGTTTGATGCATTCATTGACCTAGCAGTCTCCAACTCAGAATGTAAAACTTGACAAGACTCACATGATTCTTTATCAGGAATAGAAGCTCTAAATCTATTGATTTTAGAAGTTAAGCTTTCAACAAAAATAATTATTTTCTTTTAGTTTTTTTTGTCTTTTTCAGTTCAATAGCAAGTTTAATCAAACCATCTTCAAGCTCATCATAGATTGTCTTACCTCATCAGGATCACTGTCATCGTTGTCGTTTTTCGCCATGAAGTACATGCCCGTGAAGTCATCGTTGTTCTTTTTCTTACCTCTAGCATCATCTTTGTCGTGGTCATTGTCGTCGCAACTTCCATATTTCACATCACTCAGATCAAGATGCTCGATAGTAGAAAGAACCTTTTTAGCAAATTTCTGATGAAAATTGGCACCCTTTGTGTTGTTGTTCTTGAATGGCCGACGGCGATAATTCTTGTCTTTATTGATCACCTTCCCCTGGAGCTTGGGGCACTCCATCTTAATGTGGTCTAGCTCGCCACACTCATACTACTTGATCGAACTTGGCATCATACTACTTGATCGAACTTGGTATGCCACCTCGCTTCCTCATCCTCATGTTGTTGAGTGTCATGTATGCTCGTGAGAGGATCAATACCAAATCATCTTCAAGGAGCTATTCGAACTGTTTCTCTGAAAAAGAAGACAAAGCAGACACAGGAAAAGAACTCGATGAAGCAGCTTGCACGCACTACTATAAAAAGGCCAATACTGAACACCTCATCACAGGCGGTTGACCAAAACCGTCTATATTAAATACAATCACAGACGGTTTTGGTTTTGTGACGGTCTGTGTTACTGGTTGTGCTAAAAAACGTCTATAAAGAAGTAATATCACAGACGGTTCATGTTGAAAACCGTCTGTGATATATTCACAGACGGTTTTCAATATGAACCGTCTGTGATACTTCACAGATGATTTTCAACATAAACCGTCTATGACTTCCCGTCCTCATCATAGATGGAGTGTATTAAAAACCGTCTGTGATAAGTATCTTCTTGATTTTACCATGACTCAAAATGCTAAACTCTCTGATTTTACCATGGCTCGAAATGCCTAACTCGTTGATTTTACCATGGCTTGAAATCACTAACACTCTTATTTTGTTTTCAATATGAACCATCTATGATATTAACTCATCACAGACAGTTTTTGTTTGAAACCGTCTGTGATTCGCTGAAATTTTTGAACGCTTGTGCGGGAGGCAAAATGTTTTGGCACTGCCCTTATATATTATACCCACCCCCACCTTGTCTTCCATCAGTCTCTCCCTCTCCCCTCCCCACGCCGAGCTCCGGCGACCACCCTCGATTCCCCAGCGTGGTTTAGCGAGGAGACACAGCCGACGACGACGAGGAGGAGGGATCGCAGGAGCTCCATGTCTGCCGCAGGAGGTAGACTGCCGGAAGGTACGTGTATATCCCAAAACATTGACAATTTGTTGGTTGTTTGATAGTTCTTATTTTATTTGGACCTAATGCCGGAGCACCGCTGGAGATTTTCGGTCGTCTCTCCTTTTCCTTGCCAACGATCTTGAGTCGAATTCGGACGACAGGCAAGAACAGTTTGTGATATGCTGGTGAGGTACATAGAGTAGCTCACAAAGACCAATCCAAGAAGTCAATGAGTTCTTCAGGAGCTTGGAGGCACAGATGGTTTCTAGCTAGTTTAACTTTGTAATTTTATTATTTTTTCCCATTAGGAGGGGACATTGTGATAGGTCTCTCCTGCAATGTGTTTGCCATCACAATTTTAATTGTCTTACTAGAGGTTCCATATGGAAACTATTGTCCAGCAATTGATTGGTTTGGCTCAAAATCTAATTTTTTTTTCAATAGAGAAACTATCACAGACGATTCTGAACAGAACTATCTAAGATAAGTAATTATGACAAATGGTTCCTGTTTAGAATCGTCTGTGATAGTTTTTTTCACAGATTGTTCAAAAACCGTCTATGATGACCTCATGTCATTACTGGCCCATAAACTCAGACGGCTTACGAAATCGTCTGTGAAGACCTTTTCTGTAGCAGTGACGGGATTACTTATAAGTGCTAAAGATGAAGCTTTATCAATCTTAGATGGCAAAGCTTCTATCTCATTGGTTTTCAATCTAGAGAAAAGATCATCTATGGATAAAGTATCTACATCGACAGTTTGATTGATAGTTGTGACAACCATCAACCACTCAGTACCTAAGATCTTAAAATTTTAGTTGTATTATCTTCATGAGTAGGGATAACATTAAAACTGCATAAATTACTCAATATTTTTTTCAAACCGAGCAAAAAGATTATCAATAGCTTCACCAGGCTTCATAGAAAAGTCAGAATATTCTTTTTGATAAAGATTATTACATACTTTCTTAATTTTAGTGGTTCCTTCATAATAATCACGAAGAGTTTTTCAAATTAAGTGGGTAGAATTAATATGAGCTACATGATCAAATTATTTGCAAGAAATCCCTTTAAACAATAACTTACAAGATTGAGCATTTAAATCAACATATGTTTTATTTATATTAGTAACTGTAACCGGAACCTCATATGGTCTAGCAACCTTATTCCAAACATCATTACCTTGAACCTTAATATAAGCTTGCATACGACACTTCCAGAAAACAAAACTAGTACCATCTAGCATAGGGGTACGATTCACATACCTCTTTGACGCCATAGCAACCCGCTCTGATACCACTCGACCATGCACTGTAGCTTTGACTATCGACCAGTTACTGTAGCTTCGACCATCGACCATTCACTGTATCCTCGACTATTGACTAGTTATTGTAGCTTTTGACCATTGACCATGCACTGTATCTTCCGACCATCGACTCTGACTGTCCTTCCTACTCGGTACGCACCCCGACTTACCACTGAGTACATTACTCAGTACTTGGAGCTATATCACTCGGTACTCAGAGTTACAGTACTCAAAGCTCGATCACTCAGTACTCGGAGCTACAACACTCGGAGCTATATCACTCGGTACTCGGAGTTACAGTACTTGGAGCTCTATCACTCGGTACTTAGAGCAACAAAGACTCGTGAATACAAAGACTCGTGATACAAGACTTGGAGCTACAATACTCTGAACTATATCACTCAAAGACTCTGAGCTCACAAGACTTAATCCAATGAAAGGATCATCGAATATCACCGTTTGGACCACCTGATAGAAGGCATGATTCGACGACCTAAAGTAAAAATTCCAACAACCGAAACTTTCACAAACGCAAAATATCAATGCAACCCAAACATCAATTATCCATCGTCACAAAAACTACGACCAGCCCACGTGGTCTATCATTTCCTTTGAGTTCTTTTTATTTGTTTTTAGTTTTCCCAAAATTTCTTTTCCTTGTTGAAAAATTTAATTTAACTATTTTAAAGTGTTGTCTTTTAATTTGGAGTTCTTGCGTAAATAATCTCAATTCAATTCAAATCCCTAATCTCAGTTCAACTGTAAATAAAAATCCAAATCCCAATTCTCATTCAAATCTTTGATCCAAAATCCAATTCTTTTTGTGACCATTTCTGAATTCAAATTTTATTTTGAATTCATCTCTATTTCAACTCTCAGCCAATTTTCAAATGCAAATCTCTATTTGAATTTTATTCGAAATGTAATATCTGAATTTTATTTTATTTTTATCCTTGGGCCGAAAACCCTTTTTCTCTTCCTTTCCCCTTTTTCCTTTTTCCCTTTCTCCTTTCCTCTCCTCTGTCTTTCTTTTCTTTCTTTTCTTTTCCTCTTCCTTCTTCCTTTCTCCTGTTCTCTGCCTAGAGCTGTGCCTACGCCTCTGCCGCCCGTGTGCTGCTCCTAGCTGCATCGCCCTTGCCGCCGACCACCCCACGCCGCCCGCGCCAGCAAAATGTGCGCCGCGCCACATGCGCATCCCACTCTCGCGTTCCTCTCGCCGCCAATCGCACCGCAGCCTGACCCACCCCACACGTGCGCCATGCCATACCCGGACCCCCTAGCCTCCTTTCTCCCCGTGCCACACACCCGAGCCACCCCGCATGTGCCTGCGCTTTGCGCCTGGCATCGCGCCGCACGGTCATTATGGCACCCCCAACTGCCACCTCCCCCTTGGCTATAAATGCTGGCCGTCGCCTTGCCCTTGCCCCCATCCTCGCCATCCTCCTCTTCTCCTTCTCTGTCGCCGAGCAAAATCGAAGAAGGGCGCGAGCTCCGTCTAGGACGCAGCGCCACCGTCACCGCTTCCACCACCTCCGATGAGCCTCTTCCCTATCTACCTGTGTCACCATGCGTTCCCGGTCCTCTTCCACTCTTCCGCCCTCTCAGTTTGTCCCATGCACTGCTGTGGAGTCCCACTGTCGCGAGCCACTCTTCTCCGCCGCCGGCCACCGTGGGGCCACCACATCGGTCACCCCCGAGCCAAATTGATCGGTCCCCTGCGTTCCCAAGGCCATCGCCGTGCCCGAGCTCTCCTTCCCTCGCGAGCGTCGCCGTCCCCTGCGCCTGCCACCGCCCGTGTGCCTCCTCCCTTGCGCGCACCGCCTCTGATCGCCTCCGCTCGCACCACTACCTCCTACAACTTCCCTTCCTCGCCGGCGACCCATTTTGGCCACCGGCCCAGCTCCCACGCCACCCCTCGCTGGTGCCGCCGCCGAGCGCCTACGCCCTCCCCTGATCTCTGCCTGTGCTATGCAAATGGGGTCCACAAGTCAGCATATTATTTTAATCTTTAATTCTGAAACGGAAATATTCTCCAGAATATTCTCTCATTTTTCATTTTCTACCATTTCATGTGATATTCAAACTTCTGGACATTCGTTCTCCTTCATACGAACTCTGATTCTGTCAATTCTTGTTCTTAAATTCATCTAAATTCATTATCTCTCTAATAGTACTAATTTTACAATTTTTATATTTTATTGGGATTTATCTTTATTTATTCACCTCATTTTGTGTGTATAGAATCTGGCATTTCCGAAGCTTTGTGGACCAGCCTGCCGAAGCAACTTCAACATTCGACGAAGGCAAGTCGTAGACCTTTGATCATTTTGAACCCATTTTTACAAAAGTATATTGTTTTATATGAAAATGCATTGCTAATTTTATATCAATTGTTTCCGAGAATAATTAAAATACATATTTGATAATATGCCCCCTTGAATAATAGTGATTGACATATATCCTTGGACACCATAGGATGGATTGATATTAGTTAGACATTATTATAATACCAACATGGGAAAATGTAATTATGCTTAGTCATACTTTAGTTGTACGATTTATTCCTTCACAATGATTAATCATGAAAATTTGACTTAATAAAATATGGAATTGTGGGTTGGGGATTCATTACGCATTTTGGAGTCTTTTTATGCTCGCTTAAGTTCATATACTTGCTGTTTTGGCTTTCGATTAGAGTGATATTCCATTCCTAGTCGTTAGCTTTTTGCTTCATTTCGCTTTGTTTTCGGTCTAGTTTTAACCCAAGTTTCTTGTAACAGATGGCCGACGACTCAGAGCGCTAAGGCTACCACCGTCCGACGAGGATCTTCCTCCTCCTCCCATGGCCGAGGTCCTTCTTCGATCGAGCGCGAACTGCAGCAGAGGATGAGGGTTCTTCTCGACGCCATCACGCCGCAACACTCCGCGCTCTTACCGGCTTCGGATCCGCAAGGGAGTGGACACCACGCGTGGGGACTTACTTGAGTTTCTTCGCACGAACTCGATTCATCAATTCTTGTTCTTAAATTCATCTAAATTCATTATCTCTCTAATAGTACTAATTTTACAATTTTTATATTTTATTGGGATTTATCTTTATTTATTCACCTCATTTGTGGGTCACTGTTATTAAAATTTGTTGTGTTATAGTAAGGGTTGTCATTTGACCGGTTGAACAAAAATGATTTCATTCTCAAGCGAATCATCGTAGTAAAAGGGGTAAATTTGGGATGGTGGAGGCAATATTAATAAGTTGTGCATAAAAAAAAAAAAGACAAAACTCAATGCCTACGCGAAAGCATAGAAACAATCTGTGAATTTTTAAAGTATCGCTCCATAGAAACTAATAACAATTGTTTGAAGACACAGGCTACATGTTCTGGTTTCATCGCAGAGATTAATTGAATGCGAACATCTGTCCAGAGCTAACAACACAGTAAAATTCCTTCGAAATTCACATGCGGGGACTTGTTCATGAGCTTGTTTCTTTGCATGAATGCATCAAATCAGTTGCATGTAAACATGTCATTAGCTTACAGGGCAAGCTATGATGTTGGCTTCACGGTTGACCTTAAATGTCATGAGTCATCCTACTGTTGATTCACAACCTACCTGCTTTGCACTTTTGAGAATATTAATAAAAACACACCAATTCAACTAATCAACTAGCTAAGGCGGAGATGCACGGTACAACGGGGAATAGCTCAAATCAATGGTGTAGATTGAATATTGCTACAGTATTTAACAATAAACAACTGCATTGATTTCCTAGCTACAGTAAAAGCGGGCGCTAGCTACAGTGTAGTGCAGCTCACTGCAGCAACAAATTTGAATTACTTCTGCTACAGTATCTCTCTGTAACTGTAGAGTACGGATGCCAATCTTGTTCCGTACAAAATATTAGATCTACTGGCCATCTTTTCAACAAAAAAAAAAATGCATTTCCTATCGTTTATTTTGTTTTGCAACGACAAACTAACCGGAAAAAGTACATTCTTTTACGAAAGTAGGGGAAAAAATATTGATCCGGCACGATCACAAAGAATTGGAAATAGTTGGATGGAGAAAAAAAAACATTTGAGAAACAAGAAGAATTATTTTATGAATTTATTTTTTTAAAAGCTGGTCTTAAAGTTAAGGGAAATAAATAAAAAGAAAGGCATCAGGAGGATCTGCCGTTGAGGACAGGCCTAACGGTATAGCCTAGCCCCCACAACGCGCAGAGCTGGTGGGTCCCAGCCGTCCAGAGCAGGCCTGACACGTGGGCCTACCATGGCAGAAGAAGCATCAATAGCGACCCCAAGAGAGAGAGAAAAAATCAGCCCAACCCCTTATCTCGCCACCTGACACGCATATATTATTTAACCGACATGTGGGGTCATCAATGTAAATGACCCAATTGGCAGAGAGAGCACGTAGTTGCGTTCATGTTTACCAAGACTTCGTCGCTTCCCGGGTTTTTTCCAAGCGCGTGCAGCCGCTCCGTTCCCACCACACCTTGTACATACCGACTAACAGCCCAGTCCACACGCATAAAAAGCATCACCGACATTGGCGTCCCACCTTGGTTGGACCCACCAGTCCGTGGAACGACAGTATTTCTCGCGGTGTCTGTCCGTTGCTTATCCTGCCGGCGAGGGACCATTAGGCACACAGTATTTAGTCATGTTTAAAAGAAAATTTATAATATTTAAATATTATAGAGTGTGTTAGAACCTATGTATTATAAGTGTTGTCTCTAAAGATGATGTAGCATATATTAAAGACCATGTGGGCACACCAACTGAAAGCCGACCCCACCTGAAAACCACGCCACACTTTAGCTCTCACACTGACACGCGAACCTCGAGTTGTGGGGTCCAGTGTTCACTGATACTAGTTGAAGGGTTTGGTGCAGCCCACGTCCACTTGTCCGTCGGCTTCTGGCCGCCTAGGCTACGCATTCGGCTCCCATTGGCTGCTGCCAGTGGCCTCGTTCTCCACACCGTGGGGCCCACGTGGAGTGGCTCAACCGCTCTCCCGGCGACACGTGTCCGTGTGGGACCGGGCAATCTTCCCATTGCACGCTATGGTAAACTAACGCAGCCCACCAAATTCGCATGTCTGGAGCGAGCAATTTGGACAGCAAGGCCAAGGTTCGTCGTCCGCACTTCCGACTCCGCAGGTACTTGCTTTCCAGCATGACTATGCAATGCAAATGTCAGAACCTCTGCTCTAACACAGCAACCCTTCCCATAGGATGTGCACCCTTCTATGACCACCTGGGTGGACGATATGCTCAGGCGCACCGGATACCTACACTGAGTTCTCCGCAACACCGCCTCCCATGCAGTGTTCCTCCTACGACTTCTGAGACATACGCCGCTCCCCTGACATGCTCACCTTCCTTGAGGATCAGCTACATCATCAGGGCAGGTGGGGTAGGCGGTAGGCTGATGTACCATGAGTTCTACTGTCTTGCCTTTAGAACCTCTGCGTTTTTTTCTTGTACCCCTCTATATATGTACACTTGTCTAATGTATACCCACGTCTTTATGTTAGTACTTTGCTTGTTGTACGCAGTGTGGAACTAATTGTATCATAATCGTAAACTTTAACTTCATTTGTAGTGTCAATCTGTCGCCGTTAACTATCTCTGCAAAGTAGGACGTGACATCGCTCTACAAAGTACGACGTGACCACTCTCTGCAAAGCAAGACAAGAGTTCTCTCTGCATAGCAGGACGTGATCTTGCTCTGCAAAGCACGAAGAGACCACTTGACCACCGCAAGCTTCCTCCTCGAAGGGCGTGGCGCACGGACGAGAAACATATCCGTGCCTCATTGCAATGGAGCCGCTACAACTGCATTCGCTCCCGCTATAAATACAGCGCTACTCGGCGAGGAACTCGACACCAACAATACTACCTAGATAATATAGACAAGGAGAAGGAATAGGAACACATCCGCAGCTTTTGAAGGACTGGGAGGCTCCCAGCATACCGCCGCTCGCCACAAGGCGTTTAGTCAACAGTCTTACACTCCCCACCCACCTACTTAACAACCACATCCGGAGCTCGTCGATCTAAGGAGGCTACCTCACAATAAGCCCAACGATTTTGGGTCGAGCCACGCCCCCTCTTATGCCCGCTGAACGTCCTCCAGAAAGGTCTCCAATGGGGGTGGTGCCACCCCTTTGCGTGGTGTCGGGATGCCTGCAAGTGTCAAATCAACCGACGAGTGGACCATTGGACAATACTATTAGTGCTGCTCAAACTTCTACGTGGACTACACCAATCGCATGTTTGGCACGTCGAGCCATAGTAGCCGGTAATGAAATCATATTTCAGTGCACACCACTATTTTGCTTCCCATTACGCCGTAACAACGTCTTTCTTCCCATCGTAGTCTCCACCATGCCTATGCAAGTTCAGCCAGTGGATCGACGACAAGATCCACCCCTAAGACATGTGGATGCTACTGTCATGGAAGAGGTGGGCCAGGAATGACTGTGAGGGCCATGAAAGGCGCCTTGAAGAGCCGCATGCTGAGATAGAGGAGAAGAAGAGGCAGGAGAGGTTGCACGAGGAGCAGGAGCGCGAGCATGCCAAACGACGCGAGGCTGAAAGAGCACGGAAGATGGCCATCGAGGCGAAAGTTAAGGCGCAAGGCGAAGAGTACAACACCGAGCTGGGCCACAAAGGCAAATTGTCACATTCCACGCAGTTGGTCGACCCTCTTTGTCCATATATCCCATGTATTTCTAATTCTCTAAAGGCATGAGTGCACCGTCCTTGCTTCGTTAGCCTGCGTGCTATGTAACCCCCTTGTCGGATCAAATGTTGAGTTGTTATCGTTGCGCTATTTCTCTAAAGTTCTCTACTGTGTATGAATTCCCTAGCGTATCGCAGTATCACCCCTTCTTAAAACCAATTCAAGTATGTTAAGCGCAGATGGATATTGTATTATATATATAAACCGAATTAGCTCAGCATTATGTTTGGTCCAAAATACTATTGCCTATTCAATGATTATGTATTTATTACGATAAATTGAGCCGCTCAATGAATAGTGAGAAAAAAACGTATAGAATTCTCTTCAAATTGAAATGAAAGTCAAAACTAAATAATTAATTTGAGAAAAAAAAATCCGACGATAAATCAATGATGGAGTGGAATGCAAATAACTAACATGCGGTAACAGTAAACTATAATAAAAGGGATTGGAAAGGAGATATATGTAAAATAACTGTACTCTCTCATACTACGTGGCAAGGAAGACATTAACATAAAATAACTTACCAGTGAAAAAAATACATAATTGGACATACCAGTCAATTAGGAAAAAACAATAGCTAGTGTGATGACAGTTACCTTTTCTTTTCTTTTTTTTTAATGTTGAGCTAGACAAAAAATGCAGGCTTGAGAAAGATCCTCGTAGAAGCTCTGACCATTCTAATTGCACCAGTCCCCGCCAATAATCAACTCCCACCCGCACGCATTAGCAAATGCCAAGGCTCTGCACTGCAGCCATCGCAGCACGGGTGCCTATATCGCTAATCCCCCCCGTCCCCACCTAACTAACCCCACCCCTCTTTACTAAACACCCCTCTCTCCTTGCTGGTTTCCTCCTAACCACTCTCTTAAAAAAATACAGAAATTGATACCTAACTCTAGATTTTTCTTCTTCCACGTTGCACCTTTGTTACAGGATCCAAAACGCCCTACGTGTGAAATGGGATGACAGATGATGTTTGCCTTTTCGCACTGAAAGTGTTTATCATGAACAGATCGATAGATTTGAAGTTTATAGCCTTTGGTTTGGCATTAGAAAATTGGTCCTTTAAATTTCCCAAGCATATATATGAAGTACCGTCACCAAACAAGATTATTTTTACTATTATAAAATAATATTTTGGTAATAATAACAGGTCTGTAGATGCATCTACCTCTTGAGTTGGTAGAATTTTTATCGGTGAATAGATGCATACATCCATATATATTACTGTAAGAATATGCATTTTATGATAAGACTCTCCGTGACGTAGGGATAAACATCTTATGTACATTAGTTTATCGGGTTTAGAAACTCGGCTAATTTTACTCGAAGCAACGGTTATAGATAGATATAAACAGAGGAGAGAGAGAGAGGGGTAAGAGAAGGAAGTAGCAGTACTATACTCTCTCTCTCTCTCTTGGATAGTGTCAGCATAGAAGTATAGAAGAAGGGAAGAAAGAAGCTGGCGACCTCGCTCCGCTTGGCGTTTTGCCTATCCCCTCCCTCCTCTCTCTTTCTACACCTCATACTCCTACTCCCTTGGCGACGCCGCCGAGATAACCCCACGCCACGGCTCCGTTCACATAGCTCGGCCTTGGCGATAAGGAGGAGGAGAAGCGGAGGGAGCGGGAGGCCATGGCGTTCCACGGCCACCTCCCGCACGAGATGGCCATGCCGCCGCTCGGCGCGGACGACGCTGTGGCGGGCGGGGGCGGGGGAGGCGTGCCGGGCGGGGCGCCCGCGTGGCTGAGGTACGGCGACGGGAGCTTCCTGCACCTGCAGACGACGTCGGACTCGTCGGCGTCGCCGTCGGGCGCAGCGGTGGCTGCGGCCGCCGCGGCGGGAGTGCAGTGGGTGGGGACAGGCGATGAGGCGGTGGCGGCGATGTGCGGGAGAGGCGGTGCGGCGGAGGCGGAGGCGGAGGCGGCGCGGTGCAAGGCGGAGATACTGGCGCACCCGCTGTACGAGCAGCTGCTGTCGGCGCACGTGGCGTGCCTCCGCATCGCGACGCCGGTGGACCAGCTACCCCGTATCGACGCGCAGCTCGCGCAGTCGCAGGGCGTCGTCGCGAAGTACTCCGGCCTCGCCGTCGCCGGGGACGACGGCCGCGAGCTCGACCAGTTCATGGTGAGGACACGACACCTGTCTCTCTCTCCTGTCTCCTCTCCTCATGCCCCCCGTTCTGTTGTTGTGGATTGCCTTGGGATTGGTGGTGGCGTGGGATTATTTAGGGGATTTGGGAGGTTCTTTGCTTAGCTTAATTTAATTACCGGAAAGCTTAAGAGAGGCGTTCTTTATTGGGGTGGTTTGGATTTGGCAAGCTTGTCTATATCCTCTCCTCTCTAAAATCTGCTTCCGTGGGGTTTTATATTGTACGGACGCAATTCAAACGAGAGTTTAATTTCGAGATCACCAAGTTTTTCATGTTTTGATTTGTGAAGCTTAACGCTACTTGTTAAGCCCAAGCTGTTACCGTAGCTTTTCCCCTTTGGTTTGTGGATTGTACTAGAAGAGAAACGAGATTATTTTTACATTTTTTTCTTCTCGGTTTGTGATTTGGGCAGCTTCTTTTGCCCTTTTGCTCTCTGTTCTCGCAACAATGTCAGCTCCTAATCTTGTTGGTCCTTTTGTACTATTAAAAATAATCTGGTTTTGATTGGTTGGCCTCTAGCTAGCAATTCCGTGTGCTTGCAATCAAGTAGGGTTTTGACCATGTTTATGTTGGGGTCTGCAAAAATATTGAAGAAACCTCCTCTGATGGAACAATCTTCAAATAAATTGGTGTGAGAAATGACATAGGATGCTATAGTGCTCTACTACCTGCAATTATGTTTAGACACCACTTTTGTTTATTTCCCGGGACGATTGACCATTGGAGGCAGTTCTTTCTGCTGGATGCTGATTCGAGATAGCCGGAACAGATCAGATAGTGGAAATTGCAGGGGGCGTTGCTTCCAATCACGAGATAGGAGGGAATGAATCATGGCTTCCTCTCCTCTCCAATTGACGCTGCCCTTCGTCTGTCCTTTCCCAAAGTAGTACCAGTTCTTCTCTCCTCTCCCATCGACATGGGTTATATGTGGCTCGGGAAATAAGTCTTATCCCACCCTACTTATTTTATAAATGATGTAGGGACTTTTCGTTTCCTGTTATCGGTGGGGAGCCATGGGGCAAGGGACTGTGCGTGGGTTGGTAAAGATGTTTCGCTCTTGCTGCCTGGGTACGACTATGCTGTAGGGACTTTACATGTAGCACCACCTGTTTCCATGGTATTGTGTGTTAGGACATTTTCCCTTTCACCCTCACTCTCTGTGCTAGCGCAGTGTTCGGTGACCTCAATTGTTGCAACAAGTCTCAAAATATGAATAAATGTTGATTTTCAGTAGCAAATGATTTGCACTGATAATAACGTGTGATGGCCCAACATCACTTGATTTTGAACTTTGATTCAAATGAAATATAATTGGGTTTTGTTGCTTGAATAGGTAGGAGAATATTAACGAAGGACTGACGACGGTGCAAGTTATTTTTCCACGCACCTAATAAACACGTTTTTCATCATCTACCACTCACCCTACAGGTCGGGAGAGTGGGACTGGGAAGATGCGACGAAATATGAAAAATCTGGAAAGTTGAATAGCCGTTGCCCGTTGCCCATAACTCTTCTATTGTCTTTTTATTTTGGAATACCCATTTAGTGCTTCCTGTGTGGGAAGGTACTCCTCGCTGATCTCAAATAAATGATGAATATTCGCCCAATCAAAATCAAATATGAGCAGGGGTGTCCCTCCGAGAAAACCCCAGTCCCTATTCACATTGACGATTGTGGTATAGTGTACTAGTGGTACTTCACGTGCAGTTGTGTCTAAACTCCCTCTATAGCTTGCATTTGTACAGGACCAGTACATCAATATGCCAAAAATGGTCCAAAATGCTCTTTGTTTGATCTCTTTTTGGTCCACTTATAGGGAAGCTCTTGATGGTATCAAGGGCCATGCGACCAGAACTATGATGCAGTATAATCTCCCTCCCATCTAATTATAACCGACATAGAATTCACGTTATTTTTTTTAACAAATTTGCTTAGGATAGAAAATACAAATAAGATTTCATTCATTGGATGGTCCTGGTCAGTCCACTTGATTCCTTGGTCTTTGTCCTGTGCTGGTCCGCTGGACCTTATAACACAGTAGTCATAAAGCATCGTTATGAGCGATTACTGAAGTTGGGACCATATGACTTTCTATTTTAGCTTTTATTGGGTCTGACAGCTAGTAGTTATTTTGTTCTGTCTATTGTGTTAAACTGAAAAGTTTTAGGGGGGAAAAAGTTTACAAGTGTGCTTGTCCGTGCAGTTAGCTCAGTCCAGTCACATTTTGGTGTAGTTTGATCATCTTCATCGAAATTTCTGCAAATAACTGATGTTTTTGTTATGAATAACGTTTGTATTCAATATGAGAATAATGAGCCAATATATATACAGTACAAATGTAGTATATAAGCAAAGAACCCCTTGTACAATACACATCTAACACCCCCTCTCAAACTTATGGTGGATCAACAACATTAAGTTTGGATCCACCATAAGTTTGGAGAGATAGAAACTATGTTGAGCTCTGGTATGCGCCTTTGTGAAGAAGTCTGCCTACTGAAGTTCTGAAGGCACATACTGAAGAGCAACAATCTGGTCCTGCACCTGGGTCTGCATGTAGGAAGCATCAACACTATATGCTTTGTAAGCTCATACTTCACCGGATTTGTAGCAATGCTAATAGCCCCTGTACTGTTAGACGAAAGAGAAGTGAGCGTTGAAACAAAAACACCAAAATCCTCGAGTAACTACAGTAGACAAGTAATACTCCGCGGTCAACAAAGCCATAGCTCGCAACTCTGCCTCTGCACTCGAACGAGAAACTGTTGTCTGCTTTTTAGTCTTCCAAGCAATGAGAGAACCACCAAGAAAAACACTATAGGCAGAAAGAGACCAGTGATCAGAGTGATCACTAGCCCAGGTAGCATCAGAATATGTTTGGAGATGTAAAGAGCTGGAACAAGGGAAAAACAGACGACGAGTGATGGTTCCACGAAGATAACGTAGAACACGAAGAATATGACTATAGTTGAGCTGAGTGAGAGCAGAAACATACTGACTCAAGATATGTATAGGGTATGAAATGTCGGGACGAGTGACACCCAAATAAACAAGACTCCCAACAAGATGACGATAACGAGTAGGATCAGTAAGAGGCTCACCATCAGTGGGCCAAAGATGAACATTAAGTTCCATGAGTCTCAGCGGTGTGCTGATCCGTAAGAGAAACACGATCAAGAAGATCTTGAATATACTTTTCTTGGGACAGATAGAAGCCCTCAGGCGTAGAAATAACCTTGATTCCAAGAAAGTAGCGAAGAGAACCCAGATCAGACATAAAAAACTGTTCATTAACAGAAGTGATGTACTGAGAATCATCTCCAGTAATAATCATATCATCAACATATAAAAGAAGAAGCGTTCGACCACGAGGCGAAGTGTGAATAAAAAGAGCATGATCATGAGCACTGGCAGAGAAACCAGCTGCAGTGACAATAGAAGATAAACGATCAAACCAAGCACAGGAAGCTTGTTTGAGGCCGTAAAAAGATCGACGAAGCGACAAACCATACCTCAGAATGTAATACCCCTGGTATCGTGCATATAAACCTTCTCACGCAGCTCATTATTGAGAAAGACATTCTTGACATCAAGCTAAGAGTGGATCATGCCCGAACAGAAGCCACATCAAGAAGAGTGCGTATAGTGGTCATGTGAGCCACATGAGCGAATGTCTCATCATAATCACGACCATGCTCCTGCTGAAAACCACGTGCCACGAGACGAGCCCGTAGCGCTAAGAGAACCATCAGAGCGGGTCTTAACCTTGTAGACCCATTTTCACGTGATAGGAGTAACACGCGCGGGAAGAGGGACAAGATCCCACGTGCCAGTATGCTCAAGGGCAGCAATCTCCTCTGCCATCACATGCTGCCACTCCTGATAAACAGCAGCATCACGATAAGAAGTCGGTTCGGCAAGAGCCGCTAAACAAAAGCGAACAGGAGGCCGAATAGACTGACGATCACGAAGAGCATATCGAGGAGGATATGCCGAAGAAGATGACCCATTTGAAGAAGATGGCGCATCAGGAGAATCCTCAACTCGCGGACGATGAGTGTAGTAGAGTGGATAAGAAGGAACATGACCAGGAGGAGCCTCTGGAGAGGGTGGTAGTCGCGAAGGAGACGATGGAGGAGGTACTGGAGAGGCCAAAGGCTGTGATGTAGGTGTGGTGACTATGGGAGTGGCAGGAAAAGTCAGGAAAGAAAGAGGACCGACAAGAGATGCTGGAGTGGTGGAAGGAGAAGGATGATGGTAGAAAGGACGAGACTCATCAAAAGTGACGTCTCGAGAAACCCACATCCGTCGGCCAATAGGATCCCAACAATTATATCCCTTATGCTCAGCGCTATAGCCCAGAAAAATGCACTGCACGGACTGAGCGGTCAGCTTGGTGCGCTCACGAGGGGAAAGAAGAACATAGCACACACACCCAAAGAGGCGAAGACTAGAATGGTCAGGAGGCTTGCCACAGAGACGCTCAACTGGGATCCCACCCTGAAGAGCAGAAGAAAGTTGAATGTAAATCAGGAAAGTGGCAGTAGAAACGCCTCAACCCAAAAGTGTGGTGGGACAGTAGAAGCAAGCATAAGAGTCCGGGCTATCTCAAGAAGATGACGATGCTTCTGTTCAGCCACACTGTTCTGGGCATTAGCACCAGGGCAAGAAAAATGAAAGAGTGCCCTGCTCAGAAAAAAACCACGAAGGACTCCTGACAGGTATTCCTCAACAGAGTTAGCACGAAAGATACGAATAGGAGAATCAAACTGAGTACGGATCATGTTGGCAAAAGTCTTGTAGATGGATAAAACGTCACGACGAGATGCCATAAAGTATATCCATGTGTGGCGAGAAAAGTCATCAATAAAAATTATATAATATCGATGACTTCCTTTCGGAACGAAAGGAGCTGGCCCCATACATTAGAATGAACAAGATCAAAATGACGCTGTGACACCGACTCATTGGAAGGATAGGGAAGCTGAAGCTATTTACCAAGCTTACAACCCTGACAATTTAGAAAAGCATCACCAGACACAAACCCTAAAAGACCGTGACGAAGTAAAAAAGATAGATGCGACCCACAAAGATGTCCCAAACGATGATGCCACTGAGTAAAAAACGTAGTGGAGGATGCAGCAGAAGCAGTGGCGATGGTGGAGGCGACAAGACTTGCAAGGGCAGTGGAAGGAAGGTGAAACCAGTCTAGCTCGCAAAGACGCTGTGAGTCACGACGGCGAGGGCCAGTACCAACCAAAGTCCCCGTGTGTCGATCCTGAACACAACAAGAATTAGAATCGAGAATAACACGACAACCATGATCAGTGAGCTGACCGGCAGATATGAGCTGCATGGTTAGCTTGGGAATATGAGAAATAGCAGGAACATGAAAAGAGGAATTCAAAAGAGCGCTTCGTCCTGCAACAGAAAGAGAGGTACCATCTGTTGTTTGAATAGTGATAGGAGCAGCTAAAGGACGAATGAAAGTGAGACTGGTGGAATCAGATGTCATATGAAAGGAAGCACGAGAGTCAAGAATCCAAGGTGATATACCTAAGCAAGAAGTAGAAGGTGGTCTCTCACTAGAAGACCATGCAGCAGAACCAACAGAACTAGACGGTGTAGAAGCAGCCATGCGACGCAGCTGTGTGAGAAACTCCTGAGAATCAGAAACACTAGAGCTCTGTTGAGAGGAGGAACCACTAGTGCCCTTCGGAGGATGGCCACCACGTCGTAAATCCTTCGTCTTCTTGTAGCAGAACTGCTCCACAGGTCCACGCTTGTTGCAATAGGTGCAATGGAGTCCCTACCAACGGCAATCCACGTGAAGACACAATCGATGATGGAGTGGTCATGGTGGTGTGTAGAAGATGGAGGAACTTCCAGAACCGAAGGAGACGACTGGAACGACAGCAGACCCGCAACACGAAGGCGAATCTCTTCAGCACAAACAGTTGCAAGGGTCTCCAACAAAGTCACACGAGGGTGTCGTGCTAGCAACTGAGCACGAGTCTGCTCGTACTCAGCATGAAGATGTGTCAAGAAGTCGTAGATGCGATGAAGCTCCAGGTGAGATTGCTAACGCCGACAAAGACTAACAAGTGTGGCAAACATCCGTCCCAAAGAGTTAATCTTACGCCATACCACGCATAACCGGGCATAGAACTCGCCCACAAGTGACATCTCCTCGCCTATGCCATCGCTTCCCGACGCTGTGAAAGATACAAGGAATCGCTAGACGGCTTGTAGCGGTAGCGCAGATGCTCCCACATCAACTATGCTGAGGCCAAGCCAACCACATCCCCAGTGAGATGCACTTCCATGCTAGCAACCAGAATAGCAGAGGCACGGGCATCCTCATCAATCCATGTCTTGTAGGCAGCATACTGATTATGAAAAGTCTCCGTGAGATCCTCAAACGCATCGGATATCCCTTTACGAGTGTCTTCGGAAGCATCCTTCGGGAGCACAGACTCAACAGGTGGAACATGGCTAAGCGGACAAGGCAACTCGCTAGTGAGAAAATCCCAAAGACGCTAACCACGCATATGGAAGCGCATGTGCTGAAACCAGTCCTGATAATTGAGTCCATTAAAGATCACTGGGCAACGAGGAACATAAACAGTGCCCATTGGTAGGTGGCATTGGACGACGCGGCAACCAAGACAACGAAGTCTAACAGGCGGCGTTGGACGGCGCGACGGTTAAAACGACGTACTGATTTTTTCTTTTTTTTTCGGGTCGATTACTTAACAAAGTCGAACGGCTCGCTCAAAACACAAAACACGCACAGCCTAGCCCAAACCGCGCACGGGGGAACCTAAGGGGGGCGAGCGGCGATGGCAACCCGAGTGGAGGCGGCGGCGTCAGCACGAGCGATAGCGACGGTGGAATCCTCGGTGATTCCCTGGCGGCTTCCGGGCGACCGAGCGACGACTCGTGCAGCGGAATCCTCGACGACCCCTCGGCGACGTCTGGGCAATCGAGCGGCAGCTCGTGCGACGGGATCCTCGGTGAAGTCGGAGAAGTCCGGTGACCAAGCGATTTCGGCCCGACGCAGCTGGCCGGACGCCCACGGGCGATGGCGGTCTGAGCGACGGCGGCGGAGTTTCAACAATAGATTCAGAAGCCCAAGCTGCGGCGACGAGGGTGAGGTGCTCCAGAGCCTCATCGTTGGTGACTAAGACGAGCGCAACAAGCGAAGCAACGGGCAAAACCAGCGGCGGCGGTGGTTGGAGAAGAAGAACCAGCGGCGGCGGCGAAAAAAACCCTAGGTACGCTCTGATACCATATTATAAATAGCGTTTGTATTCAATATAAGGCCAATGAGCCAATATATACAAGTACAAATGTGTCATGTATGCAAAGAACCCCTTGTACAATACATATCTAACAGTTTTATGAGTGATAATATGCATAGCCACAATAATAGTTCCATTTTCTTTATCTCTTCTTCACGCGTCTTATGTTATTTATGACCATTTAAAATCCTTCTTTAGCAACTCCTGTTTTCCATTGCTTTTCTGGTTGATAATTATTTTGTGAGATATCTTTCCTCAGTTTGATTCTTTCATCGTATTCGTTCATTACATATGGGTAACCTGTTTTGTTTGTTTTCTTAGCCATACTATGTCTTGCTACTCTGTTCGTTGAAAGAACAACTACAGCAGCACGTCCGTGTTCACGCAATGGAAGCAGTGATGGCTTGTTGGGAACTTGAACAAAATCTGCAGAGTTTGACAGGTGAAGTCATTTCCCAGTTCTTTTAGTTTCCATTAAATTCACAACGGCAGCATTTTTTTTGTCCAATCACATGCATATGCTTCGAATTGTTAGCTAAATTTTTGCTTGGTTCAACTTGAACTTCCATAGCAGTCATATTTTGTATTCACATTGTTGTGCTTTAATTTATTTTGAATGTTTTAACTAATCTTGGTTGCTTAAAGAATTTTATTATATGCATCATAGGTGAATTTCGTAAGCATTATTAAAGCTGTATCCGTGCCAATCATAGATATTCTATGGGGATCCTCTTCCTTCATTTTTGCCTGTATGTCAGCGGTCTCTCATTTGGAAATGGTCGACATTGCTCAGTACCATTGTGAAGATCACCTAGTTGAAAAATATCATCCAGTGTGTCACTGGCAAGTGGCCCTGGGCACAACATGTCACTTTGCACTGGTTGGTATTTTCTAGTTTATACCTCTTTGCGATGACACTCACCTAATTTTCTCTTCTGGAAATTGTCTTAATAAATAAGTGTTAAGAGATATATTAGAGATAGTAAAAGTTTGTCCATCTCTGTGCTTGTTCTCCATAGCATGCCATTTTTCAAACATAGGTGGTCTGTATTTGGTGTAATACATCGAAATATTTTCTGACAATGATCCTAAAAGAATTGACTAAGGTTGTGGAAATTGCATATTCTTGGACCAAAACATTGTTCTTCCGCTCTTGATTAGTTTGGACTTATATGTTGGAAAAAATGTGCATTGTAGTGGCTAGCATAGTATCTGCCGTCGCAAACCACAGTAGCATTTTACATGCCCATGATATCATACATTTATTTTGTTTTGGAGCAATAAGCACGTATATTGAGTACTGTCCTTATGGCCACCTGCCTCAAGAAAATATGATTATTAACTGGAAGTGCACTGACAGGTGCGTCGCCTGGTGAGGGCACCGGTGCAACCATGTCTGATGGTGAAGATGACCAGGCAGATAGCGAGGCTAACATGTATGATCCAAGCTTGGATGGAGCGGATACCATGGGCTTCGGCCCTCTTGTTCCCACAGAAAGCGAGCGATCCCTAATGGAACGTGTTCGTCAAGAGCTAAAGCATGAGCTCAAGCAGGTTTGGAATGGATTCCAATAATACTTTGCAGAAGTTCACCATTATTTCACACTAGTAGATACATGGACATGTTGATGAATCACTATTATCGTTTGCAAATTGCAGGGTTACAAAGAGAAGCTGATCGACATTAGAGAAGAAATTCTTCGCAAGCGAAGAGCAGGAAAGCTCCCAGGAGATACAACTTCTGCATTGAAAGCTTGGTGGCAGTCTCATTCGAAGTGGCCATACCCAACAGTAAGTGACGATGACACAAGTTACATGGTTAGCTTCCTTATGTTGCATATTACGTGCACATGTCAGCCTAGCACCACGAGTTTTCATATCTCGCACCATCTCTTGAGCCTTGCGAGTTTCTTTATCTTGTTATGGTCTGCCATACTGTTCATCATACCTTATTTTTGATGTCATTATTTTTCTTTTGCAGTACCATTTGTTTTGCCACTATTATGTATTAGGTGTTGGTGTTGGACACAAGATATACAGACTAAATTTTTTTTTCCCATTATACGTGCAGGAGGAAGACAAGGCACGGCTAGTGCAAGAAACAGGGCTACAGCTAAAGCAGATCAACAACTGGTTCATCAATCAAAGGAAAAGGAACTGGCACAGCAACCCATCTTCTTCCTCAAACGTCAAAAGCAAACGCAAAAGGTACCAAATTATTCCTGTGCACCTGTTCGATAACCTCAAGTTCCACTGATCCATTGATGTGTACTCAATTTGAGCAAAAAAGTAATGCAGGTGATAGCAATTCATAGTTCTTCAAGATCATTGCTGAGGGCTGAAAGCTTTGTTGGGCGAGTACGCGGGGAATGCATCTAGAACACAGAAGGGAGCAAGCGCTCGACGAAGCTTTAGGTCAGAAAGGTTCTCAGCAGGACCAGGATCGGCAGCCATATATTAGAATACCAGTTATTTATAGACAAAACTAATTGCATCTATAAGCAAACGTACAGTTCTGTAAGCGCTTGATTTGAAGAATAGAGGAAGCTTCTCCAAAGGGCTGTATAAAGTGGCAATATTTATATTTGATAGCTAACATGGTAATAGTGCTTAGTGGATTGGCGTTGATGTTTTTGTTCTCCGCATCGTAGAGCCCCCAATGTTTGAACCGTTGCTTCGCACGTTTTTTCTTTAATCAGACGTGTATCTCTACTGCTTAAAGGAGTTGGTGGTGGTTGTCCGCCTTCCTACATACAATATGAGCCGTTGAATCTATCGTCTCTCTCTCTCCTCCACCCTCCCATCTGCGAACTCCGCACTAAACCGCCGCCTCGACCTCCCCATCCGCCCGCACTCCTCACTCGCCGCCGTCGCGACCTCCGCGGCTGTCCCTCCCTCCCATCCTCTCAGACTCACGCCACGCCGCCTCGCCTCCGCGCCCGCACCTCCCATCCATCCAGCGCCGCCAGCCGTGCCGCGACTCTCGCCTCACCGCCGCCTCCACACCCCATGATCCCTCGCCGTCCTCCTCTGCGCCCATGGAGAAGATCTCCGTCGCTGCCCGCTTCCGCTTGACCGCCCCGCTTCCTCCGATGATTCCTCCACGTCCGGCGGCGACCGCGAGTGGCGCATCGACAACACCTGCATCTCCCTCCTCCACCGCGCCATTCCCGTCTCCAACGCCTCCTTCGGCTTCGGTAAGCCACCACCCCCTCCCTCCCCCCATCTCGAACCCTCCCTCTCTAACACCCCTCTCGTGCTGAACTAAAGACCACATGTTCGACGAGACGGCCACCAACGCGCGAAACTACAACGTGCTCGTGCGCTCCCTCATCCTCGCCGCCGTCGACGGCTTCAACGGCACCGCCTTAGCCTACGGCCAGACCAACAGCGGCAAGACCTTCACCATGAATGGCTCCGGCGATCACCCGGTGATCATCCCGCTCGCCGTCCGTGACGTCTTCGACACCGCGCGAGAGGTTAGATACTCGTGTACAATGCCCAACACGATGACACTTTCATTAATTAGATAATCGAGATTGCTTTATTTTGTACCTTCGTTGGATTTTGGTATCGGGTAGGTCATGGATCGCGAGTTCTGATCGTGGTGTCGTACATGGAGATTTACAACGAGGAGATTAATGGCATCTTGATGCTCGGGGGCCAGAAGCTGCCGATTCACGAAAGTTTGGATTTTATTCAGATTACAAGACAGGTTATGTAACTATTTCTATTTTTGCTGCTACATCATGGTGTGTATGTGGCCAGCCTGTGGGAGGAGATTGTGAACAACGCCGAGCAAGTGTTTGAGCTCCTCGAGCTTGGAGAAGGTACCATTTCTGTCCATACACTATTTTACTTGTTCAAGTACATGTTTTGCTTTTTTCCCCCTCCAGTTTAGAAGCTTTTTTTTAGCTGCGGATATCGTCAGGATATGTGCATGATCTTAGGATCGCCGCTAGAAATAGGACTCAGATATCCTCTGGGAGGTGTGCTCCAAATTTGGTCAAGTTTCATTGGTTGAATCAAAAGTTGGACCAAATTTCGTTTTGGATTTGGGCATTGTGTTTTGGTACTGGACTAAATCGGTTCGACCGATTTAGGAACGGCGGTCCGACTGCCTGCTTCTCAGACCGCCCGATAGCTGCCGGTCGAACCGATTCCCAACGGTCAGATCGCCCGATCGGCCACCGTCCGACTGCTCGTCAACACAACCCGGTTCGACCACCGATCAACCACGGCGGTCGACCTCCAGTACTCAGACCGATCTCCTGAGTTCGTTTCCCTTTTGTTTGGGTCTTGTGGTTAAGGGGGTAATCGGATTTAGCACAAGGCTTCCTCTGAGCGTGTACTGATCTTCTTAGCTTTCATAGCTAAAGGAGAAAAATTCGTGTTAAATTTGATTAAGGCGAAAAATCGAGAAAGCGTCTATTCACCCCCCTAGTCGCCTTTACGGTCCTACAAGTGGTATCAGAGCCGGTTAGCTCTTCTCATAGATCTTAACCGGTCTTTGGAGCCATGGCGACTGACAAGTACTCAACCAAGCCACATATTTTTGATGGAGTTGATTTTGCATATTGGAAGGCCCGAATGCAGGCATATATCGAGGTTCAAGGGCACGCTATTTGGCTTTAGGTAAAAAACCCTTATGTCGTGCCAGCCGATGACGATATGATCACTCCAGATGTGGAGGCCAATAGCAAGCCTCGGAATTTTTTGATCCAAGGCCTTAGTCGATCTGAGTTTGATCGTGTTGCTCATTTGCGGTCTGCTCATGAGATCTGGCGGACTCTTTGTGATTTTCACGAGGGGTCCACTGCGATCAAGAAAGTGAGACAGAACCAGTTGAAGAAAGTATACTCTAAGATCAAGCAAAGGCCTGGTGAGTCCTTAGACGAGCTGTGGAGAAGATTTTCTAAGATTCTTCATGATCTCCGCGCTGTTGACTTGGTCTTCTCTGAGTCAGAAAATGCACACTAGCTTTTGGGTGCTCTTGATGTGAAGGTCTGGGGAATGAAGATCACTTCCATCAATGACAACACTGTCATGAGTGAGCTTACCATGGATAAGCTATACTCGAGGTTGAAGACGCATGAGATTGATTTTATCTCGCGTCTCCCCAAGACAGAGTCGATGGCATTAGTGGTCGACAAATCCAAGGGTAGTTCTGCTAATTCTTTGGATTGTAGCTCATCTGGTTTTTCTTTATCTGCTTTGCATTCTTTGAGCGATGAGTAACTTGAGAAACTGCCCGAGGATGATTTAGCCCTCCTATCCACCAAATTCACGAGAGCTTACAACAAGGTGAGGAATAGGAGGAGAAGTGGACCTATCACATGCTTCGAATGTGGTGAGCCAAACCACATTTGTTCCAGGTGCCCCAAGCTAAAGGGCAAGGAGGAGAAGGAGACTCGAAGACATCCCCAAGAGAGGGATGTAAAACCCAAAAAGACAAACTATCGCAAGTTTGTCAGCCGGGTCCTTGCCGCTCTAGAAAATGTGAACATGAGCGATGTGGACTCGAAAACGGAGGACGAAGAGAGTGACTCCCGTGGCAAGAAGGCTCATGATTTCACGGGCATGTGTTTCATGGCCAAGAACAGCCACGACAGCGACTCCTCCAACGACGAGGATCCTTTTAGTGATCCCGATGAGGTATGCCCTTCAATTGCTGACATGAAAAGGGCTTTGGTGCTTGCTGAACAAAAATTGCATAAGCAAGCAAAACTGATTAAGAAACATGATATTATGATTGATAATTTGAACCTAGAAGTTGTTAGGCTCAAATCTATTAATCCTGATGATATTTGTGCTTCATGCTCTAGCTTGCTTAATGAGTTGACAAGCTTAAAATCTGCTCATTCCTCTGTTGTAAATCAACTGAAAGATACTCTTGATGAACTAGAATCTCTCAAGTCTAGTTCTGCTTGCATGGAGGCCATTTCTCTTGATGTGACTGCTTTAGATGCTATTCCTTTAACTTACTCAAATTGTGCTTTGCTAGAATTAAAACTGGATAGCTCTTTGAAAGAATTGCAAAAATTTGATGCTAGTCACACTTGCTCTCATTGTAAAAATAATAGGATTAAAATGCAAGAGATGACTGAAATGGTTGTGTACTCTAGAGCTGCTTCTTGTGAAAATTATCCTAAGCTTACAATTGAGATTGAAGCTTTAAACAAGACTCTTGAAGAAAAGGCTAAAATTGAAAAATCCATGTCTCTTACTGCTTCCAAGAAAGTCATTGATTCTTCCTCTTGTATGTTGCATGCTGAAGTTGAAACCATTATTGGTAAGATACAAGAGGCTTTTAGAGTCAAGTTTAAGGAGCAGTTGAATAGGATTAAGGAATCCTATTGTGTGTCTTGTGAGGCCTTTAAAGTGGAAGTAGCTCTTCTTAAGAGTAAACGTGATGAGGCAATCAAGTCTAGAAAGTGCACTAGATGTGAGGTTTTAACTAAAGAGAATGATTACCTCAAAGTGACTCTTGAGAAGTTTTATAGTGGGAAAAAGAAACTCAACATGATTCTTGATCAATCCAAGGTGAGTGTGAAAAATAGTGGCCTAGGTTTCAATCCCTTAGAGCATTCCAAGAATCACCCTCCTAAGATTGCAAGAGCTGTGAAGAGTGGTCTGTTTGAGCTAGAACCTCCTAAGTCATCCAAGGTTGTTTTCAAATCCGCGGGTTTTGCTCAAACTCTTTCTGGCAAGAAAGATGCTTCTACTTCTTCAGTACAGACCCCTCAAAAGGTCAAGTACCATTGCACTTTCTGCAAGAAAGAAGGCCACACTGTTGAGTTCTGCTTTCGGAGAGCAAAGATTGAGAGAAAAGAGAGGATGAGCGCCTTGAGATCCATTAGAGGAGTCCCTTCTCCAGCTGTAGTCTCTGGAGCTAGGCAGCCTGTTTATCGTACCACACATAGGCCTAGATTTGTAGAGAACTTTGTAGACTCTTTTGGTGGGTCTATGCAGCATTTTGGTTTAGGATTTCGTGAGGAGAGACCACGGGTAGCACCTAGACAGGGGGATTATCGATCTTTTGGTAGATCGTTCCGGAGAGGTCTAGGTGGTTCTCATGTGTATCCTTATGATTTTGTTCCTGATCATTTTTCTGCTGCTTCTACTGCTGTTCCCAGGCATCGTGCTTCTCAGTACTGGATTTCTAGATCATTTATCACTAACCCCAGTACTGAGGCACGGATGTTGTCTGATTGTGCCTTTTAGGTCCGTCGTGCGAGGAAGGAGGACTTATGGCTTGTTGACTCCGGGTGTTCTCGACATATGACCGGAGATTCTAGATGGTTCTCCTCCCTCACACGTGCATCCGGGAACGAATTGATTATATTTGGGGATGCCTCTACCGGGACCGTGACTGCAAAGGGCACTGTGCGCGTCAACAACAAGTTCATGCTTAAAGACGTCGCTTTGGTAAGTAAACTGAGGTATAATCTTCTATCTGTTTCTCAGCTGCTTGATGAGGGTCTAGAAGTGAGGTTTAAAAGTGGTGAGTGTAGAGTTCTAGATTCCTCGGGTGAGCTTGTCTTTGAGATCTCCAGATTTGAGAAGATCTTTTGTGCAAATTTCAGTATTTCTTTAGCTTCCAGTCCTAGGTGTCTTGTAGCCTCTGATTCTCTTGATCTTGTCTTGTGGCATCGTAGACTTAGGCATATAGGTTTTGACCACTTGACTAGAGTCAGTTGCAAGGATTTGATTAGAGGTTTGCCTAGGCTGAAGGCTGTTAGAGATCTTGTGTGCTCGCCCTGTAGACATGGTAAGATGGTGTCTGCTTCCCACCCACCTCTTACTTTGGTGATGACTGATGGACCAGGACAACTTCTTCACTTAGACACAGTTGGTCCTTCTAGAGTTTAGTCAGCTGGTGGTTGTGGATGATTTCTCCAGGTATTCATGGGTTTATTTTCTCGCTTCTAAGGACGAAGCATTTGGTTTATTTAGAGAATTGGTCCTTAGACTTGCTGTTGATATTCCTGGAGCTTTGAGAGCCATTAGGAGTGACAATGGGACATAATTAAAGAATTCTTCTTTTTCCACCTTCTGCACTGATAGGGGAATTGAGCATCGGTTTTCTTCACCTAGAGTTCCCCAGCAGAATGGTGTTGTAGAGAGGAAGAATAGGACTTTTGTAGAGATGGCTCAGACTATGTTAGATGAGCATTCTACTCCTAGGAGATTTTGGGCTGAGGCGATCTCTACTGCTTGTTATATCTCCAATAGGGTTTTCTTGAGATCTGTGGTTGGGAAGACCTCTTATGAGCTTAGATTTGGTCACTCACCCAAAGTCTCTCATTTCAAGATTTTTGGTTGCAAGTGCTTCATTCTTAAACATGGCAATCTTGATAAATTTGAGTCTAGATATTTCGATGGCATATTTCTTGGATATCCTACTCATTCTCGTGGCTATCGTGTTTTTAATGTTGACACTAACAAAATTGTTGAGACTTGCGAAGTCACTTTTGATGAGGCTAGTCCTGGTACTAGACCCGATGCTTCAGGTACACAGGTTCCTGAAATTCAAGGAAGCATCTTCGTCGATGATGACTCTGAGGATGAGGACCCGATCCATCCTTCAGTTACTTCTGAGAGGGGTGGAGAGCCTGCTACTACTACTCCAGGTTCAGCTGAGCAGCCTCCTCCTATCTTCACCAACGACGTGAGTGGCTCTGTTCCTACCTCCACAACTCGTGAGGTAGAGGCCACTTCTGCACCAAGAGCACCTCTTCACATTCAGCGACAACATCCGACTGAGCAGATGATTGGGGATCTTCAAGAGCGAGTCACTCGCTCTAGGTTTATTTCTCCTGATTCTCATGCTCATTCTGCCTTTGTCGCTTCTTTTGAACCCCGAGATATCACCCATGCTTTATCTGATGCCTCTTGGGTAATGTCATGCATGAAGAGCTTGAAAATTTTGAAAGAAACAAAGTCTGTACCTTAGTTGAGCGTCCTTCTGATTCTCATGTTATTGGAACAAAATGAATTTTTAAAAATAAGCAAAGTCAGGATGGGTTGGTTGTTCGCAATAAGGCTAGACTTGTGGCTCAAGGTTTTTCCCAGGTGGAGGGTTTAGATTTTGAAGAGACCTTTGCTCCTGTAGCTAGATTGGAAGCCATTCGTATTTTATTAGCATTTGCAACATCCAAGGGTTTCAAGCTTTTTCAAATGGATGTTAAAAGTGCTTTCTTGAATGGTTTCATAGAAGAAGAGGTCTTTGTCAAACAACCACCTGGTTTTGAAAATCATAAATTCTCAAACCATGTTTTTAAACTCTCAAATGCCTTGTATGGTTTGAAGCAAACTACTCGAGCTTGGTATGATAGGCTTAAGAGCTTTTTGCTTGAAAATGATTTCAAAATGGGAATGATTGATAAAACCTTGTTCACTCTTAGGCATGGCAGTGACTTTTTGTTGGTTCAGATTTATGTGGATGATATTATATTCGGTGGTTCTTCTCACGCTTTGGTGTCCAGATTTTTAGATTCTATGAGCAGTGAGTTCGAGATGAGCATGATGGGAGGGTTGACTTTCTTCCTTGGTCTTCAAGTCAAGCAACTGAAAGAAGGCACCTTCGTTCACTAGAGTAAGTATACAAAGGATCTTCTTCAGCGCTTCAATATGGGAAGCAGTAGGCCAATGTCTACTCCCATTGCTACAACCACCGTGTTGGACCCTGATGAGGATGGAGAGCCCGTGGACCAGAAGGAGTACCGCAGCATGATTGGCTCCTTCCCCTATCTCACAGAGTCGAGGCCGGACATACAATTTGCCGTATGTCTGTGCGCTCTCTTTCAGGCTTCCCCTTGTGCTTCTCATCGTCAAGCAGTACGTCGTATCTTCAGGTACCTTCAAGATACTCTTGACTTTGGACTCTGGTATTCTTCTTCTTCTGCTCTCTCAATTCGAGCATTTTCTGATGCTGATTTTGCGGGGTGTAGAGTGGATAGGAAGAGTACTTCTGGCACTTGTCATTTCTTGGGCACATCTCTTATTTCTTGGTCTTCTAGAAAATAAGTCTTACATTGCACCCATCCACAGAGGTAGAGTATGTAGCGAAGAACGGTGGTTGCTCTCGTTCTCTCTGGATTTTATCCACGCTGCGGGACTATGGGTTATCCTTGAGAAGTGTTCCTCTTTTCTGTGACAACACTTCTGCCATAAATATTACCAAAAACCCAGTGCAACATTCCAGGACTAAACACATTGATATTCGATATCATTTTCTTAGAGACCATGTTGAGAAGGGTGATGTTGTGCTTCACTTTGTAGAGTCAGAGCAACAGCTTGCAGATATTTTCACTAAAGCGCTTGATTCTTCTCGTTTTGCTACTTTGCGGGGAGAGTTAGGGGTTATTAGTCCTATTGGGCTGTTTTGAGGGGGAATTTGCTCTTTTTGAATTCATTGTATCATAATGCATTTTACAATTCAGTTGTCTTGCATTATATTTTAAATCTTGTGGAGCTTTGATTATTATCCTTGTATGGCTTGATTTCATACTCTATACCTTGTCATGTCAAGTGATAGTCTACTAGACTTCTTTTATGGCTCTTCGTGTTTTAGCTTAGCTTTTGCCTTGCTAGCTTTATATCTATGAGCAAAATCGAATCAAATCATGTCTTGTTGGATCTTGTGTCTAGTTTTGCTCTAGTGATTCTCTTATTATTCTCGCCATGTCTTGTAGGTTAAATTGAGTCTTGAACTTATTTTGAGATGTAAAATAAGCTTTTTAATTTCTTAAGTCAAGCAATTGAAGAATGAGATTTTTTGTGTGAAAAAACTGATCTCACCAATCCTTTCTCATGAGACTGCTTGCCATTGCACTAGGCATGAACTCAGGGGGAGTTTTGGATGACCTAGACCACTCTTTTAAGCTTCTTGCTTGAGATGGTCGCGGAAAGGCTTGAGATCTAGCACAATGAAAAAAAAAATTCTTTTTAGAAAAATGCTCAAAATGCTAAGTGCTTGGATATTGCTTCATATTTGAACTCTTAATGCTCAAAATACCTCAGTTCCAGTTTTGGGTCTATTTTCACTTATAGACATGGCTTGACTCATTTTTTGTTGCTTTTAGTGAAACTATGATATTGAGCAACTTTTCATGGTATTAATTCTTTTAATCTCAGATTTCTGCTATTTTGGTCTTAGCTTTGCAGTACATGTTTTGCCATGATTGAACATAGCTTCTTCACTTAATATGGCTTGGTATATTACTTGTACTGTCTACATGGATAATGGTCATGGCTCCTTTTTACTAAAGTTGAAAAATAAAGTCATTCCTTCATACTCTATCTTTTCCCATGCATCTTGATGAATTCATTGTCAAAGGGGGAGAAAGATTGAGAAAAATGTTGTTTTGGAGCTTTTGGTTTCATATAAAAGGTTTCATATAAAAGAACTCATTTATAAAAAAATGAACCTTCTGAAAATTTGTGATCATAGTGAGTTGAGTCTCTTGGTTTTATTGCCTTTTTCTGATTATATTTGCAATTGAAAAAGACTCACAATGATCAAAGGTCAAATAGAACATTTGTCTTTCATATGGACCTAAGTGAGATTTTTGGCTACTTTATGGAATTTGAATCCTTTTGTGCTTTCATTGCCTTATCTCACTTGCTTATACTATTCTGAAGCCAGCTTGGTCGTTTCTTAGGCTTTTTCTTGCTTATGGACCAAGTTGTGCCTTTATGCGAAAACGACGAATTTTTTACTTTTCAAACCTTAAAACTACATTTTCTGGGAAATTGCCAATGTGTTCATCAAGGGGGAGATTGTGGATATCGTGAGGATATGTGCATGATCTCAGGATGATGAGTCAATTGGCAATGGCATTGTTGGTTTGCAAAATCTCGCGTTTTACGGTTCGCGGGCGATCTGGTCCGGTCGGACTTTGTCGGACCACCAAAAATAGGATGTGTAGGCAAGTGAGGGAAGTCTCCTGGATGTGGTCACATAATTTTTGGAGCTCCCAGTCGAAAGTTCTATTCATTTGAAAATTCCAGAAGGTTTTGGATTTTCGAGATGAAAATTTGGCTAAGTCTTTTCAAGGTCCGACTCCGTTGTTGTGTCAATGATCCGACCGACTGAAATCGGTCGGATCAAGGCCGTATGGGGCGGTCAGACCGCCGATCACTTAGAACTTAGCCTTTTTGGCATTGTCGTGATTTGAATGTGTTTGATGCATGAGTTTCAATGCTTTATTGTTGCATATTGCATTGTTGAACTAACCTGGGTCAAGTTGTGAAGAACTTATTCTCAGAGACGATTTGTTTATCTATTGCTGTGCAGGTGGCTTGCAGGTCAACGACGTCAACGGTGAGGTGGATCGGGACTACGCTTGGAGAGCTAAGGTCCAGAACGATCATGGATACCGGGTGAGGTCGTGTGACTCAAGCAGGGTGCAGAATGGGCAAGATGGATCGAGCAGGCGATTCGTGGCGGTGGTTGGATCGAGCGGTCTTGAGTCGGTGCAAGTCTCTGGGAGGTTCCGATGGGATTCGGACGGGAGAGACTTGGCGACGTGATGAGAGCTGCTGATCAACCTACATGTGGTGAAGCAGGCGATTGCTTCAACAGATGTGTGAGTGGGTCCCATGTGTGTGTGGGCTTTCATGGGAGCCCATTAGTGGAAACCCTAGGCCTCTCCTATAAATAGAAAGGGGGAGAGGAAAAACCCCCAAGCACTCATGCCCTCATTTGCATCATCCATTTTCTAGGGTTAGGGTTAGGAGAGGAGAGGAGAGGAGAGGAGATTGGAGTGTGCTCTTGGATTGAGCTCTTGTCCTCCTTGAGGGAGTGGCTTTGTAAGCAACTTGTTGAATCAATCAATCTTGTGTTGCTTGCTTAAGAGATTGTTTGTCTCTTTTGTGTTCTTCTCCTTTTTGATGATTTTAGTGCTTCCTTGATTCAAGTGTTTGTGCTTGGTCCCTTGACCATTTTTATCTTGCTTTGATGTGTGGGGATATTCTTAGAATCATCTAGATCTTCAACCCCTCACAAGCAAGTTTTGAATCAAAATTTTCATATTTCTAGGTTTTGGAACACTTCTTTGGTAAAACCTAAAGAGATCGTTTATTTGAAGTGGATCTGAATGATCGCCGCTAGAAATAGGACTCAGATATCCTCTGGGAGGTGTGCTCCAAATTTGGTCAAGTTTCATTGGTTGAATCAAAAGTTGGACCAAATTTCGTTTTGGATTTGGGCATTGTGTTTTGGTACTGGACTAAATCGGTCCGACCGATTTAGGAACGGCGGTCCGACCGCCCGCTTCTCAGACCGCACGATAGCTGCCGGTCGAACCGATTCCCAACGGTCCGACCTTGATCGGCACCCGGTCCGATCAGCTTGTCAACCGCCGGTTCGGCCTTGATCACGGCCGGTCGACCTCGATACTCGAGCCGATCTCACGAGTTCGTTTCCCTTTTGTTTGGGTCTTGTGGTTAAGGGGGTTATCGGATTTAGCACAAGGCTTCCTCTGAGCGTGTACTGATCGTCTTAGCTTTCATAGCTAAAGGAGAAAAGTTCGTGTTAAATTTGATTAAGGCGAAAAATCGAGAAAGCGCCTATTCACCCCCCTAGTCGCCTTTACGGTCCTACATCAGCTAATAGGCATTTTGGGGAGACAAACATGAATGTGCGGAGTAGCCGGTCCCATACTATTTCCAGGATGGTATGTTATTCTGAATCCACAAGTGATTGAAGCCGTTTTGAGACCATTTACATAGAGTGAAAGTGATGTCGAAACTCTGTATTTTGTTGTTCTATTGGTCCCAGGTCATCGAAAGCAGTGCTAAGGACCAGATGGACTCTGGAGATGCTATCCGTGTATCTGTCTTGGTATGTGCTGCTCACTAAATACCCGTGTATGAAGTAAAGTAAGTATGGCAAGAATGTTGTGACTGACACTGTTTCTTTACATGTAGAACTTGGTGAATTTAGCTGGTTCAGAAAGAATTGCCAAGATAGGAGCTAGAGGGGTATGTCGTAAGGAGGGGAAGCATATTAACAAAAGCTTGATGATTATTGGAAATGTCATCGATAAGTTAAGTGATAACGGAAAGCAAAGGCATGTATATGGAGTATTACATGGATTCTTTCTCATGTGCCTCTGAAATGTAACTTTCTCTGACTAAACTGTACCAAGCTTTGACGGTTAATATGAGATGAGATTAGTCCCATAATTTTATACAGTACCAACAATACATACATCTAGGTGCGTGCAGCAGCTCTGATTTAGTGATGTAGTGTGAAATGGTAATTTCATATGGCTCTGAAAAATCTAAGGTCTCAGTCCCAATTTCTCAACTAACATTCTTCACCATGTTTTGAGGCTTTGGACAGTCTCTTCTCTTTATGGAATTTCACAATCCTTTGTATTAGTGTTACTTAAAATATTTTACGCTGCTCTAATTTGCATCTATAACTTACAGCTTGGTACTGGAACCTCACTACCAGGGTTAGTAGCTGCAAAGGTTGGAGCAGATGTCACACTGACAAACATTGCGCATAATTCATAAGTTAGCTCCAACCCCATCCGTCTAGACCTAAAATGCAAAGGATGCCATAGTTCACCTTTTGAGCACTTTAGGTTGGAATCCTTATTAGCTAATCCTTCTCGATGACTCAACATAATTTGTTTTCCTATTTTGTTTTCAATTAATAGGTCCTGAACAACATCAGACAAATATGCGGTGTCAATAATGGTAACTGCACTGTATGCTTTGATATGGAGAAATTGTTTTTACATGTTACATCCTATGAGAACAGCTTTACAAGTCAATAACCATGGCTTCCCGGTCGTCATGGCAGTGGTGTGATGACCAACGGAAGGAGAGGCGATAGTGCGTCACCTCGCGGAGCATCACCATTTGCTTTCTTCCTTTCAATCGCAGGTTGGCCTCATGGTTCCCTTATCCCTTTTGTGAGGAGCTAATTATGTGTTGTTTTGTGTCTCTTTGCCTACACTAACTCCTCGTTCCTTTAGTTTTGCTCCATTCCCAATCGAAAATCCAATTGTGATGGATAATAGTTATAGTTTAATTGCAAGTTGCACAACATTGGACTTCCTTCCATTTTCTGTTCGTTTCTTTTGAAAGATTATTGTTCTATCAGGATTCAGGAGCAATAGAAGGTATTCCTTCCTATCACTTGTTGTTTAATTATTCTCTATGTGAATCCTAATGCTAACTATGTGTATGTCTTTTCCCTGTAGGTTAGAAGAATGGCAAGTTTTGCAGGATTTGCAATGGAATTAATATTAATGTAAGACATTTTTTGCTTTTTTTAATGACTTTATTTGGAAAAGATAGATATAATCAAAGTGACGTGACCAATGTTGGTTCTTATTAGCCATTCATTTCTAAACAAAAATGCTAAAAAAATATGTTTCATTCTTCATGTTGTTATGTAGGCTTGCTGTCAACTCTTGCTGGTGCGACATTGCTTCAAAAAACCAACCAGTCAAATGGACGAGTCCTGTTGGTCTTCCTGTTCATCTTCTAGTTGTTCAGCCCTACAAGAAATATAAAAACTATATAGAGAGCTACTTATCAACTATTGCAAACACATGTTTTTTTAATATGCACTAAGCAGTATACCTGTATATTTGCGTCCACGATGACACATCATGTTGTTCATTCATTCTTGCTTCCCTTTTCTGGCACTTGATTGTCTAAATGAATATGCTTCTACATATGCCCAAAATCAAAGGTAGACAAGTAAACTCACATACGATTTTCATGTAGTTTTGGCATAATATTTGCTTATTTTTCTCTATTCTATCAAATAGAAAAACTATGCTAGTCCGTGAGTCTGATTTGACTGGCTTGTTGCGTTGTGTATGTTAAAATTGTTGGGGTCTGACACTTGTGCCAGATAGCACTAACACCGAGCATGCAACAGGATCACCTTTTGTATTCATATAGAACTAATTGTATTCTTCTCTGTGTCATATTTGTTTTCACTTTTGTATAATTCTTTTGAAAAGTTTGTCCCACATTTGTATGGGATCATTTAGGAAGAATTGAAACACATTCAAGTTGAAATGTTAAATTGGTTCTATTTTTTTTAAAAAAAATCATATGAACAACCTGATTTATCATTTATTGGTTTTTACTCCTGTTTTAAGACAAGTGTCAACTGTTAACCACATCCAGACTGTATTGTTGCTCTTTGCACAGTCATTTTGAATTTCCTCGATGTTATGTTAAGTGTGTAATGTTTGTATGTGTTCGATTGCGTGTACACTCAATTACTAGGGAAAACATCATTATTTTTTAATTGCTTCTAAGGTTTGATTTTGATGTTGTTTGCAGGGCTATATTGTCCTAAATAGGCCATAGACATTTTTGTACAGTGGCTTCAGAAAGCACAGATTGAAGAAGAGTGAGTCAAGACTCGAGTGATCTGACTTTTTGGTTTTGGTTACTTTCTGTGTGGTTTTAAGTTTTGACCTTCCTCTAAGATTGCAAACTCGTCAAACCCTATAGTTTACCATCCAGACATTTGCATGATTTAACAACAATAAGTGAAAAATTAGTTATTTTCTTGGTGGTGGGTTTTAAGATGGAGAAAAATATGGTTGGCATGGGATAGTTTTGACTTCCTTCATGCTTAAATAACAGGTATGTTCAATGTCTATTAACTGTTCTGTTTTTGCTGAAATGTGGCAGATACGTTATTCTGCTTCTTAATACAATATGTTTCTCTATTGGATATTCCATGGGCATGTAACTAGTACCAGTATATGTATGTATTGTTGTGTACTCTGTGGGCCCTTCTGGATAACATGTTTTTCTTGTCGACTTTGTAAGATGTATTCGAAGTTTGGTTTCCAATGAAGCCTAGATGTTCTCTTTCCTTACGTAAGACCATGGGGCTATTTGGATTGATGCCCCAACATGCCAAGCCAAATTTTGGGAATACCTCATGATTTTGCTAGTGTTTGGGATTGATACTAAAATTTTGGTGTGCCCTAAAAAATTTGGCAGTGCTAATGCTTTGCAGTTCATTGGTGCATGCAAATCCTGGATGAGCAAAATACTCGTCCAAGTTTCGGCTCAGCACCTGTCCATTCCTTTGCTAAGGTGGCAGTAGCCCATTGGCTGCATTAAATTCTTAGTTTTTTTATTAACAAGCTTGAAATGGCCATTCTAAATCGTGTATCTGATTTGTGATCCATTTGGATCGTTGTATTCCTTGTGATTTAATCAACAAAAAAAAACCCCATATTAGCAATATTTTGGTGCAAAAATATTTAGATGCTATGTTCACACTTAATGAGTTAAAAGGGAATTTAAAAACAGCAGGTATGCGACTGTGTTGGCTCCCAAGATCAGTGACCAACACGCTCACACCCTTATGAATGTCAATCACAGTCGTACAACATTCATACATTGACATAACGAAAGATATACAACATAATAGTTCAAGTTACAACTATTACAATAGGGCTGATCGGCCAAATTTAAATAAGATCATTTAGTAGCAGCGGAAGTAAGCAAAATAAATAAAAGTCTAGCAATGGTGTGTCCCATAACCTATGACAACCAATTGGGGGTTAAAGAATAGTACTATTAATTAGCGTCGCCAGAATCGGCGCTAACGAACTCGTCGGTGTAGAATCATCTTCACCTGAATTTGCAACAACCGGGTTAAGTACAAAATTTACTCGTAAGTCTTACGAAAAGGAAAAATTAGTTATGCATATAGGACAATCAAATGATGACAGTAGTGGTTTAGTTTTGTGAAAGACGCAATAATTTTCATCTTACATATACTAGTTTTACAATTGCTATTTTAAAATCAGATTTGAAGTAGTAGTAAAACACATGACAAAATGATACATTTATAAACAAATAGATCAAATAAATACCAAAGTGACAACCCACTTTGATAAACTAAAATGCATGAACTTCCTTTCATGCCGAATACCAAGTTGTAACCAAGCCAATTTTAATTGAAGGTCTAACGATGACGCATCCCAAACCAAGTGTTGTCCATAACCGTGGACATGGCTATTCGAATAGTTTAATCCCTGCAGGGGAGTACTACTTTACCCACACGACTCGACTAGCTCGTAAGCCATCGGAATTAACACACTTCCTATGGTGTATTAGCTGGGGAAATCGAGATTTGATACTTTTTATCAATAAAATCATATTGAGGTAAGTCCCTCTTGTGAGATGAACTCCATCGTTAGTACAAACGACCGATAGTGCTTGCTAAGCGGGTTAGCAAGTTGTGTTGGAGATACCGATACAATGTAAATAAAGAAAAATAGTTCCCCCATGCACATTATAGAAAATTGCATCGGATGCTAAGAACAAATGATTAAACAAAAATATCCTCACACCACTTGGGACCTAACCCAATAAAATCGTCTCCTTACTTGACAAAGTGGCTCTCAACCCACGTGTTGTAGTACGATAGTTACTTGGAATGATAGCCCATATACCTGATCTCGTGCACAAAGGCACCACTAACAACCTCTTGTCCAGTCCAAAAACCATTTGAAATAACAAAGTTTAGACTCAAATAACAAGATGCGATGATCTGGACCATAAATTATAAATGATAAGAGTAAGGTGTTTCCGATGATCGACGGGCTAATCTTGTCGATCGTACTAACGTATGTTCTATACTTGTATGGCTAAGCACTCAATAAACAAAAGAATATAATCACATCCATCTATCCTTAAGCATATAGGTACTGGAATTTAACAAGGATAACATCAAGTGTGGAACATAACTAACCACACATCACAAAAATATTGATATATCAAAATAGCATGCAAAGCAATTATCATTGAATTTCAAAACACTACTTATCAAAAACTAGGATCAATATGATGCAAAAAGAAAGTTCAAATTATACTTTCCTTTCTGGTACTCGATTTGCCCGCTCTTGGTGGCGTAGGAGTCTATATCAATCGCTTCGGAATCTATATAAATACGACATCGAATAAACATTGAAAAAAGATGAAAAATTCAAAGAGCTTAAAATGCATGAAATTTCTACAGTAGCTATATCATGATTTTAGATGATTTTAGGCAAAATAATTATTTCATTTGGATTTAGTATTTGAGAGTTATAGCAGTTTGAAAATCAATTTTCTCGAAAATGTTTGAAAAATAGTCTTAGTCACTGTTCATCTGAAAATAAGTTTTTCGTAAAAATTTGTAGAGCACTGGTGGAGATAAGTATTATATGGATGAATAGATAATGACATTGTAAGACCAAAATAACTTGTTCATCTCATTTGGAGTTCATATGAATTAGTTATGAATTTCCAAAGTTATCAACATTTTCTATTGTAAAAATAATTGGGTTATGGATCATTTTTCAAAAACTATATGCTCTGGCACAGAGACATATTTGAAACCTATTTCAATTTAAAGTTCACTAAAAATGAAAATTATCAAAATTGGTTTCACTGGATTTGGAGTTAAAATGAATTAGTTATGCATTTTTAAAGTTAAATGGCTTTTCAGTGCAACAATAATTCATTTCGAAATTTATAAATGCATTATATACTTTTGTCACCGTACGCCATGCTAGCCACAGACGTTGACTAGTGGGGTCTAATGAATAGTGCTAATTTCCATTTTAATTCCTGATTTAAAATCTAACCGATATGTGAGGTCCTAATGTCGTAGACACGGTCTCCATGCACAGTGCATGGACCGAAGTTCAAGAGCTCAGTCCACGGGTTCACCGACCGGGATCACTATGATCTTATAGGTTGGGCCCACATGTCATTCTCTATCTCACCCCATTTAACCGATTAACTCAGGATTTCCGACATTGATTACGTTTTAAAAGCTAATGATTGAGATTAGCCCTAATGGCCTTGCTACAGGAACGGTCGGAGATCCAACAACAGACATGCGCAGCCGCTTCACTGCCCGGTGTCTCGCCTGCGTGGTGGTCCATGACAGCGCCGGCCAAGGTCATGAATGGGTGAGCAATAGATAAGCAAACCTATTGGTGGTACTTACAGCGGTTGAGCCGGCCTGTATCGGCGGCTAGCCGACGAGGGGCAGCGCTGGTTCTATGGCCGAAAGTGCATGCAAGAATTAAGCTCTGCAGCATACAAACAAGCGGGTGCCAGAGCATCTACACGACTCAAGGATGCTACCTGAGTGAGGACCATCTCCGAGGAAGCTCGGAGATGGCTCGTCGACGGTGATGGTTACAGCGGCGGTGAGGTTCAACGAGGAGGAGACTCTCTGTGTAAAGAGAATGAAAATGAAGCGTCGGGATAGCTTAAGGAACGTTAGTAGATGCTCTAATAGCAAGGAATTGGAAAATGCATTACCGATCGGAGATGGGGACGATGAATAGGGTTCTTCGGCCAATAAGAAAGGAGCTTCGAATTCCACTACTCCTATAATACATTGTCAGAATCAAATGAGGGAAGATGAGGCTTATACCCCATGGCCCAAGATGATGCGCAAGATAGAGGAGGGGACTCACCAGAGGCGAAAACGGCTAAGAGGTGCCGCTCAGTGCAAGCTCTGGAGCGCTGAGAGCGTCGGGTTTGTACCGGGGACTACAAGCAAACACAGATGCTCAAATTAGCTAGAATGTAAATGGCATGCAAGGAGAGGGGCAAAGGTCACGGTGGTGAGAACTTTACCGAAGGAAAACACCAAAACCAGCTTCTTCCTCCTCGGTCGCTAAGAGGAGGAATGAGCTCTAGAGGGAGGAGGGGAAGATAAAGGGTGGCAACGGGCGAGATAGCAACGGTATCAAACGGAGAAGCTTGGGGAGTGGTTAATTTGGGCGGTGGCTCACGATATCTATCAGACAGCACAGAGCGGCGCGGCCGCGTGGCACAGGATGCCTGAGCGTGTTTGCACACGGGGAAGAAGGAGCTGACCAGTGGGGCCCACTGGTCAATGAGTCAAAGCGACTCGGGTCGGAGCCTAGTGCGACCGGTGCGGTAAGGGGTTCAGTCAAGTCAAGTCGCACGGGTTGGAGTCTGGTCTGAGCCCGAGGAACAACGCGACCACTTTATAAGCATTTATCTCATTTTTCTTTTGGGGCTTCATAATTGAGTTGTGAGTTGAACTTTGATTGAAGTTTTTCAAATGCAATATTTCATGCAAATATTTCAGAAATGACATGTATGCTCATGAGATGCATAATAATTTCATTTATTGAAAATAGGGATGTGACAACTCATCCACGCTTCTTTGATTTTCTCTACCCCCAGCTCCTCCTTGTTTTCTCCCCCGAAACATCTATGTCACTCTCTACCATGGCTCCAACGAGCTCTACCCGAGCAACCACGTGCTGGTGCTAGTAGCACAACGGCTCTACATAGTCGAGTCCCCTGGGTCCCTCCATGCCCTCCATTGCCCAAGATCCATCGCACGCCCATCGGTTTGAGGTCGCCACCATCCCCGCCGAGGGAGGCCGTCCGTCGTGGCCGGAGTTTACACAGAGGTCTCCCCTTCGAGTAGTCGAAGCTCGCCATATCTGTTACTGTTGCGGTTAAAGCTTGCCAGATCTATCAGCCTGAGACTAGAGGAGTTGGCATTGACGACGAGCAGAGGATTGTGCGATCAAGGGGTGATGAGGAAGTGGTGCCAAGCCGGCCCCGCCCCTGCCAAATCCGGGCCAACCGACGATGAGACAGTGGTGTGGGCATCCGTCTCCATCCTCCTCTTGAGCTTTCTAGTAAAGTTGTTGCGTGCACTTCTCATATTTGTTGCAGTCCCTTTCTCCATTTGTTGCAAGATATATCCTAGGGTGTTGTGGTATTTGTCCATTTGTTGCATATCTATTTTTTGGTTGTTGCATCCTTAGTTGCAAAATGTTGCAACTATTATTTTTGAATGTTGTAGTGTTGTAACGTCACAAAATTGTTTGTTGACAAACTCTAAGTAAAATTATGGAAATATTGTGCATATTTTTAGTTTGTGGCGAATATTGCCTCCAATTGTTGTGTAAGCAATTGCAAAATACTGCAGCTCTTAATTTCAAATGCTGCAATATTGTAACTGTATAAAATTGTTTGTTTGGGCTTTCTGAACTAGTTTTAAGGCCCCTCTAAATTGTATAATCATGGTTGGTGAGAATATAATCTTCATTTTTTTTTCCTTCTCGATGTTGCTATTGCTATCCTGCAATTTGTTATTGCGACAGGTTTGTTCTTATTGCAATCAAAGGGAAGTTGGTCATGAATCGTTGTCGCAATTCACGAATTTTTTTTTAGCAACAAATTGAACTTTGGTGGACTCAGAAGAGCACTGCTCATGAGGACGAAGGGCCCGCGAGGTGGGCTCGCGCAGAGCTGTTGTTTTCTTACGTTTGCGAGATGAATCTGATGAGGTGGGTTTCCTTCCATATTATAATGTCAATAGTTACGTCGCAAGAAAGAGATCCGTACAATGCCAGCGATCGGATGAGACGTCCGAGCGCTACTAGCTGCTTCCTTAGCCAAATGAAAGTAACACAAACATAACCAAAGAACAAACAAATCGAAATCTATCTAATATGTACAGTACACAGGAACTGACTTTTTTTTAAAAAAAACCAACAAATCAAGAACGCCGGTCTGCTGCCACCGCCGTCTCCGGCAGCGGCGGCGGCGGCGGCGACGCCGGCAGCCTGGACGAGAAGGCGCGGTACTTCAACGGCTCCCCTTCGCCGCCGCCGTCCTCCTCGAAGTTGAGAGCGTAGCTGATGGCGTCGTACCGGAACTCCCCGGCCGCCTGCTGCCTCTGCCTTCTCTTCCCCACCCGCGCCACGAGCTCCGGCAGCTCCCCCACGCGCTCCCGCACCCACCGCGACGACGTCCGCAGCAGCCTCGCCGCCCGCTGCCTCGCGCCCTCCCCCAGCTCCTCCCCGCCCCCGCCGCCGAAGCAGCACGAGAAGCACGCGTCCAGACCCCCGCCGCCACGGCGCTCGTACTCCGTCGCCATCGCGTGCTCAGAACAAGTGCAGCTGGTGTGGGTGTTTCTTTGGCAAGATTCAAGTCGAGATCGGATTGGATGCTAATCAGAAGGCTTGTACCTGTAGGATGGTGCTTTTGTGCGGGAGAATTATGCGGATAAGGTCTCGGAACCGGAGGCACGGAGGAAGAAGCTGAGAAGCAGGTAAGAGGATTACCACGGGCGCGGGGGCAGTTTGGTCATTGTCTGAGTGAGGTTTCGAGTAATGATGGCGTGACGGGGAGCGGCGAACCGGACGACGCGTTCGGGCCGCGGCCGCGGGTGCAGGTGCAGCGTAGGGCCATCGCAGGGTGGCCGCCGGTACAAGTGACCGTGTTGCGTTTGAGTGCTGCAGTTGCTGACTGATTTACATTAAAAGGAGCATACTACGAAATCCAATGTCATGTTTTTCATGACCATTTACATTATGATTTGAACAGGATGCATAGAGGTGCAGCAAAAGTTTGAATGTATTAGATATGCCCTTCATGAGCTGCATACCGGATTGGTGTACTACGAACCATAAATCGAGTACCATGACAGATGTACCGTGCAGGGGTAAAAAAACCGTTACAGGACTGAATCCCAGCAGGGGGTGGGAACGATAACCGGCCGGTTACCGGTTTTTCCGGAAAAAATCCGGTTGAATTTCGTTTGAATTTGCTTAAAAACCAATTGAAGTTTAAAATTTAAAATTTGAAATATCAAAACCCGGAAAAACCGACCAGAATTTTGGATCCCGGACCCCGTAATCGGCCGGGAATTTTATCTCTGGTACCGTGAGTCTTATAGCTATGCTCTGGTGACAACAATATGGCACTTGACAGGTTAGTCACCAACTCCCTTGCACTCTAGTAGGTTCATCACTGCACTCCCAAAATCCCTCCTAATTGTGCTAGATGCAATGAAATAGAAACTGATCACCATCTTTTCTTTCGCTGTGCTTATGCAAAGTCCATTTGGTTTAATACCCATTTAGCTCTAAGAGATGATAGTTCAATCTTTCAAGGTAAATGTTGTTCAGGAATTCTGCATATAGTTCTTAGCCAAGTTCAAAACCATAGCAAGACAGAATTCAGTTTCCATCTTTTGTGGTTCATATGGAAAGCTAGGAATGATTACCATTTCAATTGGAAAGGCAAATCTATTAATCAACAATGTTATTCAGGATGCCAAAGCTTCTCATATCTCTATCACTAATAACTATAATGATAAATATAATTCTCAACCTGATGAACATCAATTTATAGCTGCAAATAGGTTGCATGATAACAACTACTCCCTCCAATCACAAAAAAATATCGTTTTGGAAATTCACACAGTCCCCAAAACACAATATTGATCACCAATTTCTATTCTATTCTATTATATTAATAAAACCCAATAAAAATATAATATTATGAGAGTACTTTTTGAGACATATGTATCCAAACTAATATTTAAAAAGGTATCGATAGCTAAAGGTTGAAAATTTTGACTGTATATATCAAAAAACGTTATTCTTTTGTGACTTGAGAGGGTATATTCACTTGGGATCTAATAATATTTGCTTTTCTGATGCATCGAGTACAGATGCTAGAATCTTTGGAATAGGCATTGCTATATATTTCTATACTGCACCTTTCGATTGCAGCAGACAAATCACTCCGCAGGGAAGGAGAAACACTAGACAGAGAGAATTCAGGAGTAAATCCAGGACATTGGACGATTCGGCGGACGATCCTGCAAATACTGCAAAAGGCTCAATCTATACAAGCCAGATTTACTCATGTGGACAGGAACTCAAATGGAGAAGCCAACAACTTGGCCAGACAAAGCCAGATTGAATCAACAACTACAACCAGTTGCTTCCTATTGTAATCCAAATCATGTACACAAGTACACAACTGCCCAGCCATGGCAGCCCTGGGTAATCACCCAATGTTTCTGTACTCTGGTAAATATTCAGTGTTTGCAATGAATCTAGCCCCCTTGGGGGCTTTTGCCTTCAGAAGAAATGGCACTTGACACATGTAACAAACATGCTAATGGCTATCAAGATTGACGGGTTTGTTAGATTTCTAGGAAACTTTGATGCTTAATTACCAATGGGGCAAGGACTATGTCAACTGTCAAGTCTGCTATCCATGTACCTTTTGCGTAAAGAATAATTGATATCTCCATTAGTTTATTTTGTCACAGTTGTAGTTGCAAATAGGTTTTTACTCTTTATTGCAATGAACAATAAATCAGTGATGATTATGGGTAAAAAGGTAGACAAAAAACTGGACATCTTTTAAACAGACCATAAAAGACATTGCAATCAATCGATGCCTAATTGCCTACTTTGATTGTTCTGGGGCAAAGAATTTAAAAGTTACAACTTAAAAACCTACCTCTCCCCCCCTTTGGTTTATTACATGTACATTAGTTGGAAACTGGTGAGTCGAACAGAAGACACATGTGATTAGGGGTGCAATCGGAGCGGATACGGATATATATCGTTCACCTCGTATCTTATTCCATATTTTTTCTCGGAATCTGAGTCTGACACGGATAGTGCCGGATATGAATAGGAATGCGGATAGTCTCGGTCACGAATACGAAACGAATACATGCCAAACGAATATGAATTAGTCAACTACATCAAATCGAAAAGAATACATTAATATTTCAAAAAGTAAATTTAACTACATCAAACTATCACGGCGACTAGTTAAAGAAGTAGTAGCAAGTAGTAAGTCATAGTGATAGCAGTACAAAAGATAACCAAAATGTAACTAGTCAACTACATAACAGGACACACACAACATATACAAAGCTTACAGACCAGTATCAATAACTAGTTAGGGATAAACAGAACGTTGACTGGTAGCAAGTCTGTAACTTCACAATTTTTGAGTTTTTTTGAAACATTTTATTTAAAATAAGGTTTTATAAATTTTTATGATTTTCTAGAATTTAACAAAGCTTAAATGAAAATTATTTAATATGAATAAATCAAACAATCATTAAATTTAAAAGTATTTTATTTAAGTTCCTTATGTTCCAACATATTTTTGTAAATTTTCAAGAATATTTTTGAGTTCATTTGCTATTTTTCTAGGCTTATTTGGATTTCATGTATTTTTCTAAAAATAAAATAATAATTAAAGACTGAAAATCCTCATGGGCCGATTTCACTCTCCGGGCCACTGGGCCTAGAGTTTAACGGATATCCAAAATAGTGTTTTACCGGATATTATCCGGATAGCTCTGGATCCGACGGATACCTCCTTCCCAAAACCGTTTTCGGCAAAAACTACCTAGCTCCAAATACGAAATCTGAGAAAAATCCTGAATATCCAGTTTCAGACTCCGAATAATATCCAAATTTATTCGGATGGACGGTCGGGAACTATCCATTCCGTTTGCACCCCCTACATGTGATCTTTGCTACTTAAAAAGACTCTAGTGGTGGCGAGTGATGCGTTCTTCTCCCCTCTCCTCTCACAACTCATATCTTGGCAAGCAGGTGGGACTAGTCTTGCGCCGCCTCTCTATCTCCACGTGACTCCACCATTTCTCACCCTTCCACCTACTTTTGGACCCTCGTCACGCGCGCCCACGCGTCTTCTCCATTCTCTCTCCCATGGCGATTTCCCACGTGCGTGCCCTCCCGCCGCGATCCCTCCATCTGCCGTCCACCCCCAACATCGCCCTCGTGTACGCCTTCTACCCTCAATGTTGTGTTTACCGTTGCCGTCAGAGCATAGCAATATAGTGCTCGCCACCCTCACGTGTTCCTCAACCCGCACCGTTGCGGTTGCTTCCTGTACTCCACAGGGGAGCTCGAGCTCCTCCGTCCTTGCTGTCATGAAGTTGGCAGGCTCTGAGAAGCTCTAGGCTCACAGCCCCAAATCAGCCCAACGACTCATTGTTTCACTGCCCACCAGTTGCTCGACAAAATACCTTGCTCATTATTTTCTTATCTAATCGCTCTCACCTCTTCTCGACATCTAATCTCACTCGGGCGGGAATGGCATGGTCGCATGGCGGTGGCAATAAGCAAGCCGAGGGCGAGGACATGTGGTGCAGGCGCGGCTGGCCGAAGGCGAAGGCCACATGCGACGCAAGCACAACAGGTTGATTGCCGGCGTGGTTGGTCGGGCGCGCAGGGCAGGCGCAACTGGAAGGCTTACGATGAGTTACGACCCCCTCTCCCTGTCTTTACCTCTCTCTATGGGCATGTCACTACCAGAAACTGCTTTTTTCCCGAGTGTCTATATTTTTACCGAGTGTCTAGATGGATCCCGAGTGTTTCACAAGACACTCGGTAAGAGCTATAAGCACTCGGTACAAATAACTGTCCCGAGTGTTATATGAAACACTCGAGAAATAATAATTGTCCTGAGTGTTTTAAAATTAAAACACAAATTAAAACACTCGGGAGCGAAAAGAGACCGTCCCATGCCCTTTTTTTTTCTACGGCACCGTTTTCCCCGTTCCGCGCCCTAATCCTTCCGCACCCGCGCCGCCTCCTCCCCCTACCCCTCCTCCTGAGCGCCGCCCACCTCCTCCCTCCTCTGGCACCGCCGTCCTCCGTCTCCCTCCTCCCGAGCGCCGCCCACCTCCTCCCTCCTCCGGCACCGCCGTCCTCCGGCTCCCTCCTCCCCGGCTCCCTCCTCCGCCCGCCTCCCTCATCCCCGGTGACCTCCTCCGCCCGCCTCCCTCCTCCCTGGCGACCTCCTCTGCCCGCCTCCCTCCTCCCCGGCGATTCCTTCTCGGCTCGGCAGCTCCTCCCCGAAATCCCCTGGCTCTCTTCCTCCTCCGGCCAATCTCTCCCTCCAGCGCCTCCTTCTCGGCTCAGCAGCTCCTCCCTGGCACCTAGCGCCGCCGCCCGTCGCCCTCAACTGACCGGCCGCGACTTTGGTGCTCCTCGCCTGGTCCCGTCGCCGCCCCATGCCGAGCTCACCTGCTCCCGCTCGGTCACCTCCGCGCGCAGGCCGCCCATGCCGCCGGGGACTGCGTGCGCTCGAGAGCTCCTCCAACGGCTCCCCGCCTCCGTCGGCTATAAAAAGCACGAGGCGCCTCTCCTTCCTCCCCCTCCACCCCTTCACCTCCTCCCTAGCCTTTGTCGCCGACGTCACCCTCGTAGCCGTCGCCGACGCTTCGCCTCCCGAGCTTCGGTAGCCGCCACCTTCTCCTTCTCTCCTCCTCGACGCTGCTCGCCTCGCCTTCCGCCTTGGCTCGGTCCAGCTCAGACGCGCCTCTCTCTCCTTCCTCCCCGCTCCCGCCGCCGTGCACCTCCCTCCCTCTCCCCTCCTCTCCCCGCCTCTTTCTCTCCCTCCCCCTCTCATTCTCCGCGCGACGGAGAACGCGAGGCGTCGCACCCACGGACGCCGCCGCGTTTTTAACGCCACCAGTGCCGGCAGTTGAGCCTCGCTACGCGCCGTGTCGCTGATAGGTGGGCCCGCCGGCACTATTCCGTGGACTGGCACAGTGCATGTGACCTCCGGTCCACGCAACAGTGCCCGTGGACCATGCACCCGTGCGTATGGACACGGTCCACGCGCACTGTGTCGTGGACTGCGCACAGTACACGTGCCACATGTCAGCTCCCTGGTTTTCCGGTTTTTCTGATTTTGTTTTCAATTAAAAATTCCATTGGAAATCTTCAAAAATTCATATCTTTTTCATTATAACTCCAAAAATTATGAAACTTATTTCTAAAATTTTCTAAATTCAAGATCTTGCTAATGACACTGGTCTTGTTCAATTTGGAGTTCATTTATTATGATTTTGGTATTTATTTGCTCTCTCTGCTGTTGTGCCTTTTCTGGTACTTTCGTCTGATTAGGGTTCGAAGACGCATGAGACCTCCACTTCGACCAAGCTCAAGGGTACCAAGACCCCACTACCTTTAACCAAGGTGAGTCAATACTTTGATCATTTTGAGCTTACATTTTATGCAAATTATATTTATTTAAAATATCAAAGTTGCATGCTTTAATTTTTGAAGATCTAGTCGTTGTGGTCGGGGCAGATGTGTTAGTCGTTGTGGTGAACATCCCGCACAACTTATGGGATTGACCATAGGGGTGAGATGACAGAAGGGGCAAGGTAGTTTGAAACATTACTGTAACAATCGCTCAACTACATGACTAAGGAATCATGTGAGGTAACGAGTATGATTATCTCTTGTGGGTACAATGTACGACGGGCGACGAACCTAAGTGAAAACCGGTCAGACCGCCAGTAATGACTTAGCCGATTTTCAACCTCTGAAAACCGAAACCTACTGGAAATTTCAAACCAATAGAACTTTTGACTAGAGACTCCAAAAATTATGGGACCAAGTGCAATAGAATCCCCTCTCTTGCCTACACCCTCTATTTTTGGCCCAGCTCAAATCTCACTTTACAGAATGGCCGGCGGTCGATCGCCACCAAGGCGGTCGGGCCGATCGAGAATCGGTCGACCGCCACCACGGGCCGGTACGACCGGTTATAGCCTGACAGCATGCCAACTTTGCCGAAAACACGTGAAACGACAAACCGTAAACGCCATTGCCATATGTCACATCATCCTAAGATCTGGAGCATATCCCCATGATATCCACAGTTAGGTAACCATTTGATCCGTAGTGAGGGCGAGAGGGATCAAGCTCTCAGGAAGTCCGTTGGTGCAAGGAGTTAGGACTCCAACGGGAGGGAGAGAATATTATAGGAATATTCCACATAGTTTACCTAGATGGGAGAGATCACCCAGCTAGTTCGAACTCTCTGACCCACCTTTGGGTTATGAGTTGTCCTTCTACTGGGAGCGAATAGCGATGGATGATAGCTGAAGTCTATATGAGGTTGATTATTTGGTTGTTGAACTGCTATCATCCACTTGAGGACATCTCGTCGCTACTCTCATGTTGCACCCAGCTAATCTAATGATTTTGTTTTGTCACTACTTCCTATTTATCGAGGAAGTTCCATGAAAGTCAGGTGAGACCTATGTGTAGGTTTGGGGGTTCGCATAGGGTAGACATAAATCTCACTGACACGTGGGGGTCTAGTTTACTTAATGATTTCTTTTATGATTTGATATTTACCAAGGAAGTTCTATGTGTGTTTTGAGTCCAATACATGTAGGGATGAGTTGGAGTCGGTTTGGATGACTTATGGCTGAACCTAGGGGTCATATATACTCATGCATTCGTGCCCTTTTGGGGACGACAACTTATATCAGAAATAATAGATTGATTTGCAATGCTCTTGTTCTTCCAAGTGCTGGCCGAACACACTTGGGGGGGATTGGGAGCTACCAAGATCACTCAATCTTTTCACTGGGAATTGAGAGCGTGATAGATCTTCACCTTGGTGGTCGGTGAGATCAGCATGTGTGTTCTTGCGGATTATAGAGTGCTAATCCTTGCATAGGCAACGGAAGATCACTACGATTCAACAAGCCTGACATGAGTATATTTGATCCTACGTTGAGAAGATTGTACAACCCCGTATCACCAAGGCATTGAGGATAAATGTAGGGAACCAAATGCGCCCCTAGTGGCCAATGTAGAGCTAGCAGCATTTAATATGTTGTAGGATCCATTGGGGGAGGGCCGGAGAGGAATTAATGGATGTACCTAAAGTATCAAAAGGATGTATTTAACATTTGAACAACATGCTTGTTAGGCTTGTTTCATCTGCATGCTAGATAATGAATGCATTGTGAAAAGAGTGTTAACTGACTCCCATAAAATAACATGCATGAAACTGTATAACTACTGGCATCCTGATCCATCACTGAATATAAGGTTGTGAGATTTTATATCTGATGCATATTACTTGCTTTTTTATGAGTTAAGTAAGGTAGACGTCAAAATGAATAAGAGGGGGTTCTCTAGTGCAAAATAATTGGATACATTCTCACCAGAAACGACAAACGATAGTCGCAAATCCCAATCGCAAGTGGAGGAGAAAAATACCCAATTTAGTTACCGTGAGCAAAACAAATCCAATTAACATTGGGGGCTGGATGTGAAAGTTCTGGAACACGTTTTGACGTGAATGGAATTGCCAAAAACTCACTGGAGAGGGAGATCAAATGTGGTGGCCCGGCAAAGCTTCGTGCCAATAGCTTCTCTGCCTCCCCATGTTTTGATCTATGCAGAGATGGAGGAGTACAGCGGTAGCATGGGCGGAGGAGAAGAGAGGGGTGTGGCGCCCCAACAATGGTCAATGAGTTGGGTGTGGCAGGAGGGGAGAGGGTGGTTAGAGGCACTCATGTCCACAACCATGGACGAGGGGAGGGAGAGGGAGGGAGGGAAGGAATAAGAGGAAAAGTATAGATGCTCATGGGTAGGTCCCACTATATTTTTCTTAATTTATTTGTAGACTGTACTAACTGGGCTACCACATCTGCACCACGTCAGCTAAAACTGGCTTCAAATAGCCTTAGGGGGTAAAATACCCGGTATTGATAATTGAGGGTGGTCTGTCACCCTGTTTTGTATTTGAAGGTTGAAGTTTAAACAAATAAGACAGTTCATGGGGGTCAAATGGACTATATTTATTATGTATGTAAGATGAAAAAAATAAGACCATAATATTTAATTCAAACAATCATATATCACTTAACTTATTTTGATTTGACCTGAAATCCATGTGCAACCCCGTCTACAATCCACGATGCATGCTTCCATACCCTAGTTCCTTGGGTAGGTAAATCAAGATGGGCGTAATCGGTGATGTGGTGTCAAAACTCGGCCAAGAAAGGCCCATCTGGGAGGCCTCGTGTGTTGTGTGCGTCTGAGATTTAGTCCCACATCGCTCGTCAATGGGAGCTCAACCAACTTAAAAAAGCCAGATCCAGACATAATAACCCCGGTTAAATCCAAACATAATAACTCCAGTTAACCGTTTTACGCGTAGCGAGGATGAAAGCATAAGCAGTTATTATGCGTTGTGTGATTTACCCAAAATGGGGGATCTGGACTTGAGCGTCACAAATGGTATCAGAGCTGACCTTCGCGGTTACACATACATGCAGGTCAGGGGCACATGCATATGGTGCATGGTGCGCATGAGCCCAGATGAGTGGTCACACGGCATGACATATGTGCCGGACTGGACGCATGTATGGTCATTTGCCCTAGTATGGATAAGTTGGGCCAACAAGGACGCTGGATCCTTTGAGGGTGGTGTCTGTGAGACCCCGACCCAGTAAAGGCCCGTGGTGGGAGGCAGCATTGTGTGCATGCGTGAGTGAGAGCATGAGCCTGGGATTTAGTCCCAAATCCGTTCGTTTCGATGGGAGCTCAATCAACTTAAATAGTCGGACGATCCAGATGTAATAACTCTAGTTAGCCGTTTTACATGAAGCGAGCACCAAAGTGTAAGCGGTTATTATTTGTACACAATCACCTAAACAGTTTGCACTACTTCATCTACATTTTCAACCTCACCAAAGCAACTACACTTTGGTAATCCTTATCTAATTGTGTTACCTAATCAGTGGCTAGTTAACAAACTACTAAATTAATGACGATTATATTCCTAACAATGTCAAAAAGCTAATCAAACACTAATTACACAATTAATATACAACATGCATGCGGAAAAAATTACCTCTTCTTGAAGATCTTTACTTGATCTAGGACTTTATCTACTAATACGACTGCTAAACAACGCTCTAGAATCTCTCAAATCAGCAATGAACTCAAAAAAAAAACTTGCCATGTCTTCCGCTTGCTCCTGTTTGTCCCTCTACGTCGAGCGAATAGGGCTAGTGTGGGAGGAGAGAACGACGGGCGCATGTTTTTAAAGTCACACGATAGCTACCGCCAATGAACCGGATGAACGGCAGGGACACGACGCGGGGACAAGAATGCAACGTGAAGATGTGACCGTGCGAGTGTGACCGTGCGAGCGACATGCGTGGCAGGCGACGTGCAGTGTACTAGGTGAGCGGCATGGGCGGTGCGGTGCACTAGGTGAGCGGCGGGGGACGACGCGGCAACTAGACCAGTGCGGCGACACGTGTGAGAGCGACCAGTCGATCTTGCGATGAACAACAAGTGGACTCTTGGTTTCTAAGCTACCGGACCACGAGGTGCTTCGATCAAGACTTGTCATGAAGTGCTCGGGTGTGCGGCAGGAACCTGCAGCAGCCCGAGAGCACTTCAGGCGACATGTGTCACCTGCTTAATCATCTGCGGTGTTATTTTTACCCCTTTGTTTACTGTAGAGTTTTGTAGTGGTCACGGTGCTAACCAAAATTTTCATGGAGCCACGAGGGGTCAAATTTGCTTTTGTCGCTCTTCTTCGTTCTTTAAGTGTACATCGGAATTGTTTCAATGTTCTTATCACATACATTGACACCGATGCACTTTAAGTAATTTTTTAGCATTCCTCGTTAAAGCTAACACAAAACCGAGTACAAATATTCATTGAAGCATACATACACCTTTGCAATATGGTACTCAGTTGCATATAACTAGGCACAGTCTTATGCATTCTTTCCCTGCATCAGTGGTCATCTGTTTTAGCCATCTGTTTTAGCCACAAATGCATGTGTCCTCACACCAAAACACAATTTTCGTGGAGGCAAAGAGCTTTTCTTTTGCGCAAAATCAAAACACGTACGTGTTCAACCAGATTCCCCCAACTATTGGAAAGACACCTAACTCGTTGGGGACAAGACCAAATAGAAAGTGTGTTCCTCAAGAACATGTGTTCACAAAAAACAATTAAAAAAAACCCTATTAAAAAATCCAGGCCCAGACAGTTTTGCAAAAAGGCCCCAAAGCTCTACAAAAATACCCAGGACGGTTTTAAAAGGGTATTTTTGGCCATTGGATTAAAATGGCCAAAAATGCCCTTTTTGCCAAGCATCCGTTCTTGTGTCGAGATCAGAGATAGAAATCGGTTACCGGTAGAGATAGAAATCGGTTACCAGCTACCGGCCGGGGCCGGGATTTAAAATTCCGGTCGGTTTTTCCTGGTTTCGCAAATTCAAATTTTAAATTTCAAATTTCGGTTGATTTTTAAGCAAATTTCGTTCAGGTTTTTTCCGGAAAATCCGGTTACCGGACGGTTTTTTTCCCAGCCGGCGACCAGGATTTCCCCCGGGAACGGTTTTTGGATCCTTAGTCGAGATAGAGTTGACCCATTTTCAAAAGTACAGTTGACCCATTTTTTGTGATCTCAATGTGGGGCATGAGCAGTAAAATAAGGTAGGTACATGTCAGAAAGACCAACTTTAGGCATTTTTCCCAAGCAATACAAGGTAAATTCTTCCCTCTTTTACTTCTTTCTCCATCTCTTAAGTTGCGGACAATAAGCTAATAATAAGCTTGTTTTCCATGGTTTTGAGCTTAGGGAAGGAACTATGAACTGTCGGCAAGGAGGAGGAAGATCGAGCACCAAGACCATACGAGTGTAGGAGCATCATCAATCACCTCATCACACGCATGTTTCTATCATTACTGCTATTGTCTGGTTCTTGCTAATAGATCAATCATGACAGTGTGATTCTTCCTGTAGTTGCTTACCTAGTAGAGTGTGCAGCATTGCTTCTAGCTAATTTTGTCTGCTGGTACACTCTCTGAGTGTACTAATTTTTGGCACATTTCCTGCACGACATTTGCATATTTTTATTACTAATTGCTTTCCTTTTCTATTAATAAGTGTTGATAATGCAGAAATATGGAAAACTCTATCTAATCTGCACATATAGATGGAATCCTGCAAAAGCAGCACCAGAATTGGAAACCCAAAGCACAAGGCGTTCATTCGGATGGTTGCTAAAAAAACTCAGATAGCTTATTCTAGAAGAACTAAGATTCCAAGAGCGCCTAACAATATGTCAATCCTAAGAATAGTATAATCGTATCCTCTGCAATAGCAATAGTAGAGAAGCACAGTACCATAATATTCCCACGATTTGAGCCATCCAATTTGAAAAAGAACGGCATGGATTAACTCCTACAGTGCTATGGTACTGCAGCATTGCTTGCTACAGTGCTGGATAAATCTCACACGTTCTTTGCTAATCTAACGGTGATAATGACACTATGCTATTGTTGCGATGGATAGCGATGGATGATAGCTGAAGTCTATATGAGGTTGATTGTTTGGTTGTTGAACTGCTATCATCCACTTGAGGACATCCCATCGCTACTCTCACATTGCGCCCAGCTAATCTAATGATTTTGTTTTGTCACTACTTCCTATTTATCGAGGAAGTTCCATGAAAGTCAGGTGAGACCTATGTGTTGTCCTTCTACCGGGAGCGGATAGCGATGGATGATAGCTGAAGTCTATATGAGGTTGATTGTTTGGTTGTTGAACTGCTATCATCCACTTGAGGACATCCCATCGCTACTCTCACATTGCGCCCAGCTAATCTAATGATTTTGTTTTGTCACTACTTCCTATTTATCGAGGAAGTTCCATGAAAGTCAGGTGAGACCTATGTGTAGGTTTGGGGGTTCGCATAGGGTAGACATAAATCTCACTGACACATGGGGGTCTAATTTACTTAATGATTTCTTTTATGATTTGATATTTACCAAGGAAGTTCTATGTGTGTTTTGAGTCCAATACATGTAGGGATGAGTTGGAGTCGGTTTGGATGACTTATGGCTGAACCTAGGGGTCATATATACTCATGCATTCGTGCCCTTTTGGGCGCGACGACTTATATTAGAAATAATAGATTGATTTGCAATGCTCTTGTTCTTCCAAGTGCTGGCCGAACACACTTGGGGGTATTGGGAGCTACCAAGATCACTCAATCTTTTCGCTTGGAATTGAGAGCATGATAGATCTTCACCTTGGTGGTCGGTGAGATCAGCATGTGTGTTCTTGTGGATTATAGAGTGCTAATCCTTGCATAGGCAACGGAAGATCACTACGATTCAACAAGCCTGACATGAGTATCTTTGATCCTACATTGAGAAGATTGTACAACCCCGTATCACCAAGGCATTGAGGATAAATGTAGGGAACCAAATGCGCCCCTAGTGGCCAATGTAGAGCTAGCAGCTTCTAATATGTTGTAGGATCCTTTAGGGGAGGGCCGGAGAGGAATGAATGGATGTACCTAAAGTCTCAAAAGGATGTATTTAACATTTGAACAACATGCTTGTTAGGTTTGTTTCATCTGCATGCTAGATAATGAATGCATTGTGAAAAGAGTGTTAACTGACTCCCATAAAATAACATGCATGAAACTGTATAACTACTGGCATCCTGATCCATCACTGAATATAAGGTTGTGAGATTTTATATCTGATGCATATTGCTTGCTTTTTTATGAGTTAAGTAAGGTAGAAACAAACTGGGCGCGTCAAAATGAATAGGAGGGGGTTCTCTAGTGCAAAATAATTGGATACATTCTCACCAGAAACGACAAACGATAGTCGCAAATCCCAATCGCAAGTGGAGGAGAAAAATACCCAATTTAGTTACCATGAGCAAAACAAATCCAATTAACATTGGAGGTTGGATGTGAAAGTTGTGGAACACGTTTTGACGTGAATGGAATTGCCAAAAACTCACTGGAGAGGGAGATCAAATGTGGTGGCCCGGCAGAGCTTCGTGCCAATAGCTTCTCTGCCTCCCCATGTTTTGATCTATGCAGAGATGGAGGAGTACAGCGGTAGCATGGGTGAAGGAGAAGAGAGGGGTGTGGCGCCCCAACAATGGTCAATGAGTTGGGTGTGGCAGGAGGGGAGAGGGTGGTTAGAGGCACTCATGTCCACAACCATGGACGAGGGGAGGGAGAGGGAGGGAGGGAAGGAATAAGAGGAAAAGTATAGATGCTCATGGGTAGGTCTCACTATATTTTTCTTAATTTATTTGTACACTGTACTAACTGGGCTACCACATCTGCACCACGTCAGCTAAAACTGGCTTCAAATAGCCTTAGGGGGTAAAATACCCGGTATTGATAATTGAGGGTGGTCTGTCACCCGGTTTTGTATTTGAAGGTTGAAGTTTAAACAAATAAGACAGTTCATGGGGGTCAAATGGACTATATTTATTATGTATGTAAGATGAAAAAAATAAGACCATAATATTTAATTCAAACAATCATATATCACTTAACTTATTTTGATTTGACCTAAAATCCATGTGCAACCCCGTCTACAATCCACAGTGCATGCTTCCATACCCTAGTTCCTTGGGTAGGTAACCGAAGATGGGAAGAATCAGGTGATGTGGTGTCAAAACTCGGCCCAGTAAAGGCCCATCGGGGGAGGCCTACGTGTGTTGTGTGCGTGCGCCTGAGATTTAGTCCCACATCGCTCGTCAATGGGAGCTCAACCAACTTAAAAAGCCAGATCCAGACATAACAACCCCGGTTAAATCCAAACATAATAACTCCAATTAACCGTTTTACGCGTAGTGAGGATGAAAGCATAAGCAGTTATTATGCGTTGTGTGATTTACCCAAAATGGGGGATCTGGACTTGAGCGTCACAAATGGTATCAAAGCTGACCTTCGCGGTTACACATACATGCATGTCAGGGGCACAGGCATATGGTGCATGGTGCGCATGAGCCCAGATGAGTGGTCACACGGCATGACATATGTGCCGGACTAGACGCATGTATGGTCATTTGCCCTAGTATGGATAAGTTGGGCCAACAAGGACGTTGGATCCTTTGAGGGTGGTGTCTGTGAGACCCCGGCCCAGTAAAGGCCCGTGGTGGGAGGCAACATTGTGTGCATGCGTGAGTGAGAGCATGAGCCTGGGATTTAGTCCCAAATCCGTTCGTTCTATGGGAGCCCAATCAACTTAAATAGTCGGACGATCCAGATGTAATAACTCTAGTTAGCCATTTTACACGGAGCGAGTACCAAAGCGTAAGCGGTTATTACGTGTGCGTGATTTACCCAAAATGGGGGTCAGGGGAGGAGCTAGCTCGGGTTCCTGGTATGCGTGGGCACCCCCAATTTTTTGAAACTTATGTATATACACTGCTAGCTATAGGTTCCAGTTAAGTTTGGACTTTGTTGTAATTTGATAATACTTGAAAGAATTATATGCAAATTGTATTCCATGTCCTCCTACGCCACCCAACAATCATGCTAAACATTTTATTTGTACACAATCACCTAAACAGTTTGCACTACTTCATCTACATTTTCAACCTCACCAAAGCAACTACACTTTGGTAATCCTTATCTAATTGTGTTACCTAATCAGTGGCTAGATAACAAACTACTAAATTAATGACGATTATATTCCTAACAATGTCAAAAATCTAATCAAACACTAATTACACAATTAATATACAACATGCATGCGAAAAAAAATTACCTCTTCTTGAAGATCTTCACTTGATCTAGGACTTTATCTACTAATACGACTGCTAAACACCGCTCTAGAATCTCTCAAATCAGCAGTGAACTCAAAAAAAAACTTGCCATGTCTTCCGCTTGCTCCTGTTTGTCCCTCTACGTTGAGCGAATAGGGCTTGTGTGGGAGGAGAGAATGACAGGCACATGTTTTTAGCGAATAGGGCTTGTGTGGGAGGAGAGAACGACGGGCACATGTTTTTAAAGTCACACGGTAGCTACCGCCAATGAACCGGGTGAACAGCAGGGACACGACGCGGGGGACAGCAACGCGACGTGAAGACGTGACCGTGCGAGTGACATGCGTGGCAGGCGACGTGCAGTGTACCGGGTGAGCGGCATGGGCGGTGCGGTGCACTAGGTGAGCGACGGGGGACGACGCGGCGACTAGACCGGGTGCGCGGCACTTGTGACAGCCCGGGTCCAGTGCTGCTAGTGAACAACAAGTGGACTACTGATTTCTAAGCGCTGCAGGACCCTGAGGTGCTTCCAGTCGCGCACTTGTCATGAAGTGCTCGGGTATGCGGCAGGAATCTGCAGCAGCCCGAGAGCACTTCAGACGGACATGTGTCACCTGCTTAATCATCCGCGGTATTATTTTTACCCCTTTGTTTACTGTAGAGTTTTGTAGTGGTCACGGTGCTAACCAAAATTTTCATGGAGCCACGAGGGGTCAAATTTGCTTTTGTCGCTCTTCTTCGTTCTTTAAGTGTACATCGGAATTGTTTCAATGTTCTTATCACATACATTGACACCGATGCACTTTTAAGTAATTTTTTAGCATTTCTCGTTAAAGCTAACACAAAACCGAGTACAAATATTCATTGAAGCATACATACACCTTTGCAATATGGTACTCAGTTGCGTATAACTAGGCACAGTCTTATGCATTCTTTCCCTGCATCAGTGGTTACCTTCTCCAGGAGTACAAAAAACAATAAATAAAAAAAAACATGTGTTCAACCAGATTCCCCCAACTATTGGAAGTGTGTTCCTCAAGAACATGTGTTCACAAAAAACAATAAAAAAAAACCCCTTTAAAAAAATCCAGGCTCAGACAGTTTTGCAAAAAGGCCCCAAAGCTCTACAAAAATACCCAGGCCGGTTTTAAAAAGGTATTTTTGGCCATTGGATTAAAATGGCCAAAAATGCCCTTTTTGCCAAGCATCCGTTCTTGTGTCGAGATCAGAGATAGAAATCGGTTACCGGTAGAGATAGAAATCGGTTACCGGCTACCGGCCGGGGCCGGGATCTAAAATTCCAGTCGGTTTTTCCCGGTTTCGCAAATTCAAATTTCAAATTTCAAATTTCGGTTGATTTTTAAGCAAATTTCATTCAGGTTTTTTCCGAGAAATCCGGTTACCGGCCGGTTTTTTTCCCGGCCGGCGACCAGGATTTCCCCCGGGAACGGTTTTTGGATCCTTGGTTGAGATAGAGTTGACCCATTTTCAAAAGTACAGTTGACCCATTTTTTATGATCTCAATGCGGGGCATGAGCAGTAAAATAAGGTAGGTATATGTCAGAAGGACCAACTTTAGGCATTTTTCCCAAGCAATACAAGGTAAATTCTTCCCTCTTTTACTTCTTTCTCCATCTCTTAAGTTGCGGACAATAAGCTAATAATAAGCTTGTTTTCCATGGTTTTGAGCTTAGGGAAGGAACTATGAACTGTCGGCAAGGAGGAGGAAGATCGAGCACCAAGACCATACGAGTGTAGGAGCATCATCAATCACCTCATCACAAGCATGTTTCTATCATTTACTGCTATTGTCTGGTTCTTGCTAATAGATCAATCATGACAGTGTGATTCTTCCTGTAGTTTCTTACCTAGTAGAGTATGCAGCATTGCTTCTAGCTAATTTTGTCTGCTGGTACACTCTCTGAGTGTACTAATTTTTGGCACCTTTCCTGCACGACATTTGCATATTTTTATTACTAATTGCTTTCCTTTTCTATTAATAAGTGTTGATAATGCAGAAATATGGAAAACTCTATCTAATCTGCACATATAGATGGAATCCCGCAAAAGCAGCACCAGAATTGGAAACCCAAAGCACAAGGCGTTCATTCGGATGGTTGCTAAAAAAACTCAGATAGCTTATTCTAGAAGAACTAAGATTCCAAGAGCGCCTAACAATATGTCAATCCTAAGAATAGTATAATCGTATCCTCTACCATTGCAATAGCAATAGTAGAGAAGCACAGTACCATAATATTCTCACGATTTGAGCCATCCAATTTGGAAAAGAACGGCATGGATTAACTCCTACAGTGCTATGGTACTGCAGCATTGCTTGCTACAGTGCTGGATAAATCTCACACGTTCTTTGCTGATCTAACGGTGATAATGACACTATGCTATTGTTGCGTAATGATAACTAGCATGGGAGGACGCGCTACCCTGTGGCCACTCCAATTGGTTGGTGCATCGTGAAGAATCTCAACTTGTGGAACAGGTGCCCATCCCCACCGACAGTAATGCTTACTACTGGGGTGTACCACGACGACAGATCGATGCTACGGAGCTGTGGCAACCTCCCAAGGGTTTCCATGTCCTGCTCTTGCACAACATGCACTTCCACGTTTAAGAAGCAGAGGTTCCGAAGATGCCACGAATTAATCCACGGCGGCAGTCTAGAGAAGTCCACCAAGCATGCTATATCCAGGTAGCGGAGCTGTCGAGGGGAGACAAATCCTGATTGCTTCCCCAACGATTTGTCACACGTTGGATCCTGTACGACCGTTGTTAACTCTCAGGATTTATACCCCTCATAACCAAATACGATCGTTGGAGAAAATGATCAGAAACTTTCAGGATAATCAGTAGTACCACCATGTATTAGCCGGTACTACCGCACCTCCATCGAGTGTACAGTAACAGCTATAACAGAGGTATTAAATACGCCTGATATAGCCGTTGAGAAATTAGTGCGGTACTACCGCCAACTAACATGCGGTAGTTCCGATGATCGAAAGTTCTGTAAATTACTTGCGATACTACCGCTCTTTTTTTTAAAGCACAAAAGCACCTTCTCTGGAAAAAAAAATGTATCACACTTAATTTCAGAAGTACCGCACAGCGGTAGTTCCGCTCATATCATAGCGGTGGCTCTGTTCTTAGAAAATGGGCAGAATGACTAAAAATACATCTCTCTGGAAAAAACATACCGCCCAAAAAACAGTACTTCCGCGGTGCGGTAGTTCCGCATTTACAATGCCGGTACTACCGTGCTTCCAGAAAATCGAATAAGTCCAGAAAAGGGTGCTATCTAGAAAAAAAAATGTGCCGTCAAAACTTCGGCACTACCGGCATGCGGTAATTCCGCAGTTAACACGCCGGAACTACCGATTTTGCACTGAAAACTTGATTTGTGTTTTTACAACAGAAATTGAGTTCATGCAAGATCCTAATTTGATCCAAATGCATAATGATGTGCTTTCAAGCTACTAGTCGTGATCCATCTTAATAGTACGGTATTTATCCTAAAATCCAGTCTTCCAACATACTCCTAAGACCGGTAAAATTCAAAAGGGGTTCTAGACTATTTTATACCTTGCCCTTGAAACAAATTCCATCCTTTTGACATCCTTTAGCATGCATCTCCATATTGTTGACTTTGTCATTATGACTAAACCTCGTAATCACTTAACAAACATATTAGTCTCATATTCACATATTGTCATTAATTACCAAAAACACATTTTACCCGGTGCGATCGTCTGAGTAGAGTTCGAAGAAGCCAGAGACCCCTACTTCAACCAAGCTCAAGACTACCAAGATTCACTGACCTTGGACCCAGGCGAGTCAATACTTTGATCATGTTGAACATACATTTTATGCAAATTATGTTCTTTTAAAATAGCAAATTGCATGCTTTAATTTCTTATGCAAATGTATGTTAAATGGTCCTAAGGTAGCTAAATACCAACTTGATTATTAAATATTATTATACCCTGTCCTTGATAATTGAGTTCTCTAATCCTTGTCACCCTAGTAATTATATGGTAACCTACTAGTTATAGTCTGTACTCAAGCGTCATGCTAGCCTTGCTTGAGTACTGGGGTATTAACCACCCCAATCATCATCCTTTAAACACAAGTTTTGGACAGTCATTGGGTAAATGACTGAAATGGTTGAGATAATTTGGTTTACACTTCTCAAAACCCTAAAACTTGCTAATACCACATCCGGCGGATGGAGAGTGGTGGGTGCCGCTGCACTAGAGTGATTGGTATGTGGTATGAACCGCCCGGATAAATTAAGAACTTAATCTTGTCATGACCACACATGTAAAACAAGTACAACCTTAAGGAAATCCAGGTCCTGTGTTAAGAACTAGTAGGCGTGTGCTCTTGTGTCCTGTGTTAAGTTTGTCTTTCTTTAGTACTATCGGATCCGGGTTTTCTTAACCCAGAATCATTTGTGAGGTTACCGCGTTACTCCTTGGATCAGTAGATAGCGCTCACAAAACACATCGCTGGATCATTTCATACATCGCAGTCCATACCAAACATAATATTACAATCATAGAGTTAAATAGACCACGTCGGGTCGAGTTTACAAAAGAGGGCCGATCATGCCAAATAAGTTCATTACACAGCTAAAGAAACATACGCGAAAGCAAAAGGGCAGGGTGCAACTCCCCACAAGCAAGCGACTACGGTGACTTACATACAACCGATATTAACCAAAGAGTTGGTGAATATTGGTTGTGCGCCGGCACCTGCGGAGCTAGCTAGACTGTGGTGAGCCCAAGACTAAGACCTACACTACTCCTCGTCTTGATCTGGAACGTCAACTCCTTGATCCTCGTAGAATGCGTAGACGTCCTGGTCGGCGGGTTCTGAGAGTTTGGGGGAAAAGAGCGAGGATGAGCACAACTACCGTGCTCGTGATCCAACACAACAGATGCAATATTTAATATGCAAGGCTAGTCAAGGATGGCTCTGGTTCTTTTATTTGCGTAAAGCAGCATTTATGAATACGTATAATTAGAAAATCCTAGCACCTAGCATTTTGATCAAAACAAGTTTTTCTTAAGAGAATAATTATGCAATATTAAATACAGTGGAGGCTACCTCCACCTCATTCTTATTTTTGATAGTGGTTACGCCCACCTATTATCAACACTGGGTAAGACTACTTAGGGAAAATCCCAGGCAGGGGCTAGATGAGCCCCTCATATTTTACATTCCACCCAAAAAAGTTTTTGAAATAGAACTATATCTTGTAAGTTCCTATGCCTACCCGTGACTGTGGCACTACTGTTCAACTGTTTTTATTTCTCTGCAGAGATTGTACATTTTACCCACAAGATACAATCATCTTGATATATACACATGTTTCCTTAGACATGTGAATCAAGGGAGATTATCATGAGGCCTTTACAATGCGTCCCCTAGTATTTGTTACACCCGCTGAGGTTTCATCTAAAAGTGGTTACGCACTCGCACCCGCGTCAACCGCGCCCCCAAACCCCCCTTGCGCCAAGAACTCCCCAACCCATGGGCTCGGAGGCTTATGGCGTGGCGGGACATCTACCTGGTATAACTCGTACTGATGGACACAAATTATTTAGCCAGATCGACACCATTATAGACTCGTGGTTGTACTGTTTTGCAATAGGAGGTCATCACAGGATTAAGTCCTTAAAGTTATCTGAGCGGTTCATACCACATGCCAAACATACCACAACATGTCTTGGGATACATTAGTACCTAACCATATACCCGCCAACATACCATCCGCCCAGATGGGGTATTAGCAAATTTTTAGGGTTTTGGGAAGTGGCAAACAAATTATCTCAGCATTTTTCAATCATTCTTCCCAATGACTGCCCAAAATAATTATTATGATTAAAGAATGATGATTGAGATATTTAGTGTCCCGGTACTTAAGCAAGGCTACATGTCGCTTAAGTACAACCTATAACTAGTAGGTTACCATATAATTACTAGGGTGGCAAGGAATATTGGTTCAATTCATCAACGGATGGCATATTAAATAATTAATTATCATATGGGTATTTAACTACCTTAAGCTTTAACATACATTTGATTATAAAATTAAAGTATGCAATTTGATATTTTAAAATAATATAATTTGCATAAAATATAGGCTCAAGATGGTCAAAGTATTGACTCGCCTGGGTCAAAGGTTGAAGAATCTAGATATCCTTGAGCGTGGTCGAAGTTGAGGTCTTCCGCGGCTTCGAACTCTACTTGGACGTTCGCACCAGAAAGGAAAAGATAAGCAAACAAATTAAATAAATACCAAAACACAGAACAAATAAACTCTAAAATTTACCAAACCAGTACCAAAATAAAGGTCTTGATTTACAAATTTTTGGGCACAAGTTTCATGATTTTTGGAGTTATACTGAAAAAGTTATGAATTTTTGAAGTTTTACATAGAATTTTTAATTGAAAAGAAAATATGAAAATCTCTCGGGCCGACACGTGTCGCACTCACAGTGCTTGGTCCACAGCACAGTGCGTGGACCGAGTCCACGACACCGGCCTGACGGCTATGATGAGCCGGGCCCACTGTCGATCGCGCGACGAGCCATCAGATGGGTCCCACTGTCGCTGACGGCGTGTCAAGGGAATAAGAGCGGGCGGCGCGTTTGGCCGCGTCGCCTCGGCTCTTCCGCCGCGAGGGAGAGGGAGAGGGAGGAGCGGAGGGGAAGGGGAGCGGGCGCACGGCGGCGGCGGCGTGGGAGGAAGGGAGGGGAGGAGCGGCGGAGCTCGGGCGACGTCGGGATGAGGAAGGAGCCAGAGGCGGAGCCGGGCGCGGAGACGACGGCGACGAGGAAGACGACCACGTCGGCAACGAGGGAGGCGACCGGGAGCGCTCGGTGACCTGGAGGAAGAAGGGGGAGATGCGGGAAGAAGAAGAGAGGGCTCGGCTGGCTTAAATAGCTGAGGGGAGGGGAGGAAGGAGGAAGGAGCCGGGCGTGGTAGAAGCGGCGGGGCGGAGGGGGGGAAAACCGAGCGGCGGTGCTACAGGGGATGGGCGAGCGGTAGGGTATGGGCGCACGGGCGGAGAGACCGAGGGGTGGCGCTGGGAGAGGGGACACACAGTGCGAGGGGACTGCGCGCAGCAGAGGGCGGTGGCAAAGCCGGAAGCGGCAGTCGCGCTGGAGAGAGGAGGAGAGAGGAGGCGGGGTCAGCTAGCTGCAAGGGACGGCGACCGAGGCGCATGCGCAGCGCAACCAGCAGGGTATGGGCGCGCGCGGTGACCAGAGCGAGGTGGAAGGAAGACCGGGCCCTGATAGGGAAAAGAAGAGATAATGGCCAGTTTATGACGTAATGGAAATTACCCATACTACATTGTATTACTTTGCAGTAGTATGGACACACACTAACGCTGAACCCTTTGCATTGCTGCCCGCATACAAGCAGAGCAATCCTTGTTGATGTCCTTCAGTTTCGCAACCACATCATTCATGCACATCCTTTGCTCAGGTGAGTCACTCGAACACATCAGGCCCAGCTCGAACACTGACACAAGCAAGTTGCTGCTCGTGCTTGTCGAGGAAGATCCCAAGGAAGCGTTGGTTTGGTGATCAAAGCGAGGTCTAATTACTTGTTCATCTTGCAGTAGCTTCTCATCAACAACATCACTAAGGTTCGCTGGAAATGCTTGGCAGACCCATCGCCTAAGGCTTAATTCTCCAACGAACATGGGATCCGTGGGCCTCTTCCCGGTGAAGACTTCGAGCAGCATGATTCCAAAGCTGAACACGTCGTTCTTCCGTGATGCCTTCCCCATTATTGCATATTCTGTCAGAGAAAATTGTGAACAATAGATGTTTTTCAACTGATAAATCTTACTGCTAGCTAGCATATTACAGAAGAACCTGCTTAAGAATGATCAGTGCAAGTACCTGGTGCCATGTACCCGATTGTCCCTGGCATGCTCGCTGAAACCATAGAGTTGTCATCACCTAGCAGTAGTTTTGAAATGCCAAAGTCTGCCACATGCGCAGTCATCTCCTCGTCGAATAGCACATTGCTAGGCTTTAAGTCACAGTGCAGGATAACATTGTGATGGCCATGGTGCAGATACTCCATTGCCATTGACACATCAAGCATGATGTCCAACCTTTTTAGGAATGATCCCAAGCAAGGCTTGCTTACAGTGTGCAGGAGTGCCTCCAAGCTACCATTGGGCATGTACTGAAGCAGCAGTGCTCTGAAATCCAAGTTGGAGCAAGTATTCAATATCTTTATCAAGTTACGATGCCTGACCATCCGCAGCACTTGACATTCAGCATCGAAGCTCCTCACAGCTTGCGCGGCTTGCATGTTGAGCACTTTTATGGCGACAACCAAACCATCATCCAGTTGGCCCTTGAAAACTTTGCCAAAACCTCCAACTCCCAACATGTTATCCTCACTGAAATTATCAGTGGCACGAACAATCTCATTGTAGGATACTAACCTATGGCCAATCACATCAGCCATATCAGGAGAAGATGTAACATCTGGAACATCTGGATTCTTCTTAATTTTCTTTCTGATCATAGGGTATAAGCAAACAGCAATTGCACCAACTGCTATTGCTGCGACAACAGGGAGTATATACTTGAGGAAGTGTCGACCATGAGTTGGGTGATACTTGTCTTGACATGGTGAAAATCCTAGACGTGGAGCACCGCACAGCCCAACATTTCCCATCAAAGATTGCAAGGTGATATTTGAGAAAGCACCTCCATTTGGGATCGGTCCTTCTAGCTTATTAGAGGAGAGGTTCAAACTAGTAAGGTAGGTGAAGTTGGCAAAGTAATTTGGTATAGTACCTGAAAGATTATTAGAAGATAGGTCCAATGTCTCTAAGTTGGTCAAACGGCGGAAAGAATCTGGGATTGAACCCTCGAACGAGTTTTGTGACAGGATTAGGTTGGTTAACATTTGATGCTCCGCAAATGAATTTGGGAGGCTACCAACTAAGCGGTTGTTAGAAATATCTATTAGGTCTATTTCTTGCATGTGACTGAGATCAGAAGGCATTGCACCGGTCAAGGAGTTATGGGAGAGATTTAACTGGATGAGGTTACCAAGATGAAACAAGCTTGCTGGTATAGCTGAAGATAGCTTGTTACCAGATAGCCAAATGGACTGTAACATAGTGAGGTTAACTAGGCCATCTGGTATGGAACCAGAGAGTTGATTATCATAAAGGTACAAGATTGCAAGTCCTGTTAGCATACCAATCTCTTCCGGGAGTGGGCCAGCTATGCTATTGCTAGAAAGGTCAAGCCCTCGGAGATTCGCCATCATCACGATGGACCCTGGGATTGCATCGCTCAGATGGTTTCTCCCAAGGGATAGTTTCTGGAGACCAGTCAGATTTGATAGTGTAGCTGGAAGCCCACCAATTAAGTTGATGTTGCGTCCTTCGAAGGCCATCAACGTTCTAGAGAGGTTCCCAACGAAGCCGGGGAGATTACCGGTGGTGAAAGGATTGTGTGATATGACAAGTTTTGGGTTGCCGACAATTGCAAAGGCTGGCCAGAAAGTGCAGATCCCCTTGGAAGTAATTCTCTCGAATATTAATCCACGTAAGTGATCTGATGCTTCCAAGTGTGGACGGTACTGATCCAGTCAGCAAGTTGTTGTCCAATTCCAAGATGGACAGTTCAGACAGGTTTCCAACAGAAGCGGGAAAGGAACCGCTTAGTTGGTTATATGAAAGATGGAGTCGGTTGAGTTGTCTCATTGTTCCCAGTTCCACCGGAATCTGTCCGCTTAGGTTGGAGTATGAGACGTCAAGAATACTGAGCATGGTGAGATTGCCGAGCACACTCGGGATCGGCCCGGAGATGCCACAGCGGGCCATAGAAAGGAGAGTGAGCTGCGACAGCTTGGCGAGCCATGTCGGCACGGCCATATCCGCAAAGAGATTAACCGATATACTGAGCTCCTCGAGGTGCTGACATGCCGCAATGCCCAATGGGATTTGGCCCGTGAATTTATTCCGAGAGAGAAGTATTCCTCGCAACTTGGGGAGGATAAAGCTTTCGTTGCCAGGTATAGGCCCGGTGAGGTTGTTGCTTCCGAGATCCATGCCTTCAAGGCTGGACATGTTGAATATGGTACGAGGTACTGGACCGGAGAGCTGATTAACACTCAGGTCAAGGGATCGAAGCATGAGCAAGGAGCCAATGCCATATGGTATTGACCCGGACAGGTTGTTGTTTGCAAAGTAGATGCCTTCCAGTGAAGGCGTGCCGTTGAATGAAAACTTTGGTATTGGGCCGCTCATGTGGTTTTCTGCGAGAGATATGTACCTAAGGTCAGGCAGATCTTGCAGCTCTGGCGGTATTTGCCCTGAGAGTCGGTTGTGATCTAGCAAAAGACGTTGAAGCCTTGTGAGGTTTCCAAGTGTGGAGGGGATAGTACCAGATAAAGTGTTCTGGCCGAGAGCGGCAACTCTAAGGCGAGGCAACCTTCCAAGATCAGCTGGGATGGAGCCCGTGAGGGTTGTGTTGGTCAGATTTAGGACATGGAGGAAAGAGAGGTTACCGAGGTCAGGAGTGAGCTCCCCTTGGAGGGGCACGTCCGGCAACTCCAGAGCGATGACGCGCCCATGTCGCCGGCCGCACGACACGCCGACCCAGCCGCAAAAGGACACATTGCTAGTCCAGCCGTCGTGAAGGACGCCAAGAGGATCGGAGAGCCGGGCTTTGAAAGCCAGCAGCGCGGCAAGGTCGGTATCATTGCTCGGCCTCAGCGGCGAGGAGGAAGCGGCAGCGATCGCCGTCGTCAGTAAACAAGTGGCCGCCGAAAGTATGAGGCGAACGCAAGGAAGAAGGGCCATGGCTGTCTATAACTAGCTAGCTCAAGTGGTATTTGGGATCATAGTGTCGGGATTTCCTTGCCTTTTGCTCTGTTACTTACTGCCCTCGACGTCTTCGCTTGGTTCCTATACGCGAAGGACAAATTGTTGAACATATAAGTATTTTTTTTTGAATTACTATAATTCAGAAATATACTAGATGAATCATGAACAATATTTTAGTCTTTTCCATAAAATAAGTAATTATGAACACCATAGTCATACGAATTTTCAGAAGAACAGAAACTAGTATTCCTATCCAAGTGTTCAAAACAACAACAGATAATAGAGCTAAACAAATAAAAGGTGTTAGAAAGATGTACCCAGAACCAGTAGATGGAATAGCAATAGAAGTGTTGATGAGATCGTCGTTCGCCATAGCGTAGTGGAAGTCGTGGTAGTAGTCGTGCAGATGATGTAGAAGATCAGATGATGACGAAGCAGCGATCGGATGAAGATGAAGCTACGAAGCAGCGAGCAGTCGCGTGAACGATCTCCAAAAACCTTATTCGTCCTCGCTCGTGGGCGAGCGGGCGAGGCGAGGCGAGCGAGCGCGCGCGTGTGTTGGCTTTCTCCAATTCCACAAGGGGGCTATCACGCTCCACCTTATAAAGTGGTGTAACTCTCCTTCAACTCTTCATATGGGACTAATCAATTTTAACACGTGCACATGGGCCTTTGAGACAGCCCGTATTAATTCTTACAATCCCCCACCAGATCTCAAAGACACAAGTCAAATGTCTTGATCCACAGTATTGTTTTAATATACCAGTGTTTCGATGGAGACCAAATAAGGTTGAACATCCATCTAAAACAGAAGCTACACTTATCCACAACTGCACATTGGACTAAGCCTTGAATTGGCAGTTTTGTGCGAATAAATTTCACTTAAGTCCTTAAATGATACTAGGCTGTGAGGCATCCCCGCGGATTGGAGCATATAAGTCATACTCCTGGCCTATTCATGAGCTTCCTAGAGATTACCCTATCTCATAGACTGTGACTAGCAGTCGGGCTCATATAGATGTGTTCTTTCAAAACTACTATGTAGGACAGTATCTTTGTTTAAACAAGCCACAGAACACATTAAGGTAAAAATCAAGCTGTCATACAGATTTAGGAGAGAATTGCATCTCTAATGGAGTGGCTCTGTAAAAGTACTCTCCTCTCAGTTAACCAATAGCTTGTTTCGCCAATTCTACTTCACGGGATCTCCGATCACATAGGATGGGTTGCCACTATGGCATAACTCACGTGGGTCACAAACCCATCTCCTTCGATGCATTGTCTATCACATTCCGTGATAAACCCTTTGTGAAGGAATCTGCCAGATTCTTAGCTGTTTGGATATAATCCAAAGCTATTACTCCGGAGTTTATTATTTCCTGGCAGACTTCAGTCTCCTCTTCACATGTCTTGATGATTTCATATTATCCTTAGAACTGTTCACCTTGACAATCACAGTTTGATTGTCACAGTTCATCAGAATAGCCGATACCGGTTTTTCAACCACCGGCAAATCCATCAAGAGCTCACGGCCATTCGGCTTCAACAAAGATGGCGATATCTAATGCTGTGAGTTCTGCTTCCATTTTTGACCTCGTTAAGATGGTCTGCTTGCAAGACTTTCATGAAACAGCGCCACCTCCAAGTGTGAAGACATATCCACTTGGGGCCTTAATCTCATCAGCAACAGATATCCAGTTTGAATCGCTATAACCCTCCAGTACCCTGGGATACCCGGTATAGTGAATACCATAGCTCATAGTACCCTTTAGATAGCGCATTACCCTCTCAAGAGCATGCCAATGATCATCTCCCGGATTGGAAACAAAACGGCTTAGTTTGCTCACAGAAAACGAGATGTCATGTCTGGTACCGCTAGCTAAATACATGAGTGAACCAATTATCTGAGAATATCTCAATTGGTCTCTAACTATTCTCCGATTCTTCCTAAGCAATACGCTGGGATCATAAGGTGTTGGAGAGGATTTACAGTCGTTATAACCAAAATGACTTAGAACCTTTTCCACGTAATGGGTTTGCAACAATGTAATCCCACCATCATCACCTCTCAACAGCTTAATGTTTAAAATAACATCAGCTACTCCCAGATCTTTCATCTCAAAGTTCTGAGACAAGAAATCCTTGACCTCCTTAATCACATTAAGGCTGGTTCCAAAGATCAGTATGTCATCAACATACAGACATAGAATGAATCCCTCGCCCCCACCATGGCGATAATACACACATCTGTCAGCTTTATTCACAATAAAGCCTGCAGATGTTAAAATTATGTCGAACTTTTCATGTCATTGCTTAGGTGCTTGTTTAAGACCATACAAAGATTTCAACAACTTACACATCTTTCCTTCTTGACCATTTACTACAAATCCATCTGGTTGTTCTATTTAAATTTCCTCGTCCAACTCTCCATTTAGGAAAGCCGTCTTAACGTCCATCTAATGAACGAGAAGACCATGTGAGGCAGCCAGAGATAGTAGCACTTGAATAGTGGTCAATCTAGCCACAGGTGAATAAGTATCAAAGAAATATTCGCCTTCCTTTTGGGTATAACCCTTGGCCACAAGCCGTGCATTGTACTTCTCGATAGTACCATCAGGCCTAAGCTTCTTTTTGAACACCCACTTACATCCTACAGGTTTACAACCATAAGGACGCTCAGTGATCTCCCAACTTCCATTAGAGATAATGGAATCTATTTCACTACGTACTGCTTCCTTCTAGTATTCCGCATCTGGAGAAGCATATGCTTCAGAAATGGTACTTGAAGTATCATCCACAAGGTACACAATGAAATCAGGACCAAAAGACTTTGCAGTCCTTTGTCTTTTACTCTTCCTCAGAGTTTCATTGTATTCCTCCTCAGGAATTTGTTCGGGGATTTACTCAAAATATTCCATTGGAATGGCAGGTTCAGGAGTTGTATCAGGCTCCTGACTCGACGAGCTAGGCATATCTTTCATCGATAAAATATCTTCAAAGAATATAGCATCTCTAGACTCCATATTTGTACTGACATGCACGTCAGGTACTCCAGATTTCACCACTATAAATCTATATCCAACGCTATGATGAGCATAGCCTAGAAAGACGCAATCCACGGTTTTTGGTCCAAGCTTACGCATTTTGGGAATTGGCACATTGACTTTCGCCAAACAACCCCAAGAGCGCAAGTATGAAAGTGATAGTCTTTTCTTCTCCCATTGTTCATATGGGGTTATCTCTTTATTCTTTGTGGGAACCCTGTTTAGGACATAACATGAAGTCAATATAGCCTCCCCCCACCATGCTTTGGAAAGACTCGCTGTGTCTAACATAGTGTTAACCAAATCAGTTAGAGTGCGGTTCTTTCTTTCAGCAACCCCGTTTGACTGGGGTGAATAGGGAGACGTCCTCTCATGGATTATACCATGTTCCTTATAGAATAAATTGAACTCGTTAGAAAAGTATCCGCCGCCACGATCAGACCTAACCCTTTTGATTTTCCTTTCAAGTTGGTTCTCACCTTCTGCCTTATAGATTTTAAAGTAGTGAAGAGCTTCATCTTTAGTTTTCAAAAGATACACATAGCAGAACCTAGCAGAGTCATCAATCAAAGTCATGAAATATCTATTACCACCTTTTGTCAACACACCATTCATCTCACACAGATCTGAATGTATGAGTTCTAATGGTGCCAAGTTTCTTACTCTGCGGCCTTATGAGGCTTACGAGGCTGCTTTGATTGCACACAAACTTGACACTTAGAACCTTTGGCAAGGGTGAATTTCGGGATTAACTCTAAACTGGCTAACTGCGTCATGCAACCAAAATTTATGTGACAAAGTCGTGAATGCCAAATAGTAGTCTCATTACCACTGCAAACATGGTTCACAACATTATTACACAAATCTGAAAGAGATAGGAGGAACAAGCCTCCGCACACATAGCCTTTACCAACAAATTGTCTACACTTGGACACAACAAATTGTCCACACTTGGACACAACAAATTTATTGGAATCAAATACCAGTCTAAAGCCATCTCTACACAGAAGAGATCCGCTGACGAGATTCTTATTGATAGATGGCACATGATGCACGTTCTTTAGTTGCACAATCTTTTCCGAAGTAAACTTCAGATCGACCGTACAAACACCATGAACAGTAGCATGTGACCCGTTCCCCATTAGAACGGCTAAATCCCGAGTGACCTGGTAAGAAGATAACAATGAAACATCAGCACACACATGTATATTAGCACCAGTGCCTATCCATCAATCGGTAGAATGACATACGGAAAGAACAGTATGTAAATTACCATACCCTGAAGTTCCCGTCTCAGTGGTACCAACAACAACATTAGCAGACTTGGAATTCTGCCCTTGCTGATTCTTTCCACCTTTGCGTTGGCTGTAATCCTTGGCCCAATGACTAGATTCGCCACACACAAAGCAAAGGCCATCATTTGTGTTTTTCTTCTTCTTCTTGAAGCTAGTTGTTTGTGCAGTCTTGTTCTTGCCTTTGAACTTTTGAGCTTGACCATTCTTCTTCTGCACCACATTGGCACTATAATGTACCTCATTACCTCTAGTGTGTGTATCTTTTACTCTCGACTTCTCTTCAACATCAAGAGACCCAATGAGATTTTCAATAGAAAACTCTTATCTCTTATGTTTCAGAGAAGTAGCAAAATTCCTCCAAGACGGAGGAAGCTTGGCAATAATGCCTCCCGCGACAAACTTGTCTGGTAATACACACTTGAAGTGCTCAAGTTCTGTGGCCATGAATTGTATCTCATGAGCCTGTTCAACTACAGAACGTCCATCAACCATTCTATAGTCATGATATTGCTCAATGAGATACAGTTCACTGTCTGCATCCGAAACCCCAAACTTGGCCTCGAGTGCATCCCACATCTCTTTTCCAGTTTTAATCACCATGTATGCATTGATTAACTTCTCACCAAGAATGCTAACCACGGCACCTTTAAAAAGGTTATCAGCAACCTCGAACGCTAGCTCCTGTTCAGGAGTAAGTGTTCCTTCAGGTTTGCCGTTTACCACATGGAAAACGTTCATGGCAGTTAACCAAAGCACCATCTTGGTGCGCCACCTCTAGTAGTTTGCACCATCGAACTCAGAGGGTTTGAGCGCAGCAGCAAGCCAGTTAACGAAAAATGCCTATAATAAGGTTTTTGGATTGTTGAACATATGAGCATTTTTCGAATTACTATAATCCAGAAATATACTAGATGAATCATGAACAATATTCTAGCCTTTTTCATAAAGCAAGTAATCATGAACACCATAGTCATACGAATTTCCAGAAGAACAGAAACTAGTATTCCTATCCCAGTGTTCAAAACAACAACAGATAATAGAGCTAAACAAATAAAAGGTGTTAGAAAGATGTACCCAGAACCAGAAGATGGAACAGCAGTAGAAGTGTTGATGAGATCGTCGTTCGCCATGGCGTAGTGGAAGTCGTGGTAGTAGTCGTGCAGATGATGTAGAAGATCGGATGATGACGAAGCAGCGATTGGATGAAGACGAAGCTATGAAGCAGCGAGCAGTCGCGCGAACGCTCCCCAAAAACCTTATTCGTCCTCGCTCGTGGGCGAGCGGGCGAGGCGAGGCGAGCAAGCGAGCGAGCGCGCGCGTGTGTTGGCTTTCTCCAATTCCACAAGGGGGCTATCACGTTCCACCTTATAAAGTGGTGTAACTCCCCTTCAACTCTCTATGTGGGACTAATCAATTTTAGCACGTGCACATGGGCCTTTGAGATTCTCTAGGAATTAATTAGAAATAAAAACTGGGCCCGGCCCGTATTAATTCTTACAATCCCCCACCAGATCTCAAAGACACATGTCAAATGTCTTGATCCACAGTATTGTTTTAATATACCAGTGTTTCGATGGAGACCGAATAAGGTTGAACATCCATCTAGAACAGAAGCTACACTTATCCACAACTGCACAGTGGACTAAGCCTTGAATTGACAGTTTTATGTGAATAAATTTCACTTAAGTCCTTAAATGATACTAGGCTGTCAGGCATCCCCGCGGATTGGAGCATATAAGTCATACTCCTGGCCTATTCATGAGCTTCCTAGAGATTACCCTATCTCATAGACTGTGACTAGCAGTCGGGCTCATATAGATGTGTTCTTTCAAAACTACTCTGTAGGACAGCATCTTTGCTTAAACAAGCCACAGAACACATTAAGATCAAAATCAAGCTACCATACAGATTTAGGAGAGAATTGCATCTCCAATGGAGTAGCTCTGTAAAAGTACTCTCCTCTCAGTTAACCAATAGCTTGTTTCGCCAATCCTACTTCACGGGATCTCTGATCACATAGGATGGGTTGCCACTGTGGCATAACTCACGTGGGTCTCAAACCCATCTCCCTCGATGCATTGTCTATCACATACCGTGATAAACCCTTTGTGAAGGAATCTGCCAGATTCTTAACTGTTTGGATATAATCCAAAGCTATTACTCCGGAGTTTCTTATTTCCTGGCAGACTTCAGTCTCCTCTTCATATGTCTTGATGATTTCATATTATCCTTAGAACTGTTCACCTTGACAATCACAGTTTGATTATCACAGTTCATCAGAATAGCCGGTACCAGTTTTTCAACCATCGGCAAATCCTTCAAGAGCTCACGAAGCCATTCGGCTTCAACACTGGCAGTATCTAATGCTGTGAGTTCTGCTTCCATTGTTGACCTCGTTAAGATGGTCTGCTTGCAAGAACAAACAAAAATTTACCGTGCAACCAATGTACCTCCGCTAGTAATAGATCACGAGATTACCGCTAGACACGCCGACTCATAGCGGAAGTAGAGTCGTTGTAGCGAGTTGATGCAGTGGTAGTCGTAATCACGACGCGTCTCCTCCTCTGAGTGGTCGTACTCACCACGTGACTTCTTTGACTCCGGTGATCGTCACGAGTTGCGAATCGCCCTAGTGCTGATGCTTCGCAATAACACTTCCGAGGTATCCACACGTACGGGGCAGGATCACCACACGCTGGAGTGCTAGCACCGGCAGCGTGGTTGAGAAGGCGTGGCTATTAGGGTTTCAGGAGTTCTTTCAAATATTATCCTCTACACTCACCACATGCCACCGCCTCTCTTTATATAGGCATCCATGATGGGTCTCTACCTTGAGACCCATTAGGAATTCGAGGCCTATACGAATTCGGATCACCATCCAAAATAGATCCTAGCCCTTTAAGTGTACGACCCTACAGGTTCATGCGTAATCGGTTATGACTCGAAAACTCTTTTCTGACCACCAGTCGTTAGCGATACCTAGCAGCACATAACGATTCTCGAACACACATAGAATATCAGACAAACCTTAATGTAATATGATCTATGACCAGGTCCTCATCACTTACGACCAGTTCGTATCTCTATACGACCAGGTTGTATTTGGTCATGACCAGTTTGTAACTCCTTACGACCAGGTACTTACCATTCTGTGATTACGTTCGACCTGTCTACAACCAGCTCGTATCTTCATACGACTAGTCCGTAACTGATCAAACTAAACGACCTACTCATGCATTCTCCCTTTCCCTCACGATGTCTGGTTGAACTCCAAGTGAGATGTAGTGTCATCTATGGACTGTTCAATACTTTCTCGATCGAGTGTCGGATAACTTCATGTGGTCGACACTTCGACAACTAGTGGCATGGCCATGCACTTTCTTTATCCAATCACCACGAAGAGCGCAGAGACATCTCTCCTGTTATGTTAAGAGGGGCAAATCTCATCTCGACCAATCACATCCCTCTGCATGCTTCATGGCATACCCAAAAGCTACCTTTATAACTACCCAGTTACGAGTAGCGTTTGGCAACCCCTAAGAGTGCTATTACACATGTAGGGAACCATGATGATCTCAGGTCTAAGGATTATACATCATCATTACTAGAGACCAACTAATGACACAAAGATTCATAACAATCTCAATAGTATCTCAATGATGGCTCTATCCAACCCCATGTTCTCTAACATGTGCTCACATTATTGATCCGATATCTCCATATCCATGACCGGTGAAACATGGTCATCAATCAATACATGTGCTGATCGTAGAGTCACTGGTGTTCTGACCAGTGACATCCGACCAGGGATACATTTAGAATGACATCATATAAGTTAAAGAGTTCCACCAACAAGTCACATACTTATTGATCTATAACTTATGATTCATTCAAGGAACACAATAACATATTATCAAAATCATGAACATAACAAAATATTATCATCTCTATGATTGCCTCTAGGATATATTTCCAACACATATATGCACTGAAACTCATGAACTTGACTTTATCAACAAACATCGCCGCCAAAATGGCGACGAATAAGTCAAAACCGGTCAGACCGCCACTCAAGGGCTGGTCTGACCGCCCCCTGGCCGGCCTGACCGCCCAGAAGGGACTTAGCCAATTTTTCAACCCTTGAAATACGAAACCTCTCTAGAAATTTCAAACAAATAGATCTTTTGACTGGAAGCTTCAAAAATTATGAGACCAAGTATAGGAGAACCCTCTCTCTTACCTACACCCTCTATTTTTGGCCCAACTCTAAAATCCAACTTTTACAATGGCCGGTCCGACCGCTCTAGACCGTCCGGCCACGCTGCTCTGGCGGTCGGACCGCCAAATTTTCTAAGCCCGAGGCTCGGCCGGTCGATCACCAAGAACTCGACAGAACTTGATCTTTGCCGAAAACGCGTGATTCGACAAACCTTCAACGTCATTGCCAATTGTAACATCATCCTAAGATCATGAGTATATCCCCATGATATCCACAAATACACTCCCGAATAAAATGATAACGAGTATCTATGTGCTTGCTTTTGTCATAGTAGACTGGATTGTTGCTTAATGATATCGCCGACTTGTTATCAACCTTGAGCATAAACCTGCTCGCCTCCTTCTGTGTAAGATCACCAATTAACCGTCCCAATCAAATCCCTTGATATGCTACAGTTTTAACAACAATATACTCTGCTTCACACGAAGAAAGTGCCACTACTTTCTATTTTTATGACTGCCAACTCACCATGCTTCTCCCAAGCAAGAAAAGTACACTAGTTAGGTCGAACTCTTTGACCCTCTTTCGGTTCACGGGTCGCATTTCCACGAGGAGCGGATGGCGATGGGTGATGGCTGGAGCCTATATGAGGTTGTTTGGAGGTTGAGTTACTCTTACCCACTTGGGACTGTATCATCGCCATTCATACACGGCGCCTAGCTGATCTAATGGTTTCTTTAGCTATTACTTCCTATTTACCAGGGAAGTTCCATGATAGTAAGGTGAGACCTGTGCATAAGTGTGGAATTCGCTCTGGTAGACATAAGTCTCACTGACACATGGGGTCTAGTTCGTTTAATGGTTTTCCTACCGATTCATACTTATCAAGGAAGTTCCATGAGCCTTAGCTGAAACTTCCCAGTATTGGCTAGACTTGAGCATTACATCTTCAGTGGTGTACGTAGTTTGGGTTTCATCCTTGCAATGGTCTTTACTTAGTCTCACTACTTCCGTGACTTGGCATATACTAAAGTAAACCTATCATACTAGGTTGACTCTTAGCACGAAGTTTTGCCCCCAAATACCCATCCAAGCTTCCTTCTTACTCTGATTTTGTCCCCTCCATCATGTCAGATTTCATTCTCAGTGAGGACCTCCATCTGTGGTCGACAAGGGAGGCCGATTCGGTTCGAGATGGACGCCTCTACTCGACCTCGTCCTCGTCAAAGAGTGAGCCATTGATTGATTGAGAGAGAGAGTATCTTTTAATTACCTTCTTGCAAGCTATCGAAAGAGTATATGGTAACTATTGTACAACAATTGATTGGTTTGGCTCAAAATTCGATTTTTTTACAATAGGAAAAACTGTGATAGTCTATTTTCACAGACGGTTCTAAACAAGAACCACTTGTGATAAATGACTATCACGGACGATTACTATTTAGAACCATATGTGATAGTTTTTTTCACAGATGTTTCAAAAACCGTCTGTAATGTCCTCGTAGTATCACTGACCCATAAAGTCAGACGGTTCAAAAAATAGTCTGTTATTACCTTTTCTATAGTAGTGAATCAAAGTAGCTACTTTACCTAATCAAGGATTTGTAGGGGATACTTGTGTGTGTATGTTTCTATGATTTATTATCTTATTCAGATGGGGAAAATCCATACCATATTCACATCCATATTTTTATACGAAATCGAATACAAGTATGAATAGGAGAGAAATTGTTAATCGAATGGGAAAATATGTACATATTCGTATCATATCGAATATGGTAGTCGAATAATACGGATAATTTGATGAGGACATGACCCCTATGGATACAATCATATTTGTTATGCTTGCTATTCTAATTACAAGAGTTCGTACGTTTTACTTAAATTATCAGGTGAGCTCGTTTTTAGGAGTGCATTTATATTATATGAACTATATGATGCTACCTAATGATGAAAATGTATATTTATGTAGCATCACATCACTTTTTATCCAAGTTAAGCAAGAGTTCGAACTGGACACGTTTTGGAATCCAATTCATACGGAGTCCGTTCGAGCTCCATGAGTACTTAATGGAATGCTTATCTCATCCTCTTTCTAACGAATCTGGCATCACCTCTAAATTCCTTCTACGCACACCGTAATCACCAAAAGAAAGTGTTATGTCACATATTTGGCCCAGATTGGGTTTTGTAATGCTTGGGCTCAAAGGGAAGGCGCCCCCTCTCTTGGCCCATACTGTTTATGGCCATACTGTTCATGTGAACAGTGATATAAATAGTATTACCCACTTATCTCTTATCTATGTGCGGCCCCCCTTCCCTATATAAGGAGGCCGCACCCCTCTAGTTTCTTTGGATTCTATTTAGTTAAAAGTTAGCTTCGTTGTAACTTCGTGTATTGGCTTGTGTCGCTTAGACCAACCATAATACCGCTTCAAAATCCCAACTTTATCAAATATTTCAATCTTATTTGCAATTTCAGATTACTTATTATCTTGTTCTTGCGTGTTCTTCGATTGTATGCAGGAATAGACCTTCGTGGTCAGGTCGATCGTGCTTCTAGCAAGGTCAACAACGATCTCGGAGTTGATTCAGCGATTGCTGGGCATATTGATCATGTGCGATTGGTGGCCGAATCGTGAGAGTCGTCTCCACCAAAATCGAGTTATCCTTTTCACCGAAAGATCGAGACACCCATTGTCGCATTAGGTGGTATCAGAACTTTCGTTCATTGGTGAGATTTTTTCTTTACCTACAGCCCACGAAAAATTAAAAAAAAGTTTTGTTCATCCTTGTCCGAGCCCCTTTGTGCTTTGTAATTTTTATTTTGGGTAAATTTTGTTTGTTGAATTATTGGTTACATTGTCGTGTCTAATTACTGATGTCTAGTTCTAGTTATTGTTTAGTTAATCATTGTCTAGTTTACATCTTGATCTTCGTGTTCCTTTGCGTAGCTTCATCATTGTGTCTGCCTTCGTGCCAAACAATCCCCTGCTGCTCGCTGTCGTGGCAACCAAAATCGCCTACCAACGCTACCGCGGCAAATAAAAACCCCTGCTATCGCTGCTGCGGCAACTACAATCTCTGCTGCTGCTGCCACGGCAACCACTACCTCTTGCCGCTTGCCGCCGTGGCAGCTAAAACATATTGCCATCGTTTTCGTGGCAAACAAAACATCCTGTCATCGTTGCCGTGACAAAAAAAATCTCTGCCGCAGCTACCCGTCTCTGCCAATCCCTGCCGCAGCACCCAAAAATAGCCTACCATAGCTACCTCTCACTGCCGTGCACGCATCTTGACGCTGCTGCCGCTCTCGCCGTGGCACCAAAAATAGCCTGCCACCGCTGCCTCTCACTGCCGCGGCACGCATCTTGCCGCCACTGCCGCTTCCCAGCCGTGGCACCAAAACAACTCGCCACGCTGCAAAGATGCATATTGCTCTGCCGCTGATTCCTCTCACTGCCACGGCAACCACAGCGACTGTCATGGCTTTCCTTCCGCTGTCGTGGTAAACACAACATATTCCCTACCGTGGCAACCATATCTGATGCCAATCATCGCTGTGGCGATCCCAGTACGACCGGTACGCGCCACGCCAATCTCTGCCAGTGATACCAAACTCCCGCCTCCATTGCCAATCTCTGTTGTGGCAGCCAAAAGTCCCGTCGCCACTTGATCTTCCCTGCCGTGGCAGCCTTAGTGCTCCCGCCACCGTTGCTACTCCTTGCCGTGGCAGCCAATGATCGGCTTGCCACGCCTCTTCTTGCCGCTTGCCAAGCTACCGCTACCACACCTGCCGCGATAACCGTTTTCTTTACCGCGGCAAATGTTTTCTCTTTCGCGGCATACTACAATATCAGCCGCCGTTTTGAAATTTCAGAAAGAAGCAAGAATCAAAAGGGAAACCCTAATTAGTTGTTTCAGTTGTTTAAGAGAAAAAAAACATAAGAGAAAGAGAAAGAGAGAGAGAGAGAGAAGAGTGTTCACCTTCCAAAAAATTGGAAAGCACGTCAAACTTTCGCCAAAACCAGTAAAAATCGGTGGAGTCCTTCGTTATATAGCCACAAGCTTCCACAAAAAAAAATTCAACAAGTTTGACCCACGAGTTTGAAAGATATATCAGTTTCAAATTTAAACCTGAGCCAGTTTCGAATCCGAATACGATTCCGTTTCCGAGACACCTTCAGTAAAACAGGCATAACTTTTGCATATGATGTCCGTTTTGGCCGTATTGTTCATGTGAACAGTGATGTGAATATTACCACCCCATTATCTCTTATCTATGTGCGGCTCCCCCTTCCTATATAAGGAGGTCGCACCCCTCTAGTTTCCTTGGATTTTGTTTAGTTAAAAGTTAGTTTCGTTGCAACTTCGTGTATTAGCTTGTGTCGATTAGACCAACCATAATACCGCTTCAAAATCCCAACTTTATCAAATATTTCGGTCTAATTTGCAATTTCAGATTGTTTATTATCTTGTCATTGCGTGTTCTTCAATTGTATACAGGAATAGACCTTCGTGATTAAGTCGATCGTGTTTCTAGTAAGGTCGATAACGATCTCGGAGTTGGTTCAGCGATTGCCGGACATATTGGTCGTGTGCGATTGGTGGTCGAATCGTGAGAGTCGTCTCCACCAAAATTAAGTTATCCTTCTCACCGAAAGATCGGGATACCCATTGTCGCATCATAATTCGTATCCGTTTTTCATCCCTACGTTTCAAGGTATTAAAAAAAATTGATGATAAAACAACATAGCTAAGTACGTTTGATTTCGTTTGATTTCATTTCAATGTTTGTAACTACTCATAATTTTTTGACCGCAACACTAATTTCGTTGCTTTTATTATGCATATTGCTATTCACATGTATTTATGGGCGTTCAGGGCGTACTTTTTATCAGTAAGGTACTACCTTCACTCTATTTGACATTATTATTTTATCTCTTGTCTATTTATATATAAACTTCGATTGTATTACTCAGTCAAATATACGCTGGGTATAATTTTATCACGTTAACTTTCTTAACGAGCACCCTCTATTTTTATGCCGCGTACGCGACTGCTCAGTATGGAGATGTTTCGTAGAAAGGACCTCTCGGTCGCTACTAAGTTCATGGCAACCACCGAAGATGTGAAATATAAAGAAGCAACCTCATTTGAGTCGTCTTCAGCTGTGAAGTCAGTCGTCTGTTTATCGCAACCACGCGTTTGTTGCGTGAAGTAATGGTGTTAGGTACCCGTCGTTAGGTACAAGTCATCCATTAATTGTGCTATTTTGTATCACACAACATGTACTGAACTAACTGACTTTCTTCTTCTGCGAAGATGCAAAATATTAGCGTGTCAATCCATTGGGCAGAACGAAGCAAAGTCAAACATGGTTAAGGATTACATCAACGCGGTCTGACAAAGTGCCAGGCGCTGGGATTTGATTTGAGTTTTAGCTTATTATTCTCTAATGAGCTTGTCGTTTGCACCATGCTACGGACTGTTGTTTGATTAAATTGTCCCAATTAGCTAATTGCAAGTGTAGGAGACAGAAGTACAAATGAAGACCTGTGACCGCGATGATGCAGGAAGGGCACAACTATTCAGTCACAGACAAAAAGCATTCTGCATTCCTTGTAACTGCAACTCCTTGATCAGCTCAATTCAATTGCAACGAAACATGGCTGCGATCCCAACAAGAACTCTCTTGGTTAATGTGAATCATTGATCTATTTCAGTTTATCTAGTGGAGTAGTACAAGCTACAGTATTCGAGTTGCAACAGACAGGATGTGAGAACGAGAGGGTTCAAATTCAATGCAGCTCCCACGCAAATCATGTCTCAATGCTGTAAGTAAAACAAGCACTCAAGCGTACGACTTTTATCAGTTGCTCGAGTCTTCTTACCACCGACTCAGCCTAATCAAGCATTCAAAAGCGTACGACTTTTATCAGTTGGTTCAGTAAAACATCAGAAAGGAAAAGAAACACTGCTCAAACACGAGGTATGCCTATTTCGGTTTGGAACTGACCCAACAACAGGTGTTAGTCTTGGGCCCAAAACACTTACGGTGAGACTCTTTGGAAGTGTTTATTGGCCCAGGCTTGTTTAGACCATTCGGCTCATAATCTCTACAGGTACTCGAGCCTCCACAGTCCACACTACTTCACTGTAATCTAGCCCACCGCCGTCTCCAATGGCGCTCGGCGGAGAAGGGCAAAGCAGACACCGGCGGTCACCGGCGATTTCCCCACCACAACCCGCTCAGAAACTCGTCCGTCTCCGATGCTATCCGCATGGATTCCGGCAGGTCAGCACACCCTAGCGAAATTGCAACTTTTCCGTGTGAGATGAAGTGCGTGCTTTTCCATTTTCTGTGTGCAAGAAAACAGTACTTAATTTGCTTCCCAAATCGGGAACTCATCGACTAAAATCTGACGAATCTTGTTTCAGAAAAATTCGATGAACCACCGAATCGGCTTTAGGCTGAGGAGCGGTGATCAGAATGACCCTACACCGCCGTCCACCACACCACCTCACGGAGGCACAATTTGCAAAGAGAGTAAGGTGGAGTTGGTGGATGTAACTGTTATCAAAATTAAGTATGAGGCGGAGGTAATCTCTGCTGTTATTTAATATTTCACTTACTCTCTTTAATAAAAAAAATATAATTTGTTTAAAATGTTAAGTCATATGGATTTGTATTTATGATAATTGAAAATATTGCTTTAGCAAATAAAAGAACCTGACCCCAGTAGATTTCGTTGCACGCATGCTGGTAGATTAGCCAGTGAATCAGTGGATCCCAGTGTGCGCTGCGACCCCAGCACCCGCGGTTGCGTAGGCGAGAAATGCAGAGGGAATTGAGCTAAGATGAACCGTGACATCAGATTGTAGTGGGATTCATAGGGCAATTCGAGTCCTCAAATTTGTTTGTTGTTCGACTCTTGGTGTGTTGGGTCCACGTAATGTAGCAAGTTGTACATGATCGTCAATTTCAATTTCTACTTATGCCGACTTTGCCGCACTTAAACAGGGTATCAAGGATTTTACGTTTCTTATTGAGCTTGATCTGTCAGACAACAATATAATAGTGCTCCCACCAGAGCTCGTACATTGTTGGCTTTAATAGCCGGCCTAACTTGACAATTCTTTCCCAGTCTATGATACTTCCCTATGGTTATTCTGTTTTTATTAACTACTAATAGGTACTTAATTAGCTGGTCTGATGTTATATGATTTCTTTAGGAGTAAACTTTATTTAAGCAAACTATGTTGCCCAATTAATCTTTTGCCATTGATACTTCGGAACATAGCGGGTTCACCATATTGCCGTATTTTCTTGGTATAGAATTTCTTTTTGTCTTTGTTTTTGTTCAATATCTCTAATGTATGGCTAACATCTCATTAGAGTTGGTTTGGTTCATCATTATGATTGATGCATTTACATATTTTTACACAATTATTATTTATGTAATTTATAATTATTGGGAATGTAATTTTTGTAATTCCTATTTATGTAATGTTATATTCACATTTTGAGTACAAACTCATGTATACATTATCATTCCGACCTCATCAAATGTCATTGTGCTGCATCATGAGAATCGGGAGTATTAGGACATGATCATGATTGCATTTTTTATGTTATTCTCTAATGTATGGCTAACATCTCATTAGAGTGGTTTGGTTCATCATTATGATTTGTATTTACATGTAAATCTACATGTTTTTACACAATTATTATTTATGTAATTTATAATTATTGGGAATGTAATTTTTGTAATCCTTAATTTTGTAATGTCATATTCATGTTCTGAGTATAATTACTGGGAATGTAATTATTAGAGCTCAAACTCATGTATACAGAACCATAAGATGTAAATCTATCGTGAGATGAGTAATTTAGTACATGCGCTTGTTGGAAGGAAGAGATTAATTGTTCCAGTGCTAAAATCTTCAAGAATCCAGGTTTTTCTCCCATACATTTGAGCTCTTCTTGCATGTTTTTCCCGCCTTAGGTCCCTTCTTCTAGGTCTTTTTCCATTTCTTTGTGTATCACATAAATGAGTGTATCAAAAGAATATTTTGTTTTTTCAGCATTGGACAGATCTGAATGGTAGTATGGAATTTGCATTTGGTTGGATTTATCTTTATTGTATTGTTTCAACCAAGTTGTGTATGGTAGATTTATTGACTCATCTCAAAAAGGAAAATAAAAAAAAGGAGATATGTATTGTAGGCCATGTTATACATGGACTTTTTAATCATTTTTTTGTTTTGGTTTGGCTTTGTTTGTGCATCACATAAATGAGTGCATGAAAAGAAAATTTTGTTTTTTTCAGCATTGGACAGATCCGAATGGTAATATGGAATTTGCATTTGGTTGGATTTAACTTTAGTGTATTGTTTCAACCAAGTTGTGCATGGTATATTTGCTGGCTCATCGCAAAAAGAAAGAAAAAGGATGTATGTATTGTCGGCCATGCTAGTATAAGGAGATAAGGACGTGAATGCAGGTAAATTTGGTTCGATGTCTATTTGATTATTGACTGAATTTTCATTAAGAATACATATAGCATGACTGATGCAGTAGCTGCCCTGCCACAATTTTGCTACACATCTAGCATGACTGATGCAGTAGCTGCCCTGCCACAATTTTGCTACATATCTAGCATGACTGGTATAATGGCAGATATCTATTCTCTAGTGAATGACATATCCAATCAGGGTTGACAACCGAGAAAAAAATATTCTTGCTAGGTCTGGTCAGATCTAAACAACAAAACACTAAGTTACTTAAGTGCTAGGTAGTCTCATACCAGATAGTTAACTGAAAGTGGCAGTGTTCAATATCTCTAATGTATGGCTAACATCTCATTAGAGTTGGTTTGGTTCATCATTATGATTAATGTATTTACATGTAAATTTACATGTTTTTACACAATTATTATTTATGTAATTTATAATTATTGGGAATGTAATTTTTGTAATTCTTATTTATGTAATGTCATATTCATGTTCTGAATACAAACTCATGTATACATGATCATTCTGACCTCATCAAATGTGATTGCACGAACATCCTGAGAATTAGGAGTATTGGTACATGATCATGATTGCCTTTTTATGCCATTCTCTAATGTATGGCTAACATCTCATTAGAGTGGGTTTGGTTCATCATTATGATTTTGTATTTACATGTAAATCTATATGTTTTTATACAATTATTATTTATGTAATTTATAATTATTGGGAGTGCAATTTGTGTAATTCTTATTTTTATAATGTCATATTCATGTTCTGAGTGTAATTATTAGGAATGTAATTATCGGAGCTCAAACTCATGTATACAGAGCCATAAGATGTAAATATATTGCGAGATGGGTACGTAATTTAGTACATGCTCTTGTTGGAAGGAAGAGATTAATTGTTCCAGTGCTAAAATCTTCAAGAATCCATGTTTTTTTTTTATACATTTGAGCTCTTCTTATATGTTTTTCCTACCTTAGCTCCCTTCTTTTAGGTCTTTTTTTCCCTTTCTTATTTTTTCTTTTACTTGATCAGTCCAGAATCGAGTTCACCCGTTCTGAATGTCAAAGTTCTTTGCTACTTCAATACTCGGTGTCGCATCTGAACACTAATTAAATTTGATTCCATTCATTCAACTCTTGTGACATAGAAGCCTAAAGGAACAAGCGGTTCCCTTTGAATAGCGTGACAATAACACTGTATATTCAGCACGATTCTGAATATTAATCCTTGAGGGTAAATAAAGGAAACAGTCTTAAAACATCACAAAGAGAGAAGAAAAAAAAATCTAAACCGAGAACTTGATCTTGACGGGGAAAGACACCGACGAGTCTCCATTCTCGATCAGCACCGTGCTGACGCCGGACGGCACGACGGTGTAGGCCGTCTTCTCGACTATGCCGAACGCCTTGCACACGTTGAGCGTGAAGCGCACGTTGGCGGTGCTCCAGGCCTGCACGAACACCCTCTGGAAGGTCACCGCCTGCTTGATCGGCGCGTTGGCCACCTCCGGCGGCGGCACGGTGTACACCAGGACGGCATGGCTGCCGTCCGTGTCGCCACTGTTGATCACGCTTATATTGAAGCTGATGGTCTCTGTGCAAGCGTGGCCGTCGACGTTGATCGCCGGGCAAGCCGGTGCGGCCACTCCGTCCTTGTAGCTGAGCTGCTTGCAGTGCCGACCGGCTGTGGCTAGGGTGACGGTGGTGCGAGTCTCGTAGAGGAACTTGGTGTAGCTGAGGCCGTAGCCGAAGGGGTAGAGCACCTCTGGGCCGTCGTAGAACTTGTACGTCCTGCCGGGGTAGCCGAGCTTCGGCACCGGGCGCAGCCCCATGGACGTCATGGGGATCTGGTGGATGTACTTGTTCCTGAACCATGTCAATGGCAGCCTTCCTCCTGTTCAATTAGATCGAAGCATTTTATCCGTAAAAGAATTTGCATTGAGATAAGAAATAGGATAGTACACGAAGGGATCTTGCATGTACCTGGATTGTATCTTCCAAAGATGACATCGGCAATGGCATTGCCTCCTTCACCACCGGGGTACCCGGCCCACAGGATGGCGCCGATCTTCGGGTTGTTCTGCGCGAAGGAGATGTCAACGCCTCCTCCTGACAGGATCACCAGGACGATCGGGTTCGGTGAGGCCGCCGCGACACGGATGATCTCCTCTGTTTGGTTCTTGGGCAGGAGAAGATCCTCCCTGTCATTGCCCTCCCTCTCAATGTGCAGGTTTATGCCACCAAAGTAGATGGTCATATTGGCGTGCTGCACAATCTTCACATCCTTGCTTATGCCTTCGTGCGGCGTCACATACCGGCATGGCGGTCCTACATTTCATGTCTTAAATAACATGAGTGACATTTTTCACAAATTAAACTTGACATTTTCAGTAATTTTAGCATGTTGTCGGACGGTGAATAGCAGCTACAAGTTTTGTCAAGTATTGACATGTGTAGTCTCCGTCCATGACCTCTTCAGGCGCCTTGACATGCGGGCCATGCACGGCGACAGAAACGAGCTTGTTGGCATCCAGGGGGAGCATCTTGTTTTTGTTCTTGAGAAGCACCATCCCCTGCCTCGCGCCGTCCACGGCGAGGGCCTTGTGCCCGTCGCTGCATATGACCTTCTCGTCCAGTGACGAGTACTGTGCGATGTCGTCGAAGAAGCCGACCCTCATGAGCGTCATGTACTGGTTCTTGAGCGCGTTGTCGATGTCAGACTCGCGCATCTTGCCCTGGTTCACGGCGGCCATGCCGGAGGTGGTGAGGAAGTCCATGACCGGCTTGCCGTCCTGCACGATCCAGCTCTCACCGCAGTCGAGTTCGAGCCCGACCTTGAGCACGGCTGCGCTGACCTCGACGGCTGTGTAGCCGAGCCACGTGGCGTTGTCTGTCATGACGTGGACGGCGTCGCAGTCAGAGACGATGTAGCCGTGGAGCTGCCAGTCGCCGCGGATGGTCTGGGAGAGGAGGCGGGCGTCGGCGCAGGCGGGGATGCCGTTGACGCGATTGTAGGAGCACACGACGCTGCTGATGTTGCCGTCGCGGACACACATCTCGAAGGGGCGGAGGAAGGTCTCCACCATGTTGCGCTCCTCGACGTGCGCGTCGAACTTGAAGCAGTTGTGGCCGTGCAAGTCGTCTAGGTCGTAGGCGGCGTAGTGCTGCAGCACGCAGACATCTTGATCGGCCGGGAGAAGGGGTCGACCACCGTCTCGTGGCGGGGGATGCCCAGCATGCCGCGCACAAAGTTGACGGCGTAGCGGCCGACGACGAAGGAGGGGTCCTCGCCGGGTGTCTCGAGGGCGCACCCCCACCGCGGGTCGCGCACTACGTTGATGTTGGGGCTCCAGTACGTCAGCCCGCCCTTGCTGAGGTTGTACATCGCGCGAGCCTCCGTCAAGATCGCCTGCGTTAATTCATTCGTTAACTAATTAGCTTTGTAAAATATTTTTGATAATGCTAACACGGCATGAACCCATGATACGTGTCAAGATAGGACATGTTTGTAATGCTGTATGTGTTGGACACGCAACAGATGGATCATCTGCATGGCGAAGATGTGTACGTGCGTACAGGGCGGAGATGGGCCTCGGGCCGGTGGGGTAACGGCCCGAGCCCAGAGAAAATAGTAAATAGTAAGTGGATTAATTACTATGCATATATACAATTTTGCAATTTATAGTGGTCCGGCCCGAGGTTTACATCCCGGCCCGAGGCAAACATCCCAGGCCATCTCCTCAGGCGGCCCAGCTCTTCCTCTGTCTCGGTGTGTCTCCCTCACGCCTAGTGCAGTAGTGTTCCATCTCCCCAGCCTGCAGCAAGCACCTGCTCAGCTGAGCTGCCCTAGCCGCCAGCCTTCGCCTAGCGCAGTAGCGCTCCTCTCCGCCGCCACCACCGCCTCCTCTCCTCACCCGGAGGCCGGCGCGCCCCACCTCCTCTCCACCGCCCAGCGCTGCCCCCAGCGCCTCCTCTGCGCTCTGCTCCGCCGCCCCTAGCACTCTGCTCCACCACCCCCAACGTGTAGATATTGCTTTTACCTTCAGATCTCTCTCGCAGCCCACCATCATTTTCATGTCGACAGTAGCAGAGTTGGGGTTGCTTGCTATAGTGGGCTTCGCAGTCAGTCCATCCACTATACCCGCCGGCAAAGGGTGGTGAAGGAAGAATCCACTCGCCAAAGTTAGTTGAGTAGTGCCTCCTCGATTGGAGGATGCAGGCCTTTGATTTTGGATGCAAGTACTGGTAACATCAAATACTTCCTTCGATTTCCTATGATTGTATATGCTGTGCCAAATTGGAGGGAGATTTTGTGTTGTTATTGCTCAGATTGCAGCTCCTTCAAACTTTGCTAGGAGGAGGAGATTGATTCTTGGGAAACAAATTCATCGCCATTGTCTCCTTTGCCAAATTGTTTGGGAGATAGGGAGAAAGCAGCAGCAGCAGGGTAGGGAGAAGAACCGATCGGGGGTCAGATAGGGACGAAGTAGTAGAGTGATAGCAGAGGAAGTGGCGGCAGTACCAGTGACTCTGCATCCAGGCCGTTTATTGAAAAAGGTATAGGATTGCACTATGGCAGGTGCCGTAGAAAGTAAGAAGGCAGGGGATACGAGTCATACGACCATACAATTCCTACAATGAGGTAGAGTATATGCAGTTGAAGATTACAAAGTAGCAATCACATAAATTCAACAAGCAAGTTGACAGGTGTTCTTACATGATCAACATGAAACCACCAAATGATAGATTGATGCATTTTTTTCTAGGCCCTTATTTCTTGAGGATTTTTTTTAATGAGAATAGAGATGGGTTGTTCAGGTGTACAAGCTGTCGATTGGAGCAGCATGCGAGCTCAAGTGGCCAAAGTTGAGGTTGATAGTCCAGGTGCGGGATGATTCCGAGGATCCATTTATCAAGGTAGCTCCCCATTTTTCCATGGTTAGGCAAATTCCTGACTGGAATTTTCATCCATCTATTTTGTCGTATCGTTAAACATGGAATTCAATTTTCATTTCAAATGTGCATTTGTGTTCTACTTTTATTATACCTCAGTGTCGATAGTATTTGGCATTAGTTATAGCTACTTAGTTTTTGGCCCGAGGCTTTGTGGAATCCTAGCTCCGCCACTGCCGGATAGTCTATTTTATTTGGTATATGTATCCGGATAGTTGCGAATGTGGTAAGAAAAATAGCGTTCGTATTGCAAAACAAATATGAATCCAGATAGTATCCGATTTTTTTTTGCCGGATACGAATACGAATGTGATATGAAAAAACGTGGTCAAATCGAATACGAATACGGATAATATCCGAATCCGACAGTTTTATCTCCCTTATCATCTAGCCCACTAACATCTTCTTCTTTTTTGTGTTGTGTATGTTGCTTGCGGGAATTTGATACGTTGTTCCATATATTGGAACTCTACTAGTAGATGTTTGGAATTTGAACTTCTTGTGTGAAACCTCATCATATTTTAGGATATTCGAATTCGACCAAATTGAGACGTGTTCAATTCAGATTAATATTCGTTATAACATTCGATTCGTATTTGTATTCGTATTCGCATTCGTAATCGTTTAAAAAATACGAATACAAATATGGTATAACCACTATTCAATCCATTTTCACCCCTAATCAAGAGCATTATTGTCAGGCAAAATTGTGAACTAGTTGGGTAACCCAATCACAGGTACAAAACTACAATTGTGTGCGCGCGCGCAAGTTCATACGAGCTGCACTGGGACGGTGTCAAGATCGTTCAATTCCTGTGACTAAATTTGGTTTATTTACTGATCAGCTAGCACTGAAGAAACACAGTTTGATACCTGTGCCAACTTCCAATCTTGAGCGTTGCCTTCAATGGAATGCAGCTTGTGAGGTATCGGAGGAAAACTAAAGGCAAGATGCCAATTTCTTTTAGGTATGGTACTGTGACACACACGCAGCTCTGGTCAACACCTGACACATGGTGTTCGTCTAGTACCCAAATTGCCCGGCAAGACCAATTTGTTTGGTTAAATTTGTTCTGTTGTGCGTTGGAGAGGTTCGGGATGTCAAGTGATGGCATTCTTTTCGCGGGTGCTATAACTGAAAACAGTGCTCGGTCAACACCTGACACAAGTCGTCCTGAGTATAATTTTATAATGGGTTATCATTATTACAGGATCTTTACTCATCCAAGAGACCATATTAGTTAAGAGTGATGTCATCTCCCCTCCCCCTCACTAATATTTTAGTGTCAACATGTGGGCTCAATAAACATGTCTTTTCGTAGCATAGCACCTTCCCAATGTTGCACGTCTCCTACAAATCACACGTCCTCTACTCTCGAACATCGGCACTCCCCTCGCCACCCACTGCACTTACGGTGGCCCGAGTCATAGCCTGCCGCCACCGCGGACATTGAGCTAGTTGCTGCAAAAGCAAGCATGTCAGTGCTCAGTTTGAGGAGAGAAAAAAATATTTTCAACCAACGTAAGATTTAAAGTTCCAGTGCTAAACTTGTATGTGCCAGCAAATCTCATATCAAACAACCATGATAAACAAATATATTTGAACTTCGCTAGAAAAAGAAGTAAACATTGAATAACTCCCGATACATCTTTACCTGTATACTCGAAATTCGAGAACATTATTTTATACTAGAGAGATCAGGACTCCGTAATGTGACTTGCTGTCTAGTTTACTTTCACAGTGCTAAAACAGGACAAGCATCTCTGTCAAAAACCAAAACTTCATCTAAAAAATAACTTGAGGGCATCGCCACAAGTCACTCGCTACTTGAGTATACGATTCCAAAACTGAATCACAAGATCAGTTTTGTGTGCACGGCGTAACGATCGATCTGAGAGCAATGCTACACACTGTATTGAACATCAATCTAACTGCATTCTAGTACAGTCCCTTTGATCTTCTGATCATGGTAATGGGTTAAGCCGATTCAAATGTGCTGGGTTGCTCGTGCATGCAACTAGTTCAGTGACAGTCACAGTATGAAACTAGCTAGAGTTGCGTATGAAGCAGTCGAATCAAGAACAAACTTGGTTGTAAGCGAGGAAAGTAGCGCTATCTTTGATTGTTGAAATAAGAGGATATGAGTTACACATATATAGATTACAGCTATCATATGAACGCGTACAGCTATTATGTGAACACATGATTCATCAGAAGAGAAGGCGTCATGCATGTAGGAAGTCGAGACACCATCCTGTCTAACATACCATCGTAGTCGGAACGTCACCAAGACGGACATTCAGACTGGACCTAAATTCGGTAAAGACGGAAGTCTCGCGGACGACGGTTCGGCGATGATGATTGGACGTGATAACGACGGTAGACGGGACACTCGGAAGGCCGTGGAGGAAGGGTCGTGTCGATGAGCACGCCACGTTACACCACGACGTCATCGGAAGAGGGGAGGTGCCGGAGAGGTCGAAGCCAAGGTGGTGAAGTCCGGAGCTAAGAAATGTCGACAAATCGGCAGGGCGACGTAAACCGATCTATGATCGAAAAAATTAGAGAAAACCCGATTTAAAAATGATCGGGAAAAACTCTAATTGGTAGCTGATAGGATGATCGGTGATACAACTTAAACTATGGGTTATGCAGCCCCCGTGGGAGATCATGGAAATGAGATCATCTCCCAGGGGCGGGGCGGCAGAAGCTGTGCAAGCGACAGCTCAGGAGCGGCACCGTTCTGATACCATGTAAGCGAATAAAGTAACGCTATCTTTGATTGTTAAAATCAGAATACATAAGTTACATATATATAGATTATATTATATATATATATAAGAAACCGATGCACCATCCTTTTCAACATTGGTGACACGGGGCCATTGGCGGCATACCAAAAACAGGAAGCACTACTCTTTCGTTTATTGCATTAAAACAGTAATTTCGATTTCTTTGTAACAGTAATAATCAATGCAAGTTCCATTCAAACAACTTCTCACCACGACATGTCTGAAAAACAAATGAAACCATCTACTGTGAACTACTACTGCAACTACACTCTCATTTATGTTGCACCCATGACGCATTCAATTGCTTGTTTGCAGATCCCAAACTACCACAGCATCTTCTTGATTTATGCTGCAGCCATGATGCATTCAATTGCTTGTTTGCAGATTCCAGTCATTGTCGCTTCTGGACCATAGACCTGCAGTGGAGTGGATTGTTCAAATCAGAATCAGCGCATCTATGTCAACTGTTGAGATAGCGATTCACAACTGCCAGCAACAAACCGATGAATCTTCCCTTTCACAACTACTTTCTTCTGAGATAAAAGATTTTCATAACCAAGGAGATACTAGATCATTACCTCAATTGGAACGCCGAGTTCTGCGCCAAGCTTACGCATTTTAGCCAGTCCAGTTTGGTAATTTGGACCACCTCGTCGAACATAAATGTGCATTCTTGAAGCCTGCAACTTGGATTCCTGAAAGTAAATATCAAAGTCAATTAACAATCACAGGTGAATAGATATGGAGTTGGTGCCAAGGAAAAGGGAATATTAGCCAGAATTCTAGATTGAGCGGTCCGATATACCTTCTCTCTTAAGGCCTGAATGATGCCATTGAATGTGGCAGCAACATCAGTGAAGTTAGCTATACCCCCTCCAATGAGAAGGGCTCTCGTGCGGCCATCAGGATCAGCAGTCGCACACTGCATTGAATATTACGATTAACTGATGAACCTAAATGGAGTGAAGAGCAGTGCAATAAAGGTGATCTTGAGGTGCTTACATCAAGTACTACTCTAGCATACTGCAGAACCTCCTCCTCATTGGGAGCACCACTATACTCTGCATAATTTCCTAACTCTGAAGCATATCCCAAATCTCCAACCTGGTAAACAACCAAAAAAAACTTAGTTTTGTATACAAGCCTAATTCAGGTCAACAGATGCTAACATGAAATACTCCCACAGCTAAGTTAAAATCAGACAAGAACTCATGCTTACTGTATCAGCATATATGACACTGGCACCACCTCCTGCAACCATTGTCCAGATGCGCCCCTTTGGGTTCAAAACTGTGAACTTCAGAGATGCGCTCGTCTGAAAGAATGATGATGCCATATTTCATTTAGTGCATAACTCAACAAAACATATAGTTCGCTTCGTGCCAGTATTGTATTTACATTCATGTGCAAACCTAAGTGATGATAATATATTGGTAACTCATACTTCAGAGGGGAAAAAAGAAAGATCAAAAGTGTAAGTTCAGATGTGGATATCTTCTCATCCAGTTCATGGATAAAACTTTCTGTGGGACTGAGAACTCGACTGAATGGTAGAGGGAATTCTATGTTCCCCCACCTGCACATTGATGAGTAAGATTTAACACAATAATCACATCAAGAAATCAAATACTCGGGAAGCCTGCTACTCACTTCTTGAAGTTCTTGAAAGCTGCTGTGTCATCTAATTCTCCTCTCATGTCCAGAGGATATGGCTCCCCATTCACCATGGCGAAAGGGTTCATCTCAAGAAATGAGAAATCCAAGTCTGCAAAAAGGAGCAGATCCTTGTGAATATGACAAGTAAAAAAAACTACCAACAAACAAAATTACTAGAAATAGCAACTTCCTCCAAATCTGTAGTACCTTGGAAAACAGCGAACACCCCTTTAATGAAATCACCAATTTTTCCACGCGCCTGATGTTCAAACAGAGAATACAACAGTTATGAACATGCGAGGAAGAAGATCAACTGTGTGAGGTAAGGAGGCAAGTAATGCCACAATATAAGTACCTCCAATGGAAGGGTAGCAATCAAGGGAGCACATGCATCGGGTGTCATTGGCTTCTCAGTAGGAAGAAAGATTGTCTTAACCTTGTCCCAGTTCTCCTCGATCTCAATCCCTCCACACTCCGAGAAGCTAATGGTGCTGCTAATGGTGCTGCCCAGCCTCTCTGAGACAATCGAAAGGTAGTACTCTTGATCATGGGGCACAAATGGCTCAACTATGAAGGTTGTAATCGGAGCCTTGCAGCCGCCCATCTCGACCTGAATAGCCCCAATAGATCAGAAAAAACTCAATTCGCCAAACACGTAAAGGATCAGTGCGACCTAGTGTTAAATTCCACAACTAAATTACCTCGACTCCCAACCGCTCCTTCACAAACTCCTTGACTTGAGCAATATCAAGGTTGAGGGCCACAAGGCCACTCTTCCCACGCTTCCCAAACAACATGTCGGGCTTCACGACCAATTTTGTGGTTGACAGCCATGGCTGCTGGTTCACAAGCTCCGTGAAGTCCGTTGATTGTGTAACCTTTCAATCAGCAAGTTACAAAATCAGTAAAACTAATATTGCCAAACAACAAGATGCTACGTCAAATCAGAACTATTATTAAGACTGAAATCACCCAGAGTACAATTTATCTCCTTCAAACCGGTCAATTTGAGTTCTGCCTACTCTTGAATCTTGATGATCCCAAAAGTAACAAAAGAAATGATTTGTTTGTTCCTAGCCCAAGTAGTGTTATTTATTTCAGATGAACACACACTGCATCAGGACACGATTCTGTTCTACAGTTACTTACTCCAATCCCCAAGAAACAATAAGCTTTATGTCACTTTCATCGCCCTACGGATCCAGGTGATGAAATAACTAAATGATTTACACATACCTGAACAAACAAATCACACAACAAAACAAAACTCCAGATCTAACTAAGAAAGCAATAGTTTTGCAAGATTCGAACCTAATACAACTGCAAGTATCAAACTGCAGAAGCCATTGCTCATAGTTCAATTAAAAATCGCACCTTCACAAGTTACCCCTAAACTGCCGAACCAACAACACTTCCAGTCATAAACCTATCAATCCCAATGCCTATCACTCGATAAATTGCGTCTTCCACACGATCTCGAACCAGACCCCCCTTCTAATACCAACGGAAGATAATTATATTTTCTCCCAAAACAATCATAAACAAAGAACTATTTTGGTCCTAAAATTTACAAATGTCCGCGCATCATCGGCAAGCCGTTCACAAAAAATCGCATCTTTACACTCTTCCAGGCCGAATCAGACTAGTCTACATGGAGCGCACGTGGCAGAAATGTAACGATCCATTCAGGGATCACCCGAAAAGTTTCAGATCACGAAGTACTGACCTGGGCGGAGAGGATCTGGATGTCGATGCCGGCGAGGCGCTTGAGGTGCTCCTTGAGGAGGCGCTTGGAGTCGTACTCCCGGATCTTTTTGCGCGCCATGGCGGCCGCGAGTCGAGGGTTCTGGAAGCTCGGGCGACGGCGAGCACAGCGCGGAGAGCGCGCGCGGGGTGGACTGGACTCGGAAGGTGGCGTGTTTGGTGGGTTGGGTGCACGTAGCGTAGATGAGAGAGTTCTCGAGAGTGAATATATAGAGGGGACTTTTGTTGGATGGGATCTAAGTAGAAAGAAACATTAAACTAAAAAACATTGGTAATGTTCATCAATTATACATGGGAGGGACATACATTTGGTTGGGTTGGATTGACACTCCGCATCAACCAGTATTCCATTCTCTAAATGACAGGGGAGAAAAAAAAGAGTCGATTGGTTCTTCTTGCAGTTTAGGCTTAACCGCGTGCTGTTTGGAAATAATTTTATGGACATGATCGTATATGCTACTGTAGCATGGAAGAGCACATCCAATCCTTAAGTTTTTTTTTTTTTGCGTTTACTGCAAGATCTTGTGGGATTGATCATTTTTTACATCAGATGGGGTGCTGGTACACTGCATGGTAGGTGTTTTCTTCTGTTTTGAGATGCAGGCAGGCGTGGTGGTGGAGGGGGCTGCTCTAGCTACTACACCGAAGTGTGCATTAATTTAGCCCCATTGCGTAACAAAAATTTTAAAGCTAGCCTCTATAATTTCAAAATTGGGACGGCAGCACCTTGGTGATACCCCACGTGGGCAAAAAAAAATATTTTAAAAAAAACTAATTAATAATATTTGTTGGATATTTTTTAAATATACAAAATGAGCTCAAACAATTATGAAATTTTTATGGAGTCTCTTGGCATAGTTTGTCTACTTGTGTAATTTTTTTGAAATTTTATGTATTCTTTTTTTCTCCAAAATTCTTTAAAGTCTAATGTTTGTAGGAATTTTCTAATATAGCAAATGAGGTCCAAACATTATGAATTTTTTTTGCCAAACTCCCTACACAGTGGACTTGATTGTGTAAATTTTACATAATTTTACATGCTCTGAAATTGTCTTGACAAATTCAAGGTTTATGTCTCAAAAATTACGACGAGACGTTTCGGAAATTAGGGTTTCATGATTTCATGTGACTTGAAATGTGCGAAGTTTGGTACGACATGACTACTCTTGATCGCTATGGTTCTCGATCAAATTTCTTCTGTACGGCAGAGTTAAAGCAGAGTACAGAAATTAACTTAACTGAAGGGGCTGAGAACGTTGCGATTGCGGAGAAGCCCTGAAACATAGAAGAATCGATGCCGATGTGAATGGTTATCTCTAGAATTCCACCAGAAGAGGCATACTTTGATGGCTCAGCGGAGGCACAGAACCAGAACTACATTGCAGTCTGCGCGCGGACAGAAGCACGTTACATGTGGTCACATGGCATGATGGTTCGGCTAATTACTTTATCATGGACGCTACTACTACGGTAATTTACGACATGAACTTCCGGACCATGTAAGTACGCATGCCTTTAGGGGATAGTTAAAACATGGCGAATAGGAGGGGGACTACTACGGATCGCCCGACCTCATCGTGGGCCGGGCCATTTGCCCTTTCTTGCGAACTCGGCGTTGTACTCCTCGCCTGCCGCCCTGGCCTCGGCCGCCATTTTTCGCTTTTTCTCGCGCTCCCTCTCGCGTGCCTCGCGCTCCCTGCGCCTGCACGCCTCGAGATGGCCTGAGTCTCCCGGCGGATACGCTCGTTGTGCTCTTCAGTCCGACGATCCTCCTTCCGGATCTCGTGTCCCCTTTCGGCATTCCACTCCTCGAGTCAGCCATCGGTCGTGTGGGTGGATCTCTAGGTCGATCCACTTGCGGAAGCCACATAGCGGCTCCGGGGACTACGGGTAGACGGGAGAGATTGTTAGTGCGTACTCTGAAAGAGAATTGGTACGATAACTTACCGTAAGTACTCCTTACCGGCTGTCGATAGCTGCTCGTATCCCAACGGCAGTTGGGATAGTCAGAGGAGTAGTTAGGACAACCCCAGTAACGCATGCCGAGACTAAGCTGGTGCTTGGATTTGAAGAACTTACATGTGTCCCTGCACCAACAGAGGGGCGGTGTCTCCCCCTCTGGCGGGTGTTGCGGCGAAGGCTCGGTTGGAACGTTCTAGCAGGGGTTGCTGCTACGGGGGACTTCATTGCGAGAGCGCCATCCCGCAAGTCGCTCTTCCGACCCGCCTCAGCAGCCCTAGCTTGTTCGGCCCGTGTCGTTGAAGCCCTTGCTAGATCACGGATCTCGTCCCATTGCTTCTTGAGGTTGTCCATCCCAGCGTGGTGAAGCAAGTTCTGGTGTAGCATTGGATTTGGTTGTGTGATTTTCTCTCGTAGATGACTTGCACCTCCTTTTATAAGCCAGAGGGTTGGCATGGCGTGGTTGGCAGAGTGTTGTCTAATATTTCTGCAGAGAGAAGTCATGTCCTATTTTTTGGAGTGCTGTATTTTCGATAGGAAAAGCTCGGGAGGTAGAGTGTTGTCACGTTTTGCTTTGCAGAGTCATCTCTCGTCCTGGTTTGCAAAGAGAAGTCACGTTTTACTCTACAAAGTGATGTTATTTCGGTCTGAAAAGCTGGGGAGGCAGTGTGTTGTCACGTCTTACTTCGCAGAGTGCTGTCATTTCGGTCTGAAAAGCTGGCGAGGCAGTGTGTTGTCACGTCTTACTTCGCAGAGTGCTTTCATTTTGGTCTGAAAAGCTGGCGAGGCAGTGTGTTGTCACGTCTTACTCTACAGAGTGATGTCATTTCGGTCTGAAAAGCCGACGAGGCAGTGTGTTGTCACGTCTTACTCTGCAGAGTGCTGTCATTTCGGTCTGAAAAGTTGGCGAGTTAGTGAGTTGTCACGTCTTACTTTCTATAGTGCTGTCATTTCAGTCTGAAAAACTGGCGAGACAGTGTGTTATCACGTCTTACTCTGAAGAGTGATGTCATTTCGGTCTGAAAAGCTGACGAGTTAGTGAGTTGTCACGTCTTACTTTCCAGAGTGCTGTCATTTCGATCTGAAAAGCTGGCAAGGCAGTGTGTTGTCACGTCTTAGTCTGCAGAGTGCTGTCATTTCGGTCTGAAAAGTTGGCGAGGCAGTGTGTTGTCACTTAAGTTCGTAAATTTGTTTTGCAATTGAAGTTATTTTGAAATCCATCTGCTGCTTTGTTAGGATAATCGGTAGTTCCGACGATATAAGTGCGGAACTACCTCTCGGCAGAACTTTCGAAAATCCCGCGGAACGTTTTTTCCAAATAGCACCCTTTTGGGACTTAGCCGATTTTCTACTAGCGCGGTAGTACCACCATGTTGGGAGCGGAACTACCGCACCGCGGAAGTTCTGATTTTCGTGCGGAACGTTTTTTCCAAAGAGGGTCTTTTTGCACTTCATTTAAGAGCGGTAGTGCCGCAAGAAATTTGTGGTACTTCCGATAATCGGAGGTACCGCAAATTAGATGACGGTAGTTCCGCGCTGATTTGGAAATTATTGCTTGATTAATTCACACGCAAAGTGTTCATAACGGAATTAGATAGAGGCATGCATGATACAAACTAGTACAACAACGCCGCAAAGGCATACATCACGAAGTGCAGGGATGCATAGATAAAGAGTGGATATTACAATCTTATTAAAACTGAACTTCTACTTAGCAAGAACAAGAAATAATAGAAGAAAAATTACAAAACTAGCTATGTTAACTAATTTCTGTAGCGATTTCTCAACCCTTTCCATCCTTTCATCCAGTCTTTTAAGAATATTATCTTTATTTTCCGTCGGTTGATCCGATGGTCGAGGCACTTGACGAAATGCAGCCACACGACGGGTGTCCTCTTGCAAGGCTTCAATTTGCATTGCAATGCCTCGAACCTCTGGCACAGCTTCATCAGCCCACAGCCAAAACCGATATGTTGTGTTCTGTAAAAATAATTAGAACTGCAAGTGAAAAAACATGATGTTTAGAAAGAAGTTCATTGGGGATGATCAGGCACAAGTTACCGTAAGATTTGAACACTTCATGAACACTCGGGATGAATTCGTTGGCGTATGGGAGGTGAACACATTCACCGGATCCCTGCAACGAGGGCAATCCAAGTGTTGTCGTAGTGCTTCTAATTGCCTGCTCACTCGAAAGTTTGATGAGGCCGTAGACATCCCATTTAAGACTGGAAGAAAGGAGAAGAGGAACTCAAGAGTGAGGGGAATGGCAGCCAAATCATGCATATATATAGCCTGCGGATAAATTCTAATTTGGTTGAAGAAAATTTATGTCATGAGGTAGCGGGCCGAGGAGGTATCGTAAGGCGACATTGCGTTATGTCTTTAAGGTTTAGTAAGTTAAAATCGGAGGTACAGCTTGTTGTTAGTACTAAATATTTGGAGAACATTTTGTGTACATAAATCTCACAATGTAACGCATGTGGACATTACATAAATCAGAAAGGCGGGATGCACAATGGCATTACATAACAAGTTTTACACGGTCATGAAATTAGTTAGGGCACATCGTCGTGTCGCTTGCCGGGACGACGTAGTTGATCCTCAGGGAATGTGAACTTGTCCGGGGAGCGGCGTACGTCTCGAAGGCCGTAGTAGGGGCCCTGTCTGGGAGGCGAATCTGGGGTGATCTCATCGTGGTGGTCCGGCTAAGGCTCGAGCATATCGTCAACCCATCGGTGCTCTTCTGCGGAAGCGCATGAGTGAGTTAGTCATTGGTTTTGTGCGACGGAAAATCGATGTAAATACGCTCATGTGTACCGAGTAGGTCGTTGTGTTGACGAGGATCCTCCCGCCGCCTCGAGCCGTAGTCTTGCACGGTACCCTCCGTACGTGTCGCTGAACCACTGGTCGCGCTCCCGTAGGTGTGATTGAACGTCGTGCGAGGAAGTCCAGTCTTGCGCCTCCTTCTGTGATGACGATGGTTGCAGCAGAGTGTTCTCCCCTCGCAACTGCTGCAAGAACAAAGGGTAATGTCAGATACGTCCAAAATGAGTGCATGAAAAGGTACTCACGACGAGAACCGGTTGACAGATGACATACCTGTGGCCCGAGGCGGGTCGAGACCGAGCGACCGTAGCTGTACTGTACTGTGGAATATCCTCGGGCCAGGCGTCCGCCAAAGACAGTGTGAGATGGATGTAGCTCGGGTACACGCAGTCTCCTGCGTGGTAGGAAACAGGATGCATCCGAACAAGAACAAAAGGTACACGACTAAGTGTGTCCTCACTTCCTCCGCAGTCACATGCTCGGGGCAGATCATGTACCGCCCGCCGCAGCCAGGAATGTGGCACACCCGACGCGTTCGCAGCAATCGGGTGACCAAATCTGTCGGCCAAACGGACCTTCCAGTCTACTGCCCTCGGGGGGGTGTAAGATCGAGGTGGCCGACTAGAGGGGGGTGAATAGGCGGTTTTAAAAACTCTATCGCGCTAAACCAATATATAAATACGGAAGCTAATAGCGAATTGGTTTTGCTCAATTAAAACTTAAATCAACTAGGCTCAACTAAGTGCACCGACAATATGAACACAATACAATATGAGCAACATACAAGATATATAAGCAATTAAAGCAAAAATGTAAATTGCTCAAAGTAAAGCACAAGTAAAAACAAGATGACACGATTATGTTTTACCGTGGTGTTCGGAGACTTGCCGGTCTCCCCTAATCCACGTTGAGGTTAGCCCAAACAAATTGGACCGGCTCCACTAATTAAGCCAACACCTCCGAGGTAAGTCCAAATACTTGGACCGGTTCCTAACCGAACCAACACCTCACTCAACTATGGTTGCTCTTCCTCCACTCCGAGATGGTGAGCACCAAACCACTCACAAACCGCCGGTCTTCTCACAAGCTTCTTGAGAAGATCACCGCAAGACGACGCCTCCATGCCGCCTAGGTGTCGGCAAACACCAAGAGTAACAAATCCGAACTTTCACTTGAACCAATCAAGTGTCAACGCTCACGTGGATACACAATCTACTACCTAAGGCAACACATGCACTTAGGGTTTACTCTCCAAGCTCACCAAGTGCAACACATGCACATAAGAGAGGAGAGGCTTGCTCTTAGCTCAAAAGGCTCACAAAGAGTTCACAATAGCACAACAACCTCTCCCAACCCGCCAAGGTGGCTATATATAGCCCACACACAAAAACTAGCCGTTGGGAGACAAACCCCGAAAAATCAGAAATCGGAAGTTCCGCCGTGCAAAGGCGGAACTACCGCATGAGAGAAAAAGCACAAGAACGGC